>CM060126.1:1714332-2316832 GCA_030522415.1 Channallabes apus | reverse complement strand
AGCCTGCCGTACTCCGAAGGCTTGCCTATACCCCAGATAAAAACTGAAGAGAAAAAACGATGCGCCTCGAGACCGTCCAAATTCAAAAGAAAAGGAAAAAAAAGAACTTTGATCGTGAGCACTTTGAAAAAAGTTCAGTCAGGCTGCGGCTTTGGCAGGAGATGAAAAAAACAGCCTGAGTTTCTCAGCAGCCTTCTTTCATATTACGGGACAAAAGAAGGAAAAAGAGTTGAGGTGGAAAAAAAAGAGAGACGCAGGGAGCAGAAACTATGAAAATGACTCGCTCGCATGAGGACCCTGAGAGCGAGCGCCTCCCTTAGCTTTCTAGCGGTGATCTCAGAGCCCCGAGTGTAAGCCCCAAACCCTGAACCCTTTGTAGTTTCAGAGGGATTACGGGTAAGCTCGTGTCTAGCTCTTCTCATGAAGCGAACTTAACGAAGTAAGGAATTGATGGAAGAGGTTGTAAAGGTCTATCATGGCGCTGAACCTTGTGTGTAGCATAAATTTTTGGTTGTCAGAACGTTGTGGTGATGTTAATTTGACAACATCATGGACAATGGGAAAATATTGGTATTGGGTTGTTTTTGAAAATGAATTTTGGTGATATGGTAATAATGGTATGGTAATATTTTTGAAAGTAAATGAAACAGAGAGGTAACATTACAACACTTAGAGATGTGTGACATGAGATACACATGTTGCGTGGGGGAAGCTGTTGTATTCGTCAGAGTTCTAAACCCTGTTAAGAAACTTAAGAGACATGTTGGACATTGTGTGAAAGGATGTTAATTGCCATAAATGATAAAAATAAAGGTTACAGTTTTTTTTATTTTTGTGATGTATTTGTGATGTTGTTTTGGGGTCATTTATTCACTGTTAGCTCAACATTATTTTATCAAATTTCTATAGTCTAGCTTTAAAAAAATCACATTGCATCGATAGGGAACATCGCCACAATGTCATTATAACTAGATTAGTACGCTCACACGATGTTAGGGTTCCTACTGGGATGTTGAGGAAGTCAAAGCAATAACATGATGTACAATATTACTGTTTCACTCTTTCAGTGTGACATCATAAAAGCATTAAAGCTTTAAAAGACACGGGGATATTTGCTCAACGTTTAATGTTCTTTATTATTGTTTTTATATTAAGCAACTTGAGCTAAGAAAAGATTTATTGTTAATTAACGGTAATTACAGGATGACTTTAGAAGTCCGACTTCGGCATCACTCCGTGCCCCATCTGTAGCGTATATATATGATTTCTCCTGTCAGTAGCTTTGATTCGAGTGGATCAGGATTGAAAGTCATTCTGCGAGTAGAATAATGGGAAGTTGGACAGTGTGTGATGGCGTCGTGTATCGTCAGCTATTCGAGCCATCTGTTCTTTAATCGAGTCAGCAGGAGAAAGATGAAGTGATGGACACGGGCACTGCGCAACCCTGGCACAGTTTGCCCTTTGTAAGACACATCATCTTCATCCTCTGCAAAAAGAAGTTATTCATGCTCACAAGAAGAACTCTGTGATCTTTGGCAAAAGAAAAAAAAAAGAAGATCAGAACTCTGTGATTTCTTCAATGAAATATTCTGTTTGACTTAGTAAAAGATTCGCAGCTAGTACATCAAATCAATCTGAGGATCATTTCGATGTCTATTTGATCTCTCGCTCTGAAACTCTAAATATACAGTATATCTCACATACCGAAGAAAGTTAAATGAATCACCGATTTGATTCTGCCAGATTTCCGGACCTCGGAAGATCGGGTCCGTTGCGCGCTTGGTTAGCTTGCGCTAAAGGTCAAAACGGGACGTGGTACCTTAGAGAGAGACGAACAATTTAATGAAATGTCAGCGATCTGCCATCGCCTGCCACCGTATCCTCTTAATAAAAGCCTGTCTGGATGATTTTAGAGTTCGCTTTTTCAGAATGAAAAATAAACAAGGCCCCTATTAGCTAACTCTCATGAGGAAAGGCTAACAGAGTTAGCAGCATCCGGGCTCGCATCCTGTTCATCACTTAATATCTCTGGAAGTGCACAGATTGTTCGGAGGAGCTCAGACGCATCAATCATGCTAAACTTTGACAGCAAATGGTGCTTTCGTCCTCTGCGGTTCTGGACCGAGTCCCCGGGCCAGTCGTCTGTTCTGTGGCTAACGCTAACGTCCGGGGTTGAGACGCCGCTGGCTGATGCTCTGCACCTGCTATAAAGCAATCTGCCAGTCATGCGAGCGCTATAGGGAAAAAGGAACATGGCAAAATGATGAAATATACAACAAGCGGCAGCTGTCGAGATATAACACGTCTCTGCTCGCGTTCCCTGCTGGAAATCTAGTTGCTGGAGACTTTCTATGTACTCCTTCCTCTCCTCCGAGGTGTGTAAATTTTTTGTGTAAGACGACTGGTTAATGTGAAACGCTAACGAGTTCCAGCGATTTTATTTATAGATTACACTTTAGACTTTATAACCGCATATTTATTTTTAAACGTGCCTCGATTTACTGAACGTTTAGTGCAAATTCTGCCGTTTAAATTCAAAAGATAAATAAGACCAGCCATTCAATTAGGACAAAAGTAATGGCGCCCTATTAATAGGAACAGGGCTTTTCGTGTTTCTATGGTAGCAGGAGAGCGGCAATAACGATGACACAATGTGACATGTTTTACATTTTCGTTTTTCTTACAATTTTTTTTTTCCTGGCATGTCATTAAAGCAAGCAGGCATTTAGAGACAAGGGAGGGAAAAAAAATCTATATTCATTTTACATTTAAAAATGAATCATGCACAATCAATCTGACCAAAGGAAACAAATGAAAAGGTCAGTTTTGATTTTAGGTCTGAAATAAGGAAAAAAAAAACATGAAAGATTTAGCCTTTATTAAGGTTTTTTGGGATGTTTTTGGTCCTTTTCAGCTCTATTTTGAGCATTTCCTTTTATGGAGTTTTGTAGGTGTGGCTAACTATACAGTGCATCTAAAAAAAAATAACATTATGGGTTTAAAGCTTTTTCTCTTTATTTTTTTATATGGAAATCTTATATGTTCTTGATTCATTGCATGTGAAGTGAAATATTTCAAGCCTTCTTTGTTTTAATGTCGATGATTATGGCTCATGGAAATAAAAAATCCAGTATCTCAAATTATTGAAATATTTCCTAAGATCGATTTAAAACGTTTCACAGTACAGAACTTCTGAAAAACTACATTAATCTATGCACTTAGTACTTGGTTCAGTCTTCTTTAGTGTTAATTATTGCATCAGCATGTCATAGCATGGATGTGCTCATCCTGTAGCACTGCTGAGGTCTTACTGAAGACCGGGTTGCTTTAATAGCAGCCTTAAGCTCAGTCTGTATTGTTGAGTCAGGTCTTTCTCATCTTCATCTACTCAGAGTTCAGGTCAGGTGAGTTGGCTGGCCAGTGATGCATTTAATATCATGGTCAGCAATCCAGTAGTTTTATCACTGTAGTGCTGGAACAGGAAATCGACATCTCCATGAAGCTTGTCAGCAGACGGAAGCATGAAGCCCTGCAAAATCTCCTAGTGGACTCTGAGTTGACTTCGGACTAACACCAAGAGATGACATGGCATCACGACGTATCACAGACTGTGGAAACTTCACACTGGACTTGGCTTGTGTGCCTCTTCAGGAGAATTAATTTCTAAATGAAATGCAAACTTTACTCTCATCTGAAAACAGTCCACTGAACAGCAGTCCAGTTCTTTTTCTCCTTTGCCCAGGTAAGACATTGTCCCTGGTTCAGAAATGACTTGATTCTAGAAATGCAAAAGTTGTAGCTGATTTCCTGAAGACGTCTGTGCTCAGCAATTTATGAGCATACACATTTTACTTCTGCGATACACAATTATTGTGCACTGTACAGATTTTCAACAGGAAACACAAACAGAAGGTACACATCTTTGGGCTTAATCTTTATCAGATGTGTGCATATAAATTAGTCAGGTGGGCTGGAGGACAAAAATGGATGAGAAGAAGTTTTAGGTAGAAGAGGAGGATTACTTGAAGAGAGCGGAGAAGAAACGAGAAGAAAGAAGTGTTTCCTTGGGGCAAGTGTGAAATGAAATGCGCACAGGTGGAAAGAAGAGCTGGGACACACACACACACACACACACACACACACACACACACACATTGTATAAAACACAGGCGGTATAAAATATTTATTATATGAAATGCTGAGACTTTTTTAATTTCTGAAAAGCAGGAATGAACTTGATTTACAGATGTTCAGAAAGGAAGAAATCAACATCGAAGACATGCTGATCAGTTTTGTTGAAAATCATTACATGACGTCAATCAATCAATCAATCAATCAACATTTACAGTATTTATATACTGTAGCACTTTACAGCAATCAAAGTTGAACCAAAGTGCTTCACAGCACTAAAAAATCACAATAAAATCGCAATAAAAAATTTTATAGTCATAAATAAATAAATGAACATTATAAATGGAAGTTATAGTATAACACTAATAATAAAAAAAAAAAAATAAATAAATAAAACTAAATTATAAAAAGCATAAAATTATAAAATTATAAAATATTAAAAGCCATTCTAAATAAGTGGGTCTTTAGTTGTGCTTTAAACAAAGGAAGGTCCTTAATTTTGCGTAACTCTGGTGGAATGGTGTTCCAGAGTTTACGGCCAGCGACTGCAAAGGAGCGATCACCCCATTGCTTGTATCTTGACCGAGGGACCACTAGCAGGTTTTGGTTTGCAGAACGTAAGGCTCTACCTTGGTGATAGGAGCTTATTGTCTCACACAAGTAGGACGGTGCCAGACCATTAATCGCATTAAAAACAAACATCAAAAGTTTAAACTGAATCCGGAACTGTACCGGAAGCCAGTGAAGGGAATACAAAATTGGTGTGATGTGATCATTTTTTCGGTTATTGGTCAGCATACGAGCCGCAGCATTCTGCACAAGTTGCAGACGATGTAACCGAGCTTGAGTGATTCCCACATAAAGTGCGTTGCAATAGTCTAGCCGCGAACTAATAAAAGCATGAATGGCTTTCTCCAGGTCGCTCTGGTTCAAAAAGGGTTTGACCTTTGCAAGGAGGCGAAGATGAAAAAATCCTGCCCTGACAACCGAGTCAATGTGAGTTTGAAAGTTTAAACTGCTGTCTAAAGTCATATTAGGAAAATGATTTCTGCTATTATTAAATGAGCAATTATCCTTCCACTTTGTCCCAAACCAAACAGCATCACAAACCACCAACCAACCACCTCCAAGTAAACACTACATCAGACGACTCATGCTCATCAACCCACTTTGGACGTGTCCCAAATTACAGACTCTTTTCAATCGATATTCAACCTAAACATCATCACTCTGGAAGTGTCCGGATTCAAACACCCTTATACAGTACACTACACTATAGCACTGCACTGAAGGGCGTGTCCCAAATGCACTCCGTATTCACTATATAGTGCACATAAAAATCCCCACACAATCGCTAGTCCTCCATGGACATGTCCTAAATCTTTAAACATGGACACTACAACCAAGTACTGCATTGTTTCCAACTATAGTTGAAGCGCACTAGGTAGTGAACAATATGTTATTATGCACAGAGCAAAGCTAAGGACACTACAGAGATTGTTTTGAAAAAAGAAAAATCACATCTATCATCGTTAAACCTATTTTTATGTTTTGCAGAGTTTTTTTTTTTTCATGCTATCCAAACAGATCGGCTTTTGCGTTCAGAGGAAAAACAAACCCATTTAATCAAGTGGTGCTGTTGAGGGAGAAAAAAAAAGGGAAAACAATAGAAAAAGAAACGTAATGACTCGCAAAAAAGGGACTGTAGTCCTTATCTTCATCCATCAACACATCCGTTTGCATCCGAGACTATTTTTAGAAGTTGGAAGAAAATGGCTGGGAGCGTTTTTAAAAGTTTTCTTTTCATTCTTTTTTATTCCCTTTTCTTTAGTGCAGTGTCCTTGGACAAATAACAAGGCGACGCGATGCTGAGAAGCCAGCTGTAATCTGCTTTCAAATGATTGATGTGTTTGTCTAAGCACCTGAAGACTCTCCTTTACTCTCCTCTTACACCAGACATGCAAAACAAATACAAATTCTGACTCTAACCTCTACTTCGTATGAATGAGCCCACTAACCCCGCCCTCTCAAAAGCCTGCCACTACGTTTTTATATACAAACCGGATTCCAAAAAAGTTGGGACACTAAACAAATTGTGAATAAAAACTGAATGCAATGATGTGGAGATGGCAAATGTCAATATTTTATTCAGAATAGAACATAAATCACAGAACAAAAGTTTAAACGGAGAAAATGTATCATTTTAAGGGAAAAATATGGTGAATCAAAATGTCATGGTGTCAACAAATCCCAAAAAAGTTGGGACGAGGCCATTTTCACCACTGTGTGGCATCTCCCCTTCTTCTTACAACACTCAACAGACGTCTGGGGACCGAGGAGACCAGTTTCTCAAGTTTAGAAATAGGAATGCTCTCCCATTCTTGTCTAATACAGGCCTCTAACTGTTCAATCGTCTTGGGCCTTCTTTGTCGCACCTTCCTCTTTATGATGCGCCAAATGTTCTCTATAGGGGAAAGATCTGGACTGCAGACTGGCCATTTCAGTACCCGGATCCTTCTCCTACGCAGCCATGATGTTGTGATTGATGCAGAATGTGGTCTGGCATTATCTTGTTGAAAAATGCAGGGTCTTCCCTGAAAGAGATGACGTCTGGATGGGAGCATATGTTGTTCTAGAAGCTGAATATATTTTTCTGCATTGATGGTGCCTTTCCAGACATGCAAGCTGCCCATGCCACACGCACTCATGCAACCCCATACCATCAGAGATGCAGGCTTCTGAACTGAGCGTTGATAACAACTTGGGTTGTCCTTGTCCTCTTTGGTCCGGATGACATGGCGTCCCACATTTCCAGCAAGAACTTCGAATCGTGACTCGTCTGACCACAGAACAGTCTTCCATTTTGCCACACTCCATTTTAAATGATCCCTGGCCCAATGAAAACGCCTGTGCTTGTGGATCTTGCTTAGAAATGGCTTCTTCTTTGCACTGTAGAGTTTCAGCTGGCAACGGCGGATGGCACGGTGGATTGTGTTCACTGACGATGGTTTCTGGAAGTATTCCTGAGTCCATTCTGTGATTTCCTTTACAGTAGCATTCCTGTTTGTGGTGCAGTGTCGTTTAAGGGCCCGGAGATCACGGGCATCCAGTATGGTTTTACGCCCTTGACCCTTACGCACAGAGATTGTTCCAGATTCTCTGAATCTTCGGATGATATTATGCACAGTTGATGATGATAACTGCAAAGTCTTTGAAATTTTTCGCTGGGTAGCACCTTTCTGATATTGCTCCACTATCTTTCTGCACAACATTGTGGGAATTGGTGATCCTCTACCCATCTTGGCTTCTGAGAGACACTGCCACTCTGAGAAGCTCTTTTTATACCCAATCATGTTGCCAATTAACCTAATTACTGTTAATTGGTCTTCCAGCTCTTCGTTATGCTCAAATTTACTTTTTCCTGCCTCTTATTGCTACTTGTCCCAACTTTTTTGGGATTTGTTGACACCGTGAAATTTGGAATCAACATATTTTTCCTTTAAAATGATACATTTTCTCGGATTAAACTTTTGATCTGTCATCTACAGTATGTTCTATTCTGAATAAAATATTGACATTTGCCATCTCCACATCATTGCATTCAGTTTTTATTCACAATTTGTTTAGTGTCCCAACTTTTTTGGAATCCGGTTTGTATACAGTGGTGTGAAAAACTATTTGCCCCCTTGCTGATTTCTTATTCTTTTGCATGTTTGTCACACTTAAATGTTTCTGCTCATCAAAAACCGTTAACTATTAGTCAAAGATAACATAATTGAACACAAAATGCAGTTTTTAAATGAAGGTTTACGTTATTAAGGGAGAAAAAAAACTCCAAATCTACATGGCCCTGTGTGAAAAAGTGATTGCCCCCCTTGTTAAAAAATAACTTAACTGCGGTTTATCACACCTGAGTTCAATTTCTGTATTCACCCCCAGGCCTGATTACTGCCACACCTGTTTCAATCAAGAAATCACTTAAATAGGAGCTACCTGACACAGAGAAGTAGACCAAAAGCACCTCAAAAGCTAGACATCATGCCAAGATCCAAAGAAATTCAGGAACAAATGAGAACAAAAGTAATTGAGATCTATCAGTCTGGTAAAGGTTATAAAGCCATTTCTAAAGCTTTGGGACTCCAGCGAACCACAGTGAGAGCCATTATCCACAAATGGCAAAAACATGGAACAGTGGTGACCCTTCCCAGGAGTGGCCGGCCGACCAAGATCACCCCAAGAGCGCAGAGACAACTCATCCGAGAGGCCACAAAAGACCCCAGGACAACATCTAAAGAACTGCAGACCTCACTTGCCTCAATTAAGGTCAGTGTTCACGACTCCACCATAAGAAAGAGACTGGGCACAAACGGCCTGCATGCAGATTTCCAAGGCGCAAACCACTTTTAAGCAAAAAGAACATTAAGGCTCGTCTCAATTTTGCTAAAAAACATCTCAATGATTGCCAAGACTTTTGGGAAAATACCTTGTGGACAGACGAGACAAAAGTTGAACTTTTTGGAAGGTGCGTGTCCCGTTACATCTGGCGTAAAAGTAACACAGCATTTCAGAAAAAGAACATCATACCAACAGTAAAATATGGTGGTGGTAGTGTGATGGTCTGGGGTTGTTTTGCTGCTTCAGGACCTGGAAGGCTTGCTGTGATAGATGGAACCATGAATTCTACTGTCTACCAAAAAATCCTGAAGGAGAATGTCCGGCCATCTGTTCGTCAACTCAAGCTGAAGCGATCTTGGGTGCTGCAGCAGGACAATGACCCAAAACACACCAGCAAATCCACCTCTGAATGGCTGAAGAAAAACAAAATGAAGACTTTGGAGTGGCCTAGTCAAAGTCCTGACCTGAATCCTATTGAGATGTTGTGGCATGACCTTAAAAAGGCGGTTCATGCTAGAAAACCCTCAAATAAAGCTGAATTACAACAATTCTGAAAAGATGAGTGGGCCAAAATTCCTCCAGAGCGCTGTAAAAGACTCGTTGCAAGTTATCACAAACGCTTGATTGCAGTTATTGCTGCTAAGGGTGGCCCAACCAGTTATTAGGTTCAGGGGGCAATTACTTTTTCACACAGGGCCATGTAGGTTTGGATTTTTTTCTCCCTAAATAATAAAACCCCTCATTTAAAAACTGCATTTTGTGTTTACTTGTGTTATCTTTGACTAATAGTTAAATGTGTTTGATGATCAGAAACATTTTGTGTGACAAACATGCAAAAGAATAAGAAATCAGGAGGGGGGCAAATAGTTTTTCACACCACTGTATATATATACTGTATCTTTTTTTGTCTTGACTGATTTCTACCTTGTTCATGTAGAAAAGAAAACTTGTTGTCCATGTTGTGTTCTTTAGTGTAGGTATATAAAAGTAATCAAGGCCGAGGTGGTGTGATGTGTTGTGCAGTTTACTCTCATCACCCCGAATTACTCACTCACTTCCCTCCTCTATAGTCTGTACACACTGAAAAAAATTTACTTGGCTACCTGTTACATGTACTAAAATGTAATATGTGTTTTGTACATAATAATTTCATATTTAAACATGAAGAAATCATGTTGTATTTGCATGAAATTCAGCAACTGAACATGTACTAGATTCAATCATGTTGAGATAAACCAAAGAGATTGTGTCACTATGAAAACCAGAAATAGCAAAACCGGAAATATCGCGAGAAGAGACAAACGTTTGGTGGTCGTGTGGAAAAGGTAAGCAGGAATTAATTCCCATTTTTCTAAATAGAAACGAAATACTGAACATAAATGTCACCTGTTGTTTAGCGATGTTTAGTCACGTTATTTTAGTTTAAGCTATTTCTTGTATTTTTAATCACACTTAAAATACCGACGGTTACAGTATATGCGAGTGCTTAGGGTGCTTTCACACCTACAGCATTTGGTGCGCACCAAACGTGTTTGGTCCCTCGGTTCTGTTCGTTTGCGTTGATGTGAATGCAATCTCGGTACTTTGGTGCGCACCAAATCAATCGATCCGAGACCTGCCTGAAGGGGTGTGGTCTCGGACCGCTTTATCTGCTCTACTTTGGTACAGTTAGTCTGGTGTGAAAGCAACCAAACCAAATCTGATGAAATGGTATAGTTTAATGCACTTTGGGTATAAGAGATACGCGGTTGTGGGTAAAATCCCTTTCACTTCCTCTTGACTCCATTAAATTTTTCAAGCGACTCGATCAAACCGTGGAGAAACGTGGAGTGCCGAGGAAATTCACGTTTGAATGTGTATCATGACAAGACTTGCCATTTGTATGACAACTTCATAACAAGCCTATGCCTCTCTGTATTCACATTAAAGATGAAAAATGTGTGGCTGGGCTGTTTTGATAGACCAACGGATTACCTGATGGATCTGCAGGAAGATCGCCGGCTAATAAAAAAATTATCATTCAGGAGGAGGGCACGTCTCTTCTCCCTGAAGTAGCGCACGATGCGCCGTCGGCGAGATGAATAAACCAGGATTGCTGGTTTGGAGTCGCAGCCGCGAGTCGTGTTCAAAATTAATTATCTGAAAATAATGATTTGCACGTACAATGCAGTGCGCGAGGATCAGCACCATGAGCGCAAAGCAAAGCTGTTCCTCCATGATTATTGAAAGTGGCGCGATTTTCTGAAAATAGTCTGTTTCCGGTGCCGATGAGTTCTGGTGCGGACTAAAGCAATCGAACTATAGGTGTGAAAGCACCCTTAATCTGTGGTTCGGTTCTGGTTCCGGTCGGTTCTCATGAGTTGTGAAGCGAGAGGAACAAAGTATAAATATTGTTCATTTGCTAAATTAAGTATCAGGAATTTTAATTGAATATCTATCTCTATATTTTTTCACAGCAGTTTGTGACTGAAAGTGTGTCTGCATCTGACTTCAGGAGTTTCCTGACCAACGTATCTAACGGTCATATTTACAGTAAACGTCATAACGTACAGTTATAAAGTGCAAAAACGTTTCTGTTGGTGTTTAATTTTTTTTCTATGATTAATACTTATTTGTGGTGTTTTATGTTTTGTACATCTTTTCAAATTGAGACCTCATTTGTAAGTTGCTGCTGGTGTAAAACAGGGTTTTTATTAAATATAAAATAAAAATCTCTAAATGTCTTATGTTTCCTTCCTACACAGAATTCTGTTGATCAGGGCCTGAAATTTAATTTTACTTAAGTTGGATCAACTTAATTTACAACTGAAAAATGTGTTGTACCAACCCTATTCATTTATTTCGCAGCTGTAGTAAAGAAGTTAAATGAACCTAATAAAATTTATTTGACTGATTAATTTTTTTAATTAAAATTACATTAAACATTTGAATAATGTAAGCACTAAGACATTGTTAGACTTTTCAATGATAATGGAGTATCAGACATAATTCAATTACATTACAATTGCACAATCACTTGTTATTACAGTTATTATGTCAAGTCAACTGTAAGTCAAAGTTTAACATGAATGAAATACTTTGGTTTAGCAGGCAAAAATTTTGTAATTTGGCATCATTATGATGCTGTTGCACCGACGTACACATTAAAATCAAGTAAATTAAAAGGATTATTTTTTTCAGTGCAGCGTCACGAGACGGCTGAAGCCTGGACAGGGTGTCAATCCATCGCACAACACACAAGCAAACACACTTACAGTACACACACGCTCACTCGTTCATTTTTCACGGACAATTTGGAACGCCAATTAGCCTAATCTGCATGTCTTTGGTCTGTGGGAGGAAACCGGAGTATGCGGAGGAAACCCAAAAAGCACGGGGAGAACGTGCAAACTCCAAGCACACAGATGTCAAGGCGGGAATCGAGCCCTCGACCCTGGAGGTGTGAGGACACAGTGCCTTAATGAGTAATTAACAATTTTTATTTATTAAGTATAAGAACTTTTTAAAAACGATTTATAGTTATGTTTAATAGTATATAACAACCATGAAGCTGATTAGTCTTTATAAGTTATTATTTTTGTTATATTAGTTGTAAACCTTCATCAGTCATGTTCATAAGCTCAAAATTTCAGCACTAATGTTTGTAATAAACTATAAGCCTATTTCTTCACTTTCTCTCCCCATGAATATTCACAGGCATAACCTTGATGCTTATTAATATTCATTAACGTGTCTTTCTTGATAAATAAAAAAAGCACTTTGTACCATTTCACTTTTCCTGTGAAATCATCCTGAAGTAAGATGTTGCTGCTCATTTTGCTCATTCATTATGCAATCCGGTGAAACCTAGTCCTACTGAGACGTGCATGCTTTTTCAACGCTGTCCTGAGAGAAACGTCAAAAAAATTAAATATACCCAGGGATTATGAGGATTTGAGGATTTGAGGTAAAAATTTGGGGCCTGTTTCTTTTTTCTTCTTCTTCTTTTTTTCCAGATCACATTGAGTTGTGCACAAACCGTATAGCAGTCCAGCGTGCCAAATTACATATTAGCATGCTTAACAGAGTAACAAAATTGTCCATCTGTTATAGTAAATAGTGGAGTCGCTTTTACATGAAGTGATCGTATGCGGTTTGGGATGAAGCCTGAAATGCAGATAAGTCTACGTTTTATAAAAACTGGGGAATTTCAAGTTTTTGAAGTTAAAAGTTAATCTGTAGGCCTGGTGATCCGATACAAACTGATGGAAGTGAAGAAAGGTCACAATTTATTGCTTTCCAAACCAAACAAGCGTTTAAAGTCATAAGGAAATTCAGTATATATATATATATATATATATATATATATATATATATATATATATTTTTTTTTTTTTTTTTTTTTTTAAGACAAATAAATAGTCATAGTATGACCAAAGTATAGCCTCACAGACGCTTTAAAGCTCTTGACTGAACAACTGACGTCATATTTGGATTTTTATGGCATTCCATACACCAGACTGAATAAGAAAAAGAGAAAAAGAAAGAGTGCAGCACTGAACCCAAAGGAGATAAGTGATCCGTTACTAATGCGTCTGTCAGAATACAAAAGGCGAGAAAGTGGGTGTGCAAATTCCTCTTTTTATAGTTCTTACGTTCAGAAATAATTGTGAAGGAAACTGGATAAGTGCACGTAGTCTGACCGTTACCTCTGGGGTAACACTGGTCCCTTTGCTACGTAAAGACATTTAATTCCTATATTAAAATGAGACCAGCTATAAAAGAGAGCGTAATGAAAATGAAAAAAAAAATTATAAAAAAAAGGGATAATCAAAAGACCTGGCTGGACGTCTTTAAAGGTCTCATTTTAATATTTGCTGATTGAGAAAAGTTAAAAAATGTCAGACAGAAATCAGGAAATACAATTTAATAAAAATAATATGTTTTAAAGACATGTGTACAGATACTGTAGCATAACCGATTTGACAGCAAAATGAGATAAATGCATCTTTTTTTGTGGCAGTTTAGAGAAACAATACTGTATATTCAGGTATATACTGTATATGTTTTTTAATGAAGCAAGTATTAAAAACTTTATATAGAATATTTTATGCATGTTTTCCTTCAGTTAGAAGGGTGCTAAAAACACAAATATTTTGTCAATCCTTCAGTTACAGTGTGTATGCCTAATTTTTTGCCTTGATTTTTTTATAATGCTATAATTCCACCTTCTATAATTTTGCCCCAATGGATAAATCAGCCTGAGTTGTATTTGTGGTTATTGAATTATTCAATTTAGTATCAATAATATACAGGTTAAATTTTTTATATAAAATATGATAAAACAGGACTAATAACATCTTTTTAAACAACATTGACATTGACTGGACAATCATGGTCACATTCATACACACTTGCACTCAATATTTATATATCTGGGCCCGGTTTCTCGATAACGCACACTATTCGCACGCTAAGAAGACTCTTAACATATATCTTACGTTAAGTGATAACTTTTCTAAGTGTATTTCTCGAACTGTCTCTTAGGAGTCTTCTTAAGTCGCTGCCTCTTACGTCCGACGTTACAAGGCGCTGTCTACAGTGAAGGTCCTGAATTAGGGGACATCGGTGGCTTAGGAATCGATGAGTCCTTTTGCATGACAGTGTTAAGAAAGACGGCACTTTCTATGCAAATTAAACATTGCACTAAATTCTTTTAATATCGTTTATTTCGACATGGCTTAACTTATAAATAGCATGCCATAATAGACAAATATATAAATTAAATCACCAAACTGTCGCTAATATTTTCATGTACAGTAAGATGTAGTGACGGTGAAATGAACCGGGTTTACAATCATAGTTGATGGACAAACAGCTGACAACACTCTTCACCAGCTTCAGAAACAATGTGAAGTACGTCAGTGTTTGGGTTTGTATAGCGCACTTATGGAATTAATACGATGAGATTGGAGGTTTAATACCCCTATAGGGATATATCTCACCTACGTGGTTTCGCGTGGTGGCTGTACAGTAAGTGCGGTTCATCATGATTCAGCGTGAGTTTTGGTGCCGTGGTTACGTTTGCATTTTACCACGCAAAAAAATTGAACATGTTTAACATTGCAGATCTTCTCGGAATGTTGAGCGCTCACTCGAGGCGAATCAAGGTGCCTAATACCCCTATCTCACCTGTGCGGCTTGACTCACGGTGAGATGCGATGTTAGGCACCGTGAGCTGCCACGATTGCCTGCTGACGTTCCGCTAACGTTC
The DNA here is from genome assembly GCA_030522415.1 of Channallabes apus. Classification (NCBI taxonomy): domain Eukaryota; kingdom Metazoa; phylum Chordata; class Actinopteri; order Siluriformes; family Clariidae; genus Channallabes; species Channallabes apus. The sequence goes on along the minus strand of CM060126.1, from coordinate 2,302,053 downwards.
CACGAAGTTCTGCAAGGTCTGCAAGCTTCGGCGAAGACCGGCAAAAAATTAAACGTTTAATTTTTCACGCGGAAATATGGAAACGTAATCACAGCGCAAAAAATCAGGGTGAATCATGATGAACCCTACTTACTTTTTCCCTGTATTTCTATATTTCTATATTTTGTAATATTTTTATTATGCCCTTATTTGTACAGTTTATTTTGCTAGTCTATGGTATTTATTTTATTAATATTTATTCCTTATGTATAAGCCTTATTTCCTTATTTATTTTCTCTCTAAGGTCACGGGCGGTCGTATAAGCATTTCACTGCATATTGTACTGTGTATGACTGTGTATGTGACAAATAAAAATTTTATTTGAATTTAATAGACCCATGGGCTGAGCGTGGGCACCTCATGTCTCTTGTACATAAATCACTCACGAATATTTTAAGGTCTATTTCACAGAGCATGTTGCGGATATTAAGAGACGCATACCTGTCATTTATTACTGCCGCCGTTACTGTAATGGAAGTACTGTAGCAGAGTGTAACTCTCATTTTCTTAGTGTCAACTGTCATGCACACTCAATCCACGACCGGCACTAGGACCCGGAAGCAGAGCGGTCGTAAATCAGGAAGTATAAAAGGAGTAAATAAACCATAGCAGAGCCCTCAGTCATTGAGTTCGGCCTATGTCGGTTCGTGCTGCGATCTTCCAAACCGTGAGTACTCACCAGTCTTTTGCTATTTGTGTGTGCATTTATAGGATGCGGGTTAAATTTGTGTTTTTCCCTCGCTGACCCTTTGTGAGAGTCCTTATACTAAATCGCGGGGATATCCTACCTACTCGTTTCTCTCCGCGTTTGGGTGCACCATCCACGCTACATTGGGCTAACCGCTAAAGCTACGTCTTCTGGTCCTTCAGGTTAGTTCACCCGTGACAGAATGACTGAGCCCTCCGCGGTGAACCCAGCGGATCATGCGTGTCTTTGCGGCGTTGTGGATCAGCATGCCGCGCTAATCAATCAGCTAACTGGGGAGCTCGCTTCTTTACGCAGCGAGGTCGCTGAGCTCCGGCGGGAGAACTCCATATCATCACCACCCATCATTCTGGGCCACCCATGGCTCATCCAACACGACCCTCTCATCTCCTGGACTCAGAACAGGATTCTACAGTGAGGAGCGACCTGTACCGAACTTTGCCTGAGGGCTTCGGCTGGGTCGTGCTCTAGGGAGTCCGAGGCCCCCGACGTCGACACCATCCCCACTATGTACCGAGACCTGGCTGAGGTCTTCTGTAGAAGACGCGCCACACACCTCCCACCGCATCGCCCCTATGACCTGGCAATCGACCTCCAGCCGGGACCACCGAGACGCAGGCGATGGAAGACTATGTGACAAATGCCCTTCGCCAAGGTACCATCCGGCCCTCCTCATCACCTGCTGCCGTGGGGTTCTTCTTCGTGAAGAAAAAAGGAGGAGAACTTCGGACATGTGTCGACTATCGGGGGCTAAATAACATCACCATAAAGAACCGACACCCGTTGCCTCTTACCAACTCTGCCCTGGACGCCCTCTCTGGTGCTACCATCTTCACAAACTTGGACCTGCGGAGCGCCTACAACTTGGTGCGCATCAGAGAGGGTGATGAGTGGAAGACGGCCTTCATCACACCCACGGGACACTACGAAAGCCTGGTAATACTCTTTGGCCTTTGCAACGCCCCCGCCGCTTTCCAACATTTCATTAATGACGTTCTCCGGGACATGTTAGGGCGGTGGGCATTTGCATACCTGGACGATATCTTAATTTACTCACGAACTCCTGAAGAACACACCCAGCACGTCAGAGCGGTTTTAAAGAGATTACACGCCCACCAACTGTACTGTAAGTTGGAGAAGTGCGCTTTTCACGAGCGCTCCACCACGTTCCTGGGTTTTGTCATCTCGCCCCAGGGTGTGGCCATGGACCCGCAGAAACTCGAAGTTGTGCGTCATTGGCCCCTACCCAAGACCCTTAAGCAACTTCAACGGTTTCTCGGGTTTGCGAACTTCTATCGTCGCTTTATCCGGGACTACAGTACGGTTGCTGCCCCCCTAACCGCTCTGACCCGACCCTCACCCTCACCCTTCACTCTAGACTCTGCCGCCATCTCAGCCTTCCAAAGGCTTTGTCAACTTTTCACCACCGCACCGATTCTTCTTCACCCAGATTCAAGCCAACCATTCGTTGTGGAGGTGGACGCCTCAGATGTGGGCGCTGGGGCTGTTCTCTCCCAGCGAGGTCCAGACCAAAAACTACACCCCTGTAGTTTTTTCTCCAAAAAATTTGACACCACTCAGCAGCGATACGGGGTAGGGGACCGCGAGCTGCTGGCCATAAAGTGGGCTTTGGAGGAATGGCGTCACTGGCTCCAGGGCACCAGAGAACCATTCATCGTCTGGACCGATCATCAAAATCTCATCACGATCCGCAACTTAAAACAGCTGAACCCGAGGCAGGCGCGATGGGCACTATTTTTTGAACATTATAATTTCCATCTGTCATACCGCCTGGGCTCGAAAAACACCAAGGCTGACGCCCTCTCCCGCCAGCATGAAGAGGATGTCGTCCGGGTGGAGCCCGCGCCTGTCCTCCCATCATCCAGAATCATCGCACCCCTCCACTGGGACCTGGAAACAAGGGTCCGCCAGGCACAGGTCACGGAGAATGAACCGGCAGGTGCGCCGCCTGGATGTCTCTACGTGCCTCACCCCATGAGACAGGAAGTCATTCAGTGGGGCCACACCTCACTCCTCTCCGGACACCCAGGTAGCAGGCGTACAATCCAGTTCGTCCAGCGCGCCTTCTGGTGGCCCTCCATGACCAGGGACATCGAAGAATACGTCCAGGCATGCCCAGTGTGCGCCAGGGCAAAGGACATCAACCAGCTGACACCAGGGGAACTTCAACCACTTCCGATTCCCCGTCGGCCCTGGTCGCACATTGCCGTCGATTTCATCACGGGCCTGCCGGAATCCGAAGGGAAAAATACCAAACGTTTCTCCAAAGCCGTGCACCTGGTGGCCTTAACCGGACTCCCGTCAGCCAAGGACACCGCAGAACTGATATTAGAGCACGTAGTCCGCCTGCATGGGTTCCCCAAAGACATCGTCTCGGACAGGGGGCCACAGTTCACTGCCCGGTTCTGGAAGGCCTTCTGCCATCTGATCCATTCCACCTGCAGCCTATCTTCTGGGTACCATCCCCAGACCAATGGTCAGACGGAGCGGACCAACCAACAACTGGAGCGCTATCTAAGGTGTTTTGTGGCGGATCGTCAGCGCTCCTGGGCTCGCTACATCCTATGGGCTGAGTTGTCACACAACCTACACGTCTCGTCTGCAACCAATCTCAGTCCGTTCTACGTTTGTATAACGTAGGTGACAAGGTATGGCTGTCCACAAAGAACATCCATCTACACACCAAATCAAAAGAACTGTCACCCAGATTCATTGGACCATATCGCATCCACCTCAAAATCAACCCTGTTACCTACCGGCTCCAGCTGCCTGCGGCGCTCCGAATCCACCCCGTATTCCACACATCCCAACTAAAACCCTTCATCACTTCACCCATGGTTCCACCCACCCCCCCGCTCCTCCTCCCCGAATCATTGATGGCGGTCCCGCTTACACCGTGCCGCGGATCCTCGACTCGCGCCCTCGGGGCAGAGGTACTCAGTACCTGGTTGACAGGGAGGGCTATGGCCCTGAGGAACGGTCTTGGGTTCCTGCACATTTCATCCTCGATCCAGAGCTAATTCGAGACTACAGTCACAGGGTATCCTCCATCCCAGGACCGTCTGGAGCCGGTCCTGGACAGGGGGGTACTGTCAAGCACACTCAATCCACGACCGGCACTAGGACCCGGAAGTAGAGCGGTCGTAAATCAGGAAGTATAAAAGGAGTAAATAAACCATAGCAGAGCGCTCAGTCATTGAGTTCGGCCCATGTCGGTTCGTGCTGCGATCTTCCAAACCGTGAGTACTCACCAGTCTTTTGGGTTATTGCTTTCTGCTATTTGTGTGTGCATTTATAGGACGCGGGTTAAATTTGTGTTTTTCCCTCGCTCACCCTTTGTGAGAGTCCTTATACTAAATCGCGGGGATATCCTACCTACTCGCTTCTCTCCGCGTTTGGATTCACCATCCACGCTACATTGGGCTAACCGCTAAAGCTACGTCTTCTGGTCCTTCAGGTTAGTTCACCCGTGACATCAACATTTTCCATAAACCCTTTGAACACTGATAAACCACTCAGGAAGTACAGGAAGACAGAAATCATCTGATCATGTGACAGAGCATTTGAAGCTTATAAAATAAGCGCATATACTGTAGCAATTATCAAAATGCTTGTAAAAGTAATACGAAAAAAACTTGCGATTCATTGTATAATAAAATTGCCAAAATAAGTAAAATTAAAAAAAATTATTTAATTAATTCATTTAAATCAATCAGGTCTCATCAATTTTTTAATAAATGTAATATTTTACCTTACACACCAGTGCTGATGAGTAGCAGACTTGAACCGCTGACCACGAAGAGCCTTAAAACACTGACTGTCTGTCTGTCTCTATCTATAGTATCAATTTCTTTGGTCTTGCTTTTATCTGGTAAAATGATTGAGTGATAACATAAATTATTTGTAAATTGTGGAAAATCAACCACTTTTTCGACATGCTCTGGAAAGTAATCAACTTTAGGTTAGCTCATAGGGACAGTTTTTATTTGAATTACCTTTATCAGAATTGCAATTCTTATTATTTTTTACCTTTTTACAGCTCCATTCTTTAAACAAGATCCTACAAAATCATTTATGTTTCTTAAAATTCTCCATGCGATCTCTTCCTGCATTCTGTACTTGAACCCATAGCCGTAAAAGAAACAGCATTAGGCATCGGGAGTTTAGAGGCAGTTTTCTGTGGAGGAAATAAGCACTTTGGCCCTTTGAACTTTTAACAATTTTTGCCAAAACTCTTCCTCTGTGTCGTACTCCAGCGGGAGGTCTTTGAAGTTGCACTCAGAGATGGAGCTCAGTGCCTCGGGGGCCGAGACCGCCAAATTGGTCAAAGAACGTCATGTTTTATCTGGATTTTTTTATTTATTTATTTTTTACAATTTTTTTCAATGCCCATGAAGTTCATCCCAATCAATGAAGAGAGCTAAATGAAAGAGTGCGGATCTATGCGTAATTGACTCAATGTGTGATTGTTTAGAGTCTTGTTGTTAGATGTTTTTTTGTTGTTTGGTAATTGCATGCTAGTGCGAGGTCGTGTGTACTGTACATGCTCTGCTCAAACAGTTAGGAAATCGGGAATACACTCAACAACACTAAGGCCTTGTTCACACGGGCGTTAAATTTTTGGATAAACGAATGAGCTCAGAACGTCCTATAGGTTTATGTTGCGTTTTGTAGTGCCGCTCGATTGACTTCTACACTGGCGTTCGTTTGTCTCTGTCTAACGACAGCCTGCAGCCCAAATTGTAGTTTGTGTGTTTAACCTGTAGGGGGCAGTGTGTCGGGAACTGGATATGAAAGCCCTTGTCATTTTATTTGAGGTGCCTCCTTTTAATATGGACCATTTTGCTATATTAGACATTAATCTTATTGTTTAAATTTTTTTTTATTAAATTATTATATTTAAATAATATATAAAAATATTTTTAAAAATAATACGGCGACATAGGGAGAGGAAAAAAAAACGCTGCCGCTACTGGGTTCACCCTCCGACTGCACAACGTCGGATTAAAGGAAGTTTTTTGTGGTTTATGAAGAAATGCAAACATTTCCGCAAACAAGTTTTATTTTTTAAGCATTTTATTTTTGCCCTTTTTCCGCTTTTCCCTCTGTATAGCATGTAGGATCATGGGATATATCCGGTCCTCCGAAGCGTAAAATGGACGCGGAGAAAACGAACTAGACACGGTTTCCTTGCGTTCGTTGGGATTTGAACGCCAAGAAAAAGCTGCATGCAACGTTTTTTTAACACCGTATAAACGCGCAGTCGGACAAACGCACATCACCAAAGCCCGTGTGAACACCGTCACTGACTCCTATGTGTAGAAAACCCTCTGCGCTTCATCCGCGCTCACCGGACGCTACGAACGGCAGAAAAACGGTCGATTTTAACACCCGTGTGAACAAGGCCTAAAGCTCCTTAAGCAATGCGAAGATTTACTCTTTTCCTCACCACACAAACACATTCGATCACACACAAATTAATTTGACAAAAAAATACACAAATATGCAAATAAACCCTCTCACTGATACTCATCGACTGATACATACACACACATACTGGTATCTCCTGATTAGTTTGTGTCTTCCTGGAGATTTGGAGAGAGATGGAAGCAGAGTTCTCCAGAGGAGACATGTTTACTGAATGGGTTTCCTATCGCTTTCAAAATCACACCGTCTCTTGCATGGTAGCAAATTACCTGCAACGCTCACTCACACCCCTGGTCGAGTGTATGGTGACGTGTTGTGTCAGCATACAGAAATCTAAAATAAAGAAATCTGTTTAGGCGAGAAAGCTCAGGAGGATGAAGCTGTCAGCTCCTTTACGCAGAAAATAAATGATTTGGATATTTTTTTAATCCATGTGACATTTCTCATTTACACTTATAGACCAAAAGCAGTGCAGTGAGACAGAATTGAGCTGTCTATTTAAAAATGGTGCAGTAATAAGCACAACTGGAAACACCAGGAATTACAAAATGCCCAACGAACAAATATTTTTTTTTTCACTTCCTCATTTCCAGTGATGGGATTAAGCATGAATGTTGAGGTGTCAGTAAAATATGTGGAAGTATGTATAAACCTGATGTTCATTCAAGAGCCACATTACAAATCAGATGGATGGATAGATAGATAGATAGATAGATAGATAGATAGATAGATAGATAGATAGATAGATAGATAGATAGATAGATAGACAGATAGATAGATACTCTATTGATTCCAAAAGAAAATTGGAACACAAGGTAGTTGTACGCCATACAGTATGTTTCAATGCCTTAGCCTAGTTATGATTCATATGCACTGAAGCTGAGTCATGATCATAAGCTTTAAACTCTGTCGATAATGTTTAATGCCCTAGACAATTTGTGAATCATAAACTATAAAGTTCAAGTCATATTGTGAATCATAGGCTGTGAAGTCTTTGAAATAGTTCATGTTATAAAGGATAAACCTTGAAGTTCAAGAGTCATAACCTTTGTAAAACATAGACTTATGCAGTATAACATGCCTGATACAGTTATTGAATTATATGTCTTGAAGTCCAAGACATTTGATAAGTCATAAGCTTTGATGTTCAAGTCAAACTGTATATCAAAGGCATTGAAGTCTCATTCAAGTTACAGTACAGGTCATATGCTTTGATGTCTTGACTTGAGCTTTGAGTCAAACGCTTTGCAGTCATACTATGAGTCATGCTTTGAAGTATAAGCTTTAAAGTCTGAATCAAGTCTCACATGCATTGAGTCCAAGATGAGTTGGGACCTTTGAAGTTCAAGTCAAATTCTACAGTAAATCATGTGTTTTGAATGAAGTTCGAGTCAAGTCTGAAGCTTCAAGATGAGTCCTAAGGTTTAAAGTTCAAGGAGAGTTACAGTATGAGTCACATGCTTTAAAGCAGGTTCATGTCACAGGGCAAAGTGGTCAGTCTGACATTAGTTGTGGATCATAAGCTTTGGACTTTGAGTCAAATTGCAAGTTGCTCTGAAGAGTCAAGAGGCTGGTCAGTAAATGATGAACTTTAGTCATGCCCGTGAGACTTGAATCCCTATCTCTCTGTGAGGCTCTGGTGTAGGAGACCATTAGTAACAGCTCCTACCTTACAGCCAACAAACCGATAACATCTCGCTGCATCTGTCTCTGGAGTAATTACGCCTTGAAATGGCCCTGTGCTCGATTATGGCCCCCTCAAGTCCAATTATACTGCACACAAGGATAATCTGATAATCGTGTTGCACTTATGTTCAGGAAATTCAAGTTATTTATTCTAGGTCTAACAGAGGACTGGCTAGGTTCATTATCGAATTAAAGTGCGGTTCAAAAGGGCAAGTTGTTTTTACTTTATCAATGTGGATTCTGTTTTCTTTAAAGGTATAAAACAAAAAAAATGTGTATTACTGACTGAAAGATGAAAAAAAAAATAACATATGATGCTGAAATGATAGTTCTATTTGGGACAAAATGACATGTTTATCAATAGAGTTTCATATGTGGTAGTATTTGGCTCAATTTTACTAATATACTGTAAGTAGACTAAATCACAGTGTTTATCTCTTGGTGGTAAAGTCTTGAAAACTGCCAAATGTTCGGTAAACCATTCTGTAACTGCCAGTCTGAATCCCTTAGGAGTACGAAAATTTTGCCAATTATTTTTAGTAATAAAGTTTTAGACTTTATTAGGAAAATGAAAAAAAAAAAAAAACACTCCTCAAAAGAGAGAAATTAAGATCCGTCATCTTCAATCGGCATATGGATTGAGATCAGCATCTTCGACCAAATTTACTATCCACTGGAAATTCTGTAGGATTTTTAATAACCTGGTCTTAAAGTTTTTCCTTTTTTTTTAAAAATATCCTGCAATTGAACGGACAACGATCGTCCCATTTCTTTTTGGCTTTATTGCCATTAATATGAAAACAAACTGCAGCTTACAGGGAAATGTAATAACAACCTTTGAATAGAGAACCAGCACCATGCCTTTGGCTCTGGTTAGACTTTCTTTTATTTTCATCCTTTATTCTTCCTTTCATCCTTCAAAAGTGTTTTTTGCATCAAAGCCTTGGTGTATTGTCTCTTTCCATGAAAGCCAACGAGTAATTTTCAATCATAATTAGGCCACTAACACCGAGCTGAGTGCATATTGAATCTCGCCCAGCCAGTTCTCTCCATTGCAGAAAGAAAAGGAAAAATTATTTTCTGTAAGAAAAAATAGCTACCTGAAAAATGAAGTGAAAAGGATTCATCTGATCCTGATCGAAGGTGACAGCATTCTATTGAAGGGCTGCGGGTTCATAAGTGTATGTGATTCTAGACCTCTCTAAAATATGTTAAATAAGTCTAGTTTCTTGATGAATACTGAAATAGAGAGAAAATGTGAGGTGAGAAAGGGGAGGCGGTTTGTTGGTCATTTCAATACCTACCACAGTTATGGCTTTTTTTATGCCTTAATAGTCATCCACTGTCCAGAATATACCCTGCTGTTTAAATCAACTGGAGGGGGACTATGGAGTGTGTAAAGTGTATATTTCATGAGACTAAAAAGGATTCATCAAGGCCTGGGCCCAGCAGTGGTGAAATTCAAATAATAATAACTACATGAAAGAGATAACGAGAGATAGACAGTCAGACAAAGTCAAATATAGATAGAAAAAGAGACACATTTTTAGTTGGCGAAAGTAGATGAGAATAGTAATGCATTTCCATCAGCTTTCATCGAATTGAATTTTATCTGGGCACAGAGCTGGGCAGTTACTGTAGGTGTATTGCTCAAAGACCTAGCACTGAGATTTAAACCGACAACGATCAAAAGAACACCAGTCAAGATTATACAATCAGCAGGGACAAAAATTATTTAGCATATCTTCATTTAACTCCTCCAGAACCTTTTACAGAAAAAAAAAAGCTATAATCCCTTGTATTGAAGTGTTGAAGTGCTGGCATTTCCATTCATGTGGTATCTTATGCGGACAGCTTTTAATGTCTGAAAAGTTCAAGCTCCTCTTCTTCTGCAGCTTTGTGCCACTCAGATTGACTATATCCACAAGTCCATTGAGAAGTGAAATAAAATAGTTGAACTGAGGTGTGTGAGAGGCTGTTATGTAATAGCCAGGGGAAAATGGCTTACTAATAAAAAGCCATGTTTAGGGTTTTTTTTATGGAATGTTGATTGCCAGTTAAAAATGGAACAAATGCAAGCTAATGCTTGTGCAGTTTCATTTAAAGGGAAAGGCAATAAATGTTCATCTATGTTATGGTCCATAACATGCTGTAGATTTAGTCTAATAAAAGTAGGTGCATGAGCATTTTCCAGAGGCGAAATTCAATTGAGTTCATAACTCTGAAGTTGGACTTACAAGTTATTAAGACGGAGACCTCGGGGCAAACCAAGGATCCCCCGGAAAAATTATATATCGTATTTAGTTTAGGAACCTCTGGGGATCTCCGAGGCAAAATTGAAATCTGTTGCTGAGGATAGAGACCTTCTGCCACCATGAGTGTAAAACAAAAAGGAAAAATGATAAATTATGACTGTGGTGCACATTACCTGTGGCATGTTTTGACAACATTATGCAACATCACAGCATTTATTGCTCTCAAGAGTTGCATTATTATTTGGCCAAGTTCTTGTTTTCATTTCAGGAGTGTCGAACCACTGTCAATCTGGATTCATCATACTCTTACATTTAAACATAACTCTAATTTTTAAATTTTTTTACGATGCAACTTTACCAAGCGTTTAAGTTATCTCCAATCATTTTTTTTTTCCTGACCACATTTCTTCGGAAAGCATGGTTCATGTATATGAACAGTATGATACAGTGGGTAATTGTACACCCACAGTGTGGAGCAGCGTGGTACAGTACAGTAAGTAATGTTCATAGTGTTGTGGTGGCACAGTGCCATATTTGTTTGAGTGTTACAAACTTTGTTTTAGACAAATAGGAGGATTTGAACTGCATGATTGAAGGTCATGATTCTTGACCTTGAGCCTTTCTATAAAATTCTTTCCAGTGAGCCTACACGTTTGGCAAGGGCTTTCCTTGCTATTTTTCTCCCAGTGTTTTAGCTGTCAGTTTATGCTCATTATTCACTTCTGTCTGCTATGAATAGTTTTAGCTCAAACCTATGGATACAGTATATGATCCTGCCCATTCCTTGCAGCCATACATAATTATAGTTTTAAACTCTAACAATGCCTTGCATATCTTCAACACATATTTGTTCCCTGTATAACTTTATATTCACATGCTTTTTTCCCCCAGTTTCCATCTGTTGTTGTTCAGCTTAGGGTGGGATGCCTTCTGAATCTCAAGGTTTCCACTCAAGGTTTCTTTGCTATTCTGTCTCAGGAGGTTTTGTTATTGCTCCTTAGGAATCTAGATCTAGACCACTGATTTTCCATATGTAAAGCCGCTATATGAAAAGGACTATTGTTATATTCTTTATACATAAAAAAAGTGTTTCTGACATCTCCATACACACAAACTGCAATGAAATTCATGTGGACTTAAAAGTAGTTGTGAGAATTTCATCCAACGCTGAAGAGATGAATGACCTCCGCCTTGATAGGAATCGGACTAAACTGCTGAATGTCTCAGTGGAGATTTTTAGTGAGCTGTTCATCATTTTTATGCTTAATCATGAAGGCCATTTTTTTTCCAAAAGCCTGATCTCCCTTAGGCAACCTGGTCATTGTGAAGAAAGTGTCTTGATGGAAATACATTACCATCACACACACACAGGATTACAATTAATTGTCCTGCAATAACAGCTGTGTTTTTGGCCACACAGCAAAAAATAAGGCATTAAGCAGCAATATACAGCAAATAAAAGAACTAGATTCAGATGAAACAATTAAACGACTGCTTTTTAAAGAGCTCACAGATATGCTACGGCACTCTACTTCTGCCCCATTAATCCTTGTAATACAATAGTGTGTGTGTGTGTGTGTGTGTGCCTGCAATTTTTGTGCAATTTTAGGAGGTTGGGAGAGGGCTTTTAAGTTATCCACTAGTCTGTGTAGTTTAAAATTGTTTGGAAATACTTATCCACACCAACAATCATGCTAATATCTGGTAATATTAACTGATCCATCTCAAGAAAATTCAAAGATACATCTAAAGTATATCAGACACTGGGGTGATTATTAGATAATGGCGATGCAAATAAAGCAACCCACTAAACATTGGACGTCGGATAGACGTGCAGATCATGTCTATATTACTGTATGTCCGTCGGTCCATGACCAATTCTGGACATCTATTCGACGTCCAAACTAGGTCCCCATTTTGACGTCCAACATTTGATCTAGTCTGGTTTATTTTTTTGGACGTCATTTGGACGTCTATGGCAGTGGCAGTAAATGCGTTTTACAAAATAGAGCCTATCAACATGATTATATATATGAATACAGATTATTTATAAACAAACAAGATTAATTATCTGTATGACTAAACACCTTTACCCAACAGAGTGAACACACAGCAACCCGCCGCAAAGCATGACGGCCGTCAGCCGCTGCCCCGCCCATGCCAATATATATATATTTTTGTAATACAATATAAAATAAATAAATAAATAACTTGACTATAGGCTTTACATAAAATAAAAACTGTTAAAGGAAAACAGGAAAATGTAAGAAAATATATTTATTTATTTGTTTTTTTTTTATAATTTTTTTTTATATTTATTGTATTACAAAAAAAAATGGTTTCAGAAGTGGGATAGAGAATTACGAGTTCGAGCGCACTATCGAGGACCTGCAGAAGAAGCTACAGCTCCGTGCGCCACCAGCCGGCGAAGCGACTTGCAGCTCGTTGACTCTCTGGAGTCAACATTAGACGTGCGGTAGACGTAGAAAAAAGACGTCGCCTGGCGTTACAAAACAACCCCATCAATGGACGGAAATTGGATGTCCAAAATGACATGGAAAAGACGTCACTACGACATCACATTGCGCAGTGGGAATTTTGAGGTAAATCATATCATTCTTACCTACTGAGTTAAGCCTGTCAATGCAGTTTCATGTTACTGTAAATCTGATGTAAATAAAGCAATTCTAGTAATTGCTTTGTGATGTAAATCAGTCAGTTCAGTTAGAAAGAAGTTAAAGCCTGTATTTCTGAGGTAAATTAAGTAAATCTGAGGTAATTCTATGTTACTGAGGTAAAATAAGTAATTCTGAGGTTATTCTAAACTATTTCTGAGGTAAAAAATAAAGGTATTGCTGTGGTAAATCACTCCCTCCCTCATTGTCTATACCGCTTTATCCTGTATTCAGGGTCGCAAGGAACCACTTGAAAACTGCAGTTACAGTATGTTTTGTAAGGGGGAACCTATCCAAGCAGACTTACAGTAGGGCATGAGGCGGGGTACACCTTGGACATTGCAGGGCACACTAGAGATGGGAAACTCGGATCCTTTAATGTATTCGACTCCTTCTGAATCACTCACTAAGCGGACCCGGGTCTGTTGAGTCATTTGAGTCACTTGAGTCTGTAGGGATTCTGATTGCATTTTCCCATGGTCCCACCACTAGAAGGTGCTCAAATCCCTAGTATCCATCGAATCCTTGGACTCATGAACATACTGAATCCCTCAGATCTGGCTGTTTCACTCTGCGCTACGAGTCTGACAGATCGGCTGAATCCTGCGGTTTAGATAAATGAGCCAGGACACGTACAGTATTTTGAGTCTTTTTTGTTTCTGACCATAAAATGTAAATGGTGGAGAATTAAGAATTATGAATGCCAAATATTTATTTTAATGACAAATGAACATAAGAATACATTTAGACAATAACAAATATAATGAATGAATAAAATAATAAATATATCAGCTGTGTTTGATATTTGTTTATTTTTATGGGTTAAAAATGGGTAGACTATCTGGTATAGTTAGTTTTTAACGTTTTAGATACAGTAGTTTAAAAAAAAAGTCCAGGTAGTAAAGCCGGGATTTTAACTTTATTTGTATACACTGAGCTAAGGCATCACACCGTTAGCATTACCATTCTGGTGAAGGTGTGTTGGATGTGAGACAAATGCCAGAGCTGTTTTTCATTCCAGTTTGTCATAATACACATCTACATCACACAATCTTGTAAAAGCAAAACAGCTGCGGTTTATTCATTGTGATATGGATTCTGCCCGTTTGTCCCATGGTCCTCCACTAGGGGCGCTCAATGAACCCTCAGAATCTACCGAATCCTTGGACTCATACATGTAAACACACACTGAGTCTCCCAGATCCGGCTATTTCACTACGCACTGCGACTCTGGCGGATCAGTACCCGCTATTTTGAGTCTCGCACGTTTCTGACTGTGCAGGAAGTTTTATAAACAACTCAGTCAGCCACTTGTTCCTACAGTAACTAGCTAACAACTATAGTGGAACCTCGGATTACAAGCATAATCTGTTCCAGAAGCGGGCTCGTATTTCAAAACACTCGTAAACCAAATTTAGTTTCCCATAAGAAATAATGGGAACTTAAATTATTCGTTCCACAACCCAAAAAAATAAATACATAAAAATAGAACAAATTAACCTGCACTTTACCTTAAAAAAAGTTAAAATAAATCCGACAGATACGTGTTTCCCTTTACATGCACAGGCACTATGTGTGTGTGTGTGTGTGTTTCTGTCACTTGCGCTGCCGAGTGTGTGTGTTATGTGTGTGCACACACGTAATTTGAGACTGTGCCGGTTGTGTGTGAGGGAAGCACGCCCTCTCTGCTTCTCACACACACACACACACACAAACACACACACATGTTAAAGGCGAGAGAGAAAGAGACAGTGTGTGAACCGGCATGATGTCAAATTACGCGCACACACACACATCACACACACACTCAAACACTGTCACACACTAAAGATGAGAGAAAGAGAGAGACAGAGAGAGAGAGAGTGTCTGTGTGTGTTTTTTTTTTATCTTGCGCTGTGGAGTGTGTGTTATGTGTGTGCGCGTGCGCATAATTTGACACCACGTCGGTTCACACACACACATAACACACACTCCACAGCGCAAGATAAAGAAAAACACACACACACACACACACGGATGTTGATTATTCCAGTAACTGACGAGCACTAAGACCCAGCAGGGGAGATGATTTCCCGCAGCGCAAGAGAGACAAAAAACGTTGGCTCAGTTGTGATCACGTGACACTCAGCGTCAAATCAAGAAGCGCATGCGTGATACATGATACTCGGTGCTCGTAAAACCAAGACAATGCTCCTTTTTCAAGTAAAAATTTATTACAAATCTTTGCTCATCTTGTGGAACACTCGTAAACCGCGTTACTCGTAATCCGAGGTTCCAGTGTACTGAGAACAACTGAATTCTGTAATTATCAGTTTGTATTTATGTATGTTGTTAGGCGGCGCGGTGGTGTAGTGGTTAGCACTGTCGCCTTGCACCTCCAGGGTCTGGGTTCGATTCCCCGGCCAGGCTCAATTCCCGTCTCTGTGTGCATGGAGTTTGCATGTTCTCCCCGTGCTTGGTGGGTTTCCTCCGGGTACTCCGGTTTCCTCCCACAGTCCAAAGATATGCAGGTTAGGCTAATTGACGTTCCTAAAAATTGCACGTAGTGTGTGATTGGGTGTGTGAGTGTGTGTATGTGTGTGTGCCCTGCGATGGATTGGCACCCTGTCCAGGGTGTACCCCGCCTAGTGCCCGAAGTCTCCTGGGATAGGCTCCAGGTCCCCCGCGACCCTGAACACAGGATTAAGCAGTATAGAAAATGGATGGATGGATATTTATGTATGTTGTCGTTAGCAACAAGATGATTTAGGACTCAACTGAGCCGAGTAAATGAAGAGAAGGATTCATTATTCGTGAGTCATAGTAAGGATTGGATTATTTAACCCGGATGAATCCGTATTCGCTCATCTCTAGGGCACACATACTCACACAGTCATTCACACACTATGGGAAAATTAGGAATGCCAATTAAGAAACCCACCAAGCACAGGGACAACATGCAAACTCCATGCACACAGAGATGGGATTCGAACCTGGCTAGGGATCGAGTCCGGACCGTGGAGGTCCAAGGTGTCAGTGCTAACGCTACACCACTTTGTATGGTGATATAGTCGTTTTCAATTCAATTTCAGTGGAGTTAATTCTAAAATTATTCTAAATCAAGTGATTCTAAAGTAATTTTAAACTAATCCTCAGGTTAACTAATGTAACTTGATGGTAAAATGTAACTAGTCCTGGGGTAAATCGGGCAATTCTAAGGTACTGGAAAGTAGGTAATTGTGAGGTAATTGTAAACTAATTCTGAGGTAAATCTAATCCAGTGATAGTAAATCATAATTTATATGTATATTTACTATAAATCTAATTTAAATTTAATTCCCAGGGTATATGATATTATTCTGTGGCAAATCATAACTACATCACATAATTCAGAGTTTATTGTTTGTTACGGAATGACTGCTATTTTATGGTAACTAGTTTAGCTAATTCTAAGGGAAATCAGATCATTCCGAGGTAATACCTGTAATTGTAAGGTAATTATAAACTAAAGTTTTAGTCAATAGGAAATGTTTGGTCATTGCAAATTGGCAAAGCATGCTTTGAGCGATTATCAATATGAATTGAGTTATTTGTCTTGAGTCTCTAATTGTCAAGCTCTGCTGTTGTGCACCATATCAATAGCACTTTGTATAGATAGCCTTGAGCCATTCTATAAACTTCTATATGAGCTTTACCTAATTGGTTTATGCCTAATAAATATCTGTTTGTATATTTTGAATTCTATTTTTATCATATTTTTCTTTTTGCCCATTTATCATTATAACACATTTGCACATCTTGCTATAGAACACCTTGAGAAAGTCCAAGGACTTTCACTAACATCTCTAAACCTGGCACGCACATACAGTAAGGTTCTGTTTCTTATTCTTGTTGATTTACTGCAT
Organism: Channallabes apus; assembly: GCA_030522415.1. Taxonomy (NCBI): domain Eukaryota; kingdom Metazoa; phylum Chordata; class Actinopteri; order Siluriformes; family Clariidae; genus Channallabes; species Channallabes apus. Next base: position 2,285,360 of record CM060126.1, on the reverse strand, counting down.
TTTATGCAATATAAGGCAGTAATATTCCAATAATTCTGCAAAATAATGCAGTTATACAGCAATATTTTGGTTCATATTAGATGGTACTGCAGTTAATATAGTACTGCAAATAAAATATAGAGGTTGACTCATTTTAAATAAAACTGAAAAATTACTTATAAAAAAATTACTACTGATACTGAAAGATATTTCTACAATTAAAATGTGTGATGTAGTGTAATACAACTACATTACAACAAAATTATTGTAATTAATTTTATTAATTAAGTAAAAAATATCAATAAAGCAACAGACATAAACACACACACACAAAAACGTCCATGAAAACTTTGTTCAAGAGTGTTCCCGCTAGGAGACATTGCAGTCAATCAGTGTATGACTGGATACACCCACAGTTTTTTTTTTTCTTCTTTTTTTTTAGTTTCTTACAGTATCAATTTCTCACATAAAAAAACAACCCAAAATTAAAAAAATATATGAGTATATAACAAGGCAGAGGTCTGCGGCTGGAAGCCTGGAGAAGTTTAACGCCTCCTCCACATTTTGTCCTCATTCTTCAACTTTGTTTGAATAAGCACTTTCACTTCCCCTTCCTTAACTTTAAAGACGTTCTTGAAATCTGCTAATACAAAGGAAAAGCAAACAGTGAGACAAATATACATTAAGAGTTGCATAATTAAAATAATTAAAAATTTGAATAATTAAAATGGAATCCATATATACTCAACCTTACATGTTTTACTGAGAAAAGATCTACTGCACAGTATGTCCTAAATTATGTGTTCTTTGAGGATTCTATTAACAAAAGACACATAAAGTGAATGCTTATTATTAAAAGAATCCAAGAATGTCCAAATGAGCAGCACTGAATTCCTAAAAAGAAAGTGGACCTTTTGGAAACTGTGTGAGATAATCCTGTTATAGTTTATCAAACCACACTTTTGTTCCACAGGGTGATGTCTACCCCCTGACTACCTCCTGATGTCACGCCGACACCTTCAGGTTTAAGACTGACTATACAAAAATATAAATGTGTTCTGAGAACCCCACACCCCAAAAACAAATCTTATTAAAAGCCCAGCCAAGTTTCCCCAAGGTCTACAGTAGTGTTGACTTCTTGGCCTTATCCCACCTTCCCCTTTTCCCCTTTCAGTCTGCTCTGAGGTGATAAGAGGAACACTGGAGAATAACACTGCCCTCCTCTCGATCTTGTGTAGTCAACTACAGAAACAAACAAAGTAAGTTTACAGCCGAATCGTTTTATCTGCTTATTAACACCTCTCACATTGTGTAGTGTTACATATTAAGACATTAACTTCCATTTATAAGTTCTATAGTTAAACTGGGCTATACATTTACAAGTGAATCCAATGCTAGCTGTACTATACCTCAGGTTTATCCAGCTAGCATGCTAACGGTATAGCAACTGAGTTAACATAAAAAGGCGCACATTTAGGACAACTGCTTTTAACACTGCATACTGTAGGGATACGATACATTTTTCGGTTATCTATTTCGTTATTGTATCTAATATTTAGTGTTTTGCACTAATAAAAGTTAAAGGTTCCCACTCACCACTGAACTAAAAGATGTGACAGGGCCAACGCTTGGGTTCAGCTGTGTTCCTCCTCCACAACACACTCGTCTTCCAGCTTCTTCCCACTGGGCAAGTTTCCTTGCTGAATTTTGAAATGTCATCATGGTTTAATTCTGATATGTCATGAATGTGTATAGTTTTATCAATAATAAAGTCTATAAGAGAGTAATTTTACCGTTACTGTGTCTCAGGGTTTATGCGTTTATGCGTCGTTTTGGTCACTGAGCGTGGTCACTGAGGTCACCACATGCTCCATAATTCTTGCTGAGGATTACACCCCCAAATCAGAAAAAGTTGGGACAGTATGGAAAAGGCAAATAAAAAAAGAAAGTAGTGATTTCTTAATTTACTTTGACTTGTTTTTTATTGCAGACAATGCAACAGCAAATTATTTAATCTGTTCCTCGTGAATGTTTTTTTTTTTTCACGTATTCCAATTTTGGCTCTTGCAACACATTTAAAAAAAAGTTGTAATAGTAAAGCATTTACCACTTTGTAATGTTGCCATTCCTTTTCACAACACTTAAAAGACGTTTAGGGAGGAAGTTATAGTTATCCTTGCACAAATGTTGTTTGCTGCTACATGCTTTCATCTGGTTTCTGTTTGCCTGTTAAAGAAAATAAATTATAATCTGGAATTAAGTTAAAGCTGAAACGGTCATTCTTTGGAGTCAGTTTTAGCTCAAAAGGTTAAGGCACCGGGTTACTGATGGGAAGATCAGTGGATAGAGCCCCAGCTTCACAAGGCTGGGCACTTGAGCAAGGCCCTTAATCTTATCTGCTCCAGGGAGCTGTATCATGGCTGACCCTGCGCTCTGACCCCAGTTACACTGGGATATGCAAAGAAAGAATTTTACCGTGTAGTAATGTATACAAGACAAATAAAGGCTTAACGTAAATTAACTCTAATAAACCAGGGATTCAAAATCACAAACTACAGTTGACTCACTACATCACTCGCTGAGCCCTGTGCGAAAACTCATCGGATGACTACGCGCCGCTGCCCGGCTTTCCTCCCCGCTGGCTCGCATATTGTTGGCACACCAGCGCCCTGCTACTGCCCCCGTGGGAATACGACGACTCTTCCCCGCTTTGAACTGAGTCGTTTGAGTTACCTTTTTTCCTACACCGTCCTTGCATTTCCGCCCTATGCACATCCCTGATCACCTAAAATAACTAAATAAATAAAAATCTCCTCACTGTGAACACCGCAACCCCCGTGTCTGTGCCTGTGTCACTTCAACGCTGATGTTAAGGCATTACATTTGGTGGAGAATGCGCGCCTCTGATGCAGGGCAGCCGGCCTCAGCCTCGGATCAGCTCATAGCCCACCTACTAGAAACCAGCCTCCAGCAAAATACAGTACTGGAGCAGCTCGCCTAAGGGCTTCAGGCCACCACCGCAGAGCTTTCGCGACTACGAGGACGAGAACATGTCTCCCTGCCCGACCACGCTAAACTGGCCCCACACGATGACGTCGAAGCGTTCCTGCAGACCTTCGAGCGCAATGCCAAACAAGAGGGTGGCAGCCAGTAGAGTGGAGTTCAATCCTGATCCCTTTACTATCTGGTGAGGCACAGCGAGCTTATTGTTCTCTAACGGATGAGGAAGCAGACTTAAAAAGCCGCCTGTGAATTTAACAGCTGCACATGCGATCTACCAGCGCCACCCTATGCCCAAGTGGAAAGGTTACATCATATCACCTATAGATGGCTCCAACCAGAGAAGCTTGATTCACATGAGGTCGTCGATCGGGTAGTAGTGGACAAAGAACTCCGCTCCCTCCCACAAGAAGAAAGGAAAGCGGTAGGCATGCACGCTCCCACTTCAGCCCTGGAGTGTGCGGTGTCCACACTATCCCTGAACTTCGAGAGAATAAGAACCACAGAGAGAAGTCCCCCCCCACCCCTCCCGCTTTTTAAAGAACCAAAGAAGAGAAAAACCACACACGCCGCCAAAACCTGTTACCCCCTGCGATGAACCCATGCCCATAGAACACTACGGAAAAGATTCGGGACCGTTTTTCACTGGCCTGGGATGGAGGCTGAAGTGAAAAACTTCTGTCAAAGGTGTCCAGAGTGCCAGAAAACCTCCCCCCAAAAAAACCCGCCCCCGCCCCCCTTATTCCCCTGCCGATCATAGGTGTGCCATTTGAAAGAATTGGCATGGATCTTGTAGGGCCTCTTCTCAAGTCCGCACGAGGATATAAGTACTGTACATCCTTGTCATTCTGGATTACGCGACCCGATACAAGTACTCCCGCTGCGTAAAGCCACATCAAAGAACATAACATGCGAATTTGTGCTCCTCTTTAGCCGGATGGGGATACCGAAGGACATCCTGACAGACCAAGGCACGCCCTTTGTCTCAAAACTAATAAAAGACATGTGTCAACTCTTACAGGTGAAATGCCTCCACACCTCAATCTATCACCCACAGACTGGCAGGCTAGATGCTGCGCAATGTGGCAGACAAGAACAGCCAGAACTGGGACCAATTGCTACCCTATGTACTCTTTGCCGTGCGTGAGAACCCCAAGCTTCCACATGATTCACTCTGTTTGAACTTTTCAGAACAGAATGTCGCAAAAACAAGCATGGGAAGAACAGCCCTCTCCGTCTCGGTCAGTGATAGAGTATGTAAAAGAAATGCAAGAAAAAATCCAAAACGTCCTCCCGATAGTTAAACAACATATGGAGAAAGCACAAATGGAACAAAAAAAGTTCTATGACTGCCCCACTCAACCCCAAGAATTTCGCCCCGGCGACCGAGTGCTTTTATTAGTACCCAGCGCAAACTGCAAATTTCTAGCTCGCTGGCAAGGGCCCTTCACGGTGATGGAACGCGTGGGGGAAGTGAATTACAAGCTCCAGCAGCCGTAATTCAGGTAAGCGAAAACCTTTAAAAATCTATCATGTTAACCTGCTTATGAAATGGCTTGAACCAATGCCTCCTGATTCTATCAGCCAATGCTACTTTATCTCCTGCAGAACAGGCGCGGGATCTCGTGCGGCGGGGAGAGGACCTCACCCCAACCCAGGTACAAGCAATAAAAGAGCTCATAGATCAAGATCAGGATGTCTTCTTAGAACCAGGACGCACACACCTGGCGCAACATGAGATCAAGACGCTTCCCGGCAGCATAGTACGCCAGCACCCCTACCATATCCCAGAAGCCAGCCGCAGCGCGATCGAGGCCGAAGTGGACAAAATGCTACAAACCGGCATTATCGAAGAGTCGGTAAGCCCCTGGTCTAGCCCGATCGTGGTGGTACCGAAGCCCGACGGTAGCTTACGGCTTTGTAATGACTTCCGCCGTCTTAACCAGGTGTCAGAGTTCGATGCTTACCCGCTTCCACGGGTGGATGAACTTATCGAGCGGCTGGGAAAAGCCCGCTTTGTGTCCACATTAGATCTGACAAAGGAATATGTCAGGTGGCCCTCGCTCCCGAAGCTAGAGAGAAGACAGCCTTCAGCACCGACAGAGGCCATTGGCAGTATCGGGTCCTGCCATTCGGTCTACATGGGGCCCCGGCCACTTTCCAACGACTAATGGACATCGTGCTCAGGAAGCACCGTGCGTACGCCGCCTATCTTGATGATGTCATCATCCACTCGAGCAGCTGGGACGACCACCGATGTAAGGCTTTACAATGGTCTATAGGTGACATGTTGCTGACATGTTTCATTCCAGTAACCTGTACTAATGAATAAGCATATGCATCCTTAGCACAGGGTGTTTATGGTATTTGTCAGAAACAAATAAAACTAATAGTCTACCATACATTAATATCATAATAAAACAGTAAATAATAATAACTGCCACTACTACTACTACTACTACTAATAATAATAATAATGATAATAATAATTATTATTATAGAATAACACAGTTAGGATAACAGCTACTGCAGTACAATACAGGAGTGCAGGACTTCAGTGCAGGATAACTGCTGTTAATTAGTATATAAGTGCAGTTAATTACCTTGATATATAGCTATTTACTGTAAGCAATGAACATGTTCAATAACTACAAAGTTACAGAATCGGTCACACTGCAGCTCCCAAACTGCTTCATGGACTGCAGAAATGCCCTCCACAGGATACAAAACCCAACACACTCAGACTCTGTCAAGATCATCATCTTACTGATCACACACACCCGCACACACACACACACACACACACACACACACACACACACACACACACACACACACACACACACACACACACTGCAATTTAGTCATGAACACTGCATAAATACCCACACAAGCAAACAGATCTTTCTGAAGTGTCCCCTCAGTGTGCTCTTGCCTGACACTAGCATGCCTTACATGTCAGTGTCTTTTGATATTCTGGTTATAGATCTCGCTCCCACTTTTCTACTTTTTATTTTCCCATTCTCATTGCATGCCTGTTTGAGTCTGTTCATCGCCTCAATCTGGGCCTTCTGGTGGGTTTTCTCAGACCTCAAGGAATCCTTAACCATGTTGACCAGCAATAATTTTCTCCATAAAGCTTAGCTAACCATGCTATCTTGCGAGATTGTTTGGTTAAAGCTACAATCATGTACAGTATACGATATCTACAACCCAAACAAATACCATCTCTAGGGTTCCTTCTAAAGCCATACTTTAAGTTGAGGAGAAAGATGGCCGGGCATTTGAACAGAGACTCGAGGGTTCATGCTAAACTCAACCTCAGCTTTAATCCTACTCAAGCCTTAATGTCCTGGCTTAAGCAGCTCTAGAAATCGTACTTCTCTTACATTGAGAAAGTGAAGCGGTTTAACTGTTTTCTAACATCAGTAATTTAAACTGTCACATTTGCTCGAACAGAGCTAAGAACTGCACAGTGTGAACGCACCGTCTTGGCAGTTTCGCTTGAAGATTCAAAAGCTTCCATTTATAATGAAGTAAAATGAGGAACTTCTTCCTCATTAGAATGCCCGAGGAGATTCTGCTCACCATCGCTCTGATTAATTAGTACAATGTGTGTTGCTGAGCTGCAAGAATACTTCAATCTGGGCATGAGGAAAAAAGAGACTTTCACAAGAATACGACTTCATTAAGCAACCTTGTGTAACTCTGTATATGTACTGCACTGGGATTTAAATTTACATTACAGGATCTGTAATGTCCAAGGCTCGATATCAGTGACGAGCATTTTTTTTTAAAATTGTGAATCATTAATGTAATCAGGAATGCTTTTTTATTATTATTTAATATTATTTAATCCTGCCTTTAAAACTGAACTTTCCCACACAGTTACTTTAAACTCTGAGTCAGATTTTGGTTAAAATAATTTTTTTGAAGCCTCAATCATGACATTATATGCATACTAATTTTATCCAAGGTTAAGTTTTTAATCCATAATGCCATATTATTATTTATTCCATAATACTATATTATCCATAGTGCAAATCTTAGATCAAGAAACCTTAGATAAACGTAACCTCATGCAAATACGATAAATAGTATAAAATTGTATTTAAAAAAAAGTTACACATAAAACAACAAAAATCTAAATTCAAATAATTCAACCCTATTACAGCTATGGCAGATAATAATAGTGGTAATAATCCACTGGTTTATCATAACAGCAGCTTCAGACTGCCTATGTACCCGGTTTCACCTTTATCTAATAGTTTCATCCTTTAAATCGGAAACATAAACCTGTGATGGATTTCATCATCCATCCAGTTTGCCTCTTCATCATCTCCATGTACGACAAGGACGCTCATAAACCACATGAATTATAGACCTTAAGCGGGATCCAGCAGTTTGGCGTGACTTTCCCGAAGGATAGTCCATAAATCGTTAATCCGACAGCAATGAGCTGGTCTGAAAATGGACTTTAGTCTCTTTACTCTCGTCACTTCGAATGCAACGAGGATACAACAATGATCAGATAATTAAGTTGTATTTTTCCTTTTCTGCTCATCATTTTTAAATGGTGGTGACTACCCAGATAAATGAGTGCATGTATGGGTTACGTTCTTAGACAACAAATTGAAATTCTTGATCCTTCAACAAATTGATTACACATTAGCCATAAGATGGTGTACCTTTGTATGGTTTACAAAGGTACACCATCTCCACAATGAAATACTTCAAATTGTCTATACATTTCCACCATTTACCTAGGAAGCACACACTACATGAGGCATGGTGGCGTAATGGTTAGCACTGTGGCTTCGCACCTCCAGGGTGTGCATGGAGTTTGCATGTTCTCCGTGTCCTTGGTGGGTTACCACTGAGTTTGTCTGCCTTACGAACAAATCAGACTTATGAACATGCTCCCGGAAGTCTTACCGTTCATGCCTTTGATACAAATATACAATGTAGAGCATACTGTACAACTCCTCTTGACTAAAGCTGTCCTCTTTCCCCACACTGCCATCATGTGGCCAAAAACCATAATCGCACCTGAGGAAACTCGCATGTCAAATGTAACTGCGCATTCAAGAGGCGAATGCCGGATGCCATTTTGTCTCAGAGCTGTTTTCCACTGTATTAGACTGTGAACTCTGTTTTCACAAATTAGGATTATTTACCATCAGGACAGCTTTACAAGACAGACATTATCTACAATCGTGCTTCTAGACTGATTAATTGAAACTGATTTCTCCCACACCCCCATACAAATACATGAAATAGGACTTTAGGCATTTTATACATTTACTTACAAATTAAAACTATTATATATAATTGAAAATATTGATATCTGCTGCACTGTAGTGTCTATTTTTGTACAATACACGTCATGATTAAACCGGAACTAGAAAAGCGGTCTGTTCTAGTGATGGGTCGTTCATGAATGATTCGTTCTTTTTGAACAAATCTTTAACATGACTCAGATGAACGAGTCGTCTCGGAGAGTGGTTTGTTCATTTTCTATTGGGCGCGCATGCGCAAAGCATCGCAAAACCTCCGTATGTTATATACAGGAAACAGTATTGAACGATTCTCAGCAATAAGTCTTCAAGTCTCGAGTCGTTCGTTCTTTTAACACGTGACTCCCATAGACGCTATGCGGTGCAGTACACAGGAAACAGTATTGAACGATTGTGCTAGTGGGTCTTTGAGTCTCGAGTCGTTCGTTCTTCTGACACGTGACTCCCATAAACGCTATGCAGTGCAATAGATTCAAAAGGACGAACGACTCAGACTGGAAGGTATAAGAGGGGAGCTGCTCATTCTGTTTTATTATAATATGTCCTAGTTACATTGTAATATTTTCATAACTGGAACTATAGACAAAATTTGTGTATGTAGACGTATTGGGGGTATTTTTTATTGAAAACGCAACATTTCATCAATTTATTTCTGAGCAAAAGAACCAAATGAATGAAATGACTCAAAAAAAGATTCGTTAATTTTGATGAACGAGATTCAAAGAATTAAAAAAAAAAAGTTTAAATACAGCCATTCTGCATGTTTCTGTATTTGGAAGCACCTGAAGGACCACTATGATCCATGTAAATATATAAATATGCAGTACATACACATTACTAGAATGTTTGCTTTAAGTCAGCATATACATCTTAAATTTCTGAGCATCGTACCCCATTAAGCTATATTACTTTTACAATGTTTAATTAAGAAAAGTTTCCTTATCGAAAAGTGACTTACAATTAAATACATAGGCTGATGATTATTCCCTGATATGACTTCATCTTCTTTAATTCCACACATATTTAACAGTTTTCATGCTTTAAAAAAGTTGTAGTTTGCAACCAAACTTACAGTGGTGTGAAAAACTATTTGCCCCCTTCCTGATTTCTTATTCTTTTGCATGTTTGTCACACTTAAATGTTTCTGCTCATCAAAAACCGTTAACTATTAGTCAAAGATAACATAATTGAACACAAAATGCAGTTTTTAAATGAAGGTTTACGTTATTAAGGGAGAAAAAAAAAACTCCAAATCTACATGGCCCTGTGTGAAAAAGTGATTGCCCCCCTTGTTAAAAAATAACTTAACTGTGGTTTATCACACCTGAGTTCAATTTCTGTAGTCACCCCCAGGCCTGATTACTGCCACACCTGTTTCAATCAAGAAATCACTTAAATAGGAGCTACCTGACACAGAGAAGTAGACCAAAAGCACCTCAAAAGCTAGACATCATGCCAAGATCCAAAGAAATTCAGGAACAAAAGTAATTGAGATCTATCAGTCTGGTAAAGGTTATAAAGCCATTTCTAAAGCTTTGGGACTCCAGCGAACCACAGTGAGAGCCATTATCCACAAATGGCAAAAACATGGAACAGTGGTAAACCTTCCCAGGAGTGGCCGGCCGACCGAAATTACCCCAAGAGCGCAGAGACGACTCATCCGAGAGGCCACAAAAGACCCCAGGACAACATCTAAAGACCTGCAGGCCTCACTTGCCTCAATTAAGGTCAGTGTTCACGACTCCACCATAAGAAATAGACTGGGCAAAAACGGCCTGCATGGCAGATTTCCAAGGCGCAAACCACTTTTAAGCAAAAAGAACATTAAGGCTCGTCTCAATTTTGCTAAAAAACATCTCAATGATTGCCAAGACTTTTGGGAAAATACCTTGTGGACCGACGAGACAAAAGTTGAACTTTTTGGAAGGTGGTCCCGTTACATCTGGCGTAAAAGTAACACAGCATTTCAGGAAAAGAACATCATACCAACAGTAAAATATGGTGGTGGTAGTGTGATGGTCTGGGGTTGTTTTGCTGCTTCAGGACCTGGAAGGCTTGCTGTGATAGATGGAACCATGAATTCTACTGTCTACCAAAAAATCCTGAAGGAGAATGTCCGGCCATCTGTTCGTCAACTCAAGCTGAAGCGATCTTGGGTGCTGCAGCAGGACAATGACCCAAAACACACCAGCAAATCCACCTCTGAATGGCTGAAGAAAAACAAAATGAAGACTTTGGAGTGGCCTAGTCAAAGTCCTGACCTGAATCCTATTGAGATGTTGTGGCATGACCTTAAAAAGGCGGTTCATGCTAGAAAACCCTCAAATAAAGCTGAATTACAACAATTCTGCAAAGATGAGTGGGCCAAAATTCCTCCAGAGCGCTGTAAAAGACTCGTTGCAAGTTATCGCAAACGCTTGATTTCAGTTATTGCTGCTAAGGGTGGCACAACCAGTTATTAGGTTCAGGGGGCAATTACTTTTTCACACAGGGACATGTACGTAGGTTTGGGTTTTTTTTCTCCCTAAATAATAAAACCCCTCATTTAAAAACTGCATTTTGTGTTTACTTGTGTTATCTTTGACTAATAGTTAAATGTGTTTGATGATCAGAAACATTTTGTGTGACAAACATGCAAAAGAATAAGAAATCAGGAGGGGGGCAAATAGTTTTTCACACCACTGTAAGACTAACTTTATAGGAATATTCATTTTGCTCAGGTTTCTTTCCCCATGTAAATATCACAGTAAATGATATACATCAATAATGGGATGAACTGAATCACTAATTCTCTCAACTCAAAACATCTACTTCATCTTCATCCTGAGAATCTATAAATATTGACCTGAGGAAGTCATTGGCATAGTGTGTGTGTTGTGTGTGTGTGTGTGTGTGTGTGCGTGCGTGTGTGTGTGTGTGTGTGTGTGTGTGTGTGCGTGCGTGTGTGCGTGCGTGTGTCATTGTGTGTGTCCGTGTGTTTATTGATTTACTTCTATATGCATCTTGGCGCAAAGTTGTGCATCAGTTATTTTGACCTTTAGCACAATTCATATCCGCTGTAATAAACTTTATGAGTTGCATAATCTTCTCATTACCGTCACCCTGGAGGGAAATTGGGCTATTATTTTAATATATTAAATATTCTAATTATTATAATATCCATAATGTTCCTGCGCTATATAATCTCTCTTGTGTGTCATTCATAGGTTGTGAAATCATAAATGATTTCAAACACTATCAAAGAATTATATTACAATGTTTATAAAATTAATACATGTACAGTATATTACATTTCTTTTTAGATTTAATCAGCACAGGGATTTTAAATCTATTATCTAATTTCATTATTAATGACCTTAAACTCTCGTTCTAGCCGGTAAGCTAAAATAAACTAAACTGACAGGATATCCAATTTCTAATTCATATTCCTTATTGCTTCGTAGCTACAGTACGTACCTCACTTGACAATTTATATTCCTAATTAGTAATCTTTACTCCTTACACTAGCCAGCCTGATAGCATGAGGTCACCTAGCATGCGTTCTGAGAGGAAGTGATATTCAGAAAAATCTGACGTTTATATACTGTATATTCATAATTCATGACTGTAGGCTAACAGCAGCCAACCTAAGGAGATTTTTGCATAATTTAAAACTCTTTCACAAGCTACTGTAACATGAAAACCTGGCAGGATTTTACATCATTGTCTATAAATGGTCATAACTGCACCTGATAAACCTAAGCATTTAGCTAATATCAGCCTGGCTGGATTTTAGTGACATTTATTTGATAATTTAAAAAATCTTTTTTTTTTTTTTTTTTTACTTTTTTTTTTTTTCTTTACTTATGCTGGCAAAATAGCTAATAAAATCAGGTTATACAGTAAGCTAAGATTTCTTTAGGGGCAATTGGTTGGGCGTCTACCTTGTCCTGTTTGATGAAAAAAAATGTCTAAAGCAATAAATAAACATATAATATTAACACATTAACAATGATTTGTTATATACAGTAAACTGGTAACAGGATCATGGGCACCCAAGTCGGACTAATGTTTTTGGGGACCAAAGGCCTGCATGACAGGTCCGATTCCACAGAAGAGCCAATGTACAGTACCACAAAGCGTTGAAGAGTCAATGATGACCACGATAGAAAGGCAAAAGAAGACTCAGTGCACCACAGCCCACCGCACACTGGGCCCAGAAAGAAAAGAGCCACCAACCCAGCCTCCAATTCGATCTTCACACAAAAGATCCACTGCTAACGTCCTGGCACCAGACACCACAGCACCCCACGAGAAGCTCAGAGGTGCGATGCCTAGAAGGTCAAAGCTGCCCCAGTGGATCAAACTGAACCCAAGCCTTAGGGGTTTTTAATGTTAATTATTTTAATGGTATGGCTTACTGGTGTATATAATGTATATAATGACTGGAAAAAGCCAAAGTTTTGCTTCTATCATTCTCAAAATGTTGTAGTTTGTCCTATTTGGACTAGTCGACTGTTTACACCTTGGTGTTTACACGCTGGTGTGCAGATGCTCTGCGTGAGAATCTCTGCTTGCTCATCAATTACAGTAATAAAAGACATACACGGAACGCCTCGAGTGGAAGTCACATTTCAGAATCTCAACATGGGCTGCAACCATCTGGGTGATAATTACAGTGATTACATTTGTTACTGCTTCAGTTCCATTTGCTTGCTTAATTGTTATGCTGGAAACGTCAAAAATTTTCCATTTTTTCTCGATCAGCAATTAACAGTGGATGCAATCTTGTAATATCGCTAAAAGGTACAGAGTGACATATGGCACAGAATGGCAGGTGAGTGCTAAAGAAAGAAACTTCTAGATTCTGCTTTGAGCTGTAAATCTCTTTAGCTGTAATAATGTTTCAATCATGTTTAGAGAATAATTCTAAGCTTAGTGTAGTACAAATAAAGAAAAATAAAGCCATTGGATGTACAAAGTAGATTCCATTATATATGACGAATGCTTTTAGAGCCTTGTATGACTATAGCCACACCCCACAGGCAAAACTGTGATTGGTAAGTTTTTGCATTTTGGAGTGACACAACTCAATTGCGTTGTCGAATGGTAAAACAGGTTCATTCATTACTTCAATGCAAGAACAATGCAAAGGTTATGCAAACCTTGTTGTTTTCAATATTTACTTCATTAAAGTGATAAAACAATCCAAGACTTATTACATGACAATATAAAGAAAAAAATATATACAGTTCTCTTATATCAAACTTAAAAAATTTTTTTTTTGCACAAATACTCTTCCCTCATATTATAAGTAATTAACATGAAATTTCATTGTTTCTTACAAAATATCCTTAATAATTAAATTAGTAAAAAAAAAAATAGCATTTTTGGGGAAGGGGTTGCAAAAGTTTTCACCCCCTCCCCTGATGATGATAATGGTCTAACCACCTTCAGGTGCAATTACAGTTAAATAAGATCTCCTCATATATCTTGAATACAGAATGTCTTTACAGTAGGGCAATACAATTCATTTTTGTAAACATAAATATATTGTGATTTATTATATTTATTTACTCTTGGACATATTTGGTTAAGACAAAGGACTACTCATCTTAATATTACGTGTCTTCTTTTAAAATTTATCTTCTTAGCACCTGGGTTAGACGTTATATGAACAAAAAAGTTTTTTTTTTTTTTTTTTTGGCTAAATAGTAGAATCTCTGACATTAAAATTCAAAGTGATGTTTTTTCCTGTATAGAGGTGACAGGGCTTGCAGAGATGGTGGTGTGGCTACTGGTGTGGTGTACATACTGTACTGTACAGTACAGTATGTCTCTGCAAATCTTGCATTAGCGCATTTCACTCCTAATACCAATCCAGTACATTGTGAATATTTATTTATTAATTTTATTATTCCCCATTTTAACAGACATTTAAATCCTTTACAGGTCTCCCTCTGCTCCAATTGATTCGACCAAGTCTCTGTTTTATCATTTCTCTTGACAAAAGCAAGGACTTTAATGCTAACCGACTTGATCACTGTTTCTTTAATGCTAGAAATGTATTTCATATTGTCAACCTCACACAGTTAATTACAAATCCTAACAGAGTGGATTTTCGGTCTTCATCTTTGTTGGATTGGATACTTGTCACCGATCCTAAAAATGTTATGTCAGATTGTTTAAGTTATCGTTCTATTATTTACTGTGTTTGGAAATAATAAACTACTGTATAGCCATCACCTAAAATATATTAAAACAAGACAAAATAAAAAATTGAATGTACTGTATAATAATTTATTTAAGACTCAAAACGCAAATAAGACTAATATGGAATAGATTTCTAAGGATTCCTTTTTTTTTTTTGAAGATGCATGCATTTTCCATTGTGAACTTGCTAATGAAATGGATAAACATGCTATAACATGATAAAACAATTCAAGTCAAAGGGATGCATTTACCCAAGAGCAGCTCTTATCTCATTAACCTTTTTCAAACAAAGGGACAAAACCTACGCTAAATACCAGCCATTTAATGATAATGCTATAATGCTAATTTGAAAACATACAGACGTTTGAGGAATGTATGTAAAACCAAAACAAGGACTGCCAAATCTAACTACTATAAAAATAGTTAATCTCAGGATTTTTATTTTATTTTTATCTTTGACACTTTTGGGAACCACTTTCTCAATATAAAAAAAAAAAAAAAAAAAAAAAATAAATAAATATATATATATATATATATCATAACCCAAATACGAGTTCATAATGAATTAATTTCTGTTTCTGTACGTATTGCTAATTTAATCATTGTTCCTCCTCCATCTGTAGTTCCTGTCACTTCAATTCCCATCGTATGACCAGATTTTAGATGAACTTCTAATAGTTCCTTCAGGAAAATTTTGCCCAATTATGTTTATCATGCTATATGAGTGTTAAGTACTGGTCTAGATTGTTTAGAAGACAAATTTGTTAAACTTGCTACACATCATATAATGTATTTCCTTGCAGACTTATTTAGCCTCCCACTTGCAACTTTCCAAATTTGAGTTACTGTAACCCTCTCTTTAAGGGTGGAGTGATGTGAATAACCATCATCCAATTTCTATTATTTGTTTTATTGCCATTTTATTATTTGTATTCTTGAATTATTTTGTTAGAAACTTGTTTTTGACCAATTATCACACTACATTAACTGGTTTTGCTCCTTTTCAATCTGTTTTTATACCTAACTTTTTAACTAGTACTGCTCTTCTAAAATTGACTAACAATGTGTTGTCTTCCTTTGGTAAAGGCAAACTCACTGGGGAAATTTTTATTGATCTTTCTAAAACTGAAGACAGTCTCTATCTCCTCCTAATGTTTTCCATTAGTTTAACTCTGTTTTAGTTAGGTTTGTTGCCTACTGTACAGTACCTGCATAATCGATGTCAATTTGTTGTTTATAAGGCTCTCAGTGTGATTATTTATGTTTTGAAATGGGTGTTCCTCAAGGTTCCAATTTGGGACCACTTCTCTTTTAAATTTTTATTAACAATCTCTCTTAAATATTATTTAATTGTTCAGTTCATCTCTATGTTTATGTTATTGTTTGTTTTATAGCACAAACTATTATTGAATAAAAAGAAGTCCTGCAGCAATGTGTTTGGCATGCAGCACACTTGCTCATATCGCTGTAAGCCTTTGAGAAAGTGGATTCCTTCAAACATCTTGGATTTGGATCCTGAACTTTCTTTTAAAACTCGCATTGATTTTATTTCTCAATGGATTCTCCCTGTAATTGATTATGTGGATATTGTCTTTCAAAACACCTTTGACAGACATCTAAAAACCCATGATGTTTTATGTAATTCTATGGACATTAATTTTAAGATGTCCATATTAGACTCACCATTGCTTTAAGTATGAATCACTTAATTGTTTAAACAGAAAAAGCAATGTACTGTATCTGACTCTATTCATTTGTGAATATGTGAATTCTGATTGTCCAGCATATTTGAAACTGTTCTCTTCCCCATATACTGTACTGTAGTTCTTTATATTCATTCAGACAAACAGTATGCAATACCCTTTAGAATACCCCTAGAATTTCCAAAGAAGTTGGACACAGGACATTTCAATTTGAAAGCTCTTTAAATACTGATTGGAATAACCGTCCACCATGATTAAGATCAATTAGATCTTACTGTTGCTTCAGGTCTTTATTTTCTTATGTTAAAACAGCCTGCTCAGTAAGTTTTAGTTAATAAAATAAAATAAATCCCAATTCATTGGGTTTGGGGTGTTTAGCAGTATTTAATTACATTTTATGACCATTAAAATTATCTTAATTGCAGTATTATAACATATTATATATGTATATATCCTTATCATATTCATATTTTAGTTTTTGAGTTTTATAATTAATGCCACCTGTAGAGCAATTTGGAATATATTTAAAATAATAATAATAATATTAATTATTATTATTATTATTATTATTAATTTCCTAATGTCCTGCTTTGTTCACTCATGTAGCCGAGTCCATCCCTTGGACTTGGGCAACTGTGAGGTGGTATGGATTATTTTATATATATATATATAAACTTCCTGTATATATGTTACCTGGATTTATTTATTTATTTTTGTCCATTCCTTTTCTTGACCAGACAAAGACCATCTATTACCCCAGGTATTGTTGTGGTCTTCATGCTCCGCATTCTCTCCATTTCTACAGTAGATCTCTCTATTTGGAGAGTTTTTCAGTAGTTTTCCAAGAGGTGTTTCTTTCAATATCAACAAACTGTCTTTACTTTCCTTCATGACTATATCAGGTCTGTTGGCCTTGATTTTGTTATATATTTGAATTAGCAGCTTCCAGAGAATAGCAGCTTCATCTTTTTCTTTTACAGTTAATGGTTTATGGTTCTTACAGAATGCCCAATGCTGGTATCCTGCAGCTTTGTTGTGCCTTTGGTTTTTCGGTTTTGTTATTCTGTTTTGGCCAATTCTGAGCAGCAGACGATGTGGTCTATTGTTGTTTTATTGCATATCCTGCACAGTGGGTTGGAGCCATATTTCATGCAGTAGTTTGTCTTAAAACACTGCCTGCCTAAAAAAAAAGTCACCATTTCAGAAGGGTCAAAGTATTGGGCTGCATCAAGCAAAGAAAACGACTAAGCAGATTTAACATTCCTGTATTCCTGAATTTAGGGTTGGCACTTAAACAATTGAAGTTGCATGATAAAAGAAATCAACAATAAAAAACAGAGCTATAGTAGTGAAAGTAAGAGCATTTCCACACACACACACACACACACACACACACACACACACACACACACACACACACACTGTGATGAGAACTCACTTCGTCCATAAGAAAACCACTTGTTACTGAGACTCACCAGGAAAAAAGGCTTCAGTTTGCTAGCGAGGATAACGATTGGACTTTGTAGTCCAGATTGATCCTGTTCCAGAGTGACGGGCGTGTCAGGGTAAGAAGGGAAGCGCATGAAGCGATGCACCCATCATGCATAGTGTCCACTGTACAAGCCCTCTGGAGACGGTGTTATGATCTGGGGTTGCTTCAGTCACTCAGGTTGAGACTCAGCAACATCATGTGGCAATAAAATTAAGTCAGCTGACGACCTGAATGTACTGAATCACCAGGTTATCACATCGATGGAGTTTTTCTTCCCTGATGGCACTGAAATACTCCAGTGGAAGAGCGGTTCTGAGAGCATGAGGAATCATTTTCACACATGAACTGGACGCCACAATGTGTGTGTAATCAAAGATAAAGGTGCCTGAATGAAATGCTTGAAATGAAAAGTATGTGATTGGTTTTTTTTAATTATTATTATTATTTTGGCCAGACAGTGTACACTGCTCTTTAGAAGCAATGATGAACATTTTAGTTTGACACTTAAAGTCAGCTATTCTTAGCCATTGGTTTAGTTTGGCTTGATCTACATCTTTGTCATTGATTGATTTGGGGGGCTGCCCATGCAGGGGTTGTTCTTCCCATCTACTCGTTAGCTGTTCTAGCACTTGATATTTAGCTTTTGTTCTTTGAGCAAGGCTAGTGGCTGACTCGTTTTCCACAATTTCAATTTCTGTTATGTTAAGCTCTCTTTTACGTTTGGCAGCTTCATCGTACATGGATGGTGGTTTCTTCGTTCTTTCACTGAATCTATAAATCATAAGGAGGCTTTTCTCTTTGGTGTTCAAGTACGTATCAAGACCGATGGTGGTTGTCTGGTATGTCGTCTCGTTTCAGATGATGCCCCTGACACCTGACGTTCTTGAGTGGTAAATCCTACCAATTGTACATTTTTTGTTTTCTTGTTTTGTGGTCTGGTTCCTTTAGTTCTTCTCCCTTCCAGGTGATGATGTTAAAACTGTAGCAGATGACTGGCACTGCAAGGATGTTGATTGCATCTATTCTGTTCGTGGAATTCAGTTCTGACTTAAACAACAGTCATATTCATCAGTGGCACGCGTTTCGAATTTTCTCTTTCATCTTCGTGTGTTAAATTACACCGCCTTCTTTCACGTCTTGTTCTTGATCTTGGATGGTGGTATCAATGTCAATCTAATTTTTTATGTCAAATTCTTCTGCTTCATATTATTATTATTATTATTATTATTATTATTAGGACTGAGATTACAAGAGGTATGAATTAAATACTAGTGACTGGACAATTAAATACTGGATCTGGACAACATTTGGTGGAAGCATAACAGCAATGGCTATGATCACATGGGCAAATCATTTGTAACCTTATACACAAGCTTGCTTGGACAATGTCTTTTTTTTTTATCATGAAATGGCACGAGATTAACATAAAGCAGCCAGTGTTGTACTAATATAATGCAGCATTATGTAGCTGCTAATGTTACTCACTCATTCTCTATGCCGCTTATCCTGTATGCGGTCACGGGAAGCCTGGAGCCCGGCCCAGTGGAGTCGGGGCACCAGAGTAACAATCCATCACAGGGTACAAGCACACACACACACACACACACACACACACACACTATTATTAGCCTAATTTTATTATTAGCATAATTTGCATGTCTTTGGACTGTGGGAGGAAACCGGAGTACCCAGAGGAAACCCAAAAAGCATAAGGAGAACATGCAAACTACACACACACACACACACACACACACACACCCACCCACACACACACACACACACACACACACACACACACACACACGAAGGTGGAAATCAAACGCGACAATTTCAAATTCAACAAATGCAAACAAAATAAAATAATATTAGATTTATGAAAGATTATACACCTTACTAATCATCTTCAATCCAAATTATTGCGCATTCTGCTTCATATCCCTGGAAGCCATAATGTTTTATCACCGTCATGCCTTTCCACATCCAACTGATAAAATCTATGCAACAACATAGTTTTCCGAGCGTGCTGTGCATAACAATGAGACATTAGTCTGTCGTCAAACATACAGGTGTCAATGATGCAAACAGGATCTTCTCGAAGTGTTTCATCAACAGCTATAAATACAGGCACTCGTCTTTTTGTCAGTGCTCAGGCCTGTACCCGAGGACAAAAATGTGAGGTATGAGCCCAAGGCTGAGGCTTATTGACGAGTGCCATCTCACCACCCACGGAAACAGTGACAAAGTACGTGACAAGCTATTCTTTATATCAACTTTCCCATCCATGCGATGAAACCTCCCTCCAAGCCAGGCATCTGCTCGGAGCAACGCTGTGCTAAAAAATAAATAAATTAATAAATAAATAAGGAAATAAGAAAGCGGGGAGGGAAAAAAAAAATAGGAAACAGACTGCTGTGAACGTCAACAGCCATTTTAATATCTATGCATATGAGTTATGACGAAGCCCTGGGCAGGTAATAAAGAAAGACTCGAGTTATTCATGGGTAGCGATTTCGAGCGGGTACAGAGATGGAGAGTGTTTGATGATATGCGTCTACGTTACGATGCTGAAATCAGCCTGTAGTAAGAAATCAAAGGAGTGCGTTCACTCTGTTAAGCAGCGCCATCTGGTGGATGGACAGGTTAATAAGAAATCCTTCAAACATGCTTTACTGTACCGTAAAGAGTTCGTCATTTCTGTATTTAGTGCCACAATCCTATTAGACCTAAAAGCACATCAAGCTTGACATTTTGTATTGACTTTAGCTGAGTTGTTTCTGTAATCTTCCATCATTTGATGCATGAATGTAAAGGTGAGTCAGGGGTAGCTCAGTGGTTAAGGCATTGGACAAGGTCCCAGGTTTAAACCCCAGAACCATCAAGTTGCCACTTTTGGGCCCTTGAGCAAGGCCAGTTTCACTTCATATTTTACACCACATCTAACACAATTAATACGAGGAATATTCATAAAAATGATGAGTGATACTATTATAGTCTTGGCCTTGCACATCTATCTATATAAAAAATGTTTTGTTCCAGCCTGTACTTTTAGTATGCTAATTAGGCCCAACCCCTCCTTCCATGGCACTGAGGTCATGTGACCTGACCTACAGTATACGGAATATATTTATAAACAAAAAGGAATTAAAACACCACTAATGTTTTACACTAATTTTTGACAAATGATTTAATTTAATGATTTAATTTAATGTCATATCAATCCTTACTTTAATCTGATCCAGCAGACAACTTTATTAGTTTAATTTACATTTTAAATTAAAGTAATATGAGAATCATCTTACAGTATTGAAAGATATACTGATTTATGCTTAAACAAGGACAGTAATTCAGCAATAAAACACAGTAATGTACAGGATAGACAGTACTTCATAGCAATATAATTTAATTTGTCCCCACTAGCAACTTCCCAATAAATTAAGTACCAGTTGCCACTCACAGTGAAACGCTAGAATCAACTGATCCTCATGCTAAATACTGTCACATGCACATGGTAAAATATATTTTGCCTAAAATAAATTCCAGCCTGTCGTACCCTATCCCATAGAAAAGGCAATGCAGAATAAAACACCAACACCGTCAATGAAGTCCAGCGGAGCCAAGACCTCTGCGCACGGACCCGAAAAGAGCCTGCAGCACAAGGGGAACCCAAAACCTACGGTAGGTGGTTTTAATGATAAGCATTTTAAAGTTAGAACTGATCAGTGTAGATAAAGAGAGAGAGAGAGAGAGAGAGAGAGAGAGAGAGAGAGAGATTGTTTGACAGTCAAACAGGACATCATTACAGATGCTCGTATACGTATGTTAAATGTTAAACAAACAGCATCTGTTGTTTTTATGTACATCTGCAGTATAACAGCTACAAACTAGTGCTAGAAGTCATACTACTGCTAATTACCAATTAACTAATTAGTGCAATCAATTTCTTAGATAAACTAAATCTCTGACATTGCGCATTTTAATGAAATAAGTGTAGCTGAACGTAGAGCTCCAAAGTCGGCTAAAATGACCGTTTCTCTGGTATGGTGATGTTGGGGAAAGCTACTGAAGAGCTATTTCCCATTTTTGAGTGACGACTAAAGTTTTATCTGTTTTTTAGAAATTTGGGCAAATAGATAATAACAATATTAATGATAATAATAATAAAAAAAATAATAATAATAAAATTTCCCATCAGTGTGCGACTGATAGTACTTAGTTAGTAACCTAGTAACCAGTGTAAAGATCTATCCAATTGCACTTTTGTAAGTCGCTCTATAAAAGTGAATCTGCCAAACGGCTAAATGTAAATATACTGTACGTATAAAGTGTTGTGTGCTGGTCATGGCAATCGATAGCTAGCAAGCAATCAGTCACTTTATGAGAAAGTGCACAAGACGTTATCAGTGTGACTGACATGGTGAGAGTAATGACGTCCCTCAGGACTCTGTCATGGACATTGGTCTCATTAAGTAGGGTCTTGGTCCTAAAGCTGGACACAGACCATAAATGATTCTCCAAATTTATATTACACGCGTATGAATGTATGTTTTAGTGAAGAGAAGAAATAAATAAATAAAGTCACTATAGAAAGTGCAATGAGTTTTATAAATATCGAAATATCTGAACACAGACGAGGCTGAACCTGTACACGGCATTCTTTGTCAGACGATAATGAATATTAATATGTATGCAAATGCAACGGTCACGTGACAAGGTGTCAAAACAAACAAGCGAGGATTTTTCTTGCCAGATTCTGTAAAAAATGTGCGTCTTTTTGGCGAGTTGGCTCTGCGTCCGATATAATGGTTGTTTTAGTCAGGTCACGTGATTTGATGTGCCAGGTCACATGATCTCAGTGCCATGGAAGTGGGGGGGCGGGATTGCGCCTAATTAGCATTCTAAAAGTACAGACTGCACAAATCATTTTTTATAGATACTGTAGATGTGCAAGGCCAAGACTATAATGGTATCACCCATCATTTTTATGAATATTCATCTTATTTATTGTGTATTTGTATAAAATCTCAATCAATCTTTAAAAATAGATTGTAAAAGGATTTAAGAAAAGTTTAACAAGGAGTTAATTTTTCTTTTAGAAAACAGATAATTCACTGGTGTGATGCAGGAACGAAGCCAACTATCTAAAGTAAAAACTTAAGAAAAAAAAAAAAAAAAAAAAAAAAACGAGTCCTGCACTGTGTAGGTCCATGAAGTCTCCAGAACCAGAACCAGAAGAACTACAGAAGAACTGCGGGATAATCATCAGAACTGCATGACAGTGGAAGTGGAGGAAGAGTACAGAGTTTTAAAAGTACATTCGATTGTGAATGAAATGTCATTACCCATAATGCTTCACTTTCACAGTTACATTTATTCATTGGGTTGGAGCTTTTATCCAAAGTGTCTTACAAATGAGGCAGAATAGAATTCATGTATATAGCGATAAAATGTCTTATAATAATTGAGTGCCGTCATACGACCCACTAAACACAAAGAAATAAACAACTCTCTTCTGTTTAACAAATGTTGACGGCTTTAAACTTTCAGAACGACCAGCACTACATTCGTCTTTGATGTTTTTATAATGTGCTTCGGCTTATTTACTGTGAAAGTAATGGCTTCCTCACATCATCACACACAGCGAGTGTGTGCGAAATAAACCTCTCTGTGTGGCATATAAACAAAAAGATGTTTTTTTTTACAGTGTGTGTGTGTGTGTGTGTGTGTGTGTTTTAGTAGTGTGCAAGTGTATTAGTAATGCACGAGCATGGATTAGTAGTGTATAAGTGTGTATTAGTAATGTACATGAGCGTGCATTAGTGTGTGAGCGTGGATTAGTATTGCGCAATAGCGTTAGTAGTGTATGAGCATGTGTTAATAGTGTGTGAGCGTGGAGTAGTAGTGCATTAGTATTGATTAGTAATGCGTAGTCATGTGTTATCAGTGTGTAATCGTATATTAGTGGTGTGTGAGTGTGGATTAGTAGTACACAAGCATGTACAGTATTAGTATGATTTAATGGTGCACAAGTGTGTATTAGTAGCGTATGAGCGTGTGAGAGCGTGGAGTAGTAATGTGTGAGTATGGATTATAGTGTCAGAGTGTGTTAGCAGTGTTTAAGTGTGTATTAGCAGTGCGTGAGCGTTGCTTAGTAATGCGTAGGCATGCATTAACAGAGTGTGAGCGTGTATAGTAGTAATGCATGAGTGTGTTAGTGGTGTATCAGTGTGTATTA
This sequence comes from Channallabes apus, assembly GCA_030522415.1. Lineage (NCBI taxonomy): Eukaryota > Metazoa > Chordata > Actinopteri > Siluriformes > Clariidae > Channallabes > Channallabes apus. The sequence goes on along the minus strand of CM060126.1, from coordinate 2,261,465 downwards.
ATAGTGTGTGAGTGTGGATTAGTAGTGTGTGAGTGTGTTAGTAGCGTTTTATTTGTGTATAACTAGTGCATGAGCAAGTATTAGTAGTGAGTAATCATGGATTAGTAGTGTGGGAGATATTAATACTGTCACTGTGTTTTAGTAGTGTGTGTGTGTGTGTGTGTGTGTGTGTGTGTGTGTGTGTGTGTGTGTGTTAGAGAGTAATTTGATTCAAGACCAGCTGTGTGAATGGACTGTTGTCTTATCTGCTTCTCTCTCTCTCTCTCTCTCTCTCTCTCTCTCTCGCTCTTCACGCTGCTGTTTTGACAGAGGTGCATTTGTTACCATGGCAACGCCACACAGAGAGACAGCTTGGATACGGTCGCCCTCGCCAACCAACCAGCGGAAAGTGCTGCCCTTAATGAGGGCTGGTGATGCACACACACGCTCACTGAGTCTCTCTCTCTCTCTCTCTCTCTCTCTCTCTCTCACACACACACACACACACACACACACACACACACACACACACACACACACAGTGAGAGAGAGAGATGTTTGTTCATTCCGTCCTGTTTTACATCCATGGATGCGCGCGCACACACACACACACACACACACACACACACAAGCACAAACACACACACACACACACACACACACACACACCAAACTCATTCTGTACTTGAAACAAATAAGGACACAGTAGGTTATTGTTTGTTCCTTATTATTTTTCTTATTTTAAAAACAAACATGAAACAAGAGGTTAAATGTTTTGGGCAACTTTATAAATCACTATTTATTGATTAATTTGATTTTTACTGGAAACAATTTATCAGACGATCATTTGTATAAATCCGAGAACAACTATTTTTATAAATAGACTTTTTCCTAATATTAAATTATTAGAATTAGAAAATAAGATCAAGCCTGGAAAGTTTGCAACAGCATGAATTTTTTGCTGGTCAGTGTGTGTGTTTGTGTGTGTGTGTGTGTGTGTGTGTATATATGTATGTGTGTGTGTGTGTGTGTGTAAGACCTTGGCTCCACTTTGTGGCTCCATTTTCCACAAATTGTTCTACAGTTTATACAAAAGAAACTCATAACCCGACACAGAGGCGTGTTAGTTTAGAGGCAATAAAAAAATCAAGGAAGAAAGAAAGATGGTTGAAATTAATAATGATTTCTTGTGTGTTTTTAACTATTTGTGAGTTTCATTGATTAGGAAAGCTGAGTCCCTACTAATAATAAGACAAAAAGGAAGTAAAATGTTAATTGTAACCAGCAGAGGGTGCTGTTTCACAACGCACAGTAGTTCACATTCACATCGTATAAAGACGGATAGCTGATTACTTGTGGAAAACGTGGTACAAAAAATTGCTAATTAACGTTTATATAACCGTGCTGAGTAGTATTAAAATTTCTAACAACAAAAACAACATTAACACAGTTATATCACAACCATTATATGCAAACAATATTATTAACGATAAAAAATACAGACAATGCAGATTAAATGCAGACAAGCTACCGACACTGGAGACTAGATATCTCACATCATCACTTTTTTTTTTTTTTTACCTCTTATAACGTGAAGCTCATTAAAACCAGTGCATGTACACAAAGGTCTAATTAACAGAAGATCAATCAGTGCGTTCAGACCAATCAGGATCAGGGCCACGATGGGGGAAAATAAAGCAACTCGGAAATTAGAAAAAGGGTAAAAAAATCACTTAATATTTCTCAAATTATTTAAATGATGAACTTCTGATTTGTAAACAGCCCTTCACTTTAATCTTCTCCTTATAATACAGTATATAATATTCTATTAAACACAACAACATGGCCAGGAGCAGGAAAAAATAAATCATAAATATTTAGCAAAATAAAATGTCATGTAAATAATAATAATAATAAAAATAATAATAATAAGCATTTATTTTTTATGTCTCGCACTGTTTGTCCATTATGATAAAAATAATTTACAGAACACGCTCTATACACTAATGATGGCACTACCTGAAGTAGCCACTAGGGGGAGCTACAAGCCTGGAAACATGAAACACATCCAGGTTTGTGTATCAGATTGAGTAACGTGGTGTGGATGAGAGGGAATATTAAACGGATGATGAATGTGTTAAAGCCACCGCTCTCGTTAATGTCATTCATCATTCTCTCATCGTTACTGTTCAGGATCTAGATCGTGTGTCCAGGAGACGCTGCAAGACAAAGTCCGCTGTCGTTACTGAACCCTGTGAGCAAACAGCAAATAATGTTACCCATAATGCAACAGCGACCGTGTCTGAATTATAATGAGATGCTGATGATGCTTGAGGTTGTGTCTTCAAGAGGGAAACTGGTCCACGGGGAGGACGGCTGAAGCGGTGTAGCGCTCAGGAACACGAGACAGACGCTATTGAAATGAACCAGCGTAAAGAAATAACTCATCATTTAGAGTTTAGGTTTATTATCAGTAAGACAGATGTTATCAAGTGTGGGGTAAATTTGTGATGAGGAGACGAGCGGCGTAATTGCGTAATGACTGATTGCAGCCACGGGTAACGTGAGGCGTCAAACTGTGTACCAGGAAACGTCTCAAAACTTTCTAACACATTTAGTTTTTAATCCAATTTTCCACCCTTTGTCATAAATCTCATCATACTCGCTCCCTAATAAGACTCGTTTTTCACCAAACGTTTGTCTCCAGTGTTGCTTCCCTGATCTGCCTGCCAGCTTGAGACCTGATTGGTTAGAAGGTTGTAAAAGAAAGACATTTGAGGTCATTTTGAGGTTTTTTTTTCCTGAAAAGCTGCACTTTTTGTTGTTGATCTTTTTAAAATTGTCCCTAATCCTCGCAGCAACATAACCTGTTAACCAACACCTAGTGATAATGCAGCCGAATATACATCTAAAGCAGAGGAAGTTCTGCAGTAAGCTTTAAATGTGGAACTATATAACACACACACACACACACACACACACATCAAAAAACAAAAAGTTTATCCTGCTATCTGCACCAGGGTTTCTCTATCGCTCCTTGGCTCTAATATTTTTGGTTTAATTTATACGTGTACATTCACACATGAGCGAATCCACTCTCACTTTATGGTTTCAACACATGTACAGTATATGGATATTTAAAATAACATTTTTTTAGAAGAAAAGAATCTCCATCCAATTATTAATAAAACCAGTTCAACAGCTAATAAACCAGTCCAAAGTTTAATAAAATCGGTCCAGTGGGTAATAAGACTTTGGTTAACAAAAACCAATCAAACAGTTTAATGAGTATTTAACTAGTCTACTGGCTAATAAACGTGTGGAGTGCTAATAAAATAAATTAATTTTTTCACAGCTACAGCCTAATACAGCCCAATAAAACTAGTAAAGCAGTTAATACACTGCATTTTATAAGATTCTGTACAATATAATGAACATAGTCCAAGCAAAACTCTCTAATAGGTAAATAACTTGTCTATTGATTAGGTAACCTGTCGCCAATGTTTCTTAAAACCCCATAATAAATAAAACAGTCCAATGGATAACTGTGTTTAAGTAAACCTATACATTGATTAGTATAGATAAATGGTACTAATTCAGGATTGTACAATGGTTAGTAAAATAGTCCAATGGGTACTAACTCACCACAATAGTTAGTAAACTAGCCGAATGAGTACTAAATCAGTGCGATGGTAAATAAACTAGTCCACTGAGTACTAACTCAGAACAATGGTTAGTAAACTAGTCCAATAAGTACTAACTCAGTACATTGGTTAGTAAACTAGTCCACTGAGAACTAACTCAGTCCATTGGTTAGTAAACTAGTCCACTGAGTACTAACTCAGTCCATTGGTTAGTAAACTAGTCCACTGAGAACTAACTCAGTCCATTGGTTAGTAAGCTACTCCAATAAGTATTAAGTGAGTCCAGTGATTAGTAAACTAGTATAATGAATACTAACTTAGTATTGTGGTTAGTAAACTAGTCCAATGGCTACTAACTCAGTCCAATCCCAGGTTCATTGTACAGATAAATGTTCATATCGTGAGACAGTAATTGGATCAGCCTGATTGGGATAAATAACTTGAACTCAGCCTGTCGAGCTGCCACTCACACATCAACTACAAAAAGAAAACCGACTGTCATTCTGTCCAGAATTCCTGATTCCAGCTTCGCTGATTAACATTGGAGTGTAACGTAAATGGAACCGTACTGTTCCCCTGCAGAAGCAGCATGTTTAGTGCTTCTGGAGTAAAATAAGCTTCGCTGTCCTCACATTTACCTGCCCACACAGACAGGCTGACCTTTTACATTACGCGGTGTAACTGTCCAAGGCGACCGCTGAAGAGTGCTGTAATTATCTCGTCATGTTCTGTTAACGTCTCACCCTGACCACTTGCAGACTATCGTGATAATAAGGTGTAAAAAAAACTAATCCTGGAAGAGGAAAAGAAATATCTGGAAAATCGAGCATGTTGGTTTCCACTGATGCATCAACTATAATAATAATAATAATAATGACTTCTTTAAATACAGAGAGGCCCAGAATACTACATAGACACACTTCAACCAAATGTTATTTATGCCCCTTAAGAAAAACTTGGCAGCAATGTTCTGCTTGGAACCTTTTTGAAAGGTTCTACATATACTTTCTGAACTATTCACCTTAAGCATGAATAGTTGAACGTTCTTTGATTTCCAAAAGGGGGCGTACTTGGAGCTGTCTTTAAGTAAAGATCCTTACTGTTGCATGGTTCTACAGGCATTCTTAGAAACAAACGAAGAGTTGCTTCTTCAGGGGTTTATGGGAAGTTTAAGGTTTCTGCCTTTCTATAGGTAATCCTACTTTGAAAATATCTAACTTTGAGTTCAGCAGATCCTCATTGAAGAAAAATAACAAAAAAACAGATTCCAGTAATTAATGTATTATTTCATTGTTTTTGGTCTATTAACTATTATTACAGCTCAAATTAACATAGCGTTTATAAAGGAATCATGCTGTTTAAATAACGGTTTTGTTTCTCTATTTAATTAAATCAAGTTAGCAAAATCATTAATTAAGCAAGTAATATCACACTCGAGATTGTGCTGTTGTGGTGAATATCAGCACGGCTGTGATGCGGTCATAGGTTCAAGGTTATATCCCTTAAATAGCACCGTGTTAATTAAAAAGCTTGTGCGATCACAGCATGTGAAGAGTGCAATGTGGTGGGACATGCAAAGAGTGTGACGGAAAAAATTATTTTAATGGGTTTCTCAATAGTATCAGGACTGGAAAAGCGGATTTAAACTCAAAAGGAGACGGAGGAGATCAAGAACAGATGGCGGCGATAATGCGACATCGTGGAAACCAAGACTAAGGAGAAGTTTAGTGGTGTAAAGTTACTGCGTCCATTCATTATTACACTGATTATTTCCCTCCAACAGAAATAGCAAAAGTGTTTTATTCCTTTTGTTCCACAGCAGCACAACAGTGTTTATCTATTGATAGTTTTAACTTTTAATGTTGTGAAATCTCCTCAAAATAAGGTTACTTCTCTCTTATATTATTTTTCTTTACTAAATTTAATAAGACGAAAAGTGCAAATCACTTTACCACAAAAGGGAAACGTTTCTGTTCTGAAGACTGTTTCAAAGCTCCGACACTGGAGACTCCTTCCATTGATGTTAAACAAACACCTACAAACAGGAAACTTTATATGAACAAGTAGGGATTTTTTGTTCAGTAAATAACAAAGTTTAACATTTATGGTTTAATGCTTATTATTAGTCTTACGTGGGTATTTATTCGGGAATGACACATGTTTTGGTATCAACGTGAGCTAAATGTCATGTACTAAGCATAATGCACTTTATGATCATTTTTACAGTCCAAAATAAACAACATCCTCTTATTTTTAGCCTATTTCCATTGTGTATTTGGGTTTTTCCCCTTTTATGATGTCATAAAGGGCTCTGGGTTTAGCTCCTCCCAAGAGTTAGCCATTTTTATTTCATGTCATGGCTAAGAGCAATTTTCAGTTGCTGCTTGTACAAAAAAAACCCCGACACAGCTACAGTATATTTTTACAACCATCCTCTCAGGAAGTCAAGACAAAGTGGATGTTGTTTATTTATGAGGGAAATATTCTGACTCTGTTTGCTGAGTATTTTAGATATATTAGACCAATTTCTCAGCGAGGGACAGATCAAATCTGGATTCAGTGATTCAGTGATTCTGATTCAGGTCAAGACTGAAGTTTAAGACCGGATCGATTTTGACTGTCTGATTTATTTATTTTTTTTGCTTGTTTTTAAGGTTAAATTTAGCTTCATGAACTTGGGTTTGCTAGCTTGTATTTATCCTCAGGCTCGTAGTCACTTTGAAGAATTCACAGAAATACCAGAGAATTTCTGTAAGAAATGTCTTAAGTCCATTGACGCAGTGCGCGTTGTTGATCGTTACGCGGAATATCCGTCACCTCGCCGGTTTGTCTTTCTGCTGAAAGGAGCGTCGTAGAAAAAGGCTTTCATCAGCAAAATGTTGCTGATATAGTTATTCATCAAAGGCTATTCATCCAAAAAAAAAATAAATAAATGAAGTAAATAAGATAAAATTAAATAAAATCAATGCTGTCTCCCAGAATTTAGTGAATAATCAAAATTTCAGTGACAACTGAATAAACAGTGTCTTTGTTCACACGGTGTCACGCTGCGCTTTGTACAAGGACATAATAAACATTAAACCTGCAAAAACAAACACCCACGGAGGAGGATTAAAACACACACACACACACACACACACACGCGCGCGCGACTGAGTTGCTGCTAAATAGACAGTGTGTAAAAGCGTGTCACGTCCTGTTGTGCCTAAAACAATGACTGAGGATGAAATTCCATCATCACATTTACTCTACACTCAGTGGGAGAAAGACGGCTTTTATTATACGTGTCGTTCAGAGAGACACAGACACTAAACCGTGAGAATAAACGGAGAGAGAGAGAGAGAGAGAGAGAGAGAGAGAGAGCTCAGAGGAATGATTGTAGTCAAGTGATGGAAGGAAAAAATACAAATTTGTAACTTGTATTTAAGACCACAGCTCTATCGTCTACGGTCAAATCTGATTGGTCAGTCTTGTGGTCAGAGTTCTTGATATATTGTGCTTTTCTGTAAGGAGTTTTTGGTGTTCTCAAAAATAGGGAGTCTCCAGTTTTAGAATGTCGAATGAAACATATATAAAAATTAATTGGGAAAAAACTTCAGAAGGTTCAGAATTTCCTTAACAATAGAAAAATAACTCCACATGATCTTAGGAAACATTAAGGATTTTTTTTTGTTTTTTTTTGCATAATTCTACATTCTCAGCTATCTAACATGAAGCCATTTAGAGTTCTATAAAAACCTAGATTAAAAAATGGGGTCAGTGTTTGGATCACTAAATGTTCTTGTATTGTAAATGGTTTTAATTGGAAACGTCTTTGAAAAAGGAAACTTTCTTCTGTAAAATGGGTTCTTTGTGAGCTCTTGAGAGACCTAAATGTTAAAAAAATTGGAAAAAGAAAATTGTACCAGCTGGTTCTGCATCCACTTTGAAAAAAAAAAAAAACAACCATGTACAGTAATTAAAACAAAGTAATTAAGCAATTTAACCCTAGCTGGTGCAGTGAGTAGCTTCTTATTCCTAGACATACAGCAAGACATTTCCTGTGGTTGTCAATCTGTAGCGATGGTGGTGAACCATCTTCTTTGAATAAGAAATGTGATCGGAGAAGAGATTTGAAGGATCATGATCTGAGAGCACTTAAACATCTGGTGAAATCAAATTGTAAAAAAAAAAAAAAAAAGTACGAGCATTTCCACACACATAATGCAAGGAGATCTCAAGGGATTGGGACTAAACAGCTGTGTAGCCTTAACAAGGGCATTTATCAGTGAGACTAATTAGAAAAATAAGGGGTGAATTTGCTTGAGAGCATAAAGATTGGACTTTGGCACATTGGAAAAATGGCATGTGGTGTGATGAGTCCAGATTTACAGTACCCTGCTCCAGAGTGATGGGTGTGAAGAAAAGCGGATCAAGTGATGCACCCATCATGACTATAGGGCCTAAAGTACAGTACAAGCCTCTGGAGACAGTGTTATGATCTGAGGTTGCTTCAGGTGCTCAGGTCTAGACTCAACAATGTTATGTGGCAATAAAATGAAATCAGCTGACGACTTGAATGAACTGAATCACCAGGTTTTTCCCATCAATGGAATTTATCTATCCTGATGACACACACATTTCAGAGTCCAGACATTAACCCCTTTAGAATATACTATGGGACATGCTGGAGAAGTCTTTACATAGAGGCCCAACTCTTCCATCATTAATACAAGATCTTGAAGGAAGAACTCATGTGAATTTTGATGGAAAGAAATGTTGTGATATTGCATAAGTTTTTATCTAAAGGAACAAGGCAGTCTGATGGCGTATTAGACTGTGTGACTTTGTTTTTTGGCTGAGCAATGTAGCTAAAGGTTATTAACTTCTTAAACAGCTTCAACAATGTTTCAGAGATTCTGTTTAAATATAAACCTTTATTATTCTCATGTTGGTGGTATTAAAATATGCGATGGATCATAATCGATGCTGAAATAAAAATTTATGCGCATATTAAACTATCCACACTCAGTCCACATGCTGTACAGCTCGAGAACACTGTTCCTGGGCAGAGTGTTACACCCCGTCACTGCTCACCCTCACTTCTGTTCTATATTTAAAAAAGACAATATGTCCGGCGGGAACTCTTAGCCGCTCAGGTCATGACTCTGTCCACGGGGCTTCGGGTAACACGCTTGATGTGAAAGGTTCCCGAGCGGTGCAGAAGGTAATTACTGCTCCTCTTACAGTCGGAGCTGAAACAGTAAAGCGAAGTTCACTTTTATCAGAGAAGATAATACGAGAAGAGAATATACGAGCAGGGAGATTAATCGAGCGAGATAATCACGAAATTTAAATGTCAGGAACTGTTATTTATTCATCCCATGCTCCCAAGAAGCTGTAAATAAAATCATTTATTTCTCTTTTAATGGTTTGTCCTCAATGTGCGTTTGGGTCCCAGTTCTGAATATTTACACTAATATAAAAAAAAATTACTTTTCTTGTTACATTAAGTCTTTTTTTTTTTTTTTTTTTATAAAATGCTCTAAATTAAACATGACATAGATCTTGTTCTTCAAATTCCAACCTGCTTATCCTGTACAGGGTCACAGGAAGCCTAATCTACATGTCTTTGGACTGATGAATCGAACTTGGACTCTGGAGGTGCAGGGCCACAATGCTAACCACTGAACCCTCTTATGACAGAGATTTACATTTAAAAAATATTTAAAATTATTTATTATTAACTCATTCATTCATTCATTTACAACAAATATGTTTTTTTCATTATTCATTCATTCATTCATCTTCTATACCGCTTAATCCTGTGTTCAGGGTCGCGGGGGGGCCTGGAGCCTATCCCAGGAGACTTCGGGCACTAGGCGGGGTACACCCTGGACAGGGTGCCAATCCATCGCAGGGCACACACACATACACACACTCACACACCCAATCACACACTACAGGCAATTTGGGAACACCAATTAGCCTAACCTGCATACTGTATCTTTGGACTGTGGGAGGAAACCGGAGTACCCAGAGGAAACCCACCAAGCACGGGGAGAACATGCAAACTCCATGCACACAGAGACAGGAATCGAGCCTGGCCGGGGAATCGAACCCAGACCCTGGAGGTGCAAGGCGACAGTGCTAACCACTACACCACCGCGCCGCCGTTTTTTTTCATTAGTAATACGTTATTTTTAAAAGTATTATGAGATTCTTTTAATTGCATACAGTCTACTCTATATTACATAAGACTATATCAAAATGCGATAATGAATAAATTGATTAAATGTTTAGATTAAGTAAACATAAGTATTTTTAATGTAATTAAATGCACATTAAAACCCTAAAACACTATCACATCCAGTCAAGTGTAACAGTATTGCGAGATCTCGAAATGTAAATTTCGCATGATCCCTACCTGTGGATTAATTTTTTTTCTGCCCATCTTTCTTTAAACACACATACAGTATAGATGCATAGTGTGCAGCATATATTCATTATTAAATCTGTCCATGCAACAAGCTAGACTACATCGTTACGTATTAAAGTGCACAAGATTTTGTCTTGCTTTTGCACATAATAATAATAAAATCTTTCTTACTGAGAAAGTGCTCTGTAAGCTCTCCTCGGTTAGGCTCACTGTGTGAAAATACTTCCCCAAACCCCAGAGCCAGCTTGTATCACTGTGTGATTTTAGCTGGAGAAATCTAATAGCGCCGTACGCCAGTCAAATCCGCTAGAGTTTTACTCGGCAGAATGTTAATCAGCCTTTCAAACACGTGAATGGGAATTTAGTACGGACCTTATAGCAGCAAATAGAGACAAAACCCACAGATGAAGAAGACGGAATTGTCCCGGTTTGAACAGAATACTGATTGCGCCTGCGAACGAGAAGAAAACCTCCCCTGTCTGTTTCTAGAGGGAGCTGGAAAGATGGAATCTGTCTTATTGAGCATGCCATTCACTCATTCCTTTAAACTATGCATCACCTTTAAAGCTGTTTTCATGCTTTGAAGAAACATCTTGACATTTCAGGTCATTGGTATTCCCGGGACGATCCGGCTACACTTTCGATCCCGAGCCGCCGTGATGTTTTATTATGGAGATCGCATCACGTGAGATGGTGATTTTTTAAATTATTTTTTTCTTTCTGTGAAGGAAATGTAGCTTTTTGAAGAGCGTGATTGAGCTCGCTCTCTTAGGTTTGATTCGCTTCATGTTTATGAGTATTGATACTAAAATTGATGCCTCAGGAAGCATATGACCTGTCGAAATAAGCATTCTGTGCAAAATTAAGCATTTTTTCCCCCAAACAATCTGTAGTGTCCGTAACCATGTCAAATTCATGTAGCAATATCTTAATAATTTAGCATTTTAGAATAATACACTTTTTCAGGTTTTCATGTGAAATCTAAATCGGCCAAGTTTCATCTGAATGACAATTAAGATCATTGAAAGATTTGAATTTAAAAAAGTCACGGACATTAAATCATAAAGGGCATGAAATTGTATATTTAGCAAACGTTTTTATTTTTATCTGATAAGAATATAGAAGTGTATGCATATTTACACAAAATGAAGCATGGATCGAGAAATAAGAAGCATTACTGTAGGTATTATGAAACTGTTGTTACAGTATATGACTTTATCTGAAAATTCACTTTTTCACTAAGATGAGACATTTTAGCACCAACACCGTGTTTTTGCTGACAGGAAACTGGACTTATAAGAAGTTAAGTCAAGCAGAAGGAGGGGCTATGCAAATTACTCTGTCCCGCCCCCCCTTCCTCTTTTTTTTTTTACTTTCCCGGGTGTCACATGTTCCCAGGATCTAACGAGGATCTTTCATTCATTCATTCCTTTTCTATACCGCTTAATCCTGTGTTCAGGGTCGCGGGGGACCTGGAGCCTATCCCATTAGACTTCGGGCACTAGGCGGGGTACACCCTGGACAGGGTGCCAATCCATCGCAGGGTACACACACATACACACACTCACACACCCAATCACACACTACGGGCAATTTAGGAACACCAATTAGTCTAACCTGCATATCTTTGGACTGTGGGAGGAAACCGGAGTACCCGGAGGAAACCCACCAAGCACAGGGAGAACATGCAAACTCCATGCACACAGAGACGGGAATCGAGCCTGGCCGGGGAATCAAACCCTGACCCTGGAGGTGCAAGTGCTAACCACTACACCACCGCGCCGCCCTAACGAGGATCTCTAAGATGTAAATCTTAAGACACAAGAAAGCAGTCCATGAGGTCAAGAACAACACTGAGGTTTTTGACCCGAGCTTTAGTGGCTGTGATGAGTGATGACGGATCTTTTCTTTTGGATTGATGGAACCTCATTGTGGACCTCATTGTGTCAATTCTGAGCCTCACTCTATCGAGCCTTTAAACCAATCAAGCATTTGAGCGGAGCCAGAGGAGGTGGTATGTGTGAGATGGGTGAGTTTGGAGATCAGTGTAGCGCTGGAACTGAGACCATGCTGTTGCTACAGTGGAACGTGTGTCTCTAAAACATAATGTGACACGCCTTCAGGAACACTGGCATAGTCAGGACGGTTATTTGCTGCCTGAGTGTTTCTTATTGCGCTACGTGTCGGAGTTGATGTGAGTGACAGGAAATGGGCTCTCCGTCATCAGCACTTTGTAACAGTCAGACATAAAGCTGTAACTTTTCCATCAGTCGCAAAACAAATTGGACTAACTTTGTTTCTACAGAAACGATAATTGTGCTCGTTCGCAACATGGTTTCCACTCCTAATGTCCTTTTAATTATTAATGTCACTTCGTACCCAGTTCTCCACAAGGACCTGTCTTCATTAAGGTGTTTTTTCTATTCTTTCTGAGATCTTCTTCATGAATAATTGAACAATTTCCTTCTAGTCCGTTTATGCCAAATTTCAAATTTTCTCCAAGCTGCCTCGAGTGACTGACGATCAGCCAAAGAATGTGATTATTATTCATTTATATATTTCTTTCATTTCAGATTAAGTACACATTTGCCATGCCGTGCTTTTGGCACCCCTTTGGCTGGAACGTGCTTCTTGATGCTCTCTGAAAACTCGTCATCATAAACGCAACGGGAAGCCTAATGAATTATAGTAGAGACGTATTGTGGTGTGTGTGTGTGTGTGTGTGTGTGTGTGTGTGTGTGTGTGTGTGTGTTTGTGAATTTTAAAACATTTAAATTTCATGTATTAATTTAATTAGCAGTACGTATATGATTCGCGATAAATGATTCAGCTCGGTGTTGATTAGTTGTTTCTCTGCGCCTTCAAGCTGGAACGGTGTGTGGCTGTGAAATTGAGTTCCTGATAGATGAATAAGTTAAAATACGAGAAGATATAAACAACATGAGACGCAAGACAAGACAGGACACGAATGCTTTCTATATTATTTGTAGCAATTTGATATTAATCGGAAACGTCTTTGGGAAACCCTGACACACTTCTTTCTAAACACCTCGGGCTATTAATCATCCAAAGAACCACTTCAAGAAAAAAATTTTATCTGAGATTTTCTCACTTTGTATCGTTCTTAGAAACTCTATATCTGGATTATGTCTCGCGACAAGACTTTCCAAGTCTGCTTACACATGTACATGGTTTAATCTGTCTGAATGGCACCCTGGAGTGTTCTCCATCTCAGCGTGGTTCCTTATCTACTGTAGCTCAGAACACAACCGTCAAAACATGGTACAGAAGCATTTGAACAAGATGCTCTAGGGATTTTATTTAGTTATTTATTATAATTTTTTTTCCAAATGAACTGTAATGAGAAAGTGACACCGAATCGACTCACCTGCAGGAACGGAGGATAAAAGTGAAAATTTATGCTTTTCATTATATATAAGTATTTAGCAAATTAAGGCAAAGCTGCTTTGTAGAATTTTTTTACAAATCTGAAAATAGTTTTTTTTTTTTTTTTTTTTAATTAAGGGAATACAGCAGTACCTCAGCATACGAATTTCGAGGGTGAGTTCTTAAGCCGATATTTTCGTCCCAAAGGAAATAATGTAAATGCAGATAATCTGTTCCAGCCACTCAAAAATATTACTAATATTACCAATTTCCAACACTATAATCATAGTTTTGCATATAAAAATAATCAAAACATTTATAAAAGACATGTAATTGAAGAAAAATATGAAATAAATAGCCATAAAACCTCACTTAAATAACCTTAATTTATGATTCCTCTCTGCACCGGCTGTTTTAAAAACCAATCATTGATAACATTTTTGGGATCCATGGTGCTACATCTTCCATCTTCACTAAATCTTGCACAAAAAACAAAAAAATAAACAATGTAAATTCGCTTCTATTGGCTTTCCACTAGTGAAAACAAGTTTTGAACGGCTCTCGTACATACACACCACAGGAAGTCCACATGCAGAGACAAAATTCTTGCAAAAAATTGTGTTTTTATGGTGAAAATTCACACGGTGGGGCTTTCCTATGCCGAGGTGCCACTACGGTATGCAGATGTGTCAAGTAACGATGTACAAATACTTAAGTAGAAATTTTGGGTATCTATTAGGGATGTAACGTTATTGTAAATACCGTCGTACCGCAATAACACTTTATTTCAATAATACCACGGTCACATGTCGATAAAATTATGGTCTTCTGAGAAAAGTTTGCTCAGGTGAATGGAGCGAATGGGAGGTAGCGGGAACTACAATTCCCATCAGCCCAGGCGTGGCCATCCAGTAATGCGCACATCTGATTTAAAACCCGCTTACTCCGTAATGATTAATTACTCTTTCCATCTCTTTTCCTTCGCCGCTAATAGCAGCAGCCGCCATTTCCGCATTACTGGATCTGTAGCGACAACAAACCGCAAAGGATGATGGTCAGCTGCAATAAGTAGGCTGCTATCTTTATTTTTTCTGAGTTTTTAAGAATACTAAATTCAAGCTTTATTTTTTTACATGGTTTAATATTTTTTTTGTTACTAAAATTGAAAAATTTAAGTTTCTGTTTCAAAGTTTACAGACAGACGGCTAATTTGTCTGCCATTGATATGTTCAGTGTTCATGAATACTGTTTAATAAACACTTCTGGCACTTTTTTCGAGTCTCTTCATTAGTTTTGTTTTTCCTGTGAATGATTCAGTAAATACCGTACCGTGCCATTCATACCAAGGTATTACCGTACCGTCAAGTTTTGATACCGTTACATCCCTACTATCTATACTTTACCGGAGTAATAATTTTTCAGCCGACTTTTTACTTCTACTCCTTACATTTTCACGCAATTATCTGTACTTTTTACTCCGTACATTTCAAAAATAGCCTTGTTACTTCTATTTTATTTCAGCTTGTCATTCAAAAAACAAAAAAAAAAATCCAGATAAATCACGCCATCCGGATGGAGCGAATTTGATTGTGGTTGGATGAGAAGTATAAACATACCAGTCCGACACCCTATTGGTTGGTACGCAATCCATCGCACCTTCACATGACATTACGTCACACACTCCAGCAAGGACGTTTGATAAGGTTGTGATAAGTAGACGAAGATGTCCGTGATAGAGACTCAAGATTCGAGCGAAATGTCACAACCAAGCACCAGCGAGAGGAAGGTAACAGCACCAGGAAGGTAACAGGAATGATATATATATATATATATATATATATATATATATATATATATATATATATATTTTTTTTTTTTTTTTTTTTTATTGTAGGCAACCATACAAGGGTAATTGTTACTAAGCCTGCCCTGGGTACACTAATTTTCTTGTATGTTGTCCTCACAGATTCCTGCAGCTAAGCTTGGATGTACATTTACATTCCAATAAAGGTTACTGATGACACGCCTCTGAAGTTTGACTTTTTGCACCATTAAAATACTTATAGGCAACAACAACACATTTTTCTTTTTGTGCAGTTTTTGTGCATTATATACTGTAGGCCCGTGGCACAACCTAAGCTTTTATCCTTAATGCGTTCCCCCCCCCCCTTCCGTTAATTTTACTTTTATACTTTAAGTAGTTTTGAAACCAGTACTTTTAAAGTTTTACTTCTAAAGAAGTCTTTTTAAACCCTAGTATCTAAACTTCTACTCAAGTAATGAATGTGAATACTTTTGACACCACTGACGGTATGTAGAAAACAGAATTATAATTACCACAGTTAATTATCTAATAAATGATGGATTTGAACATGTATTCAAAATCTATGAACATGTATTCATTAATTTAATTCCAACACCATATTTATAACCAGTGAGTAAAAGGAGTTTTACAAGAACTTCTACTGTTCATCCTCACATAACCATTATAAAGTACTCAAAGATCACGATTCACACCCACACACACACACACACACACACACACAGATAAACATTTTAATCAGGACGCTCTCTCAGCCATAATCCTTGATCTCGGAGCCTCTGATAAGTACGGATTCTCTGTAGAGGCTCCTCTCAAACGCCACGTTAATTGAAAAGGTCATTCTGGTATTCGGAGGTTAATTATTTTATTTCATGCCCCTCTGCAAATCTCCTCGATCAACGCTTACATTTGTTCCTGTTAATTTCCTTTCTGTGTTTAATGTCAACATCACATGTGGGAGAAAAGGCACACGCATTGAACATGGCTTATCTATGAACACAGTATGTAATGAACAAAAATAAATAAAATAAAGCTTGTGGAAGGAGTTCACACCAATGACCCTGGTCTAAAAACGGATCCTTTTCTTTAAACATGCATAACTTTTTAAAATACATAGTAACTTTTTTTCAGCTTTTCATAATTAGCACCAAATAAATCCATCTCACTTTGACATATCTGGTGTTGCTTCTGTTAATTGAGTTCGGCGTTCTTCTTTAATTAGATTCGGTGATGAAATATAATATTTTTTTGGGAGTTAAATGGCACCTGGCTCATGTAATAGACTCGACACGCTGTTCATTCACTCCTTACACTGATAGACCAGGTGCATTACGGATCGTGGTGGAGCAATGTTATATCCGTTAAAGTGCTCCGTGCGCTCCTTACCCTCGGAATATCGTTCCAGTCCTGCTGCTATAATGCGTTTCAATCAAACAGAAAGCAATTTCATATCCTTTCAGCTGTGTTTTCTGTACAAAGGCTTCGCTCGACCTTCTGTGCATCACGACAGGCTTTACTGAAAAAAAACGTGTCGTACGTTTGTGCACCACTGATGAGCATGGAGGACGGACGAGCGTTGAGGCATGAACCAAAAAATACTGAATGAAATCTGGATAAAGAGTTCTGGCTGTTGGATGAAGCAAGTGTGATGTAAATACTTAGCCTGACTAACCGCTTGTTTAAATCAGAATGTATTGTGTTTTGCTCAGTCGGTGCGAGAAAGACGAAACGCAGATCATGTCCTGTAGAGCGCACACACTCTTCAAGTGCTGGATTTGGTATGAGTGGAGGAAAAGACTCAGTAGAAACAGTGACACAATTTAGGATGGTAATGAAATTGTTCCACCTTATCTACTGAAACATACACCCATCCATTTACTACTTATCTTGTGTCAGGCCCTGGGGGCCTGGAGCCTATCCAAAGGAACTCGGTTGAGTTAACACCATGCATAGAGTTCCAATCAATTGCAGAACACACACACACACACACACACACACACACACACACACACTTTGGAAACAATGATCAGCCTTCAATCACAGGAAGAACATCCAAACTCCACACCCTGGATGGTGCTAGCTAACCGCTAAGCCAAATCCACTGAAACCGTGCTACAAAAATTGACCTGGTATTAGTTGTAAAGACTGAAGCCTTGCTCAAGATAAACCATTAAATCCACTTCAACAGCACGACTACCGAATATACAGAACACAAAAACCCCAATCGTGCTAAATACCCTACTTCCCATGGAAATTGATTCTTGAAGCTGATTTTCCACTCAAGAGCTCAATCTAATAACCCATAATTACAGATAATTGCGCTCTCATGCAAGCCAAAATGAGACGACTGATAAGGAAAGATAGACGGGGGCGGGTTGGAGGGAGGGGGGGAAGGGTAGGAAGCATGAGAAAAGAACATGAGAGAGTCCAGAGTAATCTTACTGCATCTCTGCAAAAGCACACATCAGCCACGCGTCCATCACGGATCAGGTCGAGTCTTACTCTTAAGATCTGCACACTTACCTGTGGAGAGAAAAAGAAAGAAACAAACATAAAACAGGACATTTTAGCATTCCTGCACCTTTGGGAGTGACAACAGGAGAGCAGAATCCTAAATGTGAATTCATATGTAATAGAGAATAAATCTGTGTCTCTGTGCTACTCCAAATATGTGCAAACCCACAGCAGTAGAAACATCAGCATGGTGCGACAGTTCCTCAACCTCAGCTACATCACTCCAGATCATAACGGCTCTCAATTAAGAGGTGTGTATTTATTCACCATGCACAGTTAGCATTTTTGTTCTACTTTGCAAAATTTTAACAAACCCTCCGAATTGTCACTTCGGACAAAAGCATCTGCCACGTAATTAAAACATCTGACTGAATTCAAGGATGGATAAATTAATGAATTTGCTCGTCTCGGACGCTTCGTATCAGACTGCTCAATCATGCAAGAATGTCATATATTGTCGTATAATGTCATATGTCATTTTTTGTCGTATAAAACTGGACCCTGGTCCCAATCCACATCTCTAATCTCAACCACAAGCCTGTTCTGTCTTAAAAAAGCCAAAACTTGTATGTGTACGGTGTGTATATATATATATATATATATATATATATATATATATATATATATATATATATATATATTCATTTCAGTTTTAGAGCACAATCTAACATCTTTTCCCAAATTTTACCAGCAAAAATTTCAACACCGACCTTCCAGATGATTTGATCTTCATGTCCTGGACTGATGCGGTTCATTAATTAATGTCGAGACGGCTCGTTCTCCAAAAGCGAGTGAATTTCCTGCACTCTCCACTTCACTATTTAATTAAAAGATTGACTTAAGGTCTGCGACTTGCGTCTATTTGCTTCATAAGCGGAGGACAGGAAAAAGACAGATGTGCGGTCTGGAGAATTCAAGGCTAAACCATTTTACTTTACAAAAGGCACACAGAGAACATTATTAAGCCAGAGGTCACTTTTAATACAAATAGAATATCTGTGGATAAAAAACAGAGTATGAGGGGGCAGTTCGAATACGTGGACGTATTCACATTGTATTTTATAGACGAGTTCCCCAGATTCTTAAGGGGGTGATTATTAAGAATAAAATTGAAAGGATGTGTAATATACTAAATCCACTTTTTGATAATTTTTGGAAACAGCATATTCCCCAGTGTTGAATTAACACCCAGCAGTGTTTAGTGTCCAGTTGGACTCAAATTAAACTCTGAAAGTGTTAAAACAACACTGGGCATCTTACTGTGCACTATTTTCTGCATTCTGATTGGCCAGATAAAGGGGCATGGAGGGGAGGGAGTAGCTCATTTGCATTTATTATCGCCTTTATTATCATTGTACAGTATACAACGGAATTGTGAGGCACCAAGTGGAAGAGCCATAAAGAGCCAGTGTTAAACTGAATGCTTCGTTTTCATCGCGTCTCCGCTGAGAGGATTTGTGTCTATGTATCATACCTTCAGTTGTCTTCTTTTTGAAATGTGTCAAAGACTGTGTTTAAACTCTTCCCTTTCAAAAGCTACACTCGATGCTGCGTGAAAACGCTATGGGAACATCTTTCTGTGTTGCCGGTTTTGAAGTATGTGTGGATCAAACACGCCAAATCTTGGCATATATAACCTCGGTCAGGTGACATCATCTGATGAAGCGCACCTGCAGGTTATAAATAGGGGTGACTTGAAAACATTCCTCAGATCTTTTTGTCTTCAGGACCGTATTGTGTTTGCGTGTGATGTGTGCAAGCGAATTTAAAAGTATTAACTCACCGATATGGTGGAGTTTGTTAGGAGATCCGTACCTCTGCATGATAGATCTCTTTCGGAGCGCGAACTTCACACCTTTGTTTCGAGTGCTCCGCGTGCGGCTCCCATTCTTAAAGAGAACCGTGAGTTGCGTCGCATTCCTGGGGTTAGACAGTGCAATCTGGCAGGCGCGCAAGAGACGGAATTCCCCCTTTCTCTCGCTGTCTCGCCAGATCAGGAAGCTTTCCATCCATTTCTCAAGCGCGCATCGGCGCTTCTTGTGAATGGATAGGAAAGACATACTCTCACTTTCGCGGAGGAGTAATGGAGGAGTAACTGCAGGTAAGGAATGCATGCGATTGATTGATCGCATATCGTATTTGGCCGCGGAAGCGGGATTTGTCCCCAAGCGCTCATAATTTAGGTGACAGGTTTCTGTCGGGTGGCCGGGGGGAGGAGCCTCAGCAGCACTCTCTCTATCTCTCTCTCCCCCCTTTTATTTTGGCAACCTTTATGACGAGTTAACGAGTTAAGGCTGGAATAGCCTTATTCATCCCGCGTTTTTCGTGCCATCAACTTCGATTTATTCGAATATTGTTGATACGAAGGCGCGGTTATATGATGATGTCCCAGATAGAAGAGACGCTTGTGGGCTCTCTCTCTCCTGGGACATCATCTTCCCTGAAAAAGCACACACTCCCCACCAAGCCGCATAGACTGACATCTTCCCTGGTGGGGTAAAGCTTTCTGGTAGCTGATCAGGCTGGTGCTCTACTGCACACCATGGCGGTTGAGCACTGGTGGGGATCTTTAATGGCGTTCCTGGAATTACGCCGAGCCACAGACCTGTCTCTTCGTGCAACAAAGCAGATGGCCCTGCTATCGGCTGTTTTTATGACTGTGATGGTGCTCTGCGGAGAGTTACCTGTGGTTAAATCTCATGGGAATCAAGGATAAGGATTGTGCATTCCTCCTCAATCCCCCCATCTCGCCCTCCAGCCTGTTTGGCGACACTGTTAACATCGCCACTAGGTTGCGGAGGCGAAATTATATGAAAAAGACTTTGGGAAATTCCTTCCCTGCCGTCGGGATTGTCGGCCACCCAGTCCTGACCGGGTCTGACTCTCGTGAGACATCAAGCACAGAGAGATAGTATTATGAGCTGGGCACCCCCTCGTAAGACTGGGGTGCGGCGTGCCACGCTTCGCAATCCGCCTCAAAGAAGTCGGACCTACGTACTGTCTTCTTCACGAAGAAGTCCTGAAGCTCATTCCCCCCTTCTGCTGAAAGGGGCCATAGAACATGTTCCTCTACCAGACAGAGAGTCAGGCTACTACAGTTGGTATTTCTTGGTTCCCAAGAGGAACGGGGGGCTGCGTCCGATTTTAAATCTTCACGATCAAAAAAAAAAAAAAAGACAGATTCAAAATGTTGGCTGTCAAAATGATTGTTTCTGAAATCCAACCAAGGGATTGGTTAGTGACAATCGATCTGAAGGACGCATATTTTCACATGGAAATATTGCCACAACACAGGAAGTTCCTGGGGTTCGCTTTCAGAGGCGAAGCTTACCAGTATCGGGTCCTTCCATTTGGTCTAGCTCACCCCGCACATTAGATGACTGCTAGTGCTTCGACATCGGGATGTTGTCCAAGCTCATCTCCGTTGCTGTCTCCTGCGCGTGTCGAATCCATTTCCAACACCCTGAAGGAAACCAAGCTAGGCCAGAAAGTGACTGTTCATCACTTTCAGAGATTTTTAGGTCTCATGGCAACTGCATCCATGGTGATACTTTTGAGCCTGCTGGACATGAGATCGTTTCAGTTGTGGCTAAAAGCAAGGGGATTTTACTCAGGGCCAATCCCCGGAGGCAAATGCGGGTTATGCGTCAGATGGCTTCGTACCCTTTCTATGTGGTTCAGACCCCGGTTTTTGACTTTGGGTCCCACTCTACATGCATTTTATCGCTGTGAGATGCTAACGACAGACGCTTCCCTCACGGGCTGGGGTGCAGTCTTAGATGGCCATACAGCCCAATGGACCTGGAGCGGCCATCTTCTCGCATGGCACATCAATTGTCCCGAAATGATGGCTTAATTTTGGCCATGAAACACCTCCTCCAGCAGTTGAGGCTACTATGTCCTAGTGTGGGTGGACAACAGTAGGGTAGTCTCGTAGATAAATCGCCAGGGTGGACTGTGCTTGCGCCGCTTGAATAAGCTAGCGCACCAGGTTCTGCACCAGATTGCAGTTGGTATTCCTTCCAAACCACTGGAGTCAGCGCCTGTCTGGCTCCTGACCTTAAGATGGTTTTCCTTACTTCTTTCCAGATAATTGGAGATCTGCAGGCTTCCCGTCCTGCCTAGACTTTGCCCCTGGGCTAATCAGAGCTATTCTGCATCCTCACCCGAACTATTTTCATTCTTGACCATGCACTCAGTTTTCCTCGAAGCCTTCTGTCCTCTGCCTTTTACAACTCTGGAGCAGGAAAGGTTTCACTTACTGCCTTCAGTACGCACTCTCCAAATTTACGTCAGAGCAGCCATTTTTATGCCAAACGCTGTCATATCGGGTGAGAGATATTGCCCTAGCCTATGAGGTGCGTGGTCACACTTTGCCTCTAGGAATCAGGGCTCATTCGACCAGGGGGATTGCCTCATCTATTCCTCTGCAGCAAGTGTGTGATGCGGCAGGTTGGTCCTCTCTGCACACATTTGTGAGATTATATAGTCTGGATGTTCATGCTACTCTGGGCTCATGGGTCCTCGTGTCAGCCTCCCAGAGGTAGCTCTGAGACCTCCTTGGCCTTTGTGCGCACACACTACACAACCTTGGGGGTCCAGACACTTGCAGTGTGGCGGCATTGGTATTCTTGTTCCCATAGCGTTTTCACGCAGCATCGAGTGTAGCTTTTGAAAGGGAATGTCTTGGGTTACTTTGCTGTAACACTGTTTCCTGAAAAAGTGAGAATGAGATGCTGCGCTCCAATGCCACACTGCTTGCATGACTGGACATCTTTTCAGACAAAATTGATCTGAGGAATGTTTCCGGTTCACTCCTATTTATAACCTGCAAGTGCGCTTCATCAGATGACGTCACCTTGTAACGCTCAGGTTTTATATTTGAGCTAATTACAAGAAATCGGGGTCTTAAATCTATATACGGACAAATGATATTTACTTCCGGTATTGCGCAACCTTCGCGGAGCAAGGAAAGACGCACGACAACAACAACTAAACCAAATCAACGTGTATTAAAGTGAAATAAAGATATGTACAAACAAATCTCGATCTCACCAGGAAAAGATGGTAAATCCGGGAGAACGAGGAAATGGAATGAGCAGGGTACTGAATGAAAATCCAGAAAAGTAATCCACAGATCGTCCACCCAGGCTCTCTCTCTCTCATCAGGAATGCAGCGCGCTGTCTCATCTCTCCGTCCCGAGTAATATGCCTGTTCCGGCTTTATACTGGGACATGTGACCCGATAGGTCATCGGGGTTCCCTCGCGGCACAACTGCGCATGCGCGCGAGAGCATAACCCCGGAACCAAACCACCATTGTCATGGGGACAAAAATAACCGTATGGTGCACGTTTGCTGGCGCAGGTGAGCAACATTAGCTCTTTAATCATTCCCCTGCTATTTAACTGCCCATTTATGTGGCCGTCCTACAACCTGACCGAGGTTATATATGTAAGATTTGGCGTATTTGATACACACATGCTTCACAACCAGCAACATTGAAAGATGTTCCCATAGCATTTTCGCGCACCATCTTGTTCCCGCTTTTTAAGGAAACAGGGTTACAGCAAAGTAACCCGAGACATTCTGTTGGCCATTGTAAAAATGTGAACAGCACGAAAAAAAGCTTGTGAGCAGCGCGTTGAAATACTGAATTCTGATTGGCTAACACCGATAATTATAGTTCATAGATGATCAGATATAGAGAGGTTTAATATTTCACTTTCATGACAAATATCACATAATATACAGCATTATTAATCTAAAGGGGATTAATCTACTGAGGGGATGGGTTTTGCTTATTTGCATAGACACGGAAACGGTGCATTTGGAGAAGGAGTGAAGCAGAGGGAATTTGAGGGATGAAAAACTACTGATGTATGATCTGAGGCGTGTTGTAGGGATCATATCAACGATTTGTGTTAATTTGTTAAAGAAATAATCAAATAAGGGTTTCCTGTCTGGGACAAACCAAATAATATTACTGTGTTTCCTGTAAAAGTGTACAGTAGTTAATAGAACTAGGAAACATATCTAATTTTTTTTTAATTAACATCTGTAACATCTGTTCCACTAGGTGTTTTCTAAAGTAGACAAAAACGAGGTACATTTTTAAAGTTAATGTGCCTATTTATTAGAAATATTGAATGTGTATATAATCATAGAAAAATGTTCCTTAGGAGTTCATCTTAGTGAAGCCTTTGCTTTTTAAAACAAAAGAACCAAAGAACACTTTAGGGTTTTAAACGTAACCTTTCCCTCTAATGCTGTAGATATAAAGACTATGGAATACCATAGGAAATAAAATATTTAAATGATTATGCATTCCATTTCTACACATAAGGATTTCTCAATAGGACAAAACTGAGCTCTTCTAGACGTCCAGATGTCCCATTATTGAATTCATACGTACAGTAGTGAATTAATTACAGGTTCTTGAAAAGGTTCATTGAAATATTCACTGAGTGCAAAAAAGTCGATGATAAAGCAAACTCTGAATGCAAGTGTGGTCCATAAAGACGTATCAGTATGCACGAGTCTCTGAAAGAAACTGAAAGATGTGCAGATGGAGCTCGAATTCATTAGCAGCTATAATCTAATGAGTCATCATCATATGAATACTAATGGCGGCAAAGTGATTTTTGCGAGGTTATTCATGCTCAATGCATCGACTTAGGACGTGCAAAAACTAATTGTTTATCAGCAACAACTTCTTATAGAGAGTTTTTCATCTGTGAAATGAGCTCACTTCATGTTCCATATTCATGCGCTGCTTTACGACCTTTGCATCATTGACACTTACTGCTGCTTATTATTGCTTTTGGATAGAAATCATTTCGTCATCAAAGTAAATAAAATTTTTTTAGATTGATGTGGAAGAAGAAATCTCATGGCATTAGACCAAAAATAAGACCAAAAACAGTTTGTTTGTTTTTTCAAAGCCGTGATTGAACAAAACGAGCAGCTTAAAAGAAGATGGATTTCCATCATACCTACTTTTAACGAGGAAAAAAGTCTTCTCACAGCAGTTTGAAGTCTAAAGAATGCTTTAAAGTTTGGGTTTAAAATCTTTTTTTTTTTTTTATAACAGTGTTCTTACAAATACATTAATTGAGCGTTCCTTAAAAAGTGCTTCTAGGTTTCTAAAAACAAGTTTCCAAATAAGACCTAGAAGATATTTAGGACCACAAAGTGTTTCCTAAACATTTTCAAAAAATTTGGGTTTGGTGCTCTGGATTTAGAGTAAAATATCAGAAGAAAAGGGAGACACTTTCAGTTTGGTTTTTAAAGCAGTAGAATGCCAAGAGGAATCATAAATTAAGGTTAAGTGAGGTTTAAAGTCTATTTTTCATATTTTACTTAATTAACGTCTTTTAAAAATGTTTTTAAAATATGATTATAGTTACCCTGTCCAGGGTGTACCCTGTCTAGTGCCCGAAGTCTCCTGGGATAGGCTCCAGGTCCCCCGCGACCCTGAACACAGGATTAAGCGGTATAGAAGATGAATGAATGAATGATTACAGTTTTAGAAATGGGTAATATCGCTAATATTTTTGGGTGGCTGGAACGGATTATTTGCATTTACGTGATTTCCTATGAGACAATGCTTTTCTCTGTTTTTGCCTCAAGAACTTAAATTCACATGAAGAGGTACCACTGTGTATATATACATATCCATCCATGCATCTAGGAACCTCTGTAGTCCAACTAGGGAGGCCAATGGTGACCACTGGTGCCGTTCTTCCGGCTTACTTCAAGGCATTCTCTATGAAATTTTAGCACACAACCTGTAAGGTTTTCTTAAGGGAACAAACTAGGAGTTAGGGTTCTAGATTAAAGCTAGAAGCACAACAAAAAAAAAAACACTTTGGGAAAATAACAGCAATTCTGCTCCAGCACAGCACTTGGGCATTGATTACTTTGCAATAACAGCACAGCATGGAGTGATTTATTACTTAGGGATAATCACA
This sequence comes from Channallabes apus, assembly GCA_030522415.1. Classification (NCBI taxonomy): domain Eukaryota; kingdom Metazoa; phylum Chordata; class Actinopteri; order Siluriformes; family Clariidae; genus Channallabes; species Channallabes apus. The sequence goes on along the minus strand of CM060126.1, from coordinate 2,235,729 downwards.
ATAAACACAAACACAAATGTAGGCATTTTTCGTAGCCTTTAGCAGCTACCGCTATTATGGCTAGAAAAAATAGGTTTGAAAATCCATAAAAGCGCAAGCGACATTTCTATAAAAACACAGAACAGATGTCAGACTGTTAGGACCTGCATTAAGAGACACTAAGAGAAACATTCACTGGCTTCATAATATAGTTGTGAAACCAAATAGAGGACCAATTTCACTGTAATAAAAGAAACAGCCCACTCCGTGGTGCCGGTCTGCATTAAAGCAAAACATGTTCCATAAAAAGGCCACCTTTACTTATATCGTGTGCTGAATGATGATGGCGAGTGGGTATTTTCGAGAGCAGATGGAAACTCTGACTTTTATGATGTGTATCTGCAGCCAGTGGCTTTCAGTAATAGAGCAGGCGAGCAACATATATAACGTCCACTTTCCTGGAACATATCAGTCTGGAAGCGAGTGTGCGGTGCTCAGCACACACTCACGCCATCATCCAGAACATTTCACGTTAATGCTCCTAAACACGGCGGCACAAGACGCGATGGCGTTTGTTAATCAGGTCCATCGACTCTCAGGTTTTACTGCAAAGTCATGAGTGAGTCCAGACCTTTAGTCCTACACGAGTTCCCAGGTTATTAGCTACACAATACAGAGATGTTTTATGAATATGTTGTGGTCTGTTGGGGCAGAAACAGACTGGACGAGGTCATTAAAAGGGCCGGATCTGTTCTGGGCTTGGATCTGGACTCAGGTGATGTTATAATACAATCTTAAACAATCCTTCTCACCCGCTATACAGTGTTCTCTCCAACCAGAGGAGCAATTTCAGGAAGAGACTGATCATGACCAGGTGTTCTACAGAGCGCCACAGGAGATCTTTTCTCCCAATTGTCATAAAATTATATAACTCATCTCTGTAATGTTTTCACTACGGGATAGGGACTGTCAGTAGTTCCTGTTCAGTACTTCCTTTATGTCACAACTGTTCCCACAACTCAAGATAAGTTCAGTGCAATATCTGATTACCAGTACATTTAAGCAATATTTGTGTATTTACACTACATTTCAAGTGCAATATCATTATATTCATTATTTTTAGTGCAATATGTAACTTGCTTTGTGCTATATTTAATTATATTTTTCCTTCTATTTATTATTAGTTTTCTTTACATTTTTATTTCTTTAATTTTATTTTTCTTTCTTGTGTAATCTACAGGAATTTTTTTCCTTTCTTCCCGGTAAATTAATCAAAGCAACTGCATAACCAAGACAAAGCAATAAAGTTCTTTAAATCTTGAATCTGAATCTTTGAATAAAAACAAGCATGCAAAGAATGGAAGGAAAGGTTATTAATTAAAAAACACATAGTGCATACAGTACAGTATATACATGCATACTAAAAAGAATTATAATGATAAAAAAAAAACACTCATGTATGACATACTGTATGAGAAGAAAAAAAAGTGAAAATACATGAATCATGTAGACAAATAAAAATAAATTAAAATCTTTATAATAATTGAATCATCATGTGAAAATTTAAAAATAAGCTAATTATATATATATATACTCGGCAAAAAAAGAAACGTCCTCTGACTTTCAACTGTTTTTACTTTCAGTAAACTTAATGTGTAAATATTTGTATGAACACTAAAAGAGTCGACACCATAAGACATAAAGTAAAAATGTTTCCCAATGTGTCCCTGAATGAAGGGAGGCTCAAAATCAGTCAGTAGCAGTCAGTATCTGGTGGCCACCAGCTGCTTGAAGTACTGCAGTGCATCTCCTCCTCATGGACTGGACCAGATTTGTCAGTTCTTGCTGTGAGATGGAGGGATTGTGTGTTCCTGGTGTGACTCGGGCAGTTGTTGTGGCCATCCTGTACCTGTCACGCAGGTGTGATATTCGGATGTACCCATCCTGTGCAGGTGTTGTTACACGTGGTCTTCCACTGCGAGGATGATCAGCTGTCCTTCCTGTCTCCCTGTAGCACCGTCTTAGGCGTCTCACAGTGTGGACATGGCGATTTATTGCCCTATAGCCACATCAGCAGTCCTCATGTCCCCCTGCAGCATGCCTAATGCACATTCACGCAGATGATCAGCGACCCTGGGTGTCTTTCTTTGGGTGTTTTTCACAGTCGGTAGACGAGTCTCTTTAGTGTCCTGCGTTTTTACAACTGTGACCTTAAATGCCTACTTTCTGTAAGCTGTTAAGGTCTTAACTACCATTCCACAGGTGCATGTTAATTAATTGATTAATGTTTAATTGAACATGCATGGAAAACATTGTTTAAACCCTTTACAATGAAGATCTGTAAAGTTATTTGGATTTTTACAACATTATTGTTGAAATACACAGTCCTGAAAAAGGGGCATTTCTTTTTTTGCTGAATATATATATATATATATATATATATATATATAAAAAAATCAGGTTAGAGAATGTATTATTTTTTATATTTTTTCTGTCATGGTGTTGTATCTTTCTCTTGAATGTTAAAAGTTGCACTGAGTAAAAACAGCTGGATGAAACAAAAACTGTGTCCGTCCTCATTTCCGGCTGCAAAGCAATAAAATGTGATTATTCTAACGAGGGGCTACAGTAGTGTGTTCTATGTAGGTGTAATAATAGGACAGTTTTAATGTGTAGTAATAGTAAAAACCTAACAAGATAACGAATGAATTAGTGTGTAAAAGACTTAATAAATAAAGTCTTATGTAAAACAAAAAACAAAAAAACAATACAAATAAAAAAGTGTGTAAAACTCTTGTGCACTACAAGTGAAAACTGTGTCAAACGTAACATACAAACACGTGGGCAGTATGTATGACTTTTAAGAATGGAATGTAAAAGTGTGTATCTCGCTTCAGACCGAGATGCTGCAGAAGGTCACGGATCCACCAAAGAAGGAGAATATTTACCTAAAGCCAGAGAAATTAATAATACCTTTCCACCTACATAATGTCAGCGCTCTCTGCGGCGTTTCTGTCTTAAAGGTCATCCCGTGTCAGAGAACAACGTACAGTTCAGATTAAATAGAAAAGGAAAACAGTGCAGCCTACGAGAACCCACAAAGTTCCACGATGGCGTTGTGTATCTGGCATTGTGTCTGCAGCTTCGTAAATAATGTCTTTAACTTTTTATTTTGGCTCTGATACGAAAAAAACCTTTTTTGGTGACTGTGAACGTATTGAATAATTATGATGCAGACAAATATGATGCAGTTACACTTTCACTGTAAAATTTGCATGACTTGCAGCCTGGAGGTATTATCAAAGATTAATTTATGCAAATTTATGCAACTGTTTTAATACTGCAAGATCACCATCTTTGATGAACAGTTTGGGAAAGTAAGTAACACATTTTGGAAATGTTCGAAAATGAAAAAGATGTCAAGATGATTTTTTAAAGTATAGATTTTTGGGGAAGTGTTATACAAAATGGTTTAACCAAATAATGTTTAAATTATCGTTTATCTTTCAGCCAATAAGATGTTTATACATTTATTCTGATTTTAAGGTAAAAAATAAGCTGATGACAGCTTTGTTAAAAAACAGACATTGCATTGATTTATGCATATTTTAGATATTTGTGCATATATCTCAACTGCATCAATTAAAATTTTTATTTAATTTATTTTTCATTAAGCTTACAACTCAAAACTGATATTTCTAGAGGCACTTTTAATAAATGAGGCTTCTAATGAAGACGTGACTCTGGCCTACTACAGTGCATATTTAAATGATGTACAGGAAAAATCAATTATGTTACAAAAGCCTTTTTAAAGAAATAAATATTACTTTAAATATTACTACAAAGTCACAGTCCCAATAGTTATTTTCTTTGATGATGTTATTTATGACTGTATTTGTGTTCCTGTTATATTTGAAACTGTGATATTTTTTAAGATGTTTATTTTGGTATATATATATATATATATATATATATATATTTTTTTTTTTTTTTCAATGTTTACTCCAGAGTCCATTCTGACCTTTTAAACAGACTAGTGCATATCTGTGCTTTATAAAAAAAAAAAAAAAAGTACTGTGCAAGTTGCATGAATGGTTTAGGAAGGAAGAATAGAAGGAAATGTGACAACGACGGATGACTGACAACGGCAGTGCGGCCGCGATAATGGATAATGTTAATGTTGAAAATTATACCTTAACCCTTAAAACTCAAGCGGCACAGATACGTATATGAATATGTGAACAATAATGAATAAAGAGTTTTTATGGAAGCCTTGCCAGTGTTTGTTAACAGGCTTCAGACTACAAAGTGTGTATTTGAATTTTTGGATGTGTCAGGTACAGTACAACAAAAGTTATCATTACTTTTATAAATTTTACCACTACTGGAACATGGGAATGATGCTGCAAAACATGTATGTAGAATTCTCAAAATAAGCATATTATTATCATTTCTGGTCATAGAAACAATAGCAGCAATAAATATATGGGATCATGTGTATCTGTGCAATGTCTTTGCTGCTGTGACCCATTTTTTATTTTTTTGTTCAGTCATGTTTGAGTAGTGGAATATGGGATAGTAATTGGGGTATAGGATACTGTACTGTATGTCACTCTATACTGCACAGTGCTGAGCCCTACTGTACATACTGTATGTTCATTTCAAAACAGCAAAACATTCATTCATTCATTCATTTTCTATACCGCTTAATCCTGTGTTCAGGGTCGCGGGGGACCTGGAGCCTATCCCAGGAGACTTCGGGCACTAGGCGGGGTACACCCTGGACAGGGTGCCAATCCATCGCAGGGCACACACACATACACACACTCACACACCCAATCACACACTACGGGCAATTTAGGAACGCCAATTAGCCTAACCTGCATATCTTTGGACTGTGGGAGGAAACCGGAGTACCCGGAGGAAACCCACCAAGCACGGGGAGAACATGCAAACTCCATGCACACAGAGACGGGAATCGAGCCTGGCCGGGGAATCGAACCCAGACCCTGGAGGTGCAAGGCGACAGAGCTAACCACTACACCACCGCGCCGCCCCACAGCAAAACATATAATGGCTAAAATTCTCTGAGCTTTAAAGGCTACAGAGTATTACTAATTGTTAGAAAGTTAATAATTTATTGAAGGTTATGAATTAGAGTTCCTCTGGATAGCTGAGATTTCAAACATCCCAAAATACAATTATGATCTTACGCATATCAGTAAGTAAGACATTTATGACTGAACTTTTACGAGATGTTACAAAGAACCTTATCTACTTCTTTGAGTTGTGGAAATCAAAATCTTTGAGGCATTTTTCAAAGATATTTCAAAAAAGAAATGGTGAAAAATGCTGCTGGTGCCCCCCAACCCCCACCCCACGAGACCCCGCGCCGTATCACAGCCGAACCGAAGCCTTGGGAGTCTTGGCACGTTTCTTTCAACCAAGTTTTGTGGACCATTTAGGCCACCTCAGTTTAATATAAAGATGTTCACACATGACTGAATTTTACCTCTATGATGCACTCATGTCCCATCTAGTTTGTATTCCCATCTCAGACCCAGTGAATAGATACTGCATCCATCACAGCCTTGACAAGCATGAAGTACTTACTAAAGACAAACGAATGAATCGAGTGCAGGTTTTTATTATAGTAAAAGGGAACTAAATCTGAAATTAAATGTTCAACAGGTACAGTAGAGAAGGGTGTGATGGTCAGATGCTCAGCTTCGGCTTAATATTACTTAATTCTCTGTATAACACAAACATTGTAACAAACCTGACGTTTTGTAGTCATGTGACTACCATGACATAACTTACACCATTCATTCATCTTCTATACCGCTTAATCCTGTGTTCAGGGTCACGGGGGACCTGGAGCCTATCCCAGGAGACTTCGGGCACTAGGCGGGGTACACCCTGGACAAGGGTGCCAATCCATCGCAGGGCACACACACATACACACACTCACACACCCAATCACACACTACGGGCAATTTAGGAACGCCAATTAGCCTAACCTGCATATCTTTGGACTGTGGGAGGAAACCGGAGTACCCGGAGGAAACCCACCAAGCACGGGGAGAACATGCAAACTCCATGCACACAGAGACGGGAATCGAGCCTGGCCGGGGAATCGAACCCAGACGCTGGAGGTGCAAGGCGACAGTGCTAACCACTACACCACCGCGCTGCCCACTTACACCAGTGGATGGCAAAAGTAATGTTAATATACTTTATTATTTCTTCATAATTACATTTGAGGTGTATTACCTGATTAACTTCAATGTAATCCAGCATTGATAACTTCTGTAGCTGCTGATTATTTTCACATCCAGTGTGCTATGTTACACTTATACACTATCTTATACAGAAGAGAAACAAATGTATGGGAATGGATGAAGAAGGTAAAAAGGACATTAATTATTTGACTTGTTTTCAAGACAAGATGGTGTACAAATATGTGATTCTTCTTGAATTTGGTGGCATTTGCTAGTAGTATTAGCGTTAGCATTAGCGTTAGCTCATCCAGTGTTTCTGTTGGAAATCAGAAGATGCTAAGCACATAGTGATATGCAGGTAACATTGATTAATACTGATGTTTCAAACTTTTTAATTAAAGCTAACTAATAGTTCTGATGCTTAATCTCAAGTAATATTAAATAAAAAGCTATTGCACAATGTATTAGGATGTACTGTACAATTCCATTGCTCCACACCCTGAATAAGTGCCCTTGATCAGGGGTCAGAGAGGGATTTAGGATTTGGGATTCAGCCATGTGTTAGAAACTAGTTCGCTTCGTGCCATGCATTAGCTATAAAACACACAATAGCTTAATTACATGACTTGTTTAAGATGGCTTTTCAGTTACTGAAAGTGCTTTTGGCTGGTTTTGGGTTTGCATTTTCTGTACAGGAATCTAGTAAGTAATGTTCCTTGTGCTGTCCAGAAGTGTGCAGGTCCACGACAGGCAGATGTTGTGACGTTACATACCAAAGGTCTACACATAGTCATGGATATATGCTTAGTCAGGAATATACAGTACATACTGTATATGACTAAATCTGGTTTTCAGTGAATGGTGTATACTGTACCTGAATTTCCAACAGATGGATGCCTAATCAAAATCAAAAGCTCTTGTCTGTGCAGCAAAGCAATGTCTCTACAGTACATCCTTAATTATGTTTGTTCAATTGCCTATTCAAATGTATAAAATTTCTTTACCAGGCAATACTATGATGCTCTTAACCAATCCAAATCCAATCAAACCAATTTGTATGAAGTGTTATAAGAAATTGATTCATGCAAATTCATGCTATTTCCCAGAGGCTTTATTTGTATGAAAGGCAATTTAAAAAATATACACATAATTCATTAAAATTTTGCACTAGTTGAAACTGATTGTCATTGCAAATCATTCAGCCAGCTTCAGAGTCATGGTGGTTCTAGCTTGGGGGCACTGGACATCAGATAGGAATAGACCTCGGATGAGGTGGAAGTCTATTTCTTTACACCATGCACACATCCATACCTACTGTAAAATCAATCAAGTGTATTAATCATCTAGCTGGTTAATAATGTCATTGTCACTCATTAATTCTCTATACTTCTTACCCTACACATGGTGGTGGGTGGCCTGGTGCCTATGAGTGATGTCTCTATGTACAGTATAAATATTTTTGTTATTGTAAAGCAACCTTGAGTTTCTTGAAAGGCACTATATAAAAGAAGAAAATAAGTTTATTATTATTATTATTATTATTATTATTATTATTATCCTGGGCATGAGGGAGGATACACCCTGGATGGTGAGCCAATCCTTTATGGTTAGTTTCCTTTAAGGCCATTGGTGGCTTGCCCAAAAACATGCAGATTAGGTTAATTGGTGTTCCCAAATTGCCCATTGTGTGTGAGTGTTGACTGGAGGTCCTACCATGGTTGTAAAAATGGGAATAAATACAATGGTTATCACATGCCTCCACAGACCCCAGTTGGACTGCAGAGATCCCTGGATGGATGGATTGTGTCTTAGTTGTATTATTCTTGCCTGCTATGCAGAAGGCCCAGGTTTACTTCCCATCCAATTTCCCACACCAAATACTCGAGGGTGGATTTTCATCAAAGCCAAGATAAAAATATGAGAGTTGCATTAGGAAATCCATCTAGCATAAAACCTATGGTTTAAATCCATTGTGCTGACCCCTGCTGTAGTTAAAACTACAATATCATGGGCTTTCCTTTATCACTTTCCACACCACTGTAATTTACAGAAATGACAATTATTGTAATAGTCCTGATAAACACACCATGAGCCTACACTGTCTGGCATCACGCTTCCACGCACAATCATCACAGATTAGGTGGTATAAAACTGGCACCTACTGTATATGGTATAACGGGTACAGTAGATAGAAAATCCTCACACTAGAGTCACAGTCTGATGGCTATAGTGATGATGGTAAAAACACTGTATTTTCAAATGCTCCCCTGGAATGTTGTGGATTTCTCAGGGTTTCCATTTGAGCTTCTTTGTGCACCAAGGTACTACCTGCTGGTGCTGGCCTGAGAATTTAATGGTAATAACTGAATGACATGTTTCGCTTTACACGCCCAGTCAAGCAAAGAAAGATTTTCTGCCGTACAGTAAACCAGAGAGCGCTTGGATTAATGAAGCATAGCCAAGTTTCTTATGGTTTCTATGCATGCTACAGTTCCAGTATAATGACAAGAATCTTACATTATTATATTTTTGGGATTGACTGCTGATTTGATTTAAGTGTGGAAAATACAATTTGTTTGGGCACCTTGTTTTAAGTATTAAAACAAATTAAAGAAAATCTTTGTGGAATTTCCTATCAATAGCCAGAGGTAACTTTGTTATTGTACTTAAGTAGATATTTTATATATTCTGTACTTTAACTTTAACTACATTTCTGCATGGCATTGTGTTACCTAAGGGGTGTGTATTACAGTATTTGAAGTGGGAATTACTATTATGCGTAATTGCATGATCTTCCTTTCCTTGAGACACGCTTCTCAGAGATTTTTTTCTTACTTCAAAAAGACTACGGGGAGCTAATACAAGCGCCGTACTTAAAAAAAAAAAGTAAATTCAAAGGTGGTTGTTTCATTACTGAAATGAAGTACTGAAAATGGAGGACGTCTACATTTACTCGAGGAATATTTGCCCTAGGAAATCTCTACTTAGACTTAGTATCAACTTAAGTACAGTATACTGTATGTGTACTTTGCCCAGCAGCTTAACCTTTTATGCAAGTTAACTTCTCAGCTGTATCTGAAAAATAAGCATACATACAAAGCTGACAAATTCTCTACAGAGCAATCAGATTGAAAGCTCATGTCTCAAATAACAAATGTGTTTATTGTGGCTGTAAGGGCCTTGCGGAGCTTGAATGATACGCAGATTCGACATGAATAAACACGAGATCGGAAAGAGGTTTATTATTATTCAGCGAAAAACTATCGGCTGTTGCTGCTCCGGAGAAACTCTAATTGTGTCTGAGGAAAGGTTCGAAATTACCCTACATGTGTTACCACTAGGGAAAACAAAGCCAGGAGCAAAAATGTAACTAAATTTATATTAACAGATGCATAGTGACATTTATCTTTAATTATCTTGTGACAATCGATAGACCGTATGACTTTGTTAGAACAAATACAGACAGGCTTCAGAGTGAAGAGACCATAAAGAGGTGTACTGAAGTCATTTATGAAGGATACCCAGTGCAACAGACTGATATCAAACTCTCTCTCTCTCTAAATGAAAGCTCTTCCTTCCAGTGACTGGCTCCATCATTAGTTTAATGCGCTGGTGTGACACACTTGAGAGCCGTAAGATTCGCAGAGGCACTTCAGAGCCACCTCAGCTTCGGTGTGTGTGACACTCACACCCATTAATCCGTGCTGCAGATTTAAATCAGATAGGATACGACTTCATAAAACACAAAGGGTGCATTGCTGCGTTCAATTCTTTGAGGGGAGTTCTGAATACCCAGCGTGAACATTAGTCACTTGTAATAAAACCTAATCTCAGTGTCGTCGATGTAGTGTGGGTAACGGCAGACTTCTTCCTGAGCAATAAATGTTATGCTTTTAGGACTACAAGCGTCCACACAGGTTCTGTATAGAAGATCCCACTGGTACTGTAGCATGCTGGTTTCAACTCGGATCAAATGAAAGCTCTAGGATGTCTGATGATCAGCCATAACAATTCACCGAAAATCAATATTGTGCACCCTACTATTAACCCACTGGGGCCATTCTGTCCACTCCGGGCACGTGGTGTCTGGTACCAGGACACTGGCCTCAGATCGTTTGGGTGCTGTGTGTTACAGGGTGGGGCCTCCATGGATCAGGCCAGTTTGTCCCCCACATCTCATAGACCTGATTAAGATCTGGGGAGTTTGGATGCTGGGCCGTGGCCTTGAGCTCTTTGCCTGCTGGTCCCTGTGTGTTGTGGGCTGTGGCGCATTGGACATTCTGGTGCCTTTCTTTTTTTGGTCAGCATTGACATTATTTATTTTTTTGCCGATTTGTGCTGGATTGGCTTTTCTATGGGGTCAGACCGGATGAGGAATTTGGACCCCTTGGACATGAGTGCCCAGGATCTTATCACCAGTTTACTGGTATATAATTGATCATCAGTGTTAATGTGTTAATGTTCTGGCTAATCTGTGAATTTGTTTTCTTGTTTTTTTTACCTTCACATATAGTAGATTTCCGTATTGCATCAATCAGTTTGCAAGCTATCAACACTGTTTTGATTCCTTTCCTGCTGCAACCCATCAATTTATCCAGACTTGGGACTGGCACTGAGGGCCCAAAAGTGGCAGTGACGGGGATCAAACCAAATCCGATAAAATCTCCCCCAAAATTTTCAATATATGAAAAGTTCCAACAAAACTTGAAATACCAAAAGCAAATAATTTGAATCTGATAATATGCTGTATAAATATCAGAAAGCTTCAGTGGCAGATGGTGTTTTCATTTCTTCACTTACCCCTCTGGTCACCAATTTTTTTTCCCCTCCAATTATTTGGCAGAAAAGAGTCCTGGAAAGATTGGGCAAGGTTTTTCAAGATGGCCAAAAATCTCACTGATGCCTATGAGAAGAGTCCGGGGCATAAATGAACTCAGGTCTCAAGAGTTGACTTCAACACATGCGTTCTTGTTATAGTTATAGTGTCAGGAAAAAAGTACACAATACACAGTTTATCCAGAGTTTATCCAGTTCTCTCAAATGAAACAGATGTTCTTGAAATTTATTCTGAATAAAGTGGTACAAACGGCGCTGCCATAAACCAGCCATAATTTTTCATTGTTTATAGATTGGATCACATGCGTGTTAGATGCGTGTTCTTTTTATTTTTGCAGTCACCATTTTGTAAGTGGAAATAAAATGCGTGGGATTTAATGCTTCTTTCCTCGGCATCCCTCCCGAAGAGGCAGAAGGGATATAATCAATAGAGTTAATGTCAATGATTACTCACAAGACCAGAAGGCAAGAAAAAAAACAATCATTAGGATTTTTGTCACGAGCTTGTGCTTCATGAGACCAGGAGTGTTAAGAGTCAAAAAAATATCTTTTATAGTTTTAGCATCAGTTCAATTTAATAGTATTCATTTCATAAGGACAGAAACTGGCTTGTGTTTGCAGGTTGTTGCATATGATTAAACGTGTAAATGATAAAAACGTCAGGAGTTTTATTACCATTTATGGTAGGAGTCACCAGTATCAGCACTTAAATCACATCAATAAAACTGAAATGTTAAATCAACCAAAAAAAGCTTGTCATGTGATTGAAAAGCTTCAAATCCTAAATTAAAGCTTTGGTTCAAAAATGTTACAAAGCACTCGCACTTGATTTGTTGTTTCATATATAAGCAGCACGGTGGCGAAGTGGTTAGCACTGTCTCCTCGCACCTTCACGTTCCGGGTTTGATTCCCGCATTGGGTCTGTGTACATGGAGTTTGCATCAAGCCCCCTCCCCGTGCTTGGTGGGTTTCCTCTGTGTACTCTGGTTTTCTCCCACATTCCAAAGACATGCAGCTTAGGCTAATCGGTGTTCCTAAATTGGCCGTAGTGTGTGAATGTTGCCTCTGGTATTAGAATCTAATAAAGAGAAGTATTTATTTATTGGCCAGGCTCGATTCCCGTCTCTGTGTGCATGGAGTTTGCATGTTCTCCCCATGCTTGGTGGGTTTCCTCCGGGTACTCCGGTTTCCTCCCACAGTCCAAAGATATGCAGGTTAGGCTAATTGGCGTTCCTAAATTGCCCGTAGTGTGTGATTGGGTGTGTGAGTGTGTGTATGTGTGTGTGCCCTGCGATGGATTGGCACCCTGTCCAGGGTGTACCCCGCCTAGTGCCCGAAGTCTCCTGGGATAGGCTCCAGGTCCCCCGCGACCCTGAACACAGGATTAAGCGGTATAGAAAATGAATGAATGAATGAATGAATTTATTTATTGATAAACATCATTGCATCATTGATTAATTTTCCCTGCATATTCATTTCAGCTTTCTGTCACACGTGTTCATAATTCGGTTTTCCCGCCTGCGGCAAATAGAAAACCTGTCCGATGCTGTGAAATTTGGACATTTTATAACCACAGCCAGCCGACACCTGAGTTTATTTCTTTTTCTACAAAGCAAGGCCTTGGATTCTAAAACAGATCTCATAAATCCTTACAAAGACGGCACCACGCTCCCCAGCCGCTTTTACTGACACCCCTCATGATGCTGTTTGTTTTATTACACAATATGACACAGTGGGAAACTCTGTCAGCTTTGTCATCACTTCTCTGTCAGCACTTCTCTAAATATGACACCCTTTTCCCTGGTGTTATAATAAATCAGCATGGCAGGTTTAGTTTGCCTGACAGTCGTTAAAAAAAAAAAAAAGACCCTTTCAATCTGAAAACATTTTCAGCCAAGCCTGAAGTGAAAAGCTGCTCTTTGTGTACATGGAGAGAAACCTCACTTCAAGGCCTGACACAGTGATGGAAATAAAGAGCGTGAATGATCATGAATAGCAGAACAAAGTGCTAGCCTTATTCGGACTCTCTGTAACTCCTGACGTGACGCCACCGTGTTTCTTTTTGTTCGTTTTTTTGGTGACTAACTAAAGAGGAAGGACTCCACTCCGAGTGAAAGACCTCCACGCTGACTGATAATGCGCCAAATCCACTGTCCTGTCACGCCTTTGTGACTTCGAGTTCCCATTCAGAGTTTATATCCTCAGGGGTTTTGATCTCTGGCCATAAAATCGTCTCTTTTTCTGCACTCAGCCAGGGAATGATGACAAAAATGGCAAATCGATGAGCCTCAAAGCCTTAGAGGTAAAAAGATTCAGGTATCTTTTAGGTGTATTAAAGATGTGTGCTATTATAAAGGTGCTCCGAATTACATCTTTATACAGGTCTGTAAAGATATGTCCACTTTCCTGGGATGACATTGCACAAGTCGGAGCTGTGGATTTCTTTAGCAATAAATTGTATTGTAATAGATCTAATCCACCATGTAGGCCGCTATCCCTATTAACTCACACAATTTATTTTTAAACCTTTTTACTTACCCTTAGTTTCTATTGTTATTATTTTTAACAATACTATGATTCTAAAAGAGCAGGAATCATTTTAGAACTAACTGTAAATACAGTGGAACCTCGGATTACGAGTAACACGGTGTGTGAGTGTTCCGCAAGACGAGGAAATATTTTTAATAAATTTTTTCATAGACCTGGAAAACGAGCATTGTCTTGGTTTACGAGCACCGAGTATCATGTATCACGCATGCGCTTCTTGTTTTGACGCCGAGCATCATGTGATCACAACTGAGCCAACGGTTTTTCTCTCTCGCGCGCTGCGAATTGTAGGTAATCATCGTCCCTGCTTGGTCTTAGTGCTCGTCTCTTACTGGTACAATCAACATCCGTGCAGCCGTGTACTGTTTACTATAACACTGTGACCACCTGTGTGTGTAAAACATATTTTATTTTTTGTCTGTATGTGTGTGTGTGTGTGTACAGCGTGAGTGTAAAGCAAAAGAAAAGTCTCATTAGAGAGGTTAAAGATCCATTTTCTCTCTCTGTATCAGCCTGCTCTTTGTGCCTGTGTGCGCGTATGTCATTGGACACCATGCCACAAACACACACACACACACACACAAACACACACACACACACACACAGACAGATTAATTAATTAAATTTTTTCTTTATATTTTGTATTAAATATTTTTATGTATTTATTTTTTTGGGTTTCCATTATTTCTTATGGGGAAATTTGCTTTGGTTTATGAGTGTTTTGGAATACGAGCCCGCTTCCGGAATGAATTGTGCTTGTAATCCTGTACGATATTATACAATATTATAATATTAACAAAAATGGATTTGTTTTTAATAGTTTTATCTTGCATTTTCCAACAAAGAAAACAACTAAGGAGATTTGAAATGACTGGAATTGGATTAAAAACCATCCAACATGCTGAACTTCACAGAAGAAAAACAACATGAAGAAGGACCATTAAAACACTTTATAAAGTTGCATTTTGTTGTCTTTACTAAGAACCCTTACCTAAGGTTGATAGTAAAAGTAAGAGCATTTCCATACAAACACACAATGTGATAAGTACTCACAGGATTGCGACTAAATAATTGTGTGTCCATGGGAATAATACTACTAATTCTACTACTAATAATACTACAGAAGTATTAAGAGGCTTCAGTTGGCTACAAAGCATAAAGATTGAACTTTGGAGCGATGGGAAAAGGTCATGTGACCTAATGAGTCCAGATTGAGCCTATTCCACAGCGATGGGTGCGTGAGGGTAAGTAGGGAAGCGCATGAAGCGATGCACCCGTGGCTAACGTCTCATCAAAACATCAAAATTCATGAAGCGATCTTTTTGGCAAAAGTCCTCACGAGACTTCCTCACTCCCTCATTAGCAGAGGAGCAACGCAAGAGCACAGCAACGACTCAACCAGGAGATAATAAAAAAAACTCAGAACAACATCTACAGACCTGCAGGCCTCACTCGAGGTCAGTGCTCAGGATTCAACAATAAGAAAGAGACTTGGGGCAGAAATGTCATCCATGGGAGAGTTCCAAGGTGAAATCCACTGCTGACCAAAAGGAACACAAAGGCTCGTCTCACATACAGTATGCCAAAAATATCTTTATCATCTTTTTGGAAAAGTCTTGTCTGTGATGTCAAGCTCCTTAAAGCTTTTCACGCTCAAAAACCCTGCATTGTAGCTGAATGAAAACAATTCTGCAAAGAAGAGCGGGCAAGAATTTCTCCACAGCGATGTGAAAGATTGAGTGGCAGTTTCCACTAGTTATTAGGTTTAGGGGCAATTACTTTTTCCCGTAGGGGTCTGACAGGTTTGGACAGCTTTTTTTCCCTTAATTAATGCAATAAAATGAAGTCAGCTGACCACCTGAATGTACTGAATCAAGAGGTTATTATGGAGGTTTTTCTTCTTCCCTGATGGTGCAGACGTACAGGTACAGTATTCCAGGACTCGGAGTGTGAGCAAGCGGTTCTGGGAGCACGAACACGCATGAACTGGAATCATTTACACACATGAACTGGACGCCACAGTGTGTTAAAGGGTGTGGCCACACCTATATGTGAGAAAGATCCAAACTGTTCACGTTGATGCACATGATTTGCCTAAAATGTCTTTGTATGTTATAGCATCGATAATTACTTTCCCTTTCACGTTCTTTCAGTTCTCGCTGCTTACAATTGATGTGAAAACGCCTGTAAATTGCGTCTATCATCCTGTAAACATCAAACATGTGTGAATCCAGCAGAGCAGCTCATGGGAAGGAATCACTCCGATAATCTGCCCGCGTGCCGGTTTTTGCATAAAACTGCATATTTATCCAGGCACACGAGGCTAATGTCTCGCATACTCAATGTCAGAACACATGACGTGATCTTTTCGCCAAAGGTTCCCCGCGAGACCTCTCACTTCCTCATTAGCAGCAGGAGAAATCTGAAGGCTCTGATTAAACAGCCTAATGGGCTAATCAGATCCCTGAGAGGCGGAACGTCACCTCAACATGTAAATCACCTGCAGCTCGCACATCACCGTGACACACGCTCAGCTTCCCGCTCTAAATCGCTCATCGATTTGTAACCCTACAAGGCGATGATGAGGAACGTGTTCGAACACAAGTGCGCATTAACAGCTGTAATTACGCTCTTTTATGTTCTCTCGGCACACTTGTGAATGCAACAAGAGGTTATTTATTCGATGTTTTAATTACTTCTAGCATGAGCTCCCCGAAGACTACGAAGTATTATAGAGCACTATTTAATTATTACTAAAAGGTCATCATCAATTTAATTAGGAAATGAACAAGGAGTTTGTCTGTTCTTATACTGGATCATTTCTAAACTTACAGCTCATTCAAAAAAATATTATAAAAATGTGTGTCATTTTGTTAGAGTTTTCCTGTAAGATGATTATGGAAGGAGTCTCCAGTGTCAGTGCATTGAAACACCACTTCTGCAGGCCAGGTTACAGTATACAGGGGCTGACGTTAAGAGAAAGAACAAGAGAAAGAGAGTTGTAGGGGGAAAAAAAAACACTAATCAGTATATTGTGTGTTTTTATTCCTTATTTACTGTACATACACAAGGTTTGTACTAGCCTAGCCTAGCCTAGTTAGGATTTCGGACTAGACTTCAGATGTCAGTCTCAGGATTGATGTGCAGTGGACAAATGATATTGCAATTTAGCAAGGCTAAATCTACATGTTATAAACAAGAACATTGGCCAGCTGTGGTGTCTGGCAGCAGGACATTGGCAGCGCATCCTGTGGGCTACAGTATGTGTTGGGGTCTGCGTGGATTGGACTTGTTTGTCTGGTGTATCCCATGGGCACACAATCGGATTGGGATCTGAGGAGTTTGGAGGCTGGGTCACTATTCTTGGGCTCTTGGCTAGCTGGTCCCCACGTGCAGCGTTCTGTGTGTTCTGTTTGTGTATAGTGGTATGGATGATCAGTATATCTTATACACATAAAAGATAAGATAAGAGGAAAAAAAGTTAAATTTTTTGTAATGTGTGTGTCCCATTACATCTGTTGTAAAACTAACACAGCGTTCCATAAAAAGAACATCATACCAACAGTCACACATGATGGTGGAAGTCTGATCTCTATATTCCCTAATATATTCTATAATATATAATATATTCTATATTCTCTATATATTAACTATAAATATATTAAATGATTTAGTGTTCTGATTTACTGATGAATTGAAAAGATTTTATAATGTTCTTATATAATATACTGTAAGAACAATACTGTACACCATATTAATATATTACAACATATTGAACAATATTTTTTTTTACATTGCTGCTTTTCATATATTGAGAATGTATCTCTTAATGTATAATATGTAATTTTATATTCAACAATATACATCATAACATATTGAATTAGATTGAATATTTATATTCTTTATATATTTTTTACAATATGCTTATATGTTAATGTAGTTCATGCAAAATTGACTTAATCAGAGCCCACCGACACAGTAAAAGTGTGTGTATAATTCTTAAACATCCATAAAATTTCTATAATGTTCTGTACTGTATAAGTATAAATACAATGTTTTTGTCTTCATTGCAATATATACAGTTTGTCCATACATGGTCCATTAATATATTGCAATATATTAATAAATATAAGCACTAGTTTTCTATATATGGAAATGTATTATTTAATATATCGCACTATATGTTTTTCTGTAAGGGGCTGCTTTGCAACTTCAGGACCTGAACAAACCATGAATCTGGATGCTCCATCAGAAAATCCTGAGAATGAAGGAGAATGTCCGGCCATCAGTTCCTGACCTCAAGATCAAGCGCACTTGGGTTACACAGCAGGACAATGAGCCGAAACACACCGGCAAGTGCAGCTCTGAATGGCTCAAACAAATAAAGAAAATAATAAGGTTTTGCCGTGGCCTAGTCAAAGTGCAGACTTAAATCCGATTGAGATGCTGTGGCATGACCTTAAACATTCACCCGCTCATGTTCAAAAACCTTTCAATGTGGCTGGATTTAAACAAAAAGAAGAGCGTGCCAAAACTCCTTCAGCGATGTCAACATGATGTGAAAGTCTCATTGACGCTTGATTGAAGTTGTTGCCACAAACTGTGTCAGAAACAGTGATTAGGTTTAGGGACATGCAGGTTTGGGTGGCTTTTTTTCTCTTAATAAATGAAATCATAATATAAAAAACTCAATTTTGTATTTACCCAGGTTAGCTTTCTATCTGGATCTGGATCACAGCCCTGTGTGTGTTACGCCTCTGATAAAAGATCTCTCGTTTTTCCAACAAAACAATGCCTTCCTGTAATTTCCTTGTGGAGTTCCTTGGAAATCCTTGATCGGAGATTTCCTTCTTCGTGGCTTGTAAACTTATTACTTGGACTTGAAAAAAATAAATAACTGTTTTCTGTTTGCTCTTCTAATGAAGGTCGTTTTTTTTATTCACTGAATTGCAGGTGAGGAAAAATTGCTGAAGATAAAATCACTCGAGTGCCGTGTTAGCTCTTCTGGTTTATGAATGAGGAGAAGGTCGAGACGAAAAACTATAAGAGGCTGTAAATATTTAAACAGCACTCTGTAAAACTCTGACAATAACAAACCGAGTGCTTCTGTGCGTCTTTTTTTTTCTGTAAGAGCATCGGGTCTCATAATCATCATAATTTAGTCATTTCTGTCACTCAGAGAAGCAGATTCAGTCTGAATTTCTAATATTTGTTATACGTCTGCTGGCTAACATTAAGTGAGGAATGAATAAATGAATATAAATTAAGGGCAGAGGTGAAGCAACCCACACACAAACATGTTAAATATCTCCTTTAATAATAATAATAATAATAATAATAATAATAATAATGATTATAATATTAACAACAACTCAGGTCATCTTGTTATATAATTTTATAACATTATGCCAGTTTATGGATAAGGAAGTGCTCTTGAAATCGAAATTGATGTTTAGAGCTGTACATGTCAAATCAGCGTTATGGATACCAATTCAATAATGTATGAAAAGTGGAATATTTTTATTTTAATTGTATATTCCGTCACATCGGGGATACCTCTTGTTTTATTTGTCCAATCAAAATTAAACAAGTGGCATCCCAGATGTGACGGGGGCTCAAATCATAGCCAATTCAACAGCAAATCCGACATCCGGGTGCCACCCGTGCCTTCATCACATTACGCCATCCTCCTCCTCCTCCTCCTCACCTCTCGCCCCTCCTCACGCTTTCTCTCCGAGAAGAAAACGAGGGGATTCATTAGGAAAGCTCATTCATTCAATCTGTCACGCAGTCCATCTGGCGTCTCCGTTTGCACTGACAGGTATTTCCTTCGCCTGATGAGTTTTATTCCATCAGAGACAGAAAGTGTTCAGCAGCTTCCAAATAACGGAGAGAAAATTATCTTCTTCTTCTTCTTCTTCCTCAACCCCCCTTCCCCCTTCCCCTGTCTACTAGCTTCACAATTTACAATTACATGCACGACAGATCCTGAAAGTGCGTGACTCCCAAATCTAAATGGAAAATATCATGGGTTCAGGTAACTACGCGTATCATGAATATGCAGAGGCTGCTGCTTAGGAGACTCAACGAATTGTGTGCAGAACGTCTGGGCAAAGGTTTCATTATAATGCTATTTGTAAAGAAAAGCATGAAGTTCTATTTTATTTCCCTCTCCAACACACAGTCTAAGTGTCACGGTGAGACATCGCATACTGTATGTAAAAGTTTGCATTCATTGCTTAAAGAAAACATTAACTACAAAACCTGGGCTAATTAAGGTCTCTAGCAACTTTTCTCTGCCGCTGTGAGTTACAGCAGCTCTGATTCAGCTATTCATTGATCAATCAAGTTGAAACTATTATATCATAAGTTCTTTTCACGAACTGGCAGATTGTAGCCTGAATCCACACCCGGCTCGATTTTACCTTTAATAAAAAGATCACTAGAAAATCCTTCGGAAATATATACAGTATTTCATTTTGAAAAGAGATTGCATTATATTCTCAAATAAAGTGGTTTTGCTCTTTTTTTCCCACTTTGCTATAAAGACACTCCAGGAAGCGCTCGCTCTTTTTCACCGAGAACAATAATACCTACAGTATACTGTATATACTGCATGGAGGAGAAGCAAAGATTTTTTGGAGGTATTTGAATAGTTATTGACTTCCTAGTACAGATATAGACTACGGTCATGTGACCGACTAATGCTCAAGAGTAACTTGCATTGCACTGCCGCTCCCTGTAATCTGTCTGTATTGAAATGTGACGTACTGTATGTGTAAAAGGACAGCCTTTCCTGTAACTTTCTTATTCTGATTGCGTATCCTGAGTGAATAGATTATAATTACTACAAAATTCCTACTGATTATAATCAATGCTGATTCTCATGATTTTGTCCCAATTTTTTCTTGAAGGCAAACAAAGAACAACTTACTCACCAGTAGAGTGCCACCACTCTCTCTTTTAGCATTGTTAAGAAAAAATCTATATATATACACATCTATATCTATAAAGCTTTATCTAGGCTAATCAGTTAGTTGATCTCATGTAATGCAGAAATGTGATTATTAGAAATGTCTATTGCTAACAGAGTGGAAATATACTTGCTGTTAAATTGCAACATTGTGATCGTATTTGTTCACTTACTTCACTACTGTATATGATATGTGCATTACTAGAGGATTCCAGTAGGGGGCAGACCAGAGAATTCAATCGGACAGTTTTGCATGAATAAACAAACATAGTGAGACTCAAGTAGCTTAGTTTCCATGTCGACGTTTAAGATAGCACTTATCGCCCGTGGCACATGGGTGCAGTTGTAATGAAATATGCTGGAAGTGTGGGACCTGGTGACTAGACTGCCCCTACTGTTTACATGCATATTGCATCTTGTGTGTCAGACACTTTGATCTGCAGCACTGGAGCTCCCCAGGGGACGGTACTGTCTCCGTTTCTTTTCACCCTCTATACATCCGACTTTAGATATAACTCAGAGTCATGCCACCTGCAGAAGTTCTCTGACGACTCTGTGGTTGTTGGGTGTATAGAGGAGGGTGACACCTCGGAGTACCAGTCTGTTGTGGGTGACTTCGTTTCCTGGTGTGAGCGTAATCACCTACAACTCAACATCAGGAAAACAAAGGAGATGGTGGTAGACTTTAGGAGAAGCAAGACCCCTGTGACTCCTATATCTGTCAAGGGGAAGATAGTGGACATTGTCTCCGATTACAAATATCTGGGAGTTCATCTGGACAACAAACTTGACTGGTCACTCAACACAACGGCACTCTACAAGAAAGGCCAGAGTCGATTGTACTTTCTTCGAAGGCTCAGGTCTTTTAAAGTCTGTAATACCATTCGACGGATGTTCTATGAAACGGTTGTGGCGAGTGTCATTTTCTACGCTGTGGTCTGTTGGGGTGGTAACATTAAGGTGTCTGATAAGAACAAACTGGACAAGTCAATTAAAAAGGCCGGATCTGTGCTAGGCATGGAGCTTGACTCGGTGGATGTAGTAGCGAAGAGGAGGATTCTGTCCAAAGTACAATCCATTGTGAACAATCCTTCTCACCCGCTATACAGCGTTTTCGCTGAACAGAGGAGCAGTTTCAGCCAGAGACTGATTACTATCAAGTGTTCCACCGAGCGTCACAGGAGATCCTTTCTCCCTACGGCCATAAAACTTTACAACTCTTCTCTGTAACTCATACACACATGTATGTGGATTTTTTGAATCTTGAATCTTGTGTGCATGTCACATTAATTTCTGAGGATGTGCAATCAGCTACACATGAGATACGTGCAAGTAGTTAAAAGCAAGTACAATTCCACCTCTACGTGAAATAAATGTTTATTTCAAGGGTTCATTACTTAATTAAGGGTTCTACTTGCAGGCTTGTATGATAGTAAATTTATAACTGTAATATGTTAATTACGGCTGTCAGTATAAAGTTTGGATAAGTTGTGTGCTGGAGCCACCTTCAAGGGGAACTGTTTTTACAAGACTACATTACAGTAAATGTATGATGTGGAAGTGGTGTATTGGGTGGCTATGGCTCTAGGTTGTTGATTTTTGGATCAGAAGATCCAGGTTCGAGCCCTGGGCTCAGTGGGGTGCTACACCCCATATTACTGTACCCAGCCACTGCATGCTGCATCGGTCCCATTCAAGAGATTATAATTTAACATTTGTTAAATGTTAATGTTTGAGACGTTATAAAGCTGTAATCTGTTTCCTCTAACCAGATTATCATGTATGTCTTTATTCCAAGATTGCATGTTTAAAATACAACTAAATATGCATATTTTAAAATTGTGATTAATCGTGATTAATGATAGACTGTGACTGTGATTAACTAGATTAATATTTTTTTAATATTGATTGACAGCACTAATTTTAACACAGTTTTTTGTTCCAGGTCTCAGTGTAATTTCCGTTGAGAGGTTGGACCATTTGGAAACAAAAACACTCTACAGGACCAACTTCTGGTCTGTGGCTTCACATTGGCAGTAAAAGTTATGCCAGTGGGCACACAGATTAGCACCCAGGTTCCCTCTATGATGTCTTTTATAAAATCCATAAGATTCCCCAAGAAGCTGTTTTCAAGACTACTGTAATGCAGGAACTTTTTTTTACAGTAAATAGTATATACTTATGTCCTTGAGATGTCTGGGGTGTTCATATTTCCTAGGGTTGACCCAAACAGAGATGTCCTACCTGTGTCTGCTCTCTAGCCAGTTACTTCCTGTTTTTGGGAATCAGAGATGCATCCATGGATGCCTTAAAGATATTTAAAATAGTCGAAAATGCAAACATCTAGCAGGCATGCACGTTTTTTATGTGAGCATGAGCATTGAACTACGAGAGGACTGATCTTCAGCACTGAACGAGATCATCTCAGCGTCCATCATTTCACACGAGGAATTCTTTGACGTCAAAGCAAGCAGGTCCCACCCCTCAAACAAGTCCAGAATCATCCCGAGTGCAGAACGTATCTACAGCTGCGACACCTGCGTGCTTCGACAATCGAACCCTGTGCTGGCGAGACTCCAATTCAGATATCTATGGCTTGGGAACTCAATTCATTTGGGGATTGCCTCACAGTCTTTGTGTCGCTTTTTCACCAGTTGGAAAAGTGTTTGGTCTACGCCATGCTGCGGAGAATTCTCAGCCTCATCTTCATGTTAATGTGCAGCCATCTGCTTCCTGCTTACGAGCCAAAATAGGAACGAGAGACGGTTTATTATAATTCCTCTTTAGTACAGTTTGTGAATTCCTTTTGAATAAAACCAGGACAGGCTTATGAGTGTTCAGGGAACACCAAGGAAAAGAAGTTAACAATTAAAATGTTGTCCATTGCAAAATCATTTTCATTAATGTATACGGAAACTGACATTTTTTGTGATAACCCCGTTCAGTTGCTTCGTGTTCAGTGCCTCTCTGCTTTGCTGTATGACTAATTGTATCATTGAGAAGTGTTGATTGATGGAGTAATGCCAAAAACCCACTCAGTCAGAAAGACCCTGCGGTTCCTCTGCGCTGGAGAAGCTCCCCTAATGGACTGATACTCATTTTCTAGCCACAGATATTTGTATTCCCAGAGACAGAAGGGTCTCCAAGTGTGACCAAGTGTTCAACTGGTCAGTGTATCAGGAGAAAACTTTATTTTCCTGAGACTGCACAAAGAATGCAAACGTCATCCAGGTCATTGGGCTGGAAACTGTTGGGTTCTACATCACCAACTCTTCTGCAAATCCAAACCCGAATAATTATGATGATAATAATACTAATAATAAAGGCAAATGAAGTGGATGTACAAGCAAACAGGTTTCCCCCCCACTCTAAGCCTTGTATGTACTGATAAAGCCATGTTTCACACTCGCTTCCCATAATGCTCCTCTCGTTCCCCTGTGCGCTAAAGAGATTTCTTATTTCCGCATCATTAGCAAATCAACGTTGGCAGAACGGAGGATCTGACCCTGTTAGCGCTGCCCTGCTGAGGATCACCGGAATTGCAGCAATCTTCAGGTCCTAACCCTGTCAACTACTATCAGCGCTTTTACGCGACCGTTTTACTCCGAGACATTATTTTCTGCAGAAATCACTTAGACATTTTTATTTATCTCAGACCACATTGTCTCCTTTGTTCTCATAAAAGCTCTTCAGTACAAACACCTTGCTTTATTTTCTGTTAGACTATAGCATGTCAAATAACGCAAACAGTATGGAGATTGTAATCCAAACTCAATTGCGTATAGCAGACTAACTTCGAGTCTGAACCTAAATTGGCCTTGAGAATGCTTTCAGGAAACTGCACAAACAAGAAAAGCTAAATTTCTGTTCGTTAGCAACAGATTACCTTTTCCATATTAACGAGGCTGGCGGTTCGTGCCGCAATCCGGAATCTCTGAAGTTAGCATCTGAAAGGATGACGTCAAGGTCACGGCTAGCGTTTAGCCTCAGAAATGTAAAATCAGGCAAAAGTACATTTGAATATTTTTTAATTAGCCCTCATGGCCGTTGGGTAAATGTTTCGCCTGAAGTGTGAATGCGAGCGTAGCCTCTAATTAACTCAAAGGAAACTCCCCCGGGGCAGATTTAGGTTCGTTTGAGGTCCTTGTGCTTCTTTACGAGCGGTGCTAATTGTTTAAAATTCAGTCTCAGTTCATCAGTCAGGTCATTTAGGTGCAGTAGGAAAGGCGGAGGGTAATGAAATAATTAGCTTGTTGGTTTTTGCTCGACACCTGAGTTTCATGCTAAAAAAGGAGGCTTGCCATACTCTTCATCCTACTCTTAACAACAGCAAAGGCTACGATCCTACTGCGGTGTGCTGTAAAGTGGCCCAAGTCTGATTTTTATTTAGTTATTTACAAGCATTAGTACAAATCATTGACAGTTAAAGAGTTTGTAGAAATAGTTAAAAGCTAAAAATAATCTGCTGATCTTTAATGTAATCAGTGATATTATTATGATGATGATGATTATTATTATTATTATTATTATTATTATTATTATTAGAGGTTGAAGTCCACGTACGTGTACGTGTGTGTTTCTGTACAGCAGAACTCTCTGTCTAACTTATTAATAGACAGAAATGACATTCTGTAAGGTTGAGTATCTGACGCCTTGTTTACACTAAGTTGTCCTTCTTTGGTGCTCAGACAAATACACTCCCTGTTCGGTAATCGGAGAGAGAATCACAGATGAGAAATGGAAAAAGTAGATCAGATAAAGATGAAGTTTTGTCTTAAAACGACTCCAGCGTGTTAAAATTCACTTATACCACTTCAGCGCTGTTATTTCAGACAAAGTGAAAATATCAACTAATCCCAGTCAAAATATTCACTTTATCTTTTCTAATTAATATCTATTGGTGCAGGTGTTTGTTTACATTGAGACAGTAGCGCATTAGTAGATTATTATACAGTAGATTATTAAATCCAGCACATAACTGTTCATAACATCACTTTTACTCCACATTTAGATTTAAACTGATGCTGCAGATTAAACTACAGACAGAAGATCAAAGGACTGCAGGAGATTCAGGAAAGACTGTCTGGTGGTTGCAGTTTACAATCTGGCACAAAACTACTCATCACTTCACTTCTACTCAACATTTTGATTTCTTTTATGGTGCAGGTTTACTTTCAGGCAAATACCAAAGTATTGGCAGAGTCTCAGTAACTAATTCTACTATCTGACAGACACACAGACACACAGAGAATTTTCTGAGACTGATTTCGGGTCCTCTAATGTAGAAAATGTAAAGATATCACTGATGTCAAAACCGCTCTTTTATTAATACAGATTTACTTATTAATTTATTTTGCTCATATGTGATGCAGATCTGATGTTTTCAGTGTGAACAGACCAAACCACAAGGAATCTGAAATTGTAGATTTTCTAATTTGACCCACTTCTGTGTGTCTCTTTTCTTTTTGCTCCTCAGTTTGAACAGTGAAGTGAGAATTCGTGTGATTGTTACGGGTTACGGCGATGCAACATGACACTCGTTGTATTTCTGTCGCAGTACACCGGAACAACCCTAATATAAAAGCAATAATATTCACACAAACTTATAAACATTTCTACTGTATATGCACCAGAAGATCCAATCATTAGTCTCGTAAAGTTCACGTCAAATACGAGAACTAATACAAACAGAACGGCTGATTAAACTAGAGTTTCAGCTGCATTTGTAACGAAAACATCAAACATTAAACATTAACAGGTCACATTGACAGAAAACAACAACGGATTTGCTCAGTAAATCAGATATGGGTTGCTTTTGAGTACAGCGTGAGCCGAGCGTCACGTCAACTGTCGCGTTTCGTCTACCTTAAATTCTCAAACCTGCAGATAGTCGCGTGTACTTCAGGCACAAAAGTGAATATAAATGCTTAAATACTTGTTTTAATTTGAACCCGCACATTCTTTTTTTCTTTTGGATGTTGGCCTAGCGTAGATCATCAGTGGTTTTTATATTAAAAATGATAAAAACAGATTGAAATCTTCGCCTGGGTGGAAGAAAAGCTCAGACGTTTCCTCGTGACATTTTAAATGTTCCAATTCAGATAAAGTTCACATGGAACATGGCAAACACGCGAGTGGCGAGCTGAAAGATGGGCTGCTCCTGCAGGAAATAAATGCAGAATCGTGAACAGACCTCCTACGCTGTATAGTGCGAGATAAAATAAAAAACTACACTGACCTTTGACCTGCAGAAGTGATGCTCCGAGATGATGTTTAACCTCGAGGTCACAGCAGCGTGTTCGTCTTACTGACAATCAAACTGATGATGTTACGCTTGTTCTACACTGTATACTGTATATACGGCCATGTGTAAAAGTTAGTGCCCCCGCCCTTTAAATTCTGTTTTTGTGTAAAAACATAACAATCATCTGATCGTAGCAGCTCTCAGTATCAGGCAACAACCTCTAAGCATTACTTATTCAACAAAAGTGAAGCTGAAAGGAAACAAAAATGTGTGTAAAACTAATTACCCCCTTACTGTTTCCACAGGATGTCAGAGGGTAAGTTGTGCATAACAGAAATCAAACAGAGGAAAGTGGATAAAAGGCACAAAAAATGAAAAAAATTTAAATTAAACCCGAAGAAGAAAAGAAGGGGAAAGTGGAACAGTGAAAAAAAAAAAAAAAGAAAATGGAAAAGGAAAGAAGAAATGGGAGTGGAATAAATCATGGGAGTGACAAAAGGAAATGAAAAATTTTATAGAAAATAGAAGGAAGGAACAAGTAAAATAGTAAAGAAAAGCAAAAGGCAAAAGGTACAGGGGGAAAAAATAAGAGGAAAGCAGAGAAAAAAATGAAGAAAATGGGAAAGAGAAAAATGAAATGGAGTGAAAGGAAAGAAAACCAAAAGAGAAAAGTAAAGAACGAAGAAGGGAAGGGGAAAAACAGAAAACAAAGAGGAAAGTGAAGGAACATAACAGGATAAAACCAAAAGAAAAGAAGAAAGGGGAGAGGAAATAAAAAACTGAAGAAAAGTAAGAAGCAATGAAGATAAATACAATGGAAGGAAATCAATAAAGAAATGAGAATGATGGTAAAAAAAAAAATGTAGAACATTCATTGGCTTAAGGTTCTAAGACTTTATGTTCAGAGAGGAAGTGAATTTACAGGTCGAGTTGTTAATCTGATGATTAATGTATCTGAACTTAAACACTTTTCATAGACGTATATATTTTGAGGATAAAGGACAGATGGCAGGTCACCGGCTGAACTCGGAGACGGAGCATTTCCAGGTATTTACGAGCTCGTTCCACTAATGACCAAAAGCACTCACGGCACAAATGAAGCACTCGCTCGTAACCCGTCGCCATCCGGACGACGATTATTCAAATGGCAGGTCAAGAGGAGCGACGGATTTGACAAGCAAGAAGAGGAAGAATAAAATCATTCATCTTCAGAGAGACGCAATCAAATACAGCAGAGTGGAGATGTAGACAGTGTGTGTGTGTGTGTGTGTGTGTGTGTGTGTGTGATTGTAATGTTATACATGTATATCTACAATACTGTGTGTGATAAAACACTGACACGTCATTAGAGCAATTAATTATTCAAATGACTGTATGAAATGGAATTGATTGTCAGTTCTGTAACACTGTTCTCCGAGACGGCCTCCAGCCTGTATGGCGCGAGAACCCTCGGCACTTCGGCTCCTGCTCATGTTCTCGCTCTGTAAGGGGTTTGTAAGAATCAGCTACGAGTTCCCGGCTGTTCTGCGCGTCATGTCCTGGTGTTCGTTTCTCTTTCTCTCATGCAGAGAGACACGAGTGAGTGTGTGAGTGTGTAACTAAGCCTCAGACCTGAGAACTGAAAAGACTGACGAGACTCCGAGCCAGACTCTCTCTCACACACACACACACACACACACACACAGTAGAGGACAGAGTTTCAGGTTGCTTGTTAGCTGTGACAGAAGGGCCAGGAACAGAGAAAGAACAGAGGGAGTGTGAGAATATGCTGCTGAGATGAACACACACACACACACACACACACACACACACACACACACACACACACACACACACACACACAATACAGAGAACTCTACAACTTTATACACTGTTAATTACACTACAGTTTTATTAGAACTCTGTATAATATATTAACATTATGCATCATGTAGACTGACGCCTCCATCAATCAAACTAACACAAGCAAATAGACCTGAGACTAGCACACACAGAGGCCACGCCTCCTTAATTTACACCAATAGGCACAGAAGCCACTAACACGCAGAAGCCACGCCTCCTTCACAGAGACCAACACAAACAGGCCACGCCTCCTTCATATAGATTAACAGACACAAGCCACACATCCATTAAAGAAGTAGCAATTTTTTATTCATCATCTCTTCTTTTGTCTTTGTTCTGTCCATCTGCCTATTTTAATCAATTATTAGATTCACTGATTCATTGATTTAAAATTAGACCACAGATATTTTTTTTTTCCATTAAAAAAAAATGGAAAATTCCGGCGTGAGCCGCCTGCCGCTGCCGCTCGCGTTAGTTTAGCAGAACAAACCCACTCTAGCAGAAAATCTCCTCAGGTGTCTGCTCATCCTCTAGAGCTATCCACATCCTCGGGGAGCTTCCTAAAGATGAGAAATGTACCACGGGGAGTTTTACAGACACTGTAACCATGGCAACTCTTCATCCGCCCATCTGAAACTGTACCAAAGTCTCTCTCTCTCTCTCTCTCTCTCTCTCTCTCTCTCTACCTGTGGCTCCAGCAGTAAATTGATCAAGGACGCCCATAGAACTCAGGCATGTCTCTAATGGAGGAGTTGTGTCATGAGGATTCAGCAAGCTGTTCAGCAACAACATCCTCTGGAGTTTATTGTGTTGCTACTGTACTTCAGTCCTGATGTTCAACCCAATTTTAACCATTTTTATTATTTAAATAATTTAATGATAGTATAATTTCTACATAAGTGTGCATTATGATGTGCAATGTGCATTAAGATTATGAAAACTGTTTTTTTTTGGGTAACATCTACTCATTCCTGTTACTTAAACATGTTTAGACTCATGGAATAATAAAAAAAATCCCAAAAGTCCTTCCTTAAACAGGAAGTCGCATCATGAAAATTTTGTGAATTTAACGTGAAAAACAGCTGATGATGTCACTTTTAAAGTACTGCACTCTATTATACGTTTAATATTACTACTACTAATAAACACATTTTTAAACAATTTAAATGTTGGTGTATAATTAGCATTAACGCTAGCCGACCTCATTGTTGCTAATTCTCTGCTGGAATCTGTTACGTTCCACATTTTCTCAATTATTTGTAAAAAGTTTAACTTCTAAGAGAAGAGCTATGTACGTAGCACCACAAATGCAACTTTACTTCCAAAGCATGGTCTGGAGGTTTTCTCCAAGAAAGCTCAATGTAGTGACATGACAATTCCCAAATTAACCAATTAAAAATTTCTTGAACGAGCCACCGCGCCAGAAAGTTCTCCCGCAGGACGGCGACTCTCTCTTTAGCCCATAAATCAGAATCAACCTTGTTAAAGTCAATAAAACGTTCTAACATCAGGATCATCGGAGCGCTCCGGAGAAATGTGATCTTCCTTCCTTAAGTTATTAAAGTATGTGCTGTAATTTGCCCATGTTTCCAGGTATGTTGTTCTCCATGTTGTTCTCACACTTCACAAGAAAATATTTACTCAGGCATGAAATATAAGAGAAAAGCAAGGCGGATTCATCTTATGTAAGTAATACAAGCATTCTTGTATCATCACGGCTTGGTGATGCCAGGCATCAGAGGAGAAAGGCCAGACTGGTTCGAGCTGATAGAAAAACAAACAAAAGAAGCAACTCAAGTGACATGTTGTTACACCTGAAGTCTGCTGAAGAACATCTGTGAACATGCAACACAGCAGCAGAAGACCACACACACACCGTGTGCCACTCCTGTCAGCTAAAAGCAAGAAACTGAGGGAAACCTACAATTCGCATTGGGTTCACCAAAACTTGACAAAGATAAGAAACATGTTGATGAGTTTGGTTTTCTGCTGCCACAGCCTCCAGTACCTGAGCATCGTTGCTGACCACAGGATAACACGCCAAATCACAAATCATCTCAAATCGGTTACTTGAACATGAGAGTGAGGTCGCTGTACTCACACGGTCCCCAAAGCCACCAGATCTCCATCCAATAGAGCACCTTAAGGACACGGTGGAACGGGAGATTCGCATCATAGATGTGCAGCCAACAAATCTGCATCTACTGCGTGATGCTATCGTGTCAATTTGGACCAAAATCTCCACGCAATGTTTTCAGCACCTTGTTGAACCTACGCCGGTGCCCAGTGAGGGTATATTTAACATCAAATATCAGACACATTGTTTTATATCACGGTGATGATGAGCCAAATTCATAGGCGATATTGGTTCCACTTCAAAGGACACCTTGATGAGGTTAGGGATCAAACTTGCCAAATAAAAAGCACATATTTTCCCCTTATTAAGAGTAAAATTTTATAAGCAAATTTGTAGCCTCCTTTTTTTTTCCTCCAAAAGTTTCTTTATAAGGTTAAGATGAGTACTACCTTTATGTATAGAAATAAAAAAAAAAAATCCACTAACATTTCTAAGGACTGTCCTTGTCAGGGTTGTGGTCGAGAGTATCCGTCAGCGCTTTAGCAATTTGTGAAATGACTTTACTTTGCTAAGAGGAGTTCAGATGTTGGAGCTGTTTATTCTCTAGAGAGTAACACAGAGATGAAATACAACATAAATGGCTTTTTTTCCTGGTTACATCTTTATCACTTTCCTGAGCGCTGTTTGAAGCTGTGATCACAAACATTTCTGTCTTTCATCTGTGAAAGTTTACCCTATTTATTAACAAAAAAAAAAAAGCCATTGTCAAGATGAAAAGAAATTTTTCATGGTGCAGGAAGATTTTAATGGTGCGGGAAGATTAAAGTAAATCTGACGTTAAATACATAATGAGACACGGTGTAAATGAGAAGTTTGTGCATCAGGAAAAGTTGCAAATGAGTAAAATTGACATGAATCAATCAATCAACCAACCAACCCATCTATCTATCTATCTATCTATCTATCTATCTATCTATCTATCTATCTATCTATCTATCTATCTATCTACAGTATCTATCTATCTATCTATCAGCCTCAGATGTATGCTGTGTATAGTAATGACAGATTAAAGTTGATGCAGGTTCGGAAAAAGTAATGACTAAATTAGTAATGAACATGGAGTGGGAAACAATTATTTTTAAATCATTAGTTTAATTATTTATTTATCTAATTCATTTAGCATACATACAAATTTAATGTAATAAAGTAAAATAATCAGAATCAAGAAACCCCACAATATAATTGAGCAGCTGACCAAGTTTATTTCAATTCTAAGTAAACTTGGACTCATGTGACAGGATGTTGAATGCCTGACCTCTGCATTTTTGTGAATTTCTACCTATTCACAGTAACAAAAAGATATACTACAAAGTTTAATTAGGGGTGGGACTAGTGTTTGTACCTTTTCTAATCATTTAATGCACTTTACATATTCCAGAATTCATCTTATCTGCATCTCCTTTGTTAAAATTTGCACCCACTAACTAAAAAAAAATTTTTTTTAATGCATAGCAATTTAAAAGTAGGAACCATTCACACATTTAAAAAAAACAACAGTATGTTGTCAATTAATGATATCAGCAGCTTAGTAGTAATACAAAGTCAAATGGACTTAAGGTCACATCCTGACTTACATCATTATTATTTGTTTTTAATATATTTATGTTTGTTAATTGATAATGTACCATAACACTCTGTTAAATACCGTACAGTTACAAGATATTTAAATACTTTCATGATATAATTTGAAGACTTGGTACTTTTGCTCCATCATCAAACCCATGATAGTGATGGATTTTGCTACACCGGAGCCACTTAAACTGCCTTGGAGGCAGCCGACTTTCTCCATAGAGAAATGAATGTAACTCACTTGTCCTGCCGAAACCAATCTATTTAACAAATGAGCCTTATGTTAATGCAATCTGGAGGGTGATTTATAACTGCATATTATATTAACACAGGTGGGAGAGCGCGCAAAACCATCAGGAAGTATGCACTGACATATCGGAAAGGAAATGACTGGTTGATTAAATGTATTCCACGACTTAAGTTTCTTTATAGTGATGTGGGGAAAGTTCCTCACATCATGGTCCGGGGTTAGGGGCTCGAATTTGGCCTCTGGGCTGAGTGCATAGAGTTGGCAAGATGGGATTTCCATCTGTGGTGCATGATTGCGAGTGTGTGTCTGTGTGTGTGTGCTTGTGCCATGCGATGGATTGCCACCCCATCCAGGATGATCCCCACCTTGTACCCTGAGTTTCCTGGCTTAGGCTCCAGGCCTCCTGTGACCCTGTACAGGATCAGCGCTATAAATAATGAATGTATGAATAGGAGTTCCTTGCATTCGGGGTTAAACTCATCATTAGAGTTTTGCTTAGCTAGACATGTCCACCAGCACTTGGCTTGCAACACGCTTTCAACACAATCACCCGTCTCTAAAAATCAGGGATTGAAAAATACAGACGCTTGAACAAAAGCTCTGTGAAATGGATGAAGCACACGCTGTGAATACAGTTCAAATCTCTGCATATCTCATGAGGTGTACAAAGCATTGGTACTCAACCTCACAGCTTTTCAACATTTAGATTCAAATCCTATTCAGTGAATCCGTGTCAGAGATCAAATCCCACGAGCGAAGGATGAACAAGTAGTGCAGCGTGTTCGGTACAAAACAAGGCCGAGTCCATTTGTAAACCTCATGTTCTGCCTCAGGGTGATTCTCCAAATATTTCTGCTTATAAGGCTTTTTTTTTTTTTTTACTCCAGTGTCCACCAGCATTCCTGTTATCGCCTTTTATTGTGTAACAGAACATCAGTGGATCAAAGGGACGGATAGAAAGAACACGCTTCCAAGAAAAATCCAGATCAAAGTGGAATCATGGAACAAACAAACAAGCAACAAACAAACAAACAAACAAACAAACTGACCTGCAACAGCACTACAAATCCAATCCAAAAAAAAACCAGGACTGATAGTAAGAAAAAGAGTTTGACCTCAAATACAAACAAGAGAAGAAAAATGAATACACATTTTATTCATTCATTCATTCATCTTCTATACCGCTTAATCCTGTGTTCAGGGTCGCGGGGGACCTGGAGCCTATCCCAGGAGATTTCGGGCACTAGGCGGGGTACACCCTGGACAGGGTGCCAATCCATCGCAGGGCACACACACATACACACACTCACACACCCAATCACACACTACGGGCAATTTAGGAACGCCAATTAGCCTAACCTGCATATCTTTGGACTGTGGGAGGAAACCGGAGTACCCGGAGGAAACCCACCAAGCACGGGGAGAACATGCAAACTCCATGCACACAGAGACGGGAATCGAGCCTGGCCGGGGAATCGAACCCAGACCCTGGAGGTGCAAGGCGACAGTGCTAACCACTACACCATCCACATTTTATATTAATGACAAACATGGATCGGTTTAAACATGAGCTGCATGAGATCGGAAAACAATAACGCAAGTTCGATACAGAAAAAATTCCCATATATATATATATATATATATATATATATATATATATATACAATATATATAAACAATATGTTTATGCTAAGAGGTAGACACAGATTATATTGATACTGACAGTAAAATATGAAATAAGTCTAGGTGATTAAATTTTTTATTACTTTTTTTTTTCACTTAGACAGTAATTCAGCTTCATATATTTATGATAATGCATTAATTTTAGTACATAATTAATGTAATTATTGATGGATAAAAAAAGTATAGTATGGTAATCTACGAGGAATTTTAATATAAGTGATATGAAATGTTTTCGGCTCTAAGGGAATGAAAGCAGTGCTGGGCTCCGACTCTGTTCCAACCAAAAATACACAACATGAGCTGATTCCAAATAGGCCTGCTGTTATCTGGACCGTACCCGAGCCAACCAATAGTAGAGCTCAGTGGGGGACGAGCTGCTCAGCATCGACCCCAAGCTATAAGCTTACAGTACAGAGGCCAACTATTATTATTATTATTATTATTATTATTATTATTATGAAACTCATAGAACCCATTTAAAAAAAATAGAAAAATAACTCGCAGTATAGATACAGAGACAGGATCTCCATTACAACAGCAGGAAGCTAAACCACTTAGCATGCCGTTAATGCCTGAGATAAATCTTTTGAGTATTAGCATAAAAATGAGCACTGCGTATTAAGCCACTACGACGAGTTTCTTATGTGCTGATGTAAAGAACACTGCAATCAGTCGATAGAAAAACGTAATCTCATCTACTTGACACGTCCAATTCGGTGAAAGCTAATCAGAGATAACAAAAAGAGAGAGAAAGAGAGAGGGGGGGGTCTCGTGTATATCAACCCGAACGAGCCGCTGCAGCACGGATCTCGTTTAAAGCAACAAAAGAGTGTGTAATTAAACCGGCTCAATAATTACAGAGGTCACGTGTCAATGGCTGACATCACAGCTAAACGGAGCGTTTCTAATTGGGTCTTTGAGCTGTTCAGACTGTCGTTAGGGTCGTGAGACACCCGATAAATTGGAGGTTTTATGATTAAACACCCAGCCAGGGTATTCCGCTGGTAAACTACATGTAAAATGACAAGGAGTTTATGGAAAGGTTATGTGATGAATCACAGCGGACCGTCTGATCCGCACACAACTTGGTCCAGTTTTACGCCAGATGCCATTAGACCCAGACATGGGAACAGAACCGCACCCACTGGCTGGGGTTTGGGCTTTGGATGGGAATTGAATCCGGGTGGCAGACGAGAAACCTACCACTTAGCCACCAATGTTTACGTTGTAAATTTGTGACAAAACAGATGCAAGATGCACAATGGCCAGCCCGTCCACCAGATCCCACAGAAAGTCAATGTAGCACAAACCACAGATACGGTCACCACTGGCTATGATAGAAAGACACCAGAACAACCAGTGTACCACAGCCCACAGCTCATGGGGCCCAGCAGGCACAGATCAAACCCCAGCCTTCAAACTCCCCAGATCCAAATCCAATCGAGTGCCCATGGAATGTGCTGTTCAGACAAGTCCAATCCCCACAACCCATCGCACCCAATAGAACTGATGCTAACGTTCCAGTACCGGTCAACACAGCACCCCCCAGAGGTCCCATGGAGCCACATCCTGAGGCACCAGAGCTGCCCAATAATGCAAAGGGAACCCAAAACCTAGGTGGACTTGATGGTGTTAATGGATTTAAAGTTATGGCTGCTCAGTGTAGAGTACCAGGGGCTGGGACACATGGATTCTTTATACTTCCATTTATACTTTATCTTCCAACATTAAGTCTTAAATACAGTTCATTAGTAATGGCTCTTAACAGGCTGGGCTTTTATAACCCATTAAGTTTTGTTCCCTCACTCTGGTTAAAACGAGAAGTCAGCTCAAATTATATAGCAGCGGTGGGATCATCTTACAATGACGCCTCGCTGATCTCTGTGCTTTCTTTATCTCCGTGCTCGTCTCTGTGAGTGGACGGCTGCTCGAAGTGCATCAGACATTTAAACAGATCGTTCTGGAAACATCACCACGTGGCATTAACATGCTGAGGATGTCCAGTCCTGAGGAATTCCCGGAGCT
Organism: Channallabes apus; assembly: GCA_030522415.1. Classification (NCBI taxonomy): domain Eukaryota; kingdom Metazoa; phylum Chordata; class Actinopteri; order Siluriformes; family Clariidae; genus Channallabes; species Channallabes apus. The sequence goes on along the minus strand of CM060126.1, from coordinate 2,199,423 downwards.
TCTCAAATTCTAGTTTTATTGAATATAATTGAATTACGTTTGACCTCAATGAAGTCAAATGTATAATAATTTTAACAGCTGAATGTTTAAACAATAGTTGTTTAGGTAAATCAGTCTGGTGCATCATTGCAAATCCTCCCAAAGTATAAATGTATTTTTTTTATTATGTGTTTTTACTATGCAAATTCTTCACTAACATTTTGTGCTTAGTACTTAGTAGTGTGATCAGATGTCTTGATGATGATATTCGAGGAAAAAACTTTGGCTGACACACAAAAAAGTAGTAAATTACAGCAGAAACTAGGATGCTTTTAATGACCAAAAAGGAAAAATATTTGCTAATTTGAATTAAATTAATTTTATGAAATATCTATTACAACATCCCTGGCCAGGCTCGATTCCCGTCTCTGTGTGCATGGAGTTTGCATGTTCTCCCCGTGCTTGGTGGGTTTCCTCCGGGTACTCCGGTTTCCTCCCACAGTCCAAAGATATGCATGTTAGGCTAATTGGCGTTCCTAAAAAAATTGCCCGTAGTGTGTGAGTGTGTGTATGTGTGAGTGCCCTGCGATGGATTGGCACCCTGTCCAGGGTGTACCCCGCCTAGTGCCCGAAGTCTCCTGGGATAGGCTCCAGGTCCCCCGCGACCCTGAACACAGGATTAAGCGGTATAGAAGATGAATGAATGAATCTATTACAACACAGATATACAAAAGATCTCTAAAATTTCAGTCCAGTTGCCAACATCTGGTTCACTTCCTGTATTATAGACTATAAAACACAGTATCCTTTTGATGTCTTGTCAGTATCCCTGTTTTCCGTGTCTGGTTTTTCCCTAGCCTTCCCCTGATCACACTTTAGGGCTATCCCTGTCAGTCCAGTGCCGAAAAAGTACAACAACAACAAAATAAACCACACGAAATGTTGTAAATACAACACTGCTAACATCTATTATTTCTGTGATCCCGCTAGATAATCTAAATGCCATCAATTGGCTCTGATCTCTTCTGCTCGAGCTCTGCCAGACCGAATGCTCAGCTGCCTTTTTCCACAATATAAATGGGAATTAACAACAAACCATGCACAAAGCAACAATGCATACTGTAGCACCTTCCTGGTTTTATTAACATGAAAGGAAAAAACTGTCCCCATTTCCGATCAAGAATAAACGGATAGGGTGTGACATCATGCTGGGAAATTTTCATTTATCTTGCTCTGACCATCTTAAAAGAAAGGTCCTGCATTGCATTATACCGAGTTTCTGCTTGAAAGCAGCTCTAATGCTGAGATTAAAGCTGGAATATCTGACATTTCAGGTCATTGATATGCTACGGAGGATCTGCTAGACTTCAAACCCGATTCATCACACGGCTTTATTGCGGAGATGAAACGGTGCGTCACCTGAAACCCACCGACTTTCTGTTGAAGGGGACTGAACATTAAGTGAGGAATAATTCATGATGTGGAGTGGAGTTAATGTTACCGCCCCAGAGTTGATCATTGTCCTGTAGCAGCATGCCCTGAAGTGCTAACTGATCCATCCATCCATCCATCCATCCATCCATCTGTCATCTATACCTCTTATCCTGTGTAGGGCTGGGGGGTGGGGGGGTTGGCAAGGCTATTCCAGTGAGCTTAGGGTACAAGGTAGGGTATACTAGGGTAAACTGACGTACCCAGAGGAAACCCACCAAGAACACGGAGAATATACAAACTTCACATACACAGAACTGAGATCAGATTTGAACCCTGGAGGTTTATAGTTAGTTCTGTTTAATGTCTCGATGTGATATTTATTCATGTATTTATTTATTTATTTGAAATCTCAACTGAGTGCAGTTTTATCCCTTCAAAAGATTCTTTAACCATGAGTGATTTCCAACTGAGTCGAAATCCAATTCGGGCAGAGGGCCTCGCTCAATACCGGTGCCGAGACGTGAGCCCTCAACCTTCTGGTCTCCGGGGAACAACTGTACCGGTCTAACCAAACAAGTGGCTTAGCATTTTTTTTTTCAAGCCATCATGTTGACTAAATGTCTATGTGTTAAACTGTACATGCATCCTGTAATCACTTCACATGCTTCTGGTTTTTATTATTCTTTTCCAGCCTCTTCACCTCTGTTAACATCTGAGCTGGCGCAAAATCTGTTCTCTGCATAGCATTACAGCACAAGCCCTGGGCTAGCCGAGCCGCGCGCGCGCGTCCATGTTTTATTGAACAGCTGCTCCTGCGAAATAGATTCACAGTCTCGCTGAAGCACCGTAGGGGATTTTTTTTTTTCTCATGCTTTTCTTGACTTTCAACAAACAGCCTTGAGCGGGAAAAAAAAAAAGAAAAGAAAATCCAACAAATTTAAATAAATTAATAAATAAATAATTCGATCCCATCAACAGAACCACTTGGCTTAGACCGAGTTAATATGCGTTCATCATGCACGGCCTGATCCGCTCTGTCTCTGATCCCTATCTCTTTCTGAAGATTTTTACACCGCTATATATATATATATGTTTTATGTTTCACTAGATGTTTTTATATTTTTATCACCTTTTATTTGTAGGTGTTCAGGAAAAACAGAAGTACTGTATCTATCTGCACCATTAACAAGGGAAAGCAAACATTGTTTAAAATGAAAATCCTAGCATAGAGAGAGAGAGAGAGAGAGAGAGAGAGAGAGAGAAAAGATTGAATTTTATCACAAATCTGAATTTCACTTCCCAGTGAATCAGCTTTTCTGTAGAGTGAATTTTATTTATTGTTTATTCGGTCCGAATACTGCTATAACAGAAAAAAAAACTTTAATGTTTTTAGCGAACAGGTCAAAAGTCATACACATAATCTATGGCTTGTGAATAAATGTTGGCACCTCGGACTAACACCGTGACTCACAATTTATAGAGTGCAAACTCAATTTCATGTCAAATATGGTTGATGAGATCAAGGTAACTGAAATCATTCAGGTTTAGAGCGCCACTAGGCTTTGTGGCACAGCGGTGTGTTTAAGCTTATTTAGACACATAACACTTTCCATCATCTTTATCTGCAAATGTCAGGTTTGTTCCCTAAATGGAAAGAAATCGGCATCTAAATATAAATAAAGCAAAACAAATCTAAATGAATGTTTGTTTCTGGGAATCAGGGGCTCCGGTGGTTTCATCTGTAACAAGCAAAAAAAAAAAAAAAAAACACTCTGGTCATTAATATTCATGCAGGTTTCCAAGCAGATCGAGTGCCTCGTCTCATGAATATTGATGCAGACTTTCCTTGCAGTTTAAGCGATGTTCACTTCGCATTAGCTGCTAATGAATCATTCTCGTCTCGCTTTATATTCATATCGGCAGTTCTCTCTGCGGAACCGGGCTCAGTCACCGGTAGAAACAAGCTTACTGAGCATCAAATGGTTAGTTAATTTCGTTTCTAAATGTAAAGCATTTCAGTACAAATGGAAACAGGTGCATTATGGACCACAGGCTGTGAATATTGTGCCTGGCTTTAAAACTGAACCGTAGCATTACTGCCTGCGCCGAGCGCCATTCTCTGCTGCTTATACCTCATTTGTCACCATCAGAAACCCATTTCATTATTATTTTTTTTCTCTTTTTCGGCTTTACCGAGGTTTCATGCTGTCATGCACGGATGAACACTTTGACGATTTCTGTGCTAAGTCAGTATGTTACGCTGCCATGATGTATTCCTGATTTGGTTAAGTCCAGCTGCATTGATCGTTTTACTGCTATCACAAAACCAAAAACATAACAGAATCCAACCACTAGCATGAGACCCAATACCTACTAAACCATACCCAATACCCTCAGCACATTGCCTACCCAACCCTAGCAAAAGGCACGATACCCCATCAACTCCTAGCATAAAACACGATACACATTACAGATCAAACCCTAACACAATACCCAATACCCCATAGCATACTACACACCCAGCATTTAGCATAATACCTGTAGCAAATTCAGCCTAAAGCCTTAACATAATACCCACAGCAGATTGGCCACCAGCTCTTGCATTAAACCTAATACCCCATAGCACATTACACACCAAACCTGGTAGCTATACAGTACATCCCAGTTCCCCCTCATGTCTGTGTTTCCTTCTAGCTCTCCCTTTTAGTTATGATGTCATACTGTAGTTAATCATGCCGGAGTCCCTGCTTGCACTCTGCACTAAATATACATTGACATTATACGTTGTTTGACTGTGACCATATCTAACTGTTATCTCTCCTTTTCTTCTGCTCTCAACTCCTCTCTCTTTTCTTCTCTCTCCCTCTCCATCTCCCTGTCTCTCTCTCACTATACATGTCTCTCCTGAGCTGCCAGTGATCCAGACCCCCTCTGTCCTCTGGATCTGTCTGACTCGTCCTAGTGTCCCGCTTCTGGTTGGAGATTTCGTCACATGGATGGTCACGTGTGGTCTGCCTGGGATGCGTGTGGTGACTGGGGACGGTTCCACTTTTCCACAAAGACGCTCGTGTCCTCGGCTGATGCAGACAGCTGTTCTCTGAGGACTTGTGACTTCAGTCGCTCGATAGTTCAGGACTGGAGTTTCCTACAGTCTACCTGAGCCTCCAAGAACAAACTGGACTCCATTTTAACTTAAACGCTCCTCCTGTTATACTGAACTTCCAGTCTCACACGGTATGACTGCAGATCAATCCCTGCTATACTGTACATTTCACCCAGATGAGGATGGGTTCCCTGTTGAGTCTGGTTCCTCTAAAGGTTTCTTCCTACTGTATTACCATCTCAGGGAGTTTTTCCTTGCCACTGTCGTCCTTGGCTTGCTCATCAGGTGCAGTCATATCATTTTGATTCATACACATTCACATTTCAAACAAACTTAAATAGTTCTTTTGATTGTGTAAAGCTGCTTTGCGACAATGTCAATTGTTAAAAGCGATATACAAATAAATAAAATTTAAATTGAATTGTCATAAGACCAAATGGCTGTAGCAAATTTCCCACTAAATCCTTAACATAATACCCACAGCACATTAATGTATACCACTCTTGGCATTATCTCTAATACCCTATTGCACATTATACAGCAAGCCATAGCACAAAACACAATACAGTACCTGTAGCACAAAACCCAATAAACATAGCATAAGACCAAATACCCTATAGCACATTACATACCAACTCCTAGGATAAGACCCAATCCAACCAGCACCTTACACACAAAACCCCTACCATAATGTAAGAGCAAATCTCTGTAGAAATTTGCCCAGTAAACTCCTTCTATTTTAGCCACAATACAATACCTAATTACCCTAAAACTGGACCAATAACCCTTTTCACAATACTGGATAACCAGCAGACTTGCAAAGAGTTCTGACTGATCTTCCTGAATCTTTGGGTGATATGTAAACCATGTCTCCTTATGGATCAGATTCCCTCCCAATTTCCTTAAGTCAGAATGAAATGGTACAACTTTAAATACTTTACTGAGTCACACTTTCCAGTTTTAGACGTTGGTGCCCAACATGGAGCAAACCTTAGTGAGCAAACCCAATGAACAACCGAAGCCCGGTCCAGGACTTGGTTCCCTTTTCTGAATGTCAAGATGGATATGTTATGAGGAACACTAATCACACCTTTCCCATTTCTACAGTTAAATATTTCCCAAAACGCAAAAGTTGGATCGTTTGTAGAACCGTCTCAAGTGGACTGGAGGCAAAATAATCAGTTATATTAAAACCACATTTGATAACTGGTTGATGGGGTTCCAAAGGTTTCTTGGCAAAATATCTTGTGGGTGATCGCTGTCTGCTAACTTTTACTTGACTTTGTCACGGTGTGCCAGAAAATTCCCCTGGGTTCGGAAGTCTGCATTTTACATTTCTCCTTGTTAATTTATTTCCCTTATCGCATTCCATATCTCTACTCTTGAACTCAGCCAGAAATTACAATCTGAATATTTCCAGTTTATATGTGGGTCAGTATGTCTTAGCTGAATAAACTCCTAGCCAACCATTGCCTCCGGAAAACCAGTTATAGACAAACAGATGGTAAATTACTCACTCGCACTCGATGGCACATTATAAAAACATTACTCATCAGACTTAAAACCTTTGTGTATGTAATTATAAACCCCTATATGAACATCTTACTACTTGGTATAACTACAGTATTTTACATTTATGTACACCTCCAGGCTACAGCATTATAATACAAGTGATCATGGTTAAAGTGTTACATGTGTCTGGGCTTTGCTTTAGAACACCATTACACCTGAAGTACCACCACCACCACCATGCCACCACCACTACATCCAAGGCTCCGCTTCAGCACTTTGGAGAGCTCCCAAAACAATAATCCCGAACATGTGCACCCAGGAGGAGTCCGCCTCAAGTGGTCATGGTTGGATGGAGATAACTGCACCGAGCTGCACTGACTGGCAGAGGAGCTTAAAGGCAAGAACTCAAAAGTTAGACTCCAGAGACAACAAATGTGCCGCATCGCTGGATTGCTGCTCACTAACAGCACCTGTGTGCCTAATTCAGACTCCCTTAAAAGAAAAAAAAAGAACAGCCCTTTAACTCTTGTTTCTGTGCAAAACCGACCATGAGGATGATAATGCTTGATGAGAATACTAACTGGTACTGTATGATTATCCAAAATTAAAGAAACCAATCCGATATTTATCCAGTGCAAACATCTATTTGAAAAAAAGAAAGATCTCATGTGGCAGGCATTGTTTCTGAAACTGTGAGCTTACAAGATGGACGTGCATTTCCATCAACAGCTTGTAGATCAAAGGGAGTTAAAACATCTCTGGTGTGCGCTGTTCAAAATCCAAAGCCGAGTCTTGTCGAGTCGTGATACGCGATCCTATAAAAGTGGTCTTTTACACGGTGCAAGACTTTTATTCCCTTACGTTTATACTGCATGGGGTCGTGAGAGGCCTGGATGCTCAGTCAGGGCCCGAGGGAGAGTAGACCCTGGATGGGGTGTCAAAACATCACAAGGCAGAGGCACACACACTATGGGTAATTTGGGAACACCAGTTACTGTTGGCAAATGAAAACTCCACACACACAGACCTGAGGTTGGACTCAATGTTGTGAGCAAACATGCAATAACAACACTAACATACTAACATAAATCTCAACACTTCAAGTAAAGAGATATTAAGGTCATATCACGGTTTTTAATTAACGATGTACATTCAGCCTGCTGTCCTGACAGTTGTATTAATCGTCTAGTCTATGCAACCAAAGTTGGCTTCTTAACTTCTCTGTATGAAACACACCAAGTCTTTCCTATTTCGCCATTGTGTACACTTCGATTGTTATACATCTGACCGCCTTCATTGTTTTCCTAGCCCTCTCTGTCGTTCCTTCGACCTCTTCTTGGATTAACCTTTTGTCGAGTTTGCTTTTCCTGATTGTGTACTGACTTTAGTTTACCCTGCTCCTTCAAGTCCAGTGTGCTTCGTATACTAATAACCCTTCGTGCACAGATCTTCATTCTGGAAGGCTACACTCGTTTTTGTTAGTTACGGACAATAAGCTGGAGCAAATCCCATTTTTCCTTCATCCCTATTCATTACTGCCTCACTCTTTCTCCGTCTGAAAGATATGACACCTTGTGCGAGTTTAATGACATGCTGTGTGTCGAAGAGTTCAACTTCGAGGGCAGGGAATTTAATCATTTGGCAAATACTGGTCGCGTTTGCTCACTTGGATTGACACAAAGAGATTTTAATGAAGGTGAATGTCAAACTGAGCTCTCATTTTCCATTATTAGTTTTTTTTTTCTTCCCCCCCCCCCCCCCAAACATTATTGGCTAGACCCGGGATCAATTCAGAGACACACCAAGAGTAAGTCAAGAGGGCTGGGAGGTCGAAACCAGGAATTATCACAAAAACTTTTAATATGACATTTTATACCTAGTGCTTAAAAACAATGTTTTTATAGAAGTAAGAGTGGTGTTTACAGTAAGTCAAATCATTCCACAGAATAACAGAACACAGTTCTGAGAGTAAAAACTCCCTACTGTATATACAGTAATCTCCTGCTACACTTATCCCAGTGGTTCACTAGTGGTTGGACACCATCAAGGTAGAAGGTTTTCTCAGTACGCCAGAGCCATGAACAGTCTGCCTGCTACATGTCAGAAATGCAGGCCTCCCAGGAACTTCTTTAGCGGCCCAAACATCTGGAAATTACTTGGTTATCTGTCGATTTTTTTAAAGATCAAATGTTCCACTTGCTGAATGTTCACAGGAACTGACGTACGGCCTTCGTTCTTTCAAATGATTTACCGTGGCAAAAAGTCTCATCAGCGTACTGTGCTTGAAGACTTCTTTAAATGTCAATTGCTTTTACTCGTTTATTCTGGTCCTGGTTTGACTTGAATGCCCATCTTAAATAAAAATGAAAAATTAAGAGCATACTTGTTCTGTTGGACTGCATACAGATGTGGCCTTTAAGAATGCACGTCTTGAGGAAAGGAATCTCATGAGCTGCCGCGGCAGTGCGCGAGCCGTAGTGCAGTACTCATGTATATGATGCTAATTCCCTGTAGGGGGCAGTCGTGTTTCAATCTCAGTTATTCTACAATCTCTACTGACGCCGATAAATGTGTTAATCTCTCTCAGGCATGACAAAGCTGATAAACGTGTAAGAAACAGAAATAAAATATGAATAAATCTTCCATGTAAATGGAGAGCTAAGCGCGGGGGCGGATCTCCAACGTATGTGGAGACGAGAATCTGTCATACGATGTTTTTTTTTTACATTCATTTAATAACAACCATTTTTTTGGCAATAAACTTTTTGGAAAGAAAACCATCTACCCTTTATGTACATACTTTTTTCTGAGTTGCTACAGTATAGTTTCAGTGACAAAAAACATTTGCAAAGAGAAAAAAAGGGATTGGCAAAGCTGGTGCCACTCTGTTCACTCCAAGAGAAGAAAAATAATATACAGTACAGTATGTGCAATCCTGTTGTAATTAACACACATTTACAGCTGTGTGAAGACACAATGGGGACACGTACATAGTCTTATCCAAAGAGGCAAATACATGTCAGTATTTACAGTGACATTAATATATGTGCATTGAATTTATTAGCGAAGTGATATTTTAAGGAAATATCCAAAGGAAATATTGTAATTATTTACAAATTATGGTGAAAAATAAGTATTTGGTCGCCTACAATCAAGCAAGATTTCTGTCTCTCAGCTTTAAGAGGCTCTAAGGCTCTCTCAGCTTTAAGAGTCTTCCACTCGTTACCTGTATTAACGGCATCTGTTTGAACTTGTTATCAGTACAAAAGTCACGTGTCCACAACCTCAAACAGTCACACTCCAAACTCCACTATGGCCAAGACAAAAAAGCCATCAAAGGACACCAGAAACAAAACTGTAGACCTGCACCAGGCTGTGAAGACTGAATCTGCAGTAGGTAAGCAGCTTTGTGTGAAGAAATCAACTGTGGAGCAATTATTAGAAAATGGAAGATACTGTATACAAGACCACTGCTAATCTACCTCAATCTGGGGCTCCACACAAAATCTCACCCAGTGAGGTCAAAATGATCATAAGAACTGTGAGCAAAAATCCCAGAACCACACAGGGTGACCTAGTGAATGACCAGCAGAGAGCCAAAGTAACAAATGCTACCATCAGTAACACACTGCGCCACCAGGGACTCAAATCCTGCAGTGCCAGACGTGTCCCCATGATTAGTAAGCCAGTAAATGTCCAGGCCGATCTGAAGTTTGTTAGAGAGCATTTGGATGATCCAGAAGAGGATTGGGAGAACGTCATATGGTCACATGAAACCAAAACAGAATGTCATGTTTACATTTAGGCATTTGGCAGACGATCTTATCCAGAGCGACTTACATTTTTATCTCATTATACATCTGAGCAGTTGAGGGTTAAGGGCCTTGCTCAAAGGCCCAACAGTGGCAACTTGGTGGTTGTGGGGTTTGAACCTGGGATCTTCCGAACCGTAGTCCAATGCCTTAACCACTGAGCTACCCCAATTCCCCAATGTTTAGAGGAGAAAGAATGCTGAGTTGCATCCTAAGAACACCATACCTACTGTGAAGCATGGGGGTGGAAACATCATGATTTGGGGCTGTTTTTCTGCAAAGGGACCAGGACGACTGATCCGTGTAAAGGAAAGAATGAATGGGGCCGTGTATTGTAAGATTTTGAGTGAAAACCTCCTTCCACCAGCGAGGGCATTGAAGATGAAACGTGGCTGGGTCTTTCAGGATCTTTTCAGGCAATGAAGGTGTGGCTTCTTACGAAGCATTTCAAGGTCCTGGAGTGGCCGAGCCAGTCTCCAGATCTCAACCCCGAAGAAAATCTTTGGAGGAAGTTGAAAGTCTGTGTTGCCCAGTGACAGACCCAAAACATCACAGCTCTAGAGGAGATCTGCAATCTGCAAATCTGAATCGGCCAAAATACCAGTGTGTGAAAACCTTGTGAGGACTTACAGAAAATGTTTGACCTCTGTCATTGCCAACAAAGGGTATATAACAAAGTATTGAGATGAAATTTTGTTATTGACCAAATACTTATTTTTACCATAATTTGCAAATAAATTCTTTAAAAATCCTACAATGTGATTTTCTGGATTTCTTTCCTTATTTTGTCTCATATACATATGAAATAATTAAGTCCTCTTAAAAACATGAGAGAGGCCTGTCATTTTCATCATACATACAGTAGGTATACATACAGTGGGGGAAATAAGTATTTGATCTACAGTTTTCCCGCTTACAAAGAAATGAAGGGTCTATAATTTTTATCATAGGTTTATGGTACAGGATAGAGACAGAATATCAAGCAAAAAAAAAAAAAAAAAAAAGGCGCACGATACAAATGCTATAAATTGATTTGCATTTCAATGATGGAAATAAGTATTTCATCCCCAAGCAAAACATGACTTAGTAGTTAAAGGGTAGAGAAACATTTGCTGGAAACATTTGCTGTTCCTGAACCATAAACCTAAGATAAAAAGATAAACCCTTCATTTCTTTGCAAGCGGGCAAACGTAGAAAATCTGCAGGGGATCAAATACTTATTTCCCCCACCGTATGATGCAATGATTACGTCTATATACTGTATGTACAATATGTTCTGTATGTGCTCTGCAGCATTTTAGTAGTGAAACCTTGTTGTTAGGAAGTTTTACCATTGGCTACTTTTTTGGTGTAGTATGAAACCCAGTGTTATTCAAGAACTGCCCATTTTAATGCTAGAGTTACTGTTACCACACAAAAACACATCCAGAAGTTTTATTCCTTATAAACCACAACAACCTGCCAAGGATTGCAATAAGAAAATAGTCCCTGTTATCACTCTTTTATTGCCGCCTCACCACTTAATAATGCTAATAATAAAAACAAACAGTGAGAACAAGTGAGAATGCGCTCCATCTGCTACTTTAGAACAAACTGACAAAACTTCCAAAGAAAATAAATCAAGTCTTTCTTGAACCACAGTTATTTTTTTCCCCGTGATAAAAACATTTGCATGGCCTCCGGTGGTAAAACAAATAAAAAGTGTCCATATAAACACACCTCTGAGACCAGACAGACCCGCAACCCATTTGAAAATCATCTCAACGTGAAAGCGGCTGAACCGAACATCGGCGCTTTGGTGTTCTCGAGAGACAAGGTGAGAGCGCGAAGTGAATTTCACCTTCCGACACGTCTGCACAAAAGCTGGCAGCAGCGTGTGTAAATAAGCACTCATGAAATGCAAATGGACTGACATGAGAGCACGAGAGAGATAGACAGAGAAAGAGAAGGTGTGTTTAAATATTCCATTTGTGCCGTTATGTTACACTCCTTTACACAAAAGCTCTGCGGAATTCTCGATTTCAGACTTCGGGTTTTTTTTGTTTTTTTACACAGAGCCGACGGACTGTCCACCTAATTTAAGTCTAATAGAAAAGTAAATATCAGAGAATGTTGATATTTTCTTTATTTATTAACACTACAGAAGGACACATATTTTACTATTTAATTAAATATCTCCCTGTCTCTCTCTCTCTCTCTCTCTCTCTCTCTCTCACTTCACATGTCTCTCCTGAGCTGCCAGTGATCCAGACCCCCTCTGGTTGGAGATCTCGTCCCACGGTCTGTTTGTGATGCGTGTGGTGACTGGGGCCGGTTCCACTTGAAGACGCTCGTGTCCTCGGCTGATGCAGACAGCTGTTTCTCTGAGGACTCGTGACTTCAGTCGCTCGATAGTTCAGGACTGGAGTTTCCTACAGTCTACCTGATCCTCCAATAACCAACTGGACTCCATATGAACTTTCTTCCTACTGTATTACCATCTCAGGGAGTTTTTCCCTCAGCACCGTCGCTCGGCTTTGTTCATCATCAGGAACGATCTAATCATTCTAATTCATACACGTCTCATACAAACTTCAATCATTTTGTTTTGATTGTGTAAAGCTGCTTTGCATCGTTAAAAGTGCTATATAAATAAAATTTAATAAAAAAAAAAAAATCTGATTTCTCTCTGGCTAAAATAAAGATGGAAAAGGACCAAAAGATGATTTCTGTCAGACAGACAGACAGATTTTTTTCTGAGACTGGTTTCCGGCTCCGCCAGTGTATAAAATGTAAAGATATGATTAAGATGTACGTATTTATCTATTTGGAAAAGCTGCAGTTTGTAAGTTACCGTCCACAACACCAGCTCTGATCTCGTCTCCTGGCCAGCACTAACTCAGAATAGAATACAGAATCATCATTATGTGCTCATATTGTTGATTCAGCGAATCTCCAAAGGTGTCTTTTTTTAGACAGAATTACGAGGAGATTATGAGGAGACATTCATACTGCTGCAGTGCATCGACTGCAAATTTCACCAAAGTAGTGTATAGTTTACAGATAAGTACTGGATAAAAAAAAAAAAAGACAGTGGACATTTTAATTAAGCCATCAAGCACCGCCGCTAAACTGCTTTTGACGGCAAAAGCACAAATTATAACAGAGCAGGATTTTGGAAAAAAAAAAAAAAAAAAAAGAAAGAAAAAAGAAAAGCACTGACATGGTGTTTGGGTTTGACAGATTAAAGACTTATCTGTTTAATAGGAAATGTCTCTCATACAGCATTACAATGTAAAAGCATTTACTGTAACCATCAGGTTCAATGGCATCTGGAAAGGAAAAAGACAAACGATGCTGTCTGTAGGATTAAAAGTCCTGCGAAATTCTTGCTGTGAAGACGGAGGTATAACACGAAGACGAATGTTGAAGCCGGGTTTAGACTTACAGGCTCACAATTTCATGTCTTTTGTCACACGGTATAAGATGATTTCAATAAAAGCTTTAGTGATTTTGTTGTCAGACTCTGTAATATTATTTCTACACTGTATGTCAAATTATACCATGAATTACAGAGAAAAAAGAAATCACTGAAATATGCATGGTCTAAGATATGAGATCGACTCTTAATGTTCCCGAAGCCTACAGTATAAAAGGTAGCATTGCAGTATATACTGTACGTAATAGCATAATAAATAAGGAGTACTACACTAAGAAGAATAGCTAAACTAATCCGTGTCACTGGCCTACTGTAGTGTTCTTCAGCTGATGATTGTAGTGTGTATTTCACAATGTCTGATACTGTATACAGTATGTGTTCTGTCTGACCTTTGCATTTCACTTACTTTTGTTACGTTTAGCATTCCCGGATGTCATTCGAATCGTTAACACCAATAAGCAATTTGACATTTACAGAACAGGAACCAGAGGGCGAGTGTGTAAAGGGTGCAGGTTTAATGCACAGAGTGTTTGATTCAGCATTCAGGGAATCATTTAATCTTCACTTCATGGGTGCTAGTCAGTCTTACACAGCCCATGACAACCAATCTCACCCACTGGTGTTCACCCGACAACTACTTCGGGTCACTCACTCACACACTCTCACTCATTCATTCTTTATAGCTATTATACTATACTGGGATGCAGGAGGCCCGAAGCCCATAACAGGGGACACTAGGGAGGGCGCTAGGCGCGGGCAACCCTGGATACAAGGAACCAACACGCACACTCAAACACTCTTGGAAATTTGGGGAAAAAAGCCAATTAGCCTAATCTACTAGGCTTTGGACTATGGGAGGAAACCGGAGTACCTGGAGGAAACCCACAGTCAGACTAGAAGGTAACCCCTTCCTTCAACTATGGAAGTGCAAGGTTCTAACTACAGTAGGAATCTAATAAAGATTCTGTACATAAACTAAAAAAAATGCTTATCCCTAATAAACAAGGAAAGACGATGGTGGTGAGAAGAAAAAAAAAAACTCCTTGAGATGACAGAAAGAAGAAACCTTGAGAGCCTATCCTCATTTGGATGATATTAGATTATTAATACATATTTTCGATACTGTCCGTTCTGTGGTGCAATTGTTTAACAGGATACGTGTTTTAGTTTATATAAAGTCTACTTTGTTCAAATGAACCAACTGTTCACTAATGGAGACTTGGGTACAAAACTATTCAAACAGGTTGAGGCCTTAAAGTGTGAAATATTAAAACATGCCCTTCATGCCCGGTCAATAGACTCTTGCGTGTGGATACATCCAGGCCTGGGTTCAGAGACAGGTTCCTGGTCAGTAGGATTGCTCTTTGTGTACCAGTTTTCCAGTGGTGAAGTGAGAGGTTAGTTAATCTGTGTTGCTATTGGGAGAACCTTTCCGATCCATAAAAGGCTGAGAAAAGATTTGCTGCCACTTATGAAACGAAACGAGGCAGTTGAAATGTTCTGAGCACCTTACAGGGATGTACCCTAGCCCTGATCAAGCTTTCTAGTAAAGCTGTTTCACATACATGTAAAGCTACAGTACATGGAGACCCAAGTGTTAGATGTTCTGGGAACAGACCCAGAAATCCAGCAGGTTCTGGGACTATTCCCAGTCAGCTTGGAAACATCTGGAGATCCCTGAGAAGGGGCTGGAATCAGACCATCTCAAGCTGTTGTCCCAGTTAAGGAGTGAAAATGACAAAATGTCTGGGTTGAAAACTGTGATCAGTGTAATATATGCTGGATATAAAGCAGGTCTCCTCTGACCTCATATTCAGTTTTAGCTCAATATAATTCTCCAAAAATTGTGTAAGTCATCCTCATACACTGGAAGAAGGGAAGAACAGAACCACAGATCTATAGGAGGTATCCCACTGTGAACCATTACAATCGGTCGGTCATAATGTATATGAGGAAACTGTTGCATGGAGTTTACATTTATTCCCATTTACAAAACAGAATGTTACTAGATGGGACAGTTTAAAGGGATCCTATGCATTGCATTTGTATCTGCAATGTTCTCATAAACATAGCACAGTAATGTATAATGGCTTTTGTAATTTGACTTTATCTTTATTCAGACCTTATAAAGTATCTGAGTAATGATGAAGACTATCAAACTATCATTCAAATTTGATTCAGATTTGCATAGTTATAGTACATAAATATATTCATACTGCTTTACAAACACATTCATAATGCATCATGAATACAGATCTGATTAGAAGTAGTGATGGTCGTTCATGAAAGATTCGATCTTTTTGAACAAGTCTTTTTAATGCGACTCAGAAGAATGAGTATCTCGGAGAGTGATTCGTTCATTTTCTACTCAGCGCGCATGCGCAAAGTATAACAAAGGTTATGTACAGGAAACAGAAATTAGTTACCTTTAAGTGTTTTGCGCCGAATCGTTCGTTCGTATGTCACGTGACTCCCATAGACGCTACTGTACGTGATGCAATAGATTCAAAAGAATGAATGACTCAGACTAGAAGATATGAGAGTTGAGCTGCTCATTCTGTTTATCATAATATGTATGCATTGTAATATTTTCATTACTGGAACTATGGCCAAACTTTGTGAATGTAGACGTGTTGGGAGTCTGTTTATTGAAAATGCACCATTTTATTGTATTTTTGATCAAAAGAACGAAATGAACTAAATGACTCAAAAAAAGATATTTTCATTGTGTTCACTAAAATGATTCAAACTTCCTATCACTAATTAGAAGTGTTCCAGAATATTGAGTATCATAATTAGTGTTTATGTACATCTATTGGCATTATGTGGCTTATAATTCTCATGTGAAGATCATTTTGGATCCCTTTCAGGACCCGTCCCAGGACATTTCCATGCAAAGTTGTATCGGTTTTGCGGGAGATTGTTTTACCCGCTAGTTTCAAAAGGTCTTTGGGGAACACAGTCAGCGGTGCTAACCAGACAATTCCTCTTCATTATTAAAACTGCAGTGAATTGTGCATGAAATCAGGTTTGCTCATCATTAGGAGTTCATCAGTAGCAGATGCAGGATTAGACTCGAAACTCCCACATCCAGTCAGACATCTGTGCTAATCAGAGCGCGGACATCAGAACAGACGATCCCAGGCCAAGTATGATTGCGTTTAGAGACACTGTCATAGCAATGAGAAATGCATTAGGGTAGAAAAGTAACCAGCTATAACTAATGCTTGTGTGGTTTTTAAAACCTTCAGCTTTCAGGCTACACCACGCCAACAGGCTCTGGCAGGGAGATTGAGATGATTTCATTACCACCGTCACATGGCGAGATGTGGCCGTGCCTTGGCTACCGCTCATTTGTTATCCGAGAGGCCTGTGTGGAAGGAGGTCGTATCCGTAAATCAATACTTCGCAGTTCCCCTGTCATCATAAAGAGCTAGCATTGATCAGGTGTCACCACTGACAAAACCCACAGATGTGCTTAGCTCTTCAATTCCTAAACCCTAAAGCCGACACGTCTGTCAATACTCCAATTAAAATGATGAGTACATAGGAGACATTTGGGAGTTTGTTTAAATTATATCTGATTTTTTTCAGTTTCTAGTCGAGCTGCATTTATAATCCAGTACTCTCAGTGGATTTGAGTAGCTTTGTTCTGCAATCACTCTGCTTGTTTCCTAACCAGGCGCTAGGTCGATAAGTGATCTCTATGATTTGAATAATAATGACTGTTGTTCAAGAGACCGTGCTGGTCTAGTCTAGACCATGCTGTTCATGATTAGTTAGTCAGAAACCCATGAGGCAGATGCACGGAAAACCCACAGTATCCCAGAGATACATCCCTAATTGCATGGAATCTATTTGCATTTCCTAAACATTCCAGGCAGATTCTGAGCCGAATTCCCTCTGGTCCTCTTCTACAGGAAAGCACCAGATTCTAAACTCCATCAGCAAGCAGCACGGAACGGCAACCCATGCTAAGCTTTTCTCTCATTACCAACATCACCTTCTACAAAGCAGAGAAATCGGCGCTTTCACACATCGGCGTAGGACGCAGTGACATTTCGGCTTTCTCAGCCGATCGACTCGCCGCGACACGCTGCATGTCAAGACACAAAAACTCCACAGCACTCTAAATATGGAGTACTGACTTGTAGCGCAACACCTCGGTGCAGGTAAACATAACATCACATGAGTTCGCACTTTCAGCGACGCAGCCATGCGTTTGACATCTTGCGATAAATTGCAGGTTTTTTTAATGTGCATAAATTTCATGGCAAAAAAAAAAACAGGGGAGAAGTGAAATATTGAAATGTTTTTTATAAATGAAGTATAAAAGCCAATGAGTTTTAATTATACAGTATGTATTTAAATCAACATAAATTCAGCATGGCACAGTAAGTTCGAAGTACGCATCGTGTCTCATACAGTAAGTCTAATAATAATCATGAGGGGATGATAAAGCCTACACAGACCAACACTGTAATGGGAAAAAAAACTGATGGAGAATTTACTACTACATAACCCAGTCACATGGTAGTACATGTAGAACAGATTGGGGTCAAAACACAGGCTCGGAAAAAGAAAAAGGACAAAAAATTACAGAGCAGGATAATCCACCAAAACCAAACAACCAGACACAAGACCAAGGTCAAAACCAGGGAACGATAAACACAAGTTGAAGTTGTGAGGCCGTGGAGAAACGCGGCTTAGAGCTGGAGATGATGTAAGGCTTCGCAATCATAATGGGAACCAAGGCAAGGATAATTACTGTATTGAAGCAGGAATTAATCTACAAGTTAAACCGATCAGGGAAGGAACCAATCACAAAAGACCATTTAAGGTGCTAGGGCTTGGGTAGAAGCGTTATATCCACCATTGTGGCTTGGAGATAATGCAGGAACAATTTGCTCAGACTTCTCAAGACCTGTCACATTTGTTGAGAAGAACTGCCCACTGGTTCTAACAGCCTCCTTCCTATCTGACATCCAGACGTTCCTAAGGGGCTTGTGATGTGTCAGTGGGGACGGATCCAGGGCGGATGTGGCAGGCAGGATATTACCACATGACTAGACACGAAACCATTCTCCCCCCTCTGAAAATCCTTTTGTAAAGATACATGCTGGTGATTTGTATGTGAGAGCAGATGGAAGGTCAGAGGATGAAGCTCAAGACAGATGTTTTTGCATGTTTGAACAGATGGGTGAAGCTGTTGAGGATGTTGGCTAGAGGAGGTTACTCAACGTGGTTCAGGGAGATGAAGGACCGTGTAGGATGAAACTCTTACCAAAGGCCAGACGTACTACTCGTGGAGGTGCAGCAAGAAATCTTAAATTTGCTCTATACTGACATGCACGTGGGGAAAGTTTACGGCATTCTGAGTTTCACTGCACAGCTGATCGACTGAAAGTTTCTTCCAGGTATTTGTATATTAGTCACATTTCTAACAACAGAGCTTCCCTCTTTCATCTACAGTGTATACGGGTGTCGCGCATTGTTGCCTTAAGAATCAAATTTTCGCAAGGAATTTGCATCTGCATGCAAAGGATTTTCGGCATTCAAACGGATGAACCAAGTCGAACCAAACACTGGTGTACGTCCGAAAAGCCAAGAGGAGCGAGATTTTAGCATTTTGTGTAAGATTTAGTAAAGTCCCAATAGGTGTCCCAAGAATGTTACCAAGGACGGAAGCAAGAAGAAAATGGAGTCGCTTTCAGTTTGGTTTTTAAAGTATCCGGTGCTAATAGGAATCATAAATTAAGGTTAAGCGAGGTTTACTGTCTATTTATTTCATATTTTACTTAATTTACATGTCATTTCTAAATGTTTTTAATGTTTTTAGATGCAAAAAAAATTGGAAATTGGTAATATTGGTAATATGTTTGGGTGGCTAGAACGGATTATACGCATTCACATTATTTTCTAAAATCTGTTTCGCAATACAAATTTTCACCTTAAGAACTCGCCTCCGTAATTGATAAAATTAGCATGCTGAGGTATCGTTGAAAAATAAATAAATAAATGAATTTATTAGTTAGAAATAGATTCATTTTGGTGAAAAAGTGCTAAATGAATCTCAAAAGCCAAAAAATCCTAAACTGAAAATATTTCAAGATAATGGTAAAACCTGTAAAGCTCCATTTAAATGCATGATGTACAGTATTAAAAGGGAAGAAGAACATAAGACCAATATATCACTAATGTGTGCACGGTCTGATGAATTTAGCCTAGTCTCTCTCTCTCTCTCTCTCTCTCTCTCTCTCTATGGCGTTGAGAGCATTAGAAGACCGACAGTCAGCCAGCTGGGACTGAGACACAGGAGAGGTTTTGTCTCACAGCACATCTCATTCTGCAGGAGGTCAGGAACAAGACACTCTCACAGCTTTGCAGGGACATCATCCTGCCTGTCAAACACACGCAGCACGGACGGCAGAACAGGAAGGCAAACACCAGTACACTAAGAACGCGTAGACGAGAGAAAGAAATCGACCGGAGCGCTCGGCTCGGCTCGGCTCGACGCAGACACGTGGAGGTCAAGTGAAAATGTGTACATCAGTGTGAAAGACTCGGGACATAATCAGGCTATGATTCAGAATAGACTCTCCCTTTTTCTTCTTCGTAGTTCTTGTTGTTCACTGTTTTCTGAGAAACAATACAAAAAAGATTCCCCTCATTGTCTCACCATCTGCCAATTCCTGTCCACCAGCCAGCTCTCCCTCATCGTACCATCAGCTACCAGCCGGGAATGTGAAGTCTAACACGCGTCCTCTCCATGACATGTGAATTCATCCAACTGCATCTTTTCAACCTGCTTCTGATGCCGTGTTAATTTCACCGTCATGGTTCCCACGCCATGGATGATCACCCTAATAATTTTGTGATTGTTTAAGTTTCCCCTCCATTACTCCGCCACCCAAGGGTGCCAATAATTCTGCAATAATAAAAAAAAAAAAAGAAAAAAACACTTGCATTAACTCAACAGGTATCAGAAGACGAAGATCTTTCTCAGCCCACAGTGAGTCTCTAAGGTCTAATTAAACTCGATAATGAGTGCAGTTTCTGTAAAATGCTTTGTTCTCGTTCCATAAATGCAATATATATTTTTTAGCTCATTTTAAAAGGGCAAGTGTGTTTTAAACATGAGAGGATGTAAATAATACAGAGCTGAATACAGTAGATTGATCGTAAAGAGTGTAAGCAGTACAAGCTGGTGTGAATAATATTACGCATCATTACACCTCCTCATTACACACCCACATAGAGAGATCCTTCCCTGAACACACAGCAGGACAGAACCGTGTTCCAGGCGAGATATGGATATGAAATAACTCATTATGTAACCTGAAGTGTTTCTCCTGTTTATTTATCTGGCGTTAAAACCTGCTTTGTACAAGAGGGCGGCCAAGTCAAACTGGGACATGTGATGACATTTTTGGTGAACGAAGCCGACTGACAATTACAGAAGACTTCAAAGCACAAGATGAGACTCTTAGCAAAAAGAGAAGAAAAAAAACATGTGGATGGTGTAAAACATTTTAAAGAAGGCCGTACGTTCGTAAATGACGATCCAGAGGCCACTACAGTCGTTCCCATGAACAGTCTGTGAGTGGAATAAAAATGATGGGTAACTTGTGGCCAACTTGCAGAAAAGGCACATCTGTCTGTGGGAACTGTACACACAATCATTCACTAGTGCCTGCGTTGCCAGGAGGTGAGTGCACATTGTGTACCAAGAGAGCTCTCCGCCATCGAGCAGAACAGTACTTTACTAAACTGCAGTGAGTTAAAGGAACGTTTGAAATGGAAGGCCAGGATGTTCGATCGTAGCTCTGGCATACTGAGAAAACTTTCTACTTTGACAGTATCCAAGCAGAACACTGGAATAAGAGCATTAGTGTAGCAGGAGTTTATATAGGAAAATAAAATGACGTTTTTACTCTTAAAACTTTTGTTATTCTGCACAATCTAAAGTGCCACTTTGACTTGAACGTCCCTCAAAGCTTAAACTATACTGCTGTATACTGCTTAATTATGGCTGTAAGCTAATTATGGATATATAATGTCCCAACTTGTTCATATTATAATTTACTAACATACAACATTTTTTTTTTAAATATTGCATTTAATTATTGCATCTAAGTTAAACTAAATGTCTGTAAAAGCTAAGAAGTTTATAAACTAATAAGTAATCCCGCTAAAGGGAAGTAATCTCCAGAATATTAATCTCCATCATATTATCTTCTATGTGTATCTGTTTTGTTTAAAACCAGTGTAAAACTTGCTGTACTTTTGGTTCCAGTTCTCTCTATTATACATCATTTCTTTAGCTTGTCTCTGGATGGGGAGGAAACCTCTTGAAGTTGAAGTTAAACCCCTACAACACTACAGTAATCCCCTGCACAGTGCCCCAATGGAAGGGTGACAGCACATATTGCCAGGGTGACCAAGGTAAGGCAGAAAAAACAAAAAAGCGTCTCCCTGCACTGTACTCCTATGAAGGGCAACGCAGATTGCGCAATGCCTTACACCATTCTTGAAACAACAAACAACAGGACAGGATCACACTGGGTGTCCTCTACTGGCCTGCTTCCTGCACCGCACACTGAAGAGGTCGTCATGGTGACCTCTCAAACAGAGGTCGATAAGGAAACCACTGTCATCATGCCTTAGTCATCAAGTGACTGGTCCTGTCCCTTCTAATGCCATGACCTGTTCCAAGAGTACAGTGCCCTGCTCCAGCAATACTCCAGCAATTACTCCAGCAATTCCACGCTCAGCAGTGCCATGCTCGACTTTACCCATTAAACTCCTGCTCTGCCTAAGTCTTACATTGCTACTGTATGTCCAACCCTAACCCTGCTTATACCCTGAGATAAGCACTGTTCTTTCTAAATCCTACAATGTTCTACCTGTAATGATACTCTCTCCCCATCAGGCTTATGTCACAGTCCCATGATGTGGCCAGCCCTGCCCTAAACCTCACCCTGTCTAAGCCATATCCCCATCCCCCATATCCTAGCAGCTCCTGTCCCAGATCTTAGTCTTGGGTCAGTCAGGCCCTTGCTAGAAGCCCAAAAGGTACACCTCTATGCACAAGCTCATACTAAGCTAAAATCTGACACCCACACCAAGTTCTGGTGTACCAAGCAATACCCCAGCACTCATACCAAGTTTCAAATCTGCCAATCATTGCAGCCCAGCTACCCTGGCAATCTTTGAACACATCATTGTGTCAAATGTGAGTCCAGTCCCCAATTCTGATCCAGTTACCCTATCAAGTTACGTCACAGTGCCTATGCCACCTTCCTTATACAGTAAGTGCCAGTTCCAAGTCCAAGATCCAGTGCCAATACCGTTTCATCCCTTCCATCAAGTTCTAACTCAGGCCCCAAACCTGATAAGGGACTTCAGTAGCGTCACCTTGAGGGGTTTCTTTCACAGTTTCTCTACAAACCAGGGTTCTACTGTACATGCACCATGTTTTATTTTGAGTATTGTGGGACTTTTAGAATGATCCTGCATATGGAGCCCATCATCTAATATTTCAGGCAATTTCCTGTCTTTATTCCTGCTTGTTTCCATTTGATTTAGGTGCCTCTTGTTTAATTAACCATTACTTGGAGTATGTAAGGATGCAGTTGAGATGCCCCCAAGATGATGTGCTGTGCTGTCCTATGGTATGCTACATACTTACAGTATACTCCCTCAAAGCTAATGGTATTCTAATATGGTCAGGTTCAAGTGTTTTGCTAACAATTTTCATTTAAGAGTCACTTTACTAAACTTTTTCCTGCATCTACATACAGACTGCTCCTTATTATTAACCAACAGTGTTGGCGGTAGCATGCTAATCAGTCTGAGCTCGTAAGCTCACATCGTAAGCTAGCTCCTTTCATCTTTGTTGTTAATTGTGTCAATTAGTAATGGCTGTTGAGCTGTACTGCAGTAATCATCACTATCACCTTAGTGTGTCGTACTTTTTGCCTTAACTCAATATACTGCTTATTCTGCATTGGGCGGTGGGAGGCCTGGTGCCTATTCCTTCGATCTTGGGGGAAAAAGGTGGGTGAAAAACCATTGCAGGGCAAAGAAACACACACTCCTGTGGCACATGCTTTGGGCAATTTGGAAATGTCAATCAGCCTACTCTGCATGACTTTCGACTGCGGTAGGAAACCGAAGGAAACCCATCAAGCACAGGGACCGCACGCCAACAACCAGACGGTGGGACTCAAACCCGTAACCCAGGAAGGTGCACAGCCACAGTTCTATCCACTACACCACAGTCCCACCTTACGTTTTACACATATTCTAAACCAATGGTGTGTATCATCCACATTTATGATTAGTTGAGTGTTTGCTGTACGATTCCCTGTGAACAAGTTGTTACTATAGAAACAACAGCACTAAACTGAGTGTGTTAATAAAACACTGTAATGAAGAACATTCACAACTTCATATTTTATCCATACACAGCCTCTTCCCCGTGTTCCTCCTTCAGCTGTTCTTTATCTGTTATCTGAAGCTTGATAGTGATGGATTGCTCTACAGCGGCACTTCTTAACAGCACTGGAGGTTTTCAGGGACGGAGAGTTCTCCACAGAGAAACTAATGGTGGACATCTATAACACAATTCTGTCCCGCCAAAGCCAATCTCCTTAACAAATGAACATTATGTTAATGGGATCTGCAGGATAATTCGATCGTCTAGAGGACGAGAGAGAGGGAGTGAAGAGAACAGCATCATTACTCCTCACGGGCGGACTTTACCTCACACAAAGTGAATGATGGGACAAGTTATAAAATATGGTGTTCGTGATGTACAGTTAGCCTCATTGCAAAAATGACCACCAGCACCACCGGAAACAACATCAACAAAGAAACGTGCTGCAGGTAGCAACATTTGTTCTTAACATGATAATGATGCTGGAATACAAATTAGAGAGATAAATGAGCGAGAATGATTTCGTGAGATTAAAGTAATGCTATAATTAATAATCTTACCACTCATGCTAATGTGTGCTCATGCTAAAGTGTGCATTTCTTACGGCAGCAAATACAGCTGCAGATACAGCTATGTAAAGAAACGACCTAGTTCTCCTCCTCTAGACAGATGGTGTCAGAGAATCTGGTAGCACCAGAAGTGTGTCTGTGTGTCTGAGTGTGTTTTGTGTGTGTCTGTGTTTGTATGCTTCTGTTAATGGCTCTTCCGGCACTTATTTGATTAATTAAACATGTCTAGGAGAATCAAGGTAATTTTTTTTTCCTTAACAAGGAGTTAATTGTAACATGATTATCTGTTTAATTGATTTTACATTGATTAATTTGCATAATCAGATTGTTAAAAAAATATTTCATGAAAATCCAGGTAATAGTTCAAAATAGCAAAATGACTGCAAGTAAAAACAAATGGGTGGTGAAATCTAAAAGACAGATGCTAATGTGTGTACTGTGTGTGCATAAGAAATTAGCCAAGCCAAGCAAAGCTATAGCAGATACGGTATGAAGTTTATCAAACTTTTTTTTTTTTAATTTGAGGACAAATAAAAAACTGGACAACAGCTCTGATGTACAATAATCTGCGCATTATTATTATTATTTTACTCATAACCCTTTAAAATCTTTCAGTATGACTAGGTTTAATTTGCTTACTCAAATTTACAATTTAAGTCATTAAATTGTATTGTATTGTATAAATATTAAATTCTTTCTTAGTTAAATTTACTTAAATTTTTTTTTTATAATAGTCTTTTATTTTAAGGTCACGGGTGGTCATCTAAGCATTTATATCGTACTGTGTATGACTGTGTATGTGACAAATAAAATGTTAATTTGATAAACTCCAGACCACTTGCTTATGAATAGATTGTTACTGAAGTTTTAAAAAAGTGGGTATAACCTTAATTGTTCTTTTTTTGAAAATCTTTAGAATGTTTATGGAGGTGACATCATAGACAGGGACAATGAGCACAGATGATATGATGGAGATCAAAGTAGGTGAAATCCAGTACAGAAGACAAACTATGCAGTGGGTGACCTTCGATTGTGATATGTGACAAATTTCGATAGTTTGGTTCAGTTGGGTTCATGGCGCAATCGCATGGCTTTGTGATGGAGACTGTGTTCTTTGTTGCTCTACCTGTACCATTGAAACCACATACAGTATGTCAGTTAATAAAAAAATATGCCCACTTTTTTGCATTATTTCAGTACAGCCCTCATATACACATTCTCAGCTAAAGAAAGTATGAGTTTAAAAAAAAAAAAGTGCAGTAACCTCAGCTGTAATAAATCAAGGCTTGTTGCGAGACACTGAGGCACTGTGCATCGCCGTCTGACCGCAAATCGACTTCATGTTCGGAATCTAAATAGGCCTGGTGCAATGTACACAGCAAAGCCAAAGCACGCCAAAGCTGGGCCCACACACACACACACACACACACACACACACACACACACACACACACACACACACACACACACACACACACACAGAGTCTTAGAAGATAGAAGTGTGTGTTCACCCATGTGCCAGGAACATTTGCTGGCATTAGTTCTGCAGCAGAAAACAACAACAACAACAAGACCTCGCTCAGGGGAAGTACAACAAATCCTACAGTGCTTTTGTATTCTGAATTCTGATTGGTCAAGAGCTGTTGATTAATTTTCTGTAAGAAATCATTGTCATATTATATTTATGATACAATATTTATGATATAATACTTATTAATTAATTACATTTTTATTACATATTTATTAACAGACTTGTTCTTGTAATGTTTTTTTTACTATACGTTAGACAGCAGGTAGTTCTGACCGAGGAATCTGCGCTCCACTAGTGATGAGCATACAGTAGCATTTATAGAGCATGTATAGAGTATAGCAGCACTAAGGTGTCTAACTATATGTGTCACTCTGCCTCACAGGAGTCCTAGCAGTGGTTAATGACACTAACTGTGTGTCTCAGCGTGGGTGAGAGTAGGTCTGTACGGTCCGCAGTACTGAGGAGAGACCAGCTGCCTGACAAAACCCACATTCACACACAGTCACTGACGCACTTTCAGTAAGAACACACACCTGATAACGTGATGTCGTCTTAAACAACACGCCGTCTCTGCACTAATCACTTCTCAGCCGTTCTGAATCGACTTTAAACCGTCCATGTTCATTCTGTTCACGGCTAACGCTTAACTACAAAACTAACACTTCTAACTCAAGGCTGAACCCCAAATCCCTCTCTAACCCATGATCAAGGGCACTACTTGGTATGTGGAACAGGGGATTGTACAACCTACATAGTACACTAGCTTTCCATTTAACACTACTTAGGATTCGACCCCAGAACCCGGAAGTTAACGGAGCTGATATTCTAAAGTGGAATAAGTGGAAATATACAGTAAAGTAAATCTGGTGAGTTTATCAGGACTGTCCACTGCCTCCATGGTTTATTCTCCTCATCTTTGTGCTATAGAGTACCGCTAAGAGTTTAACATCACTCTCACCTCCTGTCAACTTCTTGTTGGTGAAGTAAAATAACCGCTTAAATAAAGAGACAAAACATAATCTGTTGTGTTTGTGGATCTGTTGTATAAAAGCCATTTCACCCTTGAGTGCTGTTGTACTGCATAAATGTTGAAAGATTGCTAAGTGTTTTTTTTTTAGCCCACTTATTTAAAAACTTTTTGAACTTAGTCTACTCAGCAATATTTTAAACTACTATCAAAAAAATTTAATAATAATAATTAAACAATATTTTACATAGCTATTAAATGCTTCATATACCATGACGCTCCCTGAAGCTTGATCTCTAACTCAGAAATATTACTTTTAACAGCAGGAAGTTAGTGAGATTTCTGTGTCTAATTGACTGACGAACAGATAATGGATAATGCGTTGCCTTTGGGAATAAGCATATAAATAAACACCACACTTATCAAAATTACTTAAAACTTAACCCTCAATAGTGATGTCCTGCCTCCAGACATCATGAACATTATTTTTCTTGATGCAACAAACAAACAACAACACATAATTCTCCGAACGATCAATTGTTACTTAATAGAAATGGCATTGGATCGTCTTGACCTCTTTTAGCAGGAGTGCAGATGTTCAGCAGCCTTTAATCAACATTCCAGTCATTTTCATCCAAGATCAAAATGTGATTCATGTTTACCAGGAAAGCAAGATGTATTTTGAATAAGATGAGAAAGATATAAATGTGTGTTAAAGAATGATGAAAATTCAGCATGTTGCCTCATATCCGTAATGGGATTTCTCATTTTTACATAATAATAATAATAATAATAATAATAATAATAATAATAATAATTATTATTATTATTATTATTATTATGATTATTATATAGCCACAAATTAAACTGTTTTGTTTATAAACTATATGTACTGTATGTATCTTTTCCTATAGTATATTATCATAGTAGGCATAATATTGTCTACTGTACTGAGGTATAATGTAGAATAAAGTAGAAGTAAAGTAGTAAAGTGATGATAGCAATAACAAAATAAATCTGGAATATAGGAAAACCTTTTGATAGGGTTGATACGCTCGTACGGTTCACTATATCACTTCAGTATATTTTTGTAATTGAAAACAAAAAGGTAAAAACTAAGTAAAAATTTAACTAGCTGTCCTGCATTTGACAGTCGTAATTTTCTGGCCGGATATCTTCAGTTTAGACAAGGCGAGCGCGTGGGAGTTTATTTCATATTGATATTAGAGTAAATTACAGTATTTCACAGGCCACCACTTGTTATAAGATGTAATCAGCACAGAGGATAATGTTTTATGCCCTCGGGGCCTCGGCACCACTGTTTTCACTCCTACCGAAGATGTGATCGAATGGGACAGATAGATTTTCCGCATTATGTTTTCATTCACACCAGACAGAATTAAACGTTATATAAACAACACCCCTACTCACGCGCACCTTAATATCCCCTATATAATAAACAACACACCCTCAATTATTCTTTAATTGGTTCTACAGCGTTCTGTAAATGGATTTTAAATTGGTACAGGACCTCTCGTCAAACACGACGGTAGGGGCCGTATAAAAGGTAAACATCAAACACGGCGCAGTAACGGACCCACGGCGACAACAGACATGGTAGCATACGAATAAATAGCGATGTTTACTATACAGTATGGAAAGTGATGGAACAATCAAGTAAGGTCTCACGTTTGTAGCTAGACTAAAGTCCAGAGGGGCTGATTTACTTACGATTCAGCATGAAGAGGATAATCTCTGTGCACAATCGGAAAAACGGTGTGTGCAGTTAATTAGTGAACATGTGCGTGACTTCCAAAGGAAGACTGTCACGATATTGTAATTTATCTCCTGAGGGACCCTGAGTTCCCTGACTGATCTACTGTACACGGTTCTTTGCAAACGCATCTGTTTGATCCCTGTTGCCTTGTTTTCTGTTTATCTAGTTCATTGTTGTTGGTTTTTTTTTTTTTGTAATGTGTATCGTCATTTCAGGGGCAGTTTCTGGAATTATGACCCTGATTATTGGTATTACTGAGTAATTAGTGTCTGTACGACGGCTGCATGAACGTATATTTCTTGCATGTATATTATGCAAAAGCTACACAGGGAAACTGAAATTTCTTATAGGAGTATAATGCTATTAATACTACTAATACTACTTCTTTAAACTCCTCATTCACTTTGATTTGTCACATAAGCAAACATACACAGTACGGTACACAGTGAAACGCTTATACTGCTGGTTGTGACCCAAAAAAGGGTCGGTTGATATCGAATGAGAAGGTAAGAAGAGAATCTACAAATACAGTGGCAAGAAAAAAAAGTATGTGAACCTGGTGTGTAAAGGGAGCTGTGTATCGTCATGAAATGATCATCAACCGTAAAGTATGGTGGAGGAAACATCATGATTTGGGTCTGGTGTGCTGCATCAGGGCGTGGCGGCCAGCTTACAGTCACTGAGGGGAAGATGAATTTCCAAGTGTATCAAAAAGTTCTTTAGGATATTGTCTGTACATCAGCTGAAACTCTGTAGAAATCGGGTGATGCAACGGGACAATGACCCGAAACACCGGAGCAGGTCAAGACAGGACGTACAAATACAAAATCCTCCTTTTGGAGCGGCTGAGTCAGACTCCAGACCTCAACCCAATAGAGATGATGTGGAACGACTTGAATGGAGTCGTACTGTACACACCTCAGACGTATGTGTGAAATATGAGAGAGCTAAAGCAGTTCTTCCAGGAAGAATGTGGTAAGGATTCCTCCTGAACCATTTGCAGGTCTGATCCACAGCTACAGGAGGCATCTGCTTGAGGTTATTGCTGATGGGTTTTTTGTCAAAACTAAATTACATTTCAGAAGATAAAATTTTAAATATCAATATATATTATATATCAATATATTTAAATATAAATAATAAGAGAATTAGAGGGGAAGATGTGGCATGTACAGTAGTTATGACACAGTCTGAGTGAATCATCGAGTGTGAAGCTGCTTTTAATACAATTACTACTGCAACAACTGCTATTACTTCACACACCAACATCCCCTTCTACTACTACTGATACTGTAACTCCTCCTCCTCCTCCTCCTCATATGAGTGCTATTATTAATGCAATAACTATTAGAGATCTAGACTCAAGGTTCTTCAGCGATATACTGTATATAACGGTGCTACCCGCGTAACTGTTAGCTTCAGGCTCTGCTTTTTTACACAAAATTTTCACTTTCATGCTGTTTGCACAATAATACTATTTGCACTTTTGTCACAGATAAAACTGCACATCAAAGTTTCGCTAAATTAACTTTATTTTCCTTTTTTTATTTACAGGTATGTGCCTCTTATATACCGTATCTTGTAGTTTTCTGTTCTTAGTAACTTCTGGTGTGTTCTCACATTCTCTGGTGTGTACTGTACTGTATACTGACTGTAGCTAAGATATAACGTGTGTAATCACATCTATAACCTGTCTCTGTGTTACTGTCTCTACTGCTGCTGGGTGTCTGGAATTTCCTTCAAGATCAATAAAGTTTCCATCTATTATCTATAATAAAGTTCTTTATCTACTACAGTACTGCTACTGTTAATCCTACTCATCCTCCTACTGTAGCCCTACTATTACTGATACAACAACTCGTTCTGCTACTACTGTCGCTGATTTTGTAAATTTATTCTATTTAACAAACATAAACCAACCCATTTTTACAATGATTTATTTCAATATTTCAGGACAACTTACACATTCCTTCCTTGAGTGAAAATTCTGCACTTAATTCAAACAAGTTGATACACAAATACTTTTTTTATTGCACTATAATACTCGGTCATTACACCAGCCGTTCTGTAACTGAAAGTCCATTTTGACTTTTTTTCTGTTAAAATTCTGAGCACAAACTTCATTTTCACTATCAATGAATGAAACATTTCCCTCCAGTGACCACGACGGTGCGAACGTCCTCATTCACTCACAGCCGCCTCCGGGCCACCAGCGATAAGTCAAACCAATCAATGTGCGAGTGTGTATTCTGGATGTAGTGCGGTGTTCTTGGTTTTAAAACAAAATCCAATTTAAGCTGATTTGGTTTTCTTAATGAAGCTGAGAAAACAGAACAGACGTTCAACCTGTGAGGTTCGTCTACAACACGCTTATACGTACCGCTGAACGTCAATATTAATATGCGCAAAACTAACATGGCTCAGAATAACTCAATATCATCTTTCTTTATGTTTTATTTGCTTAACTAATTCAATAAATATGACTACATTTCAAATTGCCTACACTGTAACAAATTGATGTAAATTTACAGGACTTTTTTTTTTTTTTACAGTTTCTGACTGTTTTTATTGTTTAAATACTGCACATTACTGTAAAAGAAACAGCATTACCGTGATTTACAATATTTAACTGTAAATATTGTAGCTACAGTACAGTTTAATACACTACAGTATACAGTATTTAACTGTAAATTAGATAATCAACACACTTTAATGAAAACTTCAGTAAGTGTAAGTACTTTTGCTGATTTTGTGGGCCTCCGAGTGGCGCAGTAGTTTAAAGCACTCGCCCGATCATCCGGAGATCGCAGGTTCGAACCCCGGGTGATGTTCAATTGGACACGAATAGATTGGGGAGAAAATCGGGGGGAAAGAATTGGGCAGGACTTTAAAAATACAAGTTGTCCGAATAATTATTTACCACTAAAATACAGTAAACAGTACAAAATCACAGTAATAAACTGTATATCAAAATACAGCAATTTACTGTAGTCTATCTCTACAGTACAAATACTGTAATAAAACAGCATTTAACTGGCAAAACCGCTGCCAGTAATTTACTGTAATTTTACATGAAATTTTGTACAGTGTATACATCAGTTTACATACAGTATATCACACATATCCTGGATTTATTTTTCTTCTTTTTTCATAAAAAAATTTCTATTAAAGCTTCTCATCATCCCATTATGAATCTTGAGTCTTAAAAGCAGCTTTGTGCCAGATCTGTGTCCTATTTTCTTACAGAAGTGATGGAAATCCAGGGCAGCCTGAGTCGATGTCAAGGCCTGAAGCTGCTTCGTTCAACACAAACCCTCAAAGAGATAGTCTAATTATCCGGCGTGAGAAGTGAGACACCTATCGGGGTCGCTGGCTTTAGTGAGGAGTAATTAGTAACTTCAAGGAAAAATTCACCCTGAACGACTTGCATATTCATCTTCATAATGAACATGCGATCTCCAACAGTGTCCAAGATTTATCGTGTAATGAAACCGTCTGTGTTCACTGCCGTTTCAGACGTCTCTTTTGTAACCTGGTTGCGAGCTGTGCCGGGTCTCCAGTATACAGTACATACCCTCCGGCATTCCATCCAGCACTAGTTCCACACTGGATTTAGAGAAGCTCTGGGGATTTGGAGAAGCTTTATTGTTGGAAAGAAAGCACAAAAAAGCACAAACTCCTCTGTCCTGAAGAAATAAGATGATGAAAACTTAAAGTCGGAAACTTTATTTCAGAATGTTACAAAGCGCTGACACTGGAGACTCCTTCCGTGAACACCTCCTAATTTAAAACGTCACAATATTTATGATTACACAGATCATGCTAAGCATTCGTTTACTCAGTCACTTACTCACTCATCATCGATACCGGATAATCCTGGAGCCTATTCCAGGAAAATTTAGAGCACAGGGCGGGGTACACCTTGGACACACACTAATCTGCATGTCTTTGGACTGTGGGAGGAAACCAGATTACCCGGAGGAATCTCACCAAGCATGGGGAGAACACGCAAACTACACACACACAGACGCGGGAATCGAACCTGGCCCCTGGCATCACACCTGGACCCTGGAGGTGCAAGGCGACACCACTAAGCCATTGTACTGCCTAGCCTTCATAGCCTTTATTCTTGTCTTTAATATAAAAATGCTAGCATATTTCCAGTGAGACCCAGGACAAAAAATTAGGTAGTATTATATGAATGTTTTAAAGCATTAAAAGTACAACCAAAAAAAAAAAAAAACCTAAGAGACGGAAGGAAAAAAAATCAGAAACACAGTAATTTTCACCTCAAGAACCCTGTTGACTTTTCCACTCTGAAGCCCGTTCTAATTAGCTGTAATTAATCCCATTAGCTGAAGGAGGTGTGCTGAATCAAACATGAGGAGGTGGTATAAACCCGAACATTTGAGTGACCACTCAAGCTGGATTTTACTCCATGTCTTTAGCAGTGTTAGGGATCAGATTTGCTCAGAGTTAAATATCTGTACTAAAGCTAAGCTCTAACACAGATTATCATGAGCTATGTTAATATACAAGTAAACACACCAGGATTAACAGCTGTATTATATAACTGTATGTACACTGGGGATGCGTCAATACCTTCTGCTTCTTTGATAATTATTCTGAAATGAGCAACCTACATATTGTTTCCTAGGTTTCTTTTCTTTTCAGAGAGGAGTTCCATCTCTCTTCTGCTGGTTGATTCGCCACCGAGTTCATTCCCGCTTCGTTATCAACGCCTGAACACATTGATTTTAATTTCAATTAGCTTCACCTACATGTTTGCAAGTTTTATTTTTGAGAAAATTCTCCTATAGTGGTTTTAATTTGGTTCAAAATTAAAGAATGAACTTTGCTTCTTCAGGAGAAATGGTGTCAGTGTGTCCTGAAGCTTCATGCGCGTTTTAATCAAATCTGTTTTATTCTTAGCTTTTTTTTCCACTCTAACAACAGCCTCGGGTTATAATGCTCTCTAAAGAAGTGTGTACTGAGTACAAAAAAGGAACCATACTTTTATTTTTAGTAATCTATGGTAAAAGGGAAGGTGTGAAAAGCAGCCTTATAACACAAAAACTATGTACTGTAAGTCATAAGCGGTGAGAATTTGTTAAGCTGTTTTAAGTTTATCTTCAGGAATGGTTCCAAAATCTTCCATGCTGATGCTGAACCATCACAAGGTGTCTAAGAACTTACACCATTTACCTACAAAGTCCCTACAACATCTCACAATCTGCTCAATTTTTTTTTATCTGTTAACAGTCTGGACAACTTACTGGAGAAACCTCAGTAATACACAGCATATACAGTGTAGTGTCTGCTCAGCTCAAATTTGTCCAACACTAGACCATGGATTCTGCATATTTTTGGAATCAGTTATAAAGTGTTACAAACCACCTACTGTACAATGTCTACAAGCTACAGATAATTAGGTGTAATGATGCCAGTTTCACGAGGGCAAGAACCGCGTGAAAATACAGTGGAACCTCGGATTATGAGCATAATTCGTTCCGGAAAAGGCTGGTATTCCAAAACACTTGTAAAACAAATAAAATTTCCCTTTAATTTTTTAATTTAAGAAATAATGGAAACTCAAATTATTCGTTCCACAGCCTGAAAAAATAAATACACCAAAATAATTAGCACAAAATATGAAGTAAAAATAGAACAAATTAACCTGCACTTTACCTTAAAAAAAAGTAAAAATAAATCGTGACAGATGATTGTTTCCTTTTATGCGCACAGGCACCTAACAGTTCACCTAACCACTGAAACACACCAGTGCCCGTGTAGAGTTAGAGCGCATAAACAAACTAAAACAATAATGTTTTAGGCTAAGATATCATACATCTTTGTAGTCTTTTTGCACACACACGCGGGTGCGTTACAATAATAATAATAATAATAATAAGAAGAAGAATGACAATAATAAATTCGGAGAACTACTACTACTACTAATAATAATAATAATAATTCTGAATGGAGAAAGCGCAGTCAAAGAAGTACCATCATTAAAGGAGAGAAGAAAATGAAGAATAAATACATATCAGTTTGAGCTTGACACGTTTATGAGCTCTGTCGCTTGCTGTCAATGGGCGCCTAAGAGACATAACACATTTTTCAGCTTCAGCAGAGACACAATACTTCAGACTGAAACACGACTGCCCCCTACAGGTAATGAAGGACATTTTCACAGCTTCCCGTCAATCCTTTTAGCAAAAATCTTTGCTCATCTTTCGGGAACACTCATAAACCGCCTTACTGGTAATCCGAGGTTTTACTGTACTCAGCACTGTTCAGAACGGGCAAATCAGGAGGCTGCTACCCCATAGAGTTCATTCATTCATTCATTCATTCATTTTCTATACCGCTTAATCCTGTGTTCAGGGTCGCGGGGGACCTGGAGCCTATCCCAGGAGACTTCGGGCACTAGTCGGGGTACACCCTGGACAGCGTGCCAATCCATCGCAGGGCAGGGAAATGAGAACAGAGAGCAGTGCTTGGATTCCCCTGGCTACAACAGTACAACCCTCCCATCAACTGGCCGACCCATTCTGTCTAGAAGTGGGGATGTCAGTGTCTCCTAAGCTGCCTTAAGGACGTCCAACTCACATCCCCAGCACATCCTGCCCCAGTACTCCTTACTTCTGCTCATCAGGGCTACTGGGATGCAAACCCACACCGAAGGTCCTTGCACCTTATGACCTTGCACATTATGACCCCCATACACCCACCCATGGGATGGCATAGTTATGCCCCCATGGAGGCCAAGTGGATGACCACAAGGGTTGGTGTCAAGAGCCTGGGTGACCGATTGCTCCCTTCTCAGCATACACAGGACCCCGGACACTTTAAAGAGTTCTGTAGGGTCCAGATTAAAGCTCTGTTAGTTTTTTGTTTTTTTTCAGTTCTCTTTGGTTTCTGTTTGGTTTGTAATTAATAATCCCAAGGTTTCTCTAAATGGAAAGGTCTTTCCGTGTGTGTCATTAACACTCTCTCTCATTCATATTTCGTTGACCACCTCAAAAGTCCTGTGTAAGGGCTCTTATAAATACTATTACATACTGTAACACTAGGTTAAACAAATTTGCTCAAGAATTTCTCTGATAGCTGTGCATTCTTCTGCCATGCAATGCACCATACCTTCTTGAGTTCATGTTTAAATTCAGGAATGTGGGGAATCCCCCTTTAGTCAAACTTCTCCAGGGGCTTGCTGGATTGGTCAAGTTTCCTGCATGAATAGATTGATTTTAATTTGACTTCCAATGCACTTTAAAAATCCAACCTGTAAGTGTAACAAGCATAATTCATGAAGCATAAGCAGGTATTTTATGAAGGTCTAATGTCATTTTCAGGAGGAGTGCTGCACTGTACCATGGGGCAAACATTAGGACATTGCCTTTGTACAAAACCCTTTTCACTGTGACAGATTCTTCTCATTATTCACCATTTTATTCAAGCACGTTGTTGCATTTATACGGATGCAGAAACACAAACAGCCGGAGGTTGACAATAGATTGGCAGTAATAGTGCACCCGACTGACCGTGAGCTGAGCTAGCTGAACTGACACGCCAATTTACTCATCTTATTCTATGTAGCACTTGATGGGAAGAGAAGAAAGGAGGAGATGCAGCACACATCCATAACAGAGAAAACATTACAGAGTTAAAAGAAGTGATTGAGATTGAATTTAAAGCCATTTTTTGGGCAAAGTCTGCTAATGGAATGACAATGAAATGGAGTTGAACATATCAAATCTAAAAATCAACATTGACTGCTGCTGACCAACTTTGAGGTGACTTTGACACACAGGAAGGATGGAGTGAACTTTAGTTTAAAGCCTGGATAAGTTATGTTTTATCTCTCAGGGTCTTTCTCACATGACACTCTGCAGCACATTTCTATAACTCAGCTATATAATATTATCTCAGGCTTGGATTGAGATCATTGGATCATTTTTCATTTAGGGAAAGACAGTGGTGGGATGGGTTGGCAGGTGTTAGTATTTCTTGGATGCTAACTCTTGTTTGACGCTGAAAGATGGCACTTTTGGTACCAGGTTCCTCTTGGACATAATAAAGCAATTAGTAACCGCTTTATCCTGGTTGGGATTGCTGCATGCTGTGTAGAAGTGCACACTCTCACTCATCATCTATACCACTTTATCCTATATCGCAGGGGGCCTGGAGCGTACAAGCAATTTGTGAATGCTGGTTAGCCTAATCTGCATGTCTACTGTATAGATTGAGGAAATCTACCAAGCTGTCATGGACACTCAATCTGCGCCCGGCACTAGGACCCGGAAGTAAGGCGGGCGCCAAACCAGGAAGTATAAAAGAGGTAAACAAACGATGGCTTACCGCTCAGTCATTGAGTTCGGCCCATGTCGGTTCCGGTTGTCGTTTCAGCAAACCGTGAGTACTCACCATTTGGTTTATCTGTTTTCTGCTATTGTGTGTGTATTTATAGGACGCGGGTTAAATTTGTGTTTTTCCCTTGCTCCCCTTTCGCGAGAGTCCTTAGATTAAAGTCGCGTGGTTATCCGGCCTACTCGCTTCTCATCCGCGTTTGGGTTTACCATCCACGCTACATTGGGCTAACCGCTAAAGCTAGTCTTCTGGTCCCCGAGGTTAGTTCACTCTTGACACAAGCATGGGAAGAAGATGCAAACTTCATACAAACAGACCCCTAGTCGTGAATCAAACCCAAATCCCTGATAACCACTGCTCCTGCTACATTTGTAAATGTAGTAAGGATTCATTAAAATGTCTACAAATTGTCTACAGTCCTCTACTGTAGACAATTGGTCAACCATGTCTGTAAAAGAGGGTCTGGATTTGGTCTGGATATTTCCTCCAGGATATGATCAATTTTCTGCAGGATATAACTCAAGAGTGTCTCTTGGACAGTGCTGGATTTGTCCAGCTTTCACCAGAAGCAAGTGGATTTGTTTAATATTTCTGCAGAAGAAAGGATGATTAGTGAATCTTTTCATGGGAAGAAGTGGGATTAGCCAAACATTCTGCAGGAGTGGACAGAATTAGTTATGCTTTGGAAGCAGGCAGGATTGGTAAG
Source organism: Channallabes apus (assembly GCA_030522415.1). Taxonomy (NCBI): domain Eukaryota; kingdom Metazoa; phylum Chordata; class Actinopteri; order Siluriformes; family Clariidae; genus Channallabes; species Channallabes apus. The sequence goes on along the minus strand of CM060126.1, from coordinate 2,161,804 downwards.
TGAATTGTATCATATACATTATTATACAGTGAAATTATATTTCTTGGCTCCAACAAGATGGGATTATGCCAGGACTTAAATCAACAACCTCCCAATTAGTAATACAGAAGTTTAACATACTGTACTGAACCAACCCACCACTCGAAGGATGGAAATAGTCCAGCTTTCTTTTCGAACTGAAACAATTGGATCTGGACACAGTTATGGCCATGTTTCTGCAGAAAGTGGTGCGATTGGTCAAATAAATGTTTCTTTGCCCAAGTTTAATTGATCATATTTTCTACTTGAATGCCCAGGATTGTTCAAAATAGTCTTCTGGAGTTGTGGACAACTAGACACCTGTTTTTGCTGGAACAAACGGGATCGGTCAAGTTGACTGGATCGGTCAACCATGCACACCACTACCACCAACAGAATTGATATTTGTCCTCAAATCCAATCAAGCAGCAAGACACAACACGAGCAGCGCAGTCAAACAGATGTCGTGCCTAGCATAATCATTATTTATTAGCATAAACAAGGCTGGATAATGAACACTGCAGGTTACAGCATCTGGAGAACTTTGGCTCACAGAATCCCACAGGAATGGCACTGATGGCTCTCTGCAGCTTTCAACTAATTCATGGCTGGGTATTAAACAACATGGTCTCGCTTATACAGCACAGCAACTGGAAAGGCCTAAAAAGTGGAAATGTTTATTTTTAAAGCTTCACTTGAACCCTTAAATAAAAAGGTAGTACCTGGTTATTCAAACTCCCTGTGACTTTTTGCTTTAAGAACTAAAATTTTTGGTGTGCGAAGCATTTTTACAATACAAGTGACTGAGCTGGTTGCGCAAACCTTTAGTAGCCGTTCAAAACTTGTTTGCATCAGTGGAAAGCCAAGCGAAATGAGTTTGTGAGGTTTTTTTTTTTTTGCATTTTTTTACAAGATTAAGTAAAGACATACAGTAGCACGATGGGTTAGCAAAATGTTAGCAAGAGGGAAAATGAGCCGCTTTCAGTTTGGTTTTTAAAGCAGCCGGTGCAAAGACGAATCATAAATTAAAGGTTACTGTAAGTGAAGTTTAGTCAATTTATTTAATTTTTGACTTCATTTACATGTCTTTCTAAATGTTTTGAGTGCTTTTATATGCAAAAATATGATTATAGTGTAATACTGATAATGCTGGTAATATTTTTTGGGGGCTGCAACAGATTATCTGCATTTACATTATTTCCTATGGGAAAATGTGTTTCGCAATATGAAATTTCATCTTAAGGACTTGCCTTCGGACCGGATTGAATTCATATGCCAAGGTACCTAATAAAAAAAAAACAACTGTATGTGCCTTTTATACTTATGTCACTATTGTAGTACTTTTATGATAATTCATTTATTATGCTACACAGACCTTATTGTTATATAATTTATAATAAGTCAAGTGACATTGCTTATAACACCCTTTGAGAGCATAGTATGCACTGTACGGTTAAATAAACTAGCATAGACACATACAGTAATATAGAGTATGATGACATTTAATATTACAGTAATTATCCATAGCACTACTGTACATGATAAAGGACAGGGTATACCTTCCCCTATGACATGTTGTGTCAGTTTTACAATCTGAAGTCTACCGTACAATCCATTCATTAGATTCAGTGTAATGCAGAAGTTCAGTTTCCCGAGATTTCCAGACATTAATGTAGATTAAGAAGAAGTGACTGTACTGTTAAAGTCTCAAGGAGACTACGAGCAAGTTTTGAGAACTTTTCAGCTTTTTTAGCTGACAGCGTGTCCTTCAGAAAGTTTCAGCAGCAGTGCCATATGTTAGCGAGGGCAGAAAGACAGCTAAAGGCTTTGCGGCATGAGAAGGATTTGTGGACAAAGACACACAAACCGCTGCCAAGAGCACAGTATATGGCTTTTTATGCAAATACTAAGGTGGGGCAAATATCAGGGTTTTCTTCAGGGAGCGTGTTTGTAGGAAAGCCAAGGAGACATGCATTGGAAAATAAATACAAGAAAAGGGAGGACATGGCTGGAGGAAGGACAAAAATTGCATTGTGTATAAGTATAAAAATACATACTGGTTTCCTCAGTCTCTGAGGCTTTCGTGAATAAATATTAAAGTTTCAAACACAATTTCACATAAAAAATTTATGGATCTTTCACGCCAGGCAGTTTTCCTTTTCTTCCAGAGCACAATTTGTATGTAATTCAACAGGAAGTGCCACAAGACAAGCAGCTTCGGCTGGTTTTATTAAGTGCTGGAGGAATTTTAACATCACATTGAGTTAAAAAGTTCAACTTTTTGAGAAAAGCCCTAAATGACGTCAAGCTTTTTGTTGATTTATTTGCACTCTCCATCAAAATGAGAAAAAAAATGTAATAAGTACAGCTGTACCTCGGCATACGAACGCCTTGGCTTAAGAATTTTTACCTTAAGAACTGAAATTTTGCAAGAGATTTACCCTTAGCATACGACCCGAGCTGAACATCGGCTATGTTGCAGGTACGTCCCGGAGCTGTTCATAACTTGTTTGTGTCAGTGAAAAGCCTAGCAAGTTGAGTTTAGATATTTTAGCACCGCGGGCCCCAAGAATGTCATCAAGGACGGTAGCAGGAAGAAAGGGGAGCCGCTTTCAGTTTGGTTTTTAAAGCAGTCGGTGTCAAGAGGAATCATAAATTAAGGTTCAGTGAGGTTTAATGTCTATTTATGACATAGTTTAAATGTCTTTTCTAAATGTTTTGGTTGTTTTTATATGCAAAATATGATTATAGTCCTGGAAATTGTTAATATTGGTAATAGTTTTGGGTGTTTGAAACTGCATTTACATTATTTCTGATTTCACAATACAAAATTTCAACTAGAGAACTCGCCTCCAGAACTGGTTAAGTTCATATGCCAAGACACCACCGTAACATGTAATACCGAACATGGTGTATAGAAATATTATCACTTGCTAAACCACTCATTTTCTGTCTTCCAATCCAAAACTCACCAAGCTGCCTGCAGAGTAACACTCAAGTCTCAATCTTAAAAAAAACGTAAGAGTTTCTCATGATCAGATCAGGGTCAAGATACACCCTAGAGTTATTCTGGGAATTCAAGGTATATACAGTATATGCATGAAGAGTTCATGAAAACATTCATATTCGTCCTCTGCTCTTGATTGTGTATAAATTTAGGCATAAATGTCTAACTACTGTACACTTCAGATTTAAATTCAATTGTTTGCACGCGGTATTCCTTGCAGTCACTTTTAAAGAACACATACACGTACAGGTTTACCAGGTCAGTGACAACATTTTATATTATTGTCATTAATTAAAAGAAATGTTGATAAGAAAAAAAAAACACAAGAAAAATAAGAAAGAAATCCATAAATTTTAACAAACTGTTCACTTATTGATTAAAAAATACCATGGCACTGTACAAACAACTGTAGCTCAGCTAACAGAAGCAACTTATTTAAATATAATTAGATGTTATATAATTTCTGGCATAGAGGTCATCATAATAGCTTCCATGGCTGCTTTTCAGCTTTTACCCGGATTGTTCATCCCAGCTGCACCTTATGACCTCATACTGTAAGGAGTCATGATATTTTTGATAAGTTTCTTACAGACGCTATCGAATAACCACTAAATCTGCTTCTCGTCATGATATGAACCATTTGTATCATTTTGCATGAGACCAAACTGACAGCTCAGCCTCTAACATTTCCAACTTTGGCATTCATTTATGAGACCTCAAGATCCCAGAGCAATGTTAAGATTGAAGTAATACGTCCCCACAGCGTCGTTCTGCTAAATTACAAAAGATGGGGTGAGGATGGAGCCGGGGCAGCTTTCTGTGCAGAGGGCGGTCATTATATAAGAAGCTCGAGCTCAACTGAATACTAATTAAGGACGTACACATGGTAAGTCAAATAAAAGGGTGTCTCAAGAAGACATGGGACTGTTCAGGGTCCAGGCTGTTTGCTACAAAGACTCCATGACTCCATCATTTATGTTTTTTAGCAGTTTGTGCTACACTGTAAAAAAATTATTGTAAATTTTACGGTAAAACAACGCCAGCTGTGGTTACCAGAATTTTACCGTAAAAAAGATGGTAGGAATGTTTTTGGTTGTACAGGATTGCACTCATTATACTGTATATTTTACAGATTTTAATTGGTTATTTTGTTTATTTACGTTGTTTATTTCCGTCAAATTCCAGGGTTTACATTGTAACAAATACGGATCATAACCATGTTTTTTTTACAGCTCAGAACTGTCTAATTTAAAGATTTATGTTGCAATAGTAATGGTTTATGGTGATGAAGTACCTGGAGGAAACCCACCAAACACGGGGAGAACATACAAACTCCATGCACACAGAGACGGGAATCGAGCCTGGCTGGGAATCGAACCCGGACCCTGGTGGTGGAAGGCGACAGTGCTAACCACTACACTACCATGCTTGCTACACAATTGCTGTTGTTGTTGGACTATTTGTTTTATTATGAATAACCATAATTAATTCATTCAGCAAATCTGTGAAAGCATCATTTTATCACACTAGCTGGAGCTAAAAGATATAGAAGTTACAGTACATTGCTAAGCATTCGGATTTTATTGTTAAGAAACTATTAAGAATACTTTTATACTACAGTGGTGTGAAAAACTATTTGCCCCCCTCCTGATTTCTTATTCTTTTGCATGTTTGTCACACAAAATGTTTCTGATCATCAAACACATTTAACTATTAGTCAAAGGTAACACAAGTAAACACAAAATGCAGTTTTTAAATGAGGGGTTTTATTATTTAGGGAGAAAAAAATCCAAACCTACATGGCCCTGTGTGAAAAAGTAATTGCCCCCTGAACCTAATAACTGGTTGGGCCACCCTTAGCAGCAATAACTGCAATCAAGCGTTTGCGATAACTTGCAACGAGTCTTTTACAGCGCTCTGGAGGAATTTTGGCCCACTCATCTTTGCAGAATTGTTGTAATTCAGATTTATTTGAGGGTTTTCTAGCATGAACCGCCTTTTTAAGCTCATGCCACAACATCTCAATAGGATTCAGGTCAGGACTTTGACTAGGCCACTCCAAAGTCTTCATTTTGTTTTTCTTCAGCCGTTCAGAGGTGGATTTGCTGGTGTGTTTTGGGTCATTGTCCTGCTGCAGCACCCAAGATCGCTTCAGCTTGAGTTGAGAAACATATGGCCGGACATTCTCCTTCAGGATTTTTTGGTAGACAGTAGAATTCATGGTTCCATCTATCACAGCAAGCCTTCCAGGTCCTGAAGCAGCAAAACAACCCCAGACCATCACACTACCACCAGCATATTTTACTGTTGGTATGATGTTCTTTTTCTGAAATGCTGTGTTACTTTTACGCCAGATGTAACGGGACACGCACCTTCCAAAAAGTTCAACTTTTGTCACAAGGTATTTTCCCAAAAGTCTTGGCAGTCATTGAGATGTTTTTTAGCAAAATTGAGACAAGCCTTAATGTTCTTTTTGCTTAAAAGTGGTTTGCGCCTTGGAAATCTGCCATGCAGGCCGTTTTTGCCCAGTCTCTTTCTTATGGTGGAGTCGTGAACACTGACCTTAATTGAGGCAAGTGAGGCCTGCAGTTCTTTAGATGTTGTCCTGGGGTCTTTTGTGGCCTCTCGGATGAGTTGTCTCTGCGCTCTTGGGGTAATTTTGGTCGGCCGGCCACTCCTGGGAAGGTTCACCACTGTTCCATGTTTTTGCCATTTGTGGATAATGGCTCTCACTGTGGTTCACTGGAGTCCCAAAGCTTTAGAAATGGCTTTAGAACTTTTACCAGACTGATAGATCTCAATTACTTTTGTTCTCATTTGTTCCTGAATTTCTTTGGATCTTGGCATGATGTCTAGCTTTTGAGGTGCTTTTGGTCTACTTCTCTGTGCCAGGTAGCTCCTATTTAAGTGATTTCTTGATTGAAACAGGTGTGGCAGTAATCAGGCCTGGGGGTGACTACAGAAATTGAACTCAGGTGTGATAAACCACAGTTAAGTTATTTTTTAACAAGGGGGGCAATCACTTTTTCACACAGGGCCATGTAGATTTTGAGGTTTTTTTCTCCCTTAATAACGTAAACCTTCATTTAAAAACTGCATTTTGTGTTCAATTATGTTATCTTTGACTAATAGTTAACGGTTTTTGATGAGCAGAAACATTTAAGTGTGACAAACATGCAAAAGAATAAGAAATCAGGAAGGGGGCAAATAGTTTTTCACACCACTGTAATTGATGAATACAAACCTAAATCAAATCATCAAAACCCATCAAAAGTTATTCAAGACGCCGACATCAGCATGGTCTCATGTATTTTTTAATAAAGACAGCAAAACAATATTTAAATTCTCAAAATCAAATATACTAGTGTCAGTGTGGACATTTTTACGTGTTTTGGGCAGACAATCTAAGCATATAATTTTATAAAAAAAATTAATTGTATCACACACATGTTGAAATAGTTTATGTCCTCTGTCCTGCATTGTGGTTTTTAAGTGCACACTGCACTGGGGTGTTAAATATGTTCATGTATTTTGTAATGGGTTTCGCACAAGGGGGGCAACAGCAAACACGGACATGTGGCGAGGTCTTACGGAAAAGGGGTAATTTTAATTAGGGAAAAGGTTAAAGGAGGGAGGAAGGAAAAAAGGGAAGGAAAGGTGTGCACGTGCAGATCTGGTGGGCAGTGCCCTGCGGGCACTGATGACATGCGGGCATAGGCTGATGAGCGGTGGCGGAGGGCAAAGTGGCGCGTGTTAGCGGTTGTCCTTGCCACAGTGATCAAAGGGCGGAATACCATTCACAAATTTAAAGTCCTTGGTTAATTAGACGGCTATAAACCGTAGAAAAAAATATTAAAATCCTTAAAATATACAGTATAATGAGTGCAATCCTGTACAACCAATAAAGTTGCTACCTACCGTATTTTTTTATGGTAAATTTCTGGCAAAATTACGTTTTTCTTACCGTAAAATTAATGGTTTATTTTTTACAGGGCAGATATTTTTCTGATTTTTAAACTCTATTTAGGTTTTGTAAAATATAAACTGATGCTTCAGTATATTAGTAACAAATACCTTCTCTGAGAGTTTATATGTTACATCCATAACTTTAAAAAAATTTACTGCAATAAACCATATTATAACCATACGGTTATCGCAAGTTTTCTGAAATACGTTTTATTCTGTAGCATTTATACGGTATTTTACTGTTGAAATTATGGAAATTTTTTACAGTGATTGGCCTTCTGTGGGATCAGACCAGATACGCTAGCCTTTTATCCCCCGGGAAGGGGTTTGCCTTCGGTGTCCATGCTACTGTCACTAGTTTTCTGGTAAGCGTTTGACGTGATTGAATCAATGTTATTCAATTCCCCTGGTGTTAGTGTTGTGGCTGATCGGTGTATAACGTATACTGCTAGATTTAAAGCAAATGGGATTCTAAAAAGCAAGGAAAAAATAAATGAATAAAGACTTTGATTGTTTATTATTAATTTCCCTGAGAAAAAGTTGCGTTTAATCGGAGACTAACATTCAGCAATGTCCTCAAAGATAACAGTATTGAAAACCAGGCCAAATGCATCTTTTTTACTCACCATTTTCCAGCAAATGTTTATCATCATATTAGTCAATCATACTGTACGTTTGCTAGAATGTGATGCCAGTTTAAATTAATCAATTTAACCTTATCACCCTACACACTGCATTTGATCGCAGTCCATTCTTTCAAATTCTTCTTTCAAGACATTTTAAATGACGAAGATAATTTCACTAATCTCTTTCGGTTCAGAATCCACCTCCGAACACTTTGTTGTTATTCTCTTTATCTAGAAAGCAATAGCAAGGATTAATAATTGGCTCGTATATCTTATTCATGCAGCAGAATTAGACGACTGCAAAGGAAAAACAATAATCCATTTATCTCACGCCTCGGGAAATACATCACAACAAAATTAAAGGAAGGACTAAATTAATTCATAACAAGACAATGTATGAAAAATAATGCTGGAATAGTTTTAGGAATTAAAAGAAAAAAACTCAGTGTGTGTGTGTGTGTGTGTGTGTTTTGACATGGGTTTGATTATTATTTAGATTGAGATTCTTTCAGGCTGATTACTTTGACACCAATTTTGGTTACAGATGAAGATTTTGAAAACATTTCTGGGGGAAAATAGTAAAAAAAAATATGGCAGCACTGAGTAATGGTTGAAATTTCGAATCAGTTAGTGTTTAGCTAAAGAGTCAGAAGGAGAAAAACAAAAAGTAGTTTACGGACTAAATTGTGCAACGATGCAACATGCCAATTGGATCCACTGTTAATTTTCCCAACGAGAGAAAAAGTCGACTGACTGAGTTTAATGTCTTTACTTCTGCATGATTCTTTTTTTTCCCCAGAGTAAAATAGTAAAACATACCCACGCAGAAAGAACAAGGTTCCAGAACCTAATGGTTGAACCCCTGATAATAACATAGACAGAATAAATATTACAGGAGATTCAGCTTTGTAGTCGTACAGATGGTAACCTCATACACACTGAGGTTACCGTGAACAGTTTGCCTGAACTCCAGTTTTATTCTATATCTGCTCGAGGCTAAGGATGCTTGTTAGAGTCTGGCAATGCCGCGGCACTTTCTGTTAGGTGGAATGATCCACTCCACAATTAGCTTGTAAAATCCAGCTTGTTTACCCTCAGCCAAAAATAAGCCACTCTGTACTTCTGGCTCAAACGCACGAGCACACCACGATCCAGGCTGGTGGTTTCACTCTGCTCCAGGCTCTGTTCATTTCTGCCATTCAAACCAGGCTGAAGGACACGAGCTCTTTGCCCAGATTCTGGACCGCTTACACCATCGATTTTTGTGCCATCATGATTCCCAGAGCTGAGCTCAGCTTTGGCTCGAGAGTTGGCCGAGATGTTCCAGCTCGCCGTTTTATTGATACAGCTACATCAGATCATTAATAGCTCTTGACATGGAGTGTGTCTGTGCATCTCAAATTGTTACTTTGGTTTGGACCATAAAAGAATCAAGGAAGGGAAGGAAGGAAAATCACTGAACTCCTTTGAAGATGGCTTTTGAGGAATGTAGGAGCACAAAAACTCTGAACTAGTGATCTGTGGAGGATATGATCATTTTACTAATAATAGAAATAAAGTACTATGAAATGTACCTGTATAATGACTTTATACTGTACAAATCTATTCACTCACTCTATTCAATTTAATATTATTTATATAGCGATTTTAATAAAGACCATCATCACTAAGCAGCTTTACAGAATCAAAAGAAAATTAGAGAAATGAGTTTGAAATGTGTGAAAAAAAATATATGCATAAATCAAAATAATCCAAGGCAGCACAGTGGCTTTCAGTGGTCAGCACAGTCACCTCGAACCTCCAGCGTCCGGGTCTGTGTGCATGGAGTTTGCATGTTATCCCCATGCTTGGTGGATTTCTTCCTGGTAGGCACATGCTCATTCACACACTAAGGACAATTTGGGAACAGCAATTAGCCTAACCTGTCTTTGGCCTGTGGGAGGAAACTGGAGTACCCGGAGGAAACCCACCAAGCACAAGGCCCGAGGAGGGAATCGGACTTGGAACCTGGAGGTGCAAGGCGACAATGCTGATCTATGCGCCTGTCAATTTTAATAAAGGAGGTGTGGCCTGTGTGCCTAAATCAAGCTTTAAGCAGTGCGGTTTCTTGTTTTTGATTCTTCATAGAAATAAATGCTAAAGGTTATCAAAAACAAAAAAAAGAAGCTTGAAATCTATTGTAACATTCTAACAGGAAATATTAAATATGTCGTAACCCTGCTGGATTCTGCTCAGACAGGAACGCAATCAACTATAACTCCGGTCTCATGCAGGTAATCAAGGGAAACTGCACCTGCTCACGCCTCTTTAGAAGCTTCTCAGTGGCTTCACACCATGTGCGCACGCTGGCTCTGCGCCAGGTAGGAGAGCGAGCGACTTCACACCGCTCCAGTATATGGGGGGGGGGGGGGGGGTGGATCGTGAATGACGATCCCGGCCGCGGTGGCTCGGGACACAATACTGTAGTTTCTGTGAACATTCAGTGTGTGGATCATTCACCTGATCCTTGAAAATTTGACGTCTAACTTGGATTGCATCGGTCTATGTGAGCTGTACACACGATGCAACACCACTTGCACATTACAGGAACTCGACTGGGAGTTATTGCAACATATTGACCTCACATAAAGACATTTCCACATGTTTGGATCATTAAAGGAGTTACTGGGAGGCCAGCGTCTCAGATGTGAATCAGGCAGGCAGTCTATTCATGATGCATACAAAAAAAAAATATCAACCTTGATGGTGTCCAAGCGCAAGTGAAACACTGGGAAAAGGGCATTAGTGTAGCAGGAGATTATATAGAGAAATAAAGGAAGTTTTACTCTCAAAAAGTGTTCTGTTATTTGGTACATCAGCAGAGAACTGTACATTGATAACATCAGACAGAATTATAATTCAATGCTTTCATGATTTCCTGTGAAGCTGGGCTGCTCTTAAAGTGATGCTGTGAGTCAACATGGGTCCTTTGTGCAGCATTTCACTCTAATGCCTGTACTGTATGATTTTCAGCTATGTTATGTTCATATCATTAACTACAAATAAATTGCTGAATTCTTGCTGTTAAAATTTCACATCTAGTGAACTGAAAATCGCCAACATCTGTATCACTCTCTTACTCTCGGTCTCCATCTCTAAGCTGCTACTGAACCTCAGGACACTGAAATGAACACGACTATGATCTACAGAAACCTGGTGAAGTGTGTGCTAGATTGTTCAAGGTTGATTTTTCTACCTTCTCAGCCAGTGACTGAAAAAAGCAAAGCGAGTCTTGAATAAAGGCTTTGCATTTTTTAAAATGTGAATAATGTGCAAATAAATCAATGAAATATAATTTAAATTCACATAAGAACGAGCAGAGAAAAATTAAAAAGTACAAAAAATAATAAATCAAGTAATGATGCTAAAATTAAAGACTAAATGTCACAAAAAGTGCTTAAATTGGATGTAAATTTCAACACAAAATATTAAATGCAAAATATTTTCATAAAAAGTAAAGAATAATGAAAATTAGTTAATCCTGTGCCTAATTCTAATGTTTACAGGAATTTTACTTAATATGCCCAAAAAATTACTATAAAGTATATTATACTAATACACTACCGTTCAAAAGTTGTATAACACTTGCAAATTTCTTTGTTTTTGTTTAGTGATTTATTTTCTACATTCTACAACAATACTGGGGATTTCAAAACTATGGAATTAGGTAATTACGTAACAACAAGAAAAACACCAGTTAGTTGTTATTGTAAGACACAGAGGTCGGCCTTTCTGTAATAGTTCCTGCAAGAACAGTATTGTGTCAAGTGCATTTGCAAAATCCGTCCAGCACCATAATGAAACTGTCTCTCATGAAGGCCGTCCCAGGAGGACGAGACCAAAACATACCCCTGCTGCAGACGAGAAGTTCATTTAGAGTTATCAGCCTGAAAAATGACCAATTAACAGCAGCTCAGATTAGAGGCGTTATGAAGTCTTTACAGAGCAGAAGTAGCAGAAACATCTCAATATCAACTGTTCAAAGGAGATTATGGAGTTAGAAAGTGTTCTAAAACTTTTGAACGGTAGTGTGTGTGTATATATATATATATATATATATATATATATATATATATATATATATATATACACACACACATACACACATATACACTGTATATTGCAAATTCTAACAAATAAAATGGTTTATTCTGGGCCGGAGGTCCACCAATTCAGCACCATGGACAGCGACGTCTGCGGCACCAGGAAGCCGGCACCAAAACAAAACCAGTGTGATAACTTTCCACCTGGGGATGGACTTAATCACCCAAGGCTGGGAGGAGAAAGAAAAACACAGCTCACTGCAGAGGAGATCGAGCCGCCAGACGAGTGAGAGCACGCATGGTTGAACACTCCGCCACTAATCCTGCTCTCTGTGGTGATTTTCTGCAGCTTCCCTTCAGGAAGTCAGAGCCGCGGCTCGGTGGTGAGAATCTATCCCACCTGAGCACAGCGGCCTCATGCCTTCACTACGCCACCTTATCTCACCCAAGCACACACACCAGGAAGAAACATCTCTCCATTCATTGCACCTTCAGGACCCCACTCAGAAAAAAAACAAAAAAAAAACATTCGTAATGGCTGGCTGGGTCTGCAAGACCAAGCTCATGCTACATGATGAGCAGGTTGACTTGATTTAGGCTTTAAACCTAATAAATGAAGAAAGTACAAACAAATTATTGATTAATCAAGGTGCAAAGTAAACCACACAGAGGCATAGCCTACTGTATGTGCCTGTCCATCTCAGTGAAGGAGGTGTGTCTGATATGTCTGACAGTCTTAATGAATGATGTGTGGCCTGTCTGGTGAAAGAGGTGTGTCCTATGTGCCTGTCACTCTTGGTGAGGAAGACAAGGCCTCTATTATTGCCAGTAAAGGAAGGAGGCGTGGCCTCTGTTCCTGTGCAGTAAATCAAACTGTACAAATCAAATAAAGAGAATGTTTTAAGTAAAGTAATAATTATGTTACAACAATTGAACAGAATTTAAACACAGACAATTACTGCAATAAATAATGATTTAATGCTCTTCATTTAGAACATGAGTTATGATTATTAACATTCTCCCAGCTGGATTATTTACCAAGTCAAATTAGCTCACTTTGAACCAGTCAGATTCATGAGCCATTAATCTTGTTTTTGTTTCATTTTGTTAAACTGCGCTGGGAAAATGAGTCGAAGTGATAATGAATAACTGAGACAAAGACAGTGAGCTATTCATCTTTTTAAACCGGGCACTAACTAGAAAAAAAGGTGTTTTATTTTAATTAGAGTGCTCTGAAGTAAAATAAACCGGACAGCTCTGTCTCTTACCTATCAGTAACACCTCATATTAACATTTTTCTTTCTTTTAGGTGAAATTGCTTTTACATAATGAGGAAAGGAGTGTTTTGACTCCTAGCAGGTCAGATTGTTATAGAAACAGGAATGATTTGTTACTGAAAAAGGACCAGATCAGGATCCTGTACTGTATATCCTGCTTTCAGTTGGTCTTCTGTGTTTTGTAAGACGTCATGTTTTGCCCTCGCTGTCGGAAATCTCACCTTCCCTGACAGCATCGTGATGTTCACGCCGATCTGGGTCGAGCTTGTCAAACCCTGGCGGTGCGACCTGACAGAACAGCGGGGCCAATGAAAGGGAAGTGAGGGGATTTTAAAAAGGTCAGTTTAATTTTCACGTCACATCAGGAGTTCACAGATCAATACACGGTTGTAGAACGGTGAGTAAGGTTCTGACCCGGTGACCGGGAGGTTGTGAGTGAAAATCCCACAACTTCAAGAGATGAAGTGGACGGCACATCATTTGTTGCCAATCAGCACCAAGATCCGAATCGGGAATAAGCTGTGGCCTGAAGATTGGGCTTTGTAGGTCTTGATTTAATCATTGATGTTACTGTAGCTAGACATCTTCAGGATGGACGAAAGCTGACGTTTTCATAAGAGAAGGATTTGACAAATGCAAAGACATCTTATACCCCATATAAGTCGTTGCGGTCGGTAATAACCCAGTTAATTTTTCAAGCGTAGCGACCCCACATTGAGTCATTAAGGATTTATTTGTTCTCTCCAAAGGAAAGAGAAATAATATTTGCGTGATCTGATTGAAATGAACACACATTTACAGCTGTGTAACATCAATCACACACAGAAGCTGCACGCTATGTAATTCACCAGCGTTAACATTAAACAGTGACGTACTGTAGTATTATCCAAAGACGGAAATACAGGTCAGTGTTTACTAGTGGCATTAAAATATTTGCATTGTTTAATCATGTAGCACTTTTTATATTTATGACACTCGGGCTAAGGAACATGATTAAAAGAAAATGACAAAATGGAAGAAACAGAAACATGGAGAGAGAGAGAGAGAGAGAGAGAGAGAGAGAGACTCACAATACAGTGATTCTCTTCTGACTCGACTTTCTCCATTTATTATTATTATTATTATTATTATTATTACCTTTGCTTTTTGCTTCCCTTCTTCAGTAGTTTTCATCCCTAGTGTCACTTTATGTTAGACTGCACAGATAAACTTGTATATATTTTTAATCAGATTATTTTTGTCGTTATTTCATGCTTCAGCAGTACGAGTGTACAGTATGCAGGAGCCGTCGAACATTACATATAATATTGCGTGTGTATTGTAGGATTCTCTCTTAATGAAATGTGTTATCCCCTGAATGTTCTCATGAATATAAATAGTAATGCGCTGCTCTAGGATTAGACTCAATGTAGATATTGTGATTTCTCTGTCGTCCTAGAGGATACAGAACCTGAGCCATGCAGAGTGTGTGTACAGTATGTGCGGTGGGGGCGTTGCGTTTGTGTGTGTGTGTGTGTGTGTGTGTGTGTGTGTGTGTGTGTGTGCTAAATCAATGTCCATAATTTCAGAATCTCACTCCAAGCTCTTCTGGAATCTTGCTAGCTATGACAGAAATATATATATTTTTTAATTGTCATTAGACTTTATTATGAAATTAACAGAACTGATCAAACCATAGATACAATAGATTAAAACATTTCAATTGTGTTTAATCACTTTTTTCCTTAAAACTTCACTTAGTTAATTTTGTCATTACGTCCATCCACATTTAATATGAGGATTTAATAAAAATCGATAACGACTCCATAAATGCACTTTAATATTGATAACGGAACTTAGGAATAGATACCAAGGTGTTACCAAGGCATTAATGTCGAGAGGAACCAGCCGGAAACGCTCCAATTGTCCTCGCAACATTAATGACGCTGAAGAACACGACAGAATGCACAGAGTCCAAAAGAGGCTGTAAGCAGCTGTTCTCATCCTCTACCGAACTCTCTAGAGGTCGTAATGACTTTTGTCGGTGAAGATTTGAGAGTGTAATGGAGGTACAAGATCTGCAGCGGGACACTCAGATAGATAATAACCTTCCCAGTTTAGCTGGAAACATTGCGTTAATGCCGAAGCTAATTATTATCAGTTCATCGTTTGTTTTCACAATATGAAAACAAAGCGTTTTGTCCTTATAGTTGTTATGAGACTACAAATCCTTTTTGAAACACTGCTTGCGCTTCAAAACCATGTTACTGTATACTCCATCATATTATTATTTTTTTCCTAACTAATGGATGTGTATTTAATCAGCCATTCATCATACAGAGACTTGAGCAACAGAAGGTCGAGCTCTAATCGACTAAGTGCTGTTTTACAGGAGATTAAAAACACAGTTTAACTGTACAGCTTGTTATATCATATGGTTATAACCGCTTGGTTGCATCATCCGTTCGTTCTATTAAAGGAAGTTTTGGCAAACTGCACCCAGGTGAATTTAATAAGCCAGAGTTAGAAAAGCATAATAATGGACTAAATGATGTGCATAATCTGATTCTGAATCCCAGGAACTTTCTCTACGCCCTGTAATATTGTACTGTGATGGTACGTTTAAACCCAAGTCACTAAGTTTTAAACTTGATTGTTACAGTATATGAAACGAACATCATCTGCATTTGTAGTAGATGCAGACTAACAGACCAGCCACTCAGACTTGCACACCGAGTCTCACACACAGACACACTCATTCTCAGTGTGCATATTAAATAAATGGAAAAAGTAAGAATGTTAAAAGAAGAAGAAATGAGATGACTTGAAATATTAATTGTTTTGTAGTGAAAAACATGAGTTCTAAGAATAGAGAATAGAGACACAATCTTCAAAACCATGAAGACATGAAGCTTATTTACCCATTCATTTTTTTGAGATTTTTTATTGTCTGTATTAGGAACTTCATGGTAATTGTAGCCTTTGTGTAGAATATTATAGTCTTAAGCTGGAAAGGTGAAAGCGAGATTGTCTTAGAATGAACAATTCAGCTTCTAAAATAAACCTCCTGACAATTTATGTCATGTGCTCAGAAAGCCAGCCCATTTAACCAAGCAACTGATCATCTGCAAAAAATGTTGTAAAAATAACAAGAAATCCACAGGAGCTCCTGCTGTGGATGTCCCTAGTCGGTTTTCTCACATCTCGCTGCGGTGAGCACAGAGAGCTGATGCACTGCTCCAACGTCTCCACCAAGAGAAGAGATAAGAAACGTGCTAAAGCCTGATAAAACCTGAAGCGAAACCATGCCTCCTAATACAGTCACGATGACAGACACTTTAGATTTGACGTACAGTATAAAGCAACCCACTTCACTATATTAATACTATTTCTGTAATATGAATTAAATGACATTTCTATTATTGTATTCCACTCTAACAATAGACGCAGAAAATGTTTTGACTTCTATTTCAGAGACAATTACTACAGAAGACAGCTGTGATTAATATTAAATGGTAGTGATCGAATTAAATAGAGAGTTCCAGCGCAGGAAATGGCTCTCAAATTAAAAATAAAATCAATTACAGTGATGGGTTCATAAATCATCGCAGAGGAATTGGACAGTTAAAAGCTTCATGGCGCCGAGAACGATGTGACAAGACGGCCGTTTCTGATTGCGTATAACGACAGTCAAACATATCGTATATAAAACTAACATTCCGTGAGTCTCCCAAGCGTCTAAGTGGTTTGATGTGAACGCTATTGTTGTTGTTTGTGGGTGTGGCCTGTCCAGCACTTGATGTTGTTGTTGTTCTAATGGGAAATGTGGTTAATCTCAGGCTTTCACACAATACATGCGATACAATTGTAATCCTTAAGGCAGCAATTTGATATTTGGTAAAACAAACAACAATTCTGAGATAATAATTTAATTTAAATAAATATTATACCTATTCCATTTTTTTACCTGATTCCATTTTTCGATTCAGTAGCACTAATTTTGTAGTGATGTTTCTTTTTAGGTTTTAAAGTATTAATTATGAAATACTTAAATTTAAATTTTATTAATGCATTCCGACTGGAATGTGGAACCAGCGGACGGCTAAATGAGATGCAAATCGAGTCCAAATACGCCTGTCTGCCTGAGTGTTTGTGTTTAAGTATTCTATTATGGTTTGATATGTGAGTACTGTGACAGCTAATTGCAGTTAATGAACTGAGACTAAATGCTAATGAAGATTCTTTATCAGTCCCTGGTGAATTAGGTCTCACTAGATTCATTAATTGTTTTCAAAATTGATTTGGGCGTCTTAGAACTGGTTAAAATTAGCATTTTACTCAGTAATTAAGAATTAAGACTTTGTTAGAATTGGTGATGATATTTCTAATAGGATTTCTCTATGGGGTACCTCAAAGCTCTCTGTTGGGTCCTGTGTTATTGTCTTTACACATGTTGATAGAGATAAAATTAGCTATATTTCTTACAGGTTTTAAAGCATTAACTATGGAAAGTAATTAATAATTGTTGGATGTTTTTTAACTAGTTTTGTACTTTGGTACAACTGTTAAGTTGTGAACCATAATGATGATGTTGAGTGGGAATGTTTTTTAATATCATCTTGCTAATCTGTTACTGTATATTATTCATACTATTAACTATGAAAGCAGGTTGTTAAAGTGTGAAAGTCTGTTAGTTGTCAGATTAGCAATAAAAAGAAAAAAAAATGAGCAAACTGCACTGGCTACTGTACTACTACTCAGTACCAACAATTTTTCATCATCCTTTCAATCTTGATTTTTAAAGTTTTTAGACATGATGAGAGTTTGACTATGACAGGATGCCATGTCACAGGAACCATTTGTATGTATCATTGAGGTTGTTTTGTTGTTAAATGGAGCTTGAAAAGCAAAAGCCACATGTTGCTCTGTTACATGTTACAGATTCAGTACTCTTATTCTTACTCTCCACTGTCTTGTCACTGTAACTGTCAGCCTTGACATGACTCGCTTATCAGTTTCAGAGGACATCAGCTTTATTGTTTTGCACCTCACAGTGTGAACATATTGTACCAGCTGGATGTCTGATGACTTTCAGGCCATATGTATGGACCGCTTTGATCTCGAGCTTGCCTTTAGTGGCTCTTCATGAACTGTCATGCTTGCCGGAGCTGCTTATATCTGATCCCGAGAGAGCAGGCCATTTACTGTATATGATGAAGCGTGAAGCTGAAAGTGTGAGAAATAATTTTCTCTGAAAATAGTATCTGTTATGTAACTGATTATTTTTCTCTAAAAATAGTACCAGTTATGTAAGCGCTACAAAATATTGTACTTAGCAGTCATACTTCATTAAATAAAATCCCTGAAATGTAAAAGAAGGTTCTTAAGATTGGTACAGTTCTTAATGAAATCTTTAGAAAATTTGCATTTATCCAACCCTACAGCCATGCTAAATAAACTGACATGGCTAAAAATTTGCTATGTTGTAAAGGGAAATTAAATTGGATTTTTTTTTAATGAAAAAATTAAAACGGGGAAACACTACCAAAAAGCAGTTTTACCCCCTACTGCTGTTAGCCCCCCCCCCCCTCCCCCATTTGTATAAGATTGTGTACTGTCTCTTTTTTTGTTTACACTCATGTTCCACCTTTCTTTCTGATATACAATCTCTTTCTATCAGTATATCATCTTTGCAAGTCTGACTGCGAATAAAGGTCAAACATTCATGCGAGATGAAAATAAAAAATAAATCTTTTTGCAGATCCAGAAATCCCAGAAGCCGCTCATAACTCGAGCACAATATCAAAACTTAAAAATTTTATCTCTGTCTTTGTGTTACAGCCTGTAGTAGCTTTATCATCTCTAAACCGATCCGTGCGAGAGAGACGAAAGCCTTTGAGGCCTCATTAAACCCCAGTGCATGATGGGTAAAATGGACTTCACCTTTCGGTGTCCATGACTTGACATGTAACTCATTTCCCTGTGTGCTGATTATCATTCTAAGGGTGTCGGAGGTAACGCGATGTGGAACCAGCGGACGGCTAAATGATATGCAAATCGAGTCCAAATACGTCCAAAGTGTTTGTGTTTAAGTATTCTATTAAGGTTTGATATGTGAGTACTGTGACAGCTAATTGTAGTTAATGATCTGAGAATAAATGCTAATGAGGATGCTCTATCAGTCCCCAGTGGATTGGATCAAATTGTTTTCAAAACTGATGTGGTCATGTTGGAACTGGTTAAAATGATAATTTAACTTATTAATAAGAAAGAGAGACTTTGTTATCATTGGCGACCATATTTCTAATGTGATTTTTTCAGGGTGTACCCCAAAGCTCTCTTTTGGTACCTGTGTTATTGTCTTTACACATGCATGTGTCTCATCCATAGTAAGAATATTAAACACAAAGCTTTCACAATTAATCTTCATATTGCATTGTTTTTTTTCTTGTTCTTTTATATAAGCTGATTAAACCGCAATACACATGTGAAATTGAGTCATTTTTTATTTTAATCGCACCTCATTTCTATTTTCACTGTATCAACTGGTTTAAAGTGAACTCGTCCTACAAAGCCTCTTTATGCATAATCTCCAGGTTATAGCTGGGTCAGAGCCTCAAAAGTGTCAGAAGAGGGAGTAAGGATTTCGCTATAAACTGATTAAAGGTTCTTCCAACCGTCTACCCTGCCAAGAGGTTCTCCCGCTGGACGGAGAACTAGAACTCTAGCTTATGGATCCTTCTTCTGGCACCAATTAGGACAAACTGTGCAATCAAACATCCTGTCAATTAGCTAAAAATCTTGGCTTTGGAAGATAAGATCATGGGTTCCCCCTGTTTTATTATAAAACATTTTTAATAGAACATGTCTCCCCTATCCTTGAAAATAATTATTATCTGGAGAACAATTGTTTTTTTTTAACAAAGGATCAAATTTTTATTTATAATTTTTTCATATGAGCACCTTAGAAAGTGGTTTAGTGCTGTTATACAACATTGAATTTTTATAGATACCGGTTTATTAATTACACGCCCTCGTGGGCTCTCAAGACATCTGCAAGACATCCTAAGACGTCTTTAGGTCATCGAAAAATTTATCTGTGTTTATATGAGGGTCGTTCCCCCATAGCCACATTATTTAGATCCTCTTGCGCTGTTCCTCAAAGCACATTTGGCAGCGAGTGACCTCCACTGGGTTAGGTTCATGGCAGCGGTTTTGGCATCATTGCATAATTTGTCACTGGCCTTTAAATCCATCACAAAAGTGAGACAGGTCTGAAATTATTTCTGTTTATCTCAGAGTGAATTCCGGTAAATTGTGACATGGGAATGCCAAGACTATTGAACCCACAATTTCAATTTGAACCCACAGTTTTTGTGCCTGCTTCTCGAAATGACTCTCAGTGTGTCTAATTAGTTGGATGTTTCCACACTGTTTATTGCAAACATCTTGCATATCAAAACCAAACCTCTCCTTGTTTCTTGGTCCAGTTAATTGTTTTTATCTGCCTTGCCTGTTTACGGACACGTCTGCACATGATTACTGGTCTGGTTCTCTGGACCCTGCCATCGTGTTATGCTCTCATAATTAAAAGTCTCTGCACTCTGTCACTCCTGGATGGCCTTTATTAGTGGTGTTTGTTTGTGTTTAATGCTGTATGTATTTAGTACAAGGCTAGTATGATAGTGCTTGCTCTTTATTGATCACGCCACTGATACCCATGGGATAGATAATGTTGACGCAATGTTCCTAGCGCGATTTATACCAAATCTCATTTGACCTCTAAGCCAAAAAGACAGAAGGTTAGCATCCAAGCCCGAGATTTGCCAAGCAAAGCCCCATACCCTCTTTTGCTCCAGGGGGTGCTATAACATTACCAAACCTGCACTTTGACTCCAACAACAAGCTGAGATAACAATGAATAATAATTCTAATAATAATGTAGACAAACCACTGCTATGAACATGAAAGAAAGCTCCTATAGACTTTCGAATATGAGGGACAACATCGGCAAAAAAAAATCCTCCTTCTTGTCAAAAACTTAGTTGTTTCAATGTACAGTATTTATTTTTCTTTCTAGTGATTAACAAAGCTACCACTAGTAAGTGGCATGATCATTTTATAATTTTAACTGCAAGTCAACTGGTACATCAATCCATGCGAGTTATTATTCCAAGAATATTAACCTATAGAATTTGATATTTATGTTTACTTTATTATTTTGTTTGTTTGTTTTTTAACAGAAATCTTGGACACCTCATCATCTGTTGTTTAAATCTGGCTCAACCTGAGCAGGAACCTGAAGCACTCATCTCCACTGCACTGATTTTATATATACATATACTGTATATAGCCTTTTGTAAATTAGCATATAAATAAGCGCTGTGCTTATCCAACACTGTTTTTTTTTCTCTTGTTGTTGTTTTTAATCAGGACCATGCTGAATGAAAAGTTTATTTTATAACTAGAATAATGAACTTTGCCTTTACCGTTGACTATACGTCCATGCTGTAGAAGAAGGAAAGGCCGTTTCCATTACCAGTCATGCCTTTAGGGACTTTGCAGTAATGGAGTTTGTTTTTGGATTAAATTGAGCAAAAAAAATCGCTTGTTAAAAGAGAAATGTACAAAAATGAATGAATAAATAAATAAATAAATAAATAAAGCAGCTATCCGAAAGTAATGGTGTATCCCTGACTAACAATCCCAAATGTACCAAAAATCAATATGCAGGTCCCTTACTGTGAATTTTCAATTTTGTCACTTATTCGCTCGATTAACCTCCTATTATTTATTTATTATGTTTTCTTATTTAATAATGTGGAAGTGTGGGGACATTTTGGTATTATTGTTCAAATAAATAAAAAGAAATGTGGAAACAATTCACCAATTTGACACTTACTTTAGGTAAAGGTAGTTAAGAGTCAGTTTGACTTAATTTTATTTGGAGAGTAGTGGAAACGTTTCAGGAAAATTACAGTTAAGTGAAAGATTAACTGTTTGATGTTTTCTGTCACTTTTTTTTTACTTTTAAAAATTAAAGTAACTTAATGAGGCAAGAAATAAGATATTTTATTTGTCTGTTAAAATTACATTTTAAATGCAAAGAAATTTTGATTGATTGTTTTTTTCCATTGGAAAAAAGATTTTTCAAAAGTATTTTTGAGGGTTTAAGTTATTTTTATTTTCAATTTAAATTCATTGAATGAGTGAAGTATACTGCAAAAAACGTCTTGGGTTACTTTGCTGTAACCCTGTTCCCTGAAAAGGCGGTAACGAGCTGCTGCGTGAAAACGCTATGGGAACCATTGCCACGTTGCCGGTTGTGAAGCATGTGTGCAAACACGCCAAATTTTTGGCTATATATAACCTCGGTCAGGTGACGTCATCTGATTAGATGCAGCTGGAGGTTATAAATACAAGTGAGCCGGTGACAAACCTCAGATTAATTTGTCTGAACGGACGTCCGGTCACGTGGTAGTGCGGCATTCGGACGCAGCATCTCATTCCCGCCTTTTCAGGGAACAGGGCTACAGCAAAGTAACCTGAGACGTTCCCTTTCAAAAGCTTTTACTCGATGCTGCGTGAAAACGCTATGGGAACGAGAATACCAACGCCGCCGCACTACAAGTGTCTGGACCCCCAGGTTGTGTAGCGTGTGCACACAAGACCAGGAAGTTTCAGATTATGTCTGGGAAGCTGACTCGAGGACTCTTGAGCCCAGAGTGGCATGGACATTCAGACTATAAAAATCTTACAAATGTGTGCGGAGAGGACCAACCCGCTGCGTCACACATTTGTTGCAGGGGAGTACCTCTTGCAAGAGCAATAGATGACGCGACCCCTCTGGTTGAATGAGCCCTGACTCCTAGAGGCGAAGTGAGTCCACGCGGCTCGTAGGAGAGGGCACTAGCATCTCTCACCCAGTGTGACAGAGTTTGTGTGGTGGCGGCCGCCCCCCGGTTGCGGCCTCCATAACATAAAGAGTTGCTCTGACTTATGCCACTGGCTGGTGCGGTGGACATACTGTAGGCCTGAAGAGCACGTACTGGGCACAGTAGGTTAAGTTTCTCCTGCTCCGAATCCACAAAAGGCTGAGGACAGAAGGCTTCCAGGATGACAGGGTGCATGGTTGAGAAAGGAACTTTTGGTAGATAGTTTGGGGGAGGATGCAGAATGGCCTTGACTAGGCCAGGGGCAAAGTCCAGGCAAGACGGGGAGACTGATAATGCACGCAGGTCTCCGATCCTCTTGAGAGAGTTCATGGCCATAAGAAGAACCATCTTGAGAGTCAGAAGCTTGTCGGGCGCTGACTCTAGTGGTTCAAAAGGAGTGTCGATTAGACCTTCGAGCACGATAGATAAATCCCACGAAGGAGACGTGACTCTAGTGGGTGGCCTCAACCGTTTAGCTCCACAAATGAAACGGGCACCTAAAGGGTGATTTCCCACAGTAACTCCTTCAGTCAGAACGTGGCAGGCTGAAATAGCGACACAAATAGGGTACTAGGGCACAAGCCCGAGGACAATTTCTCTTGCTGGAATTCCAGCACTGAAACGATTTGGCAGTGGACTGGGTCCACGTGCTTTGCCATGCACCAGCTCTCGAATACCTTCCATTTGAAGGCATAAATCCTTTTAGTGGAGGGAGCCCTAGCACTTAGGATGGTGTCAATTACGCCGGCTGAAAGGCTGGCTTGACTCAATTGGCCCCCTTCAGGGGCCAGGCGTGAAGGTTCAAGTGCTTGGGCCGGGGATGAAATATTGTCCCCTGTGCCTGAGATAGAAGATCCCTCCTCACTGGAATCATCCAGGGTGAGCCGTCGAGGAGAGATATTATCTCTGAGAACCATACTTGGGCCGGCCAACGGGGCGCTATCAATAAGAGGCGCAAACCAGCTTGACGGACCCACACCAGGACTCCCGGGAGCAGAGCTACCGGAGGGTATGCATAGAGGCGTAAATTGGCCACGTATGGGCCATCGCGTCCAGACCCAGGGGAGCTGATTGAGTCAGAGAGTAGTAGAGGGGACATTGTGCAGTCTCCTGGGAGGCAAAGAGGTCCACCTCTGCTGTAAAGAATCTCTCCCAGATTTGAGTGACTACTTCAGGGTGGAGTGTCCTGAGCCCAGAGCAGAACCTGATGTGCTAGCTGGTTCAAGCGTCGCGAACGCAGGCCACCCTGGCGATTTATGTCGGAGACTACCAATGTGCTGTCCATCCGCACTAGGACATGGTAGCCTCTCAGCTGCTGGAGGAAATGTTGTAGAGCTAAAAATAGAGCCTTCATTTCGAGGCAGTTGTGCCATGCGAAAAGGTGGCCTCTCCAGCTCCCTTGGGCTGGACGGCCATCCAAGACCGCGCCCCAGCCGGTAAGGGAAGCGTCTGTTCGTTAGCATTTTGGGACGACAAGACGGACCTAGAGTGGGACCCAAGGTGAGAAACCGGGGTTTGAACCACATAGAAAGGGTACGAAGTCCTTTGCGCATAACCCTTATCCGCCTTCGGGGATTTGTTCTTGTGTGAACTCCCCTGGCTCTGAACCACAGCTGAAAAGCTCTCATGTGCAGGAGACCCAAGGGTATCACCATGGACGCAGCTGCCATGAGGCCTAAACATTTTTGTAAGTGATGTACAGTCACTTCTTGGACCAGCCTGATTTCCTTCAGAGCGTTGTTTATGGATTCGACGCGAGCAGGAGACAGATGTTCCTGCATAGCGATCGAATTCCACCTGACGCCCAAGTAGATTGCCACGTGCGCCGGAAAGAGAACGCTTTTCGTGGTGTTGAGTCTCAATCCCAGCGAATGAAGATGAGCTAGGACGACATCCCGGTGTCGAAGTGCTAGCTTCTGAGACTGGGCCGTCTCTGTGTAATTCAGAATGCGGATGCCCTGGAGTCTCAAGGGAGCCAGAACTGCATCCATTCGTGTATGTGCGGGGTGATAGGGCTAGACCGAATGGAAGAACCCGAAATTGGAAGGAGGGAAGGGTCGGCTTCTTTAGTGAGGATGATGTTCCAGGAGCGTCTCCTCAATCTGGGGCATCATCACATAACCTCGTGCCTTTGCATCAGCGATGTTCGAATAAGACGAAGTCGAAGGTACAAA
Source organism: Channallabes apus (assembly GCA_030522415.1). Classification (NCBI taxonomy): domain Eukaryota; kingdom Metazoa; phylum Chordata; class Actinopteri; order Siluriformes; family Clariidae; genus Channallabes; species Channallabes apus. Next base: position 2,136,740 of record CM060126.1, on the reverse strand, counting down.
GATATGGGAAGAAAAAGGATGTCTCCATGAACGAGATAACTCGTTGCGGAGATCATCAAAAAAGGGGAGAGAGCGGCGTTGTGGCGCCATCTCCTGGCCACCCGACAGAAATATGTCATCTAATTTCGACCGTTTTGGGTGAGCTTGCTCCTGTGGCCAGTCAATGTGTAATCGTTCGACTGCACATGTTATAACCTCAAGTAACTCCTCATACTCTTTATCATCTCTAGAGGATCGTTCTGAGGTAGCTACATCCATATCTACAGAAGCAAGAGAGTGAGTCTCTCCCAAACACTCACGAGAAGCACCGAAGTGCGCTCGCGAAGTGGAGGTAGAGAGTGCGTGATCCGGGGAGGGGGCGAGAGAAAGGAGGGACTCCGTCTCTCGTGCCTTGGCCAAATCAACCTGTGAGCCCCAGGAGTGCAGAGCGGCTCGTGGCTCCCTAATGAACGCGAGATGCGCTAGTAGCACCTTCATTTGGAGATTATCACACTGCTCACACTCTCCTTCAAGGCCAAGGAGAGCGTGGCTTTCACCCAAACATTCAAAATAGAGGTTATGAGTATCGTCTTCAGAAAGACGGTTACCGCACGGGCATGAGACACTAAACTCCGCCATTATATCTGGTGAGTTTTATTGTTTTTTCTTTTTTTTTTTCTCTCTCTGTTTAGAATGGCTTTTTTTTCAAGAATGCTTGCTGCACACACGCGATCACAATGTCAGCATGAAGACAAATGATCTCACTTGTATTTAGAACCTCCAGCTGCATCTAATCAGATGACGTCACCTGACCAAGGTTATATATAGCCAAAAATTTGGCGTGTTTGCACACATGCTTCACAACCGGCAACGTGACAATGGTTCCCATAGCGTTTTCACGCAGCATCGAGTAAAAGCCTTTGAAAGGGAACACTATTTATTTCACTCAGTTTTAGCGCAATAAAAGACACGTCATGTTTTACAGCAGGAAATTTTAAGACAAGATAATATTGTAGACTTGTGTGCATAGTGTTTGTACTATCCAGGGGCGAGCTTCAGTTATCATAAATGAGTCCAGTGTGCTGAAATATGCAGTTCCTCAAACTTTACAACAAAACAGGGTGAATATTCATGTAACTCATCAGTTAAAATTATATTAAGCCATAAAAATTATGCATAATTGGGGTGTGGCTGATTTGAGTGGCTGATTTGAGTGACCGCTAGCTGTCTGCTGCGCATATTTAGCTAACCAGCCAATTGGAAATCGTGGAGATGACACGTGGCGATGTTAAGGTTGCAGATAACTGAGTCTGATCGAATGCAAATTAATGAAAACTAATCTAAAACTAAGCCACCTAGCTTGTGGTAACTGCGGTAAATAGGTGTGTTCTTACCAAGGCTCTATTTGTATGGATTAAGCAGGGTTTAGGGTCTAGGGTTTATCATCTGGGTTTGAATTGGGACTTAAAGACATGATTTTAACATATACAAGAACAGACAGTTTTCTTAGTTTAATATTAATGAAGTTTTAAGAAAGCATAGAAACATTAATATTATCTTTAATCTTAATATAATTTTGTATCCCTTCATACCAGACCTACAGTAATGGCTGATCAGTTTTAATTTGGAAGAGGTGTGTATAATCACTTCAGCACAATACTATACTACTTATTACCTTATTATTATTATTATTATTATTATTGTATTTATTTATTTTTTTAAATGACAAACAATACCTTGTTATTTCCCCTAAAAATGCTCCCTTTTCTTTCAGCACTGCTTGATTTCCGCCAGAAACGTTAAATCACTCCAAACTGCGGCGATCCTCCGCGCTGAATGCTAAGCAGCCTTTCAGACGCTTTTAAATCGGAATTTACTGCAGACCAGATAATGGAAAAAGGCAAAAGCCATTAACAAAGAACACTAGATTATTTTCTCCTCCTTGCTTCTCTGAAGCATAATTCAAAGATAAATGCCGCTTTTTTTCTTCTGCGTAAAAGACGAGAATATCCATCCTCACCAGGTCAGGTTATGGGAAATATCAAACTCTGAGAAATATATGACAAATATTGTCATTGAGATTCCCTTGGGAATCCTAAATATTATTATTATTATTATTATTTACAGAAATGACACAAACCCTCAAAAACTCTATTTCTTTTTAAAACAATATGAAGATGAGGAGGGCTATCTGAAACAGTGATATTTTGGGAATATTTGCCGAGGTGTACTGTAGATGTTACAAGTTCTGCGTTATGATCTCATCTCTACATATCAGACAAAAGATTTATTTTAGCTGCACCTTCACACACTACATGATTAATAGAATGTTACTCGAAGCATGCATAACTTCTGAAAGCTTGCATTGTCTCATAAATCTATTAAAATAATAATTTTTGATGGCCTTTGAATGCAGTTATATGTTGCCACATTTGCCAGGATATAAATACAGTGGTGTGAAAAACTATTTGCCCCCTTCCTGATTTCTTATTCTTTTGCATGTTTGTCACACTTAAATGTTTCTGCTCATCAAAAACCGTTAACTATTAGTCAAAGATAACATAATTGAACACAAAATGCAGTTTTTAAATGAAGGTTTACGTTATTAAGGGAGAAAAAAAACTCCAAATCTACATGGCCCTGTGTGAAAAAGTGATTGCCCCCCTTGTTAAAAAATAACTTAACTGTGGTTTATCACACCTGAGTTAAATTTCTGTAGTCACCCCCAGGCCTGATTACTGCCACACCTGTTTCAATCAAGAAGTCACTTAAATAGGAGCTACCTGACACAGAGAAGTAGACCAAAAGCACCTCAAAAGCTAGACATCATGCCAAGATCCAAAGAAATTCAGGAACAAATGAGAACAAAAGTAATTGAGATCTATCAGTCTGGTAAAGGTTATAAAGCCATTTCTAAAGCTTTGGGACTCCAGCGAACCACAGTGAGAGCCATTATCCACAAATGGCAAAAACATGGAACAGTGGTGAACCTTCCCAGGAGTGGCCGGCCGACCAAAATTACCCCAAGAGCGCAGAGACAACTCATCCGAGAGGCCACAAAAGACCCCAGGACAACATCTAAAGAACTGCAGGCCTCACTTGCCTCAATTAAGGTCAGTGTACACGACTCCACCATAAGAAAGAGACTGGGCAAAAACGGCCTGCATGGCAGATTTCCAAGGCGCAAACCACTTTTAAGCAAAAAGAACATTAAGGCTCGTCTCAATTTTGCTAAAAAACATCTCAATGATTGCCAAGACTTTTGGGAAAATACCTTGTGGACCGACGAGACAAAAGTTGAACTTTTTGGAAGGTGCGTGTCCCGTTACATCTGGCGTAAAAGTAACACAGCATTTCAGAAAAAGAACATCATACCAACAGTAAAATATGGTGGTGGTAGTGTGATGGTCTGGGGTTGTTTTGCTGCTTCAGGACCTGGAAGGCTTGCTGTGATAGATGGAACCATGAATTCTACCGTCTACCAAAAAATCCTGAAGGAGAATGTCCGGCCATCTGTTTGTCAACTCAAGCTGAAGCGATCTTGGGTGCTGCAGCAGGACAATGACCCAAAACACACCAGCAAATCCACCTCTGAATGGCTGAAGAAAAACAAAATGAAGACTTTGGAGTGGCCTAGTCAAAGTCCTGACCTGAATCCTATTGAGATGTTGTGGCATGACCTTAAAAAGGCGGTTCATGCTAGAAAACCCTCAAATAAAGCTGAATTACAACAATTCTGCAAAGATGAGTGGGCCAAAATTCCTCCAGAGCGCTGTAAAAGACTCGTTGCAAGTTATCGCAAACGCTTGATTGCAGTTATTGCTGCTAAGGGCGGCCCAACCAGTTATTAGGTTCAGGGGGCAATTACTTTTTCACACAGGGCCATGTAGGTTTGGATTTTTTTTCTCCCTAAATAATAAAACCCCTCATTTAAAAACTGCATTTTGTGTTTACTTGTGTCATCTTTGACTGATAGTTAAACGTGTTTGATGATCAGAAACATTTTGTGTGACAAACATGCAAAAGAATAAGAAATCAGGAGGGGGGCAAATAGTTTTTCACACCACTGTAAATACTCATACTATAGTTACTACTGTTATCTATTGTCTACTTGGTAAGATGGCGGAGAAAGGGATAAAATCGTTAAATGACTAGACCGGAAATAAATAAATAAAATAAATAAAAAATAAGAAAGGAACACAATCCTGTGGGATGCTGTCATACAGTTAATCAACAACAAGCTGGTGTGATGAAATAAAGGTAGCACCATGACTTATGAAATTTTTGTTTTTCAATTAAGGCATGTTTTATGCCAGAGCGAATTACTAGCAATTAGTTAAACTTTATCCATTTCTAGTTATGTTTAATGTTTTGGAACATCCTGTTTTCATCCGTTATAATGTCTATAAACTATAAGCTATTTATTTCTCCCTTAAGTTACTGATAAAATGAGGAACCTCAAAGTGTAAACTTACATTGTAGTAAGTTAACAAAACATCTCCTTACTGAAAACTTCACCAGGTCAAAATTTACTCAGTGGTTTATTCACGAGAGAAGAACAATTATAGACCCAGTAAAAGGGATTTTTAATCCAAAGACCATGAAGTTCCCACTGTGTCCTCAAAGATATTAAAGAATTTAGAGGGAGCGGGGACAAAATGGGGAAATGTGCATTGATCATACTACTTCCTACTGCAGCTGCGTCCCTGTCAGGTTCTCAATGCGTCTGTTATGTTGTCGCTAATTTCCCATGACACACCTGATCACATGCTCACCAGGTCCGATCTGATCAGCTCACACCACACCGTTAATATGCACTCACAAAGTGATGGTGTGAGAAATTGAATAAAGATTCTCTGAACGTGACATACTGTAGATGCAGATAAACGTGGTAAGCACCAGAAGAATGTAGCATAAATTTTATGCGGTCTTCTGCATGGACCTACAGTATCATGTAAGCCTGAAGAGGGCGCTGTGCTCCATTGATATAGCAACACAGTGACAACTCAGTCATCCAATCTGCACCATGCTTCTAGTAAATCAGTGAAGTCCACAAGGGGTGTCGTTTACACCATTAAATGGTCAATGCTCTCATTAATACGTCCTTATTAAGCTCTTCCTGTGTATTAGGCTCTACTATGTCCTCACCATGTCCAAAACATGTCCTTACTGGTTTTTATTGCCATCCTTAGAGGTTTGACAAGATCTTACTGTGGTCACCTGATTTTTTGGAGTATGCAGGGGGAACGTGGCTCAGTGTAAGAAAGTGCGGAGAAATAAAACACTTGTGATATGTTATTGGAAACTAATCAGCAGCTAACGTAACGCTTGCTTTACCGTCTTCAGTATTCACCCCAGAGCATGCTGTTGTCTCTCTCTTTTTAAACTCTCCTCCAGGTCGCGACACGTAAAACTATATTTCCTCATGGATTGTGACAGATGCAAATATCGGCTGTCAGAATTCCACAACATTAATGACGGTCCTGTAAAGAGTAAGGTCTAGATTTGCGCTGCGGTTGTGTCAGATGAGATTGGATTGGACGGGAGTTTTGATTAGAATGTGAGTCAATAGTGTGGAGAATATGAGGTTTATTCAACGCGAATTCCTGTTCGCCACTTAAATCGATAACCGCAACGGCTGACCTGCTCTTTTTTTCCGCACTGGTTGGTTCAACAGCCCGAAAAAACACAAGGCAATTGGCAAACGCTGGTATGGAAAAAAGAAGACCTAGACCATCTGTCTCTCCCAATGAGACTCATTTCTTCTTCGACAAATCAGCTCAGTCAATTATACAGCTGCAAATTGGATTAAGGCACCGGCAGAAGGAGCTGGAACTGTTTTGTTAAATTTATTTATTTATTTTTAAGAGATTTATCGCTCTACGCATGGTGTCTGGGTTCTAATCAGTATCGATGTCCGAATCTGATTTATTTATTTCTTCGAACCATTAGCTAACTCTAGAAGTATCGAACTACCCGAAGTGTGCCAAGAAGAAAAGTGAACGAGGCAAAGAAAGGAAAGAGAGCGAGCTTAGTTAGATGCATCGCTTACGCCATGTTCTTAGAAACCGGCCACTCCATTATGGATCGGGTTCACAGTCCCGTCACGGAAAGACCTGCACACTTACCTGTGGAGAGAGAGAAAGAGACAAGAGACAGGAGTTTTGTTAGACTTTAGCATGCTTCTTACGTGCAACATCCACCAGATTTTACCAAAATTTCTACATTTCCGTCAACTTTTTAAGGAAACTATAGCCGCGAACAATAGTGTCGCCTTGAAAGCCATTCGATACTACTCAATACTTTTTTGTTGTGTAAAGTCAATACCACCTACACATTGTCGAATGTTCTGTAGGAAACAGAATGATATATTTCATTATCTGGAGCTAATCTGACATATTTTCACCAGATAGGAAGAAGCAGTGATGATATACCTGGCACTGGAAGCACAGAGCTCAATTTTTATTTCATTTATTTATAGGCTGAGCTCACTTGCTCACTACATAGCACATGCAATAAATAAATAACTTTTTCTTCCATGGCTGAACTCCACTTCTCCAGAGCATCAAGCAACATCAGATGCAGCTTGTAGCACCAGAAAGTACATTTCGGACCGTGACATGGCAATCAGGAGAAACAGATGACCTTCAGTTCGCTCTAATATCCAAGACTGATGTGACTGGATTTGTATTCGAGATGTGGCTCAGTGATGACGGCTATACAAGGACAAGACAAAAGGCCTGGGAACTTGAAGGTGCTTTTTTGTTTTAAAGCAAGAACTAGCGGGGGACACCACATTGGATCATTTGAATCACAAGATCTGGCACAGGTATTCATTTATTATTATTTTTTTTTTACACCATATACAGTACTCTTCCTGTCAACGCCATTTTCAAACCAGGTTTGGGACGGGTACTGCATTTGTGACCCAGTGGTGGCGGAACCCAAATTCCCAACCATCTGATCTACAACCCAGCTCCTCAACCTCCTGAGCCAACAATTCCCCTTTATTATTATTATTATTATTATTATTATATTAGTAATAATAATAATAATAATAATAATAATAATTACTAATATAATAATAATAATAATAATAAATAATAATTATTATACTGGATGATGAGTTGATCTTCCTTGTTACTGTACTGTATATGCAGTGTTTAAAAATAATCTAGAGATGACTCCCCTACCAAATACTAAAACAAGTACCCAAATGGCATTCTGAACAAATATTGTTCAAAATTTCTATTGTCATGTCTTCCTGTAGTTCAGTTTCCTGTAGTTCAGCGCTATCTCATTTAAGAAAAGTAGCAGAGGTGGCCAAAGTGCAGAAATTCCTTGAGTAAAAGTGGTGATAGCCTCATTTAATTATTACTTAAGTAAAAGTCCCCCATTCACTTGTGTACTTGAGTAAAAGCCTGGAAGCTCATTCATTCATTCATTCATTTTCTATACCGCTTAATCCTGTGGACACCCTGGACAGGGTGCCAATCCATCGCAGGGCACACACACATACACACACTCACACACTACGGGCAATTTGGGAATTAGCCTAACCTGCATATCTTTGGACTGTGGGAGGAAACCGGAGTACCCGGAGGAAACCCACCAAGCACGGGGAGAACATGCAAACTCCATGCACACAGAGACGGGAATCGAGCCTGGCCGGGGAATCGAACCCAGACCCTGGAGGTGCAAGGCGACAGTGCTAGCCTGGAAGCTTTAATTTTCAAATGTACTTAAGTATTCAAACTACAGGGCTTGTTTTGACTAATTGTAGACTTTGTTGTAGTAAAAACTACCCCCTCTCTCTCTGCTTCACAATTGTGAACATGAGGTTTTAATCGCTGTCTACAACCAACCCGCTTCTGATTTCAAACACCTGCTACATTATTAGGCGTGTCTCTACAAAAAGGCAAGTCATACAATCGTGCATATTAACCACAGTTTCAGTAGGGGCCGGAACCGCCACTTCAAATACCACACACCAATGTGGATAAGTAAAGCAATGCCATGTAGGATTCTAGTTAAGTAAAAGTACAGTTATTGGTTGTACTATTCATGGAGTCAAAATAAGAAGTATCTTCTAATTAAACTACTCAAGTAAAGTCCAGGTCTATGGAATATGTGCTTAAGTACAGTAAGAAAGTAAATGGATTCAGTTAACTTCCACCTCTGAATGTTGTTGGTCTTTCGGTAGCTCTGAAAGGGGTCTGTAAGGGGTCGCGAGAGCGGACCATCCGGTCCACACATGAAAGCTTGGTTTTTACGCCGGATGCCCTTCCTGCTGACACAATCCTCCAATTTTATCTGGGCTTGGCACCGGCACTGCATCCAGTGGCTGGGGTTTGGGCATTGGCTGAGAATCGAACCCGGGCCTTCTGCATGCGAAAGGTAGGCGAAACACCTACCCCTGAGCCAACAGTGCCCATTTTTATATACTCTCTCCCAAAAAGCGAGTATATCCCTCTCATTTCAGCAAACACCCCAGTATATCTTCTCAAAGGACGACACCACAGAAATGAAACCTGGATAGACTTCAGAGCAGTTCAATGTGCAGCTTGCACAACAGCACAGATCCCCTGAAAACACTTCAACATGCAGCGATCACTGTCAAACCAGCTGGCAACAAAAGTGAGCGCACCCCAAGTGATAAGAGCAGAACATCTTTAACCATGCAGAGTCACAGAGTCCTATTATATATAACTTCTACCTCTGAATACTGCTCAATAAACATACAGTGCAAAAAATAAAGTGGTCAGATGACCCTTAGGGGTCCATTTTGCTTCCTTTCTCAGCATTCTCATTTTCATCCAGGTACTGTAAGCATCTTTAAAAAACCTGAGTCACTTCCTTTGGTAAGTCAAGTAGTACTTTCTCTTGTTAATGTGAATGTATTATAAGGAAATTAATTACAAAAACCTACATGCTGCCCCGAGGCAACACTGCACCATAATGGAACTGCATAAGGCCATACCTGGCATACCAAGTTGGAATACAAGTACATTTTATCCGTAAGGAAAAGAGTTGGAATTATATAAATGTACTTTCCCTGAATACAATTTTGTAATGCATTTATAAGGAAATGTCAATCATGCACTATTTCTTCATATACTGTATTATGATTTAATACAGAAGATGAAGCCGCACTTTTCCATCGGCACTTCAGAAATGTATAAAGCATGAGTGGCACTGCCAGTTGATGAGAGTTGAGATTGAGAGTGTTATATAGTGATGAGGAAGACGAAGTCATAGTGACAAACCAGCAGGGAGAGAGGGAGAGGAGGATGGAGACGAGGATGAAGATGAAGCACCACAATGTTATTAGATCAACAGGAAGACGTTAACATGTGAAATTGAGGAACCAGATGGTGGTGAAAATGGAGGTGCAGTAGTTCCTTGCATGGGGATTTACATACAGTAACAAGAAACTGCATATTAGGATGAGGTGATATGGTCATATGGTGATTTTTAATGTTTTACCTGGAATCCACATTGATTGTGATGGTACAATGATGCCCAAGAGCAACAGCTGGATATGATTTCTTTTTTAAATATGGGAAGTGGAATACATAAAAAATATGATGAATCTGTTTGAAATGGATGTTTTTACTACACAAATGTAATTTTTTCTGCATTTTGTTCATTATGGTAAAACGTTGCCTTAAGGCAACAAACTTTTAATAATAAAACAGCTGTTTTCACGGTTACAAATCATAGTAATGTCATAGGAATTATAAATTATCTATAATATAACAATGATGGTGGTAAAAAAAAAAAAAAAAAAAAGAAGAAGATTGGAGCTTGGATGAGGGACAGCCTGCCATTGGTTAACATTACATAACAATACGTTTTATGAAAACCTGTCTCTCAGGGACCGTGGAGGCCAATGATGACCATTTTATTTATTCCCATAGGACCTCCGGTCAACATTCACACACTCATTCACACACTACTAGCAATTTGGACACGCCAGTTAGCCTAATCTGCATGACTTTAGACTGTAGGAGGAAACCGGAGAACCCAGAGGAAACCCACCAAGCACAGGGTGAACATACAAACTCCATGCACACAGACCAGAGGCGAACCGAAATCGAACCTGGACCCTATGGATATATATACAGTATACAGTATATATATCATTGTTTTATTTAACCATCATTTCTTACAATCTCTTTCCCAGCTCGCAAACGATCTTAGGATCGGTCGGGCTGCAAAGTCTATACTGTTGCATCCTTCATTTTCAGGGGAAAGAAGAGCCTTTAAAATGCGACAGCCTTAGTCACGATACTACAGTATGATCTAATCAGCCCTCAAGGAGGCCATTCAAGGCTTGTGGCCGACACCACATATACTGTACCTGTAACTTTTTTCCAAAATGATATCGTAAGGCGTACCATCGAGGTTTAGTTAAATCCTGTAGTTACTGAAGTAGAACTAAACCGCACAATAAGATTAAATGGCCCGGTTTAAAATTATTATAACTAGAGGCTAACTTCTTCCTTGGGTTACATTAACTTTATTTAATTTTATTTATTAGTTGAAAATGTTGTGAAAACTGATTAACCCGCAAAAGGTACAAACAGGATGAGCAGATACAGCATCGCAACAAAGGGGATGGTTTAAAACCTGTCTGAAAATGTTGAACCAATAAATCTAATAAAACAGTTTGTTTTAAGCGACACTTCTGCACCTTGCCAGATTATTAGGTATATTAATGCATTTACTGCTTTTTTTTTTTTTTTTTTTTTACTGCTAGCACATTGCACAGGCACCTCCTGCTCGGTTCTCAGTAATGTTCTTTTCCCTCACACTAATTTTAGAGACAGGATTGCTGGAAACTGATGATAACTACAGGGTGCGTTATGTTCGGTTTAACTAGTGTACATTTGTTCGAAAATGTAAACATAGAATGGAACAAGCAGCAACACACACACACACACACACACACACACACACACACACACACACACATCTGGTTATTCAGTGTTTTGGCTCAGCACCAGACTCGGGGTCGTGAAGCCTGTACATGTCAAGAGATGTACAGCGCACTGAGATGCCGGTTTATTTGTCAACAAACAGATATACCGCACCTGATAAAGTATTAATTCAGTGTATAGTGTTTGTGTAAACATACACACAAACACGCATACACACACACACACACACACACAGTGTTTGCTCTTACAGTCTCATTTACAACCAAATACACATTGATTTTATGTACTATACAAAAGATATCCACCTGCAGTTTTGTTTTGCTTTAACCCTACACACACACACACACACACACACACACACACACTCACACCTTCCCTTCTCACTCACATACACTTTCTCTCACGCAATCACACACCCACACTCATGGCTCTTCAAAACACACACACACACACACACACACACACACACACACACACACACACACACACACACACACACACACACACACACAAACAGATTTAAATGACAGGTAAAGTTCTGCACTTCACACACGTTAAAGCTCATATTTTAGTTCAGATTGTATTTACCTTTAGTTGCCAGCAGTGTATTTCAGTAATAACACCCTGCAGTACGACATGTTTAAGATTGTTAACAACCTCACAGCTGGAGCCTCAATCATCCGTCCTGTGGAGCAACTGGTGAGGGTTTGTTTTTTTTTTTTGACTGAACCTTTATACACATTTTATGTAAAGTAATGCCTGGTAAAATAATTTAAAAAATGCATTTTCTGTATTTTAAAACATAAAATAATATAATAATAATAATAATAATAATAATAATAATAATAATAATAATATAGCATTTAATAGCCCTCATATGCAAATAAAGCTACATGATCTGGGCTTGTGTTCAACTAACCTTAACTGATTCTGTGCCAAATCTAATCAAATTAAAGGTTGAGCTGGGTCAGGTCTGACCTACAGCTATACACATGATTTTTATTATTATAATTACTATTTGCTGTTGTGGAAAAAACACCCTGGGTCCCGGATTTGTTACAGTTCTTGAAAAAGGTTCTTGGAAAAGGTTTGAGCCAGATCAGGGAGAGAGTAGTTTTTTCATCCATGAGAAGGTTATTGAGGAAAGTCACATGTACTGCGCAGTGGTTTAGTGGTTAGCACCATCACCTCACACCTCCAGGGTCTGGGTTCGATTCCCACCTCATGGTCTGTGTGCATGGAGTTTGCATGTTCTACCCGTGCTTGGTGGGTTTCCTCCGGGTACTCTGGATCAAAGGGACAGTCCAAATACATGCAGATTACGGTAATTGGTGTTCCCAAATTGCTCATGGAGTGTAGTTATGAAATTGGGAATAAACATAGTGGTCACATTGGCCTCCACGGTCCCCAGTTGGGCTACGAGGGCTCCTACGCAGATGAATGGATGGACATGTGCACTACCACTAAAAAGTTTGGGATCACTTTCTAACTCCATGATGTTTATTTCTTTCTACACTGTAAAACAATACTGAAGGCGTTCATCCAAAATATCTAAATTTCCTTTGAACAGTTGATATTGAGATGTATCTCCTACCTCTGCTCTGTAAAGCTTCATAACGGCTCTGAGGTGTTGTTTGTTAGTTGTTGATTTCTGAGGCTGGTAACTCTAAATTAACTTAAGTTTTGGTCTTGTTTTCCTGTGAAGGTCTTCATGAGTGACATCATGGAGCTTGATGGGTTTTGCAAATACACAATACCGTTCTTACAAGAACTGTTCCAGAACAGCTGACCTTCATCCCTTCAAATTCAATGTCAGTATGTTTGGGGTCATTTTCATGCTGGAAGCCCCACAACCCATGTTCAGGAGGTTCACATCCAAAATTTGACAACACATGGCCTCAACCATTGGCCCCTCAGTGCAGCAAAGTCAATCTTTTAGCAGAGAAACAGCCCCAAAGTATAATGTTTCCACCTCCGTGCTTGACTGTAGGGACTGTGGTGTTCTTATTGTCATAGTCAGCATTTTTCTTCCTCCGAAAACAGCGAGTCAAGTTGATGACAAAGAGCTCAATTTTGGTCTCATCTGACAACAGCAGTTCATCCCAATCTTTCTCTGTTGGAGGAGGAGAAGCCTTGCTGCGCTGAAGGATTTCAATGTAGGCGTATTGTGTTACCAATGGTTTGTTTGGGTTAGGGTTAGAGGTGCAGAGGTGCTCCCAACTGCCTTGAGATCATTCACAAGCTCCTCCCGTGTAGTCCTGGGCTGGTCACTCATTTTCCTCATGATTATTCTTACTCCATGAGGTGAAATCTTGCATATACTGTAGGGCCATTAATGGTTACTTTGTATTTCTGCCATTTGTAAATAATCGCTCCAGCAGTCGTCTCCTTCTCACCAAGCTTCTAGCTGATGGTCTTGTAGCCCATTCCAGCCTTGTGCAGGTCTAAACTCTTCTTCCTGACCTGCTTTGACAGCTCTTTGGTCTTGCAGAAGATGGTGAGGTTTGAATGGAAGATGGAGATTTTGTGGACAGGTGGCTTTTATACACATACTGTACCACATTGTTGTTAGGAGCACCTTCTTAAATTAATATGTGTACCACAAGAGCACGTAACCAGTCTGTGAGAGGCAGAATTATTGTTAGTTGGTAGGCGATCAAGTACTTATTTCCCTCATTGAAATGCAACTTAATTCATAACATTTGTATCATGTGCTTCTTCTGGATTTTTGGTTGATATTTTGTCTCAATCCTTTACCATAAACCTATGATAAAAGTTATAGACCCGTCATTTCTTTGTAAGTGGGCAAACCTAGAAAATCTGCAAATAATTATTTCCCCCACTGTAAACAAAATTTATAATTTTTTTCTCCACTAGGCCCCGCCCCATCTTTAAGGTCTAGCGCGTGGAGGACGGCGCTGTGTTGTGGATATTTTAAAGATCAGATGGAGAGGCTCACGGTTATGATCTCTATATAGCCCGAGGGTTCAATAATGCTTCAGACTGAATAAATAACATCCAGCAGATCATGACAGTGTGAAATCCGATCTAACCAGAAAGGCTGTGCTGCTGTTTTCCTCGCGCGTCAGACTGAGGCTCAGAAGAGGGATTAGAAGGAGCGTTTCACAGTGATGTAATTAGGATTTGTATGAAGCTTTTTATGTAATCCCAATTTAATTGAGCTATTATTTTTAGTACTAAAACATGATTTTCGTAAGACTTAATATTCATTATTAAAGCAATACAAAAGGCAGTGTTAGGATCCGAACCCTGAGCGTTACAGGGAAAATGCAGCGCCAATAAAGAACTCAACAGTAATGCTCAAAGTTTAACTTTAAAATCACCAGATATGTTTAATGTTTTAAATATTCTTTTTTACCTGTGAGAGATTCGAATGTTTACCTTATGTTTACCTTATGTATATGTTTACCGCATATATATATATAGGGCCCGGTCACCTCTTCTCGTTGTGCAGCGTTTTCTGCCACACTTTTTCCTTCCCACAGACTTCCCACTGAGGTGCCTTGATACAGCACTCTGGGAACAGCCTATTCGTTCAGAAATGTCTTTCTGTGTCTTACCCTCTTGCTTGAGGGTGTCAATGATGGCCTTCTGGACAGCAGTCAGGTCGGCAGTCTTACCCATGATTGCGGTTTTGAGTAATGAACCAGGCTGGGAGTTTTTAAAAGCCTCAGGAATCTTTTGCAGGTGTTTAGAGTTAATTAGTTGATTCAGATGATTAGGTTAATAGCTCGTTTAGAGAACCTGTTCATGATATGCTAATTTTTTGAGATAGGGATTTTGGGTTTTCATGAGCTGTATGCCACAATCATCAATATTAAAACAATAAAAGGCTTGAACTACTTCAGTTTGTGTGTAATGAATCTAAAATATATGAAAGTCTAATGTTTATCAGTACATTACAGAAAATAATGAACTTTATCACAATATGCTAATTTTTTGAGAAGGACCAGTATATTAACTTAGACTTTTACTTACTGCAATTCTTATCTACCTATTGACGTTTTATTTGGTTTAGCTAGTCAGCTACACGTACTTCAACATGCAAATTGTCAGGTTACCATTCAAAGATAAAAGGCCTATGCATAAAAGGCTTTAGCATCAAATTAGCATAAACTGCTAGTCTCCATGCACAATCCAAATTTTGTTGACGTCTTGCTTTAATATTTTATTTACATTTTGCCTAGTTCACGACATGCAGTGTACTGTAAGTGAACTAGACAAAGTGACCTTGAAATTTTATTTTAAACAATGCTTACAATGAAACAATAATAATAATAATAAATCTCCCATTTTTAATATTGAATATTAAGTAAACAAAATATACGATTAATACCTGTATTATATATCTTTTACATTGTCATTCTATTGACAAAAAACTTTTTGCTGTTTTTTGGAAATCAATGAATAGATAGATTCATTTAGTTTTTCTAACAAAACAAGATTACAGTGGTGTGAAAAACTATTTGCCCCCCTCCTGATTTCTTATTCTTTTGCATGTTTGTCACACAAAATGTTTCTGCTCATCAAAAACCGTTAACTATTAGTCAAAGATATCATAATTGAACACAAAATGCAGTTTTTAAATGAGGGGTTTTATTATTTAGGGAGAAAAAAAATCCAAACCTACATGGCCCTGTGTGAAAAAGTAATTGCCCCCTGAACCTAATAACTGGTTGGGCCACCCTTAGCAGCAATAACTGCAATCAAGCGTTTGCGATAACTTGCAACGAGTCTTTTACAGCGCTCTGGAGGAATTTTGGCCCACTCATCTTTGCAGAATTGTTGTAATTCAGCTTTATGTTTGATGATCAGAAACATTTTGTGTGACAAACATGCAAAAGAATAAGAAATCAGGAGGGGGGCAAATTGTTTTTCACACCACTGTATATAAAGAAATGATAATTATACTTCGTCATTAATAATATTAGTACTGTAGATAAATGTGACTAGATTCAAATAATTTTCACTTAAAATGTCAGGTTTTTTTTCAAAAGTGAAAAAAAAAAGTTTTATTCCTTCATTCGTCACTTGTTTACGCATTTCTATTTGAGATTACTTTTTGGGAGATTTAACCTTTTAAAAATTGCTAAGCTATTTTGGATTTCATTCCATTTTAGAGGGTTTTCTTTTGAAGTTCTTATTCATATTAAACTATGATGATCCCTTTTTTAAATGTAAAAAGTATTTATTTATAATTGCATTTATTATTATTATTATTTATTTTGGAGTAAAACTGGCTGTCAAACTCAGGCTAAAATATACATATATATTTTTATTTTTTTATTATTTTTTTTATTGAAGATAAGGCCAATGTATAGCAAAAAGTGAGAGACTTCAGAGATAAAGATCTCAAAGGTCAACACAGCAATATAAATAAAAATGTGTATTTTACTTCTTTCGTCACATGAATAGCGAAATTCATCTGACAGAATCTGGGCGCGCTCTTAAAGGTCACTTCATGTAGAAGGGAAAAATAAAAAGACAGTAGATCCAAAACATTTACTTTAAGATGATGTGATCCCATCTGTGTGTTATGGTTTCTTTAAATCGTCCTTAATGGAGTCAGTGCATATGAAGAAAAAAAAAATGCAGTGTTTCAGATGAGGTTTTGAAATATACAAACACACACACTCAGTGCTGGTCTTATTAAGGACCCGCCCTATTTTAGCACATACTGTATCCATTACATTATATATATATATATATATATGATCTCAAGGGAGTTGGGACCACAGTCACCCAAAAAACATTGGTACAGTAACACAATATTCCACGAGGGATTGAAATCCTTCAACGCTGCAAGGTCGCCCTGCTCCTCAAGAAGTCTTGCCAATGAACAGAAAAGGATTGGGAAAGTGCTGTGGTCAGTTAAGACCAAGATTGAGCTCTTTGGCATCCACTCGACTCGCCATGATTGGAGAACGGGTCATGGTCAGCATTTTTCTAAGAACACCATCCCTAGAGTCAAGCACAGAGGTGGAAAGATCACAGCTTTTGATCTGTTTCCCTGCTAAAAGTCCAAGGCGACTTTGCCGCATTGAAGGGCCAAAAGACAAGCCCATGTATTGTACAATCGTGGATGTGAACCTCCTGAAGATGGGTCGTGGATGCATCTTCCAGCATAACCCGAAACATATCACCAAGGCAAAGGAGTGGCTCAAGAAGAAGCACATCAAGGTCATGGAGTGGCCTAGGCCTAGTCTTTCCTACAGGAAATCTATGGAAGGAGCTGAAACATAAGCGACAGGCAAGAAATCTTAAGGATTTAGAGAAGTTCTGTAAAGACCACCGAGTAATATGTTTTACTTGAGGATCAAATACTTTTTTTTATTGAAATGCAAATCAATGTATAACCTTTGTATCAATGCATTTCTTTATCCTTCTCTGTTCTTTATAATAAACCTAAGATAAAAATGATGAGCTCTTAATTTCTTTGTACTGTAAGTGGGCAAATGTACAAAATCCACAGTATTCCCCACTGTACTGTATTTGATTATGACTTGTGCAAATTAGCGGACAGATTTGAGACATAATCACAAAAGCAAACATCTAAATTTAATGAATTTTTCTTTGATTAATCTGAATGCGGAGCTCAGCAGGTGCGTAACCCGATTCTGAGCACGAGGAACTTTCTATCTGTAGATAGTATCATATAAAATTTGAACAATTCAGTTCCTTCAATATAAGGTATCCATAAAGTGTATTAAATGTATTCTTTTAGATATTATGCTTCAAGCTGTATGTATTTTTTAATTAATTCTTTTACCACAACATCTCAGAATGATATTTCCCTAATATTCATTAGTATATACTCTATGAACCCTGCATCCCAGTGGCACCTGGGAATATTCATTCATTCATTCATTCATCTTCTATACCGCTTAATCCTGTGTTCAGGTTCGCGGGGGACCTGGAGCCTATCCCAGGAGACTTCGGGCACTAGGCAGGGTACACCCTGGACAGGGTGCCAATCCATTGCAGGGCACACACACATACACACACTCACACACCCAATCACACACTACGGGCAATTTGGGAACGCCAGTTAGCCTAACCTGCATATCTTTGGACTGTGGGAGGAAACCGGAGTACCCGGAGGAAACCCACCAAGCACGGGGAGAACATGCAAACTCCATGCACACAGAGACGGGAATCGAACCTGGCCGGGGAATTGAACCCAGACCCTGGAGGTGCAAGGCGACACTGCTAACCACTACCCTGGGAATATTCATAAAAAATATTCATATAACTTTTCAAATATCATAAATAACTCTGGGACCCACAGCTGAGGAGGAAGAAAAGGAAAGTGTAAGTTGAATTATTGTGGCAGACATTTTATTCCTGGAAGTGATTATTTTCGTAGCTGAACTTTTCTATAATCCTGTAACTCTTATGAGTTTAATGACGAAATTAAACTTCAGTCACTTTATAAAAAGCTTTTAGTTTAATGCCTGGACGTGTTTTAGTGCTAAGGCGCAGAACTGATGGTGAACAGGGAAATTCTAATTATTGTTATTATTATTGAGATGTAAAATTATAATGTGTCACAAGAGCTTGGATGTAAAAGAAGAAAGTTTTATAATCTGGGAAAAGCAATGTGTAAAAGTAAGGGGTTTTAATGCACAAAGTGATAAATCTCGCGTCTTAAAGGGATAGCGTGTTTTTTTTTTTTTTTAAGTCTGCCTTAAATTAAAATTGAAATGCACATGATAAGTACATTACCATCGGTATTCATCATTATAAATCTTGACAATGAAGTTTGTCACCCGCAACACGTTTACAATGCAAGTACTTGGGGTCAAATTCCACAACACTCATTCCATGCAACCACTGAGATTCATCAGGTTGGTGTCTTTTAAAGTATTTAACAATAATTTAATGATTTTCTTTCACTAGAAAAAGCTGTATGGGAAAGAACATCAGAAGCTTCATACAATCTGATTCTCTGCTGAATTTTGGAAAGCATTTTTTCACGGAACGAGGGTTGTGGAATTTGGCCCTGATGACTTACAGTACTGTACATTGTACATGTTCCAGGTGACAAACTTCAAGCTTAGTGTGCAGAGAGGGACATTTTATACTGACACAGATCTACAGTATGGTAAAGTGCTTATACGCGCCGTCATTTTAATTTAAAGCAGACTTTAGTTATAAAAAAAATCTAACTAATCCCTATAGTTGCTAATCAGTTTCCTTTCGGAATGATACAATTTCAGCATTTATCACCATCTCCATATCACATCTCCATATAGATTATGATTTGATTTATATTTTCCAGGAAAATACAGTTGTTTTTTCCATTCCATTATGAACACAACCTGAGGCTGGAAGCTGGTGATAGGGAAATGAACCTAAATACCAACAAACATCCCTTAAAGGACGAGGAGGGAGGAACAGGATAAACCCAGCAGGAAAGTTGCATTTAAAGGCGTTTAAAAGGTTGAAATGCAGACAAGCGGTGACATCTCAATGGGAAGCGTCAGAAATAATTGACAGAGTCTTTTGTCTGCGTGAAACGTCTGTCTGACATCCACGTTCGCTCGATCCGTATTTATTACCTCCTCATCAATCATTCTTGCTCTGACACTGGCGGATAGACTACAGCAGAAAATATCCTCCTGAGATAAGCAGTACTTTAAAGCCTGATGCCTCATCTACCAAATTAGATTATGTTCCATAATCACATCACAATCAATATCTCTCTCTCTCTCTCTCTCTCTCTCTCTGAGAACATCTACTTCATGACAAGGCGAAACCTCGTTAGTGTGTTAACTAAGAGGGGAAGGAGTTATGGCTCAAGGTACCCCTTTATCCGTCCCTGTGATGAGACTAGCGATCGCAAACGTGCCCTCATTCATTAAAGATGAGTTGACTGTGAAGGAGCTTCGGAAAGTTCCTCAATGCCATGAGAACCGTCCCTCTCGGATGCACAGACTTTAAGGTGAGACATTTGGCATTTGTCATTTGGCATCACCGAGTGGCTGAGGTGTTTCGAATGTGGGGACATCAGGTATAAAAGGCCGCGGTGTCCGCGCGGAGCTGTGCAGCCGCGAAGTTCAGGCGTGACCTGGGCGGGCTACAGCAGCAGGAGCGAGGAGACGGCCGGCGGGAGAACAAAGGTGAGCCAGGGCCTGGAGTACGCGACTCCCAAAATAGAGACACACCAGAGTCAGAGTTGAAAGAGGTTAGTGATGAACACAACAGCGGCGCTGAAACTAAGACTGTGTTAATATGAACAATGCTAACACTGCAAATAGTGAAAATAATAATAATAAAAATCCCTGCAGGCGTTAGCGCTAATAGCGACAAGGAGAACTGAGACTGAAAAAAAGCAGTTCCTGTTATTGGTTGTGTGGGGATAGTGATGTTTTTTTTTCTTCTTCTTTAAATATGTAAGCACCCTAACCGATTTATGGTGTGTGTTATTTAAAAAAAAAAAAGTGAAAAATTTTCTGCACACACACACACACACACACACACACACACACACACACACACACACACACATACATACAGCACACAAGAAACTAAATAACTTTGTTAGTACAAACACCTCCATGAAGTGGTAATAAATAGAAAAAAGAAAGAAGAAAATAAAAATAAGGAGAAAGAAACTGAAAGAGAATGAGTTAAAAGAGAAAAAAGTAAAAGAGAAAGAGGGGTAAATAAAGAGAAAGTAAGAAAGAGAAAGTAAGTGAGAGAGAAAGAAAAAGCGATCAAAAAAGAAAATGAAAGTAAGAATGAGAACATCAACAAAATTAACTATTATAAACATATAATGTTATATATCTGTACATCATCTGCAGTTAGCAAATTTATTCCACAATTCAAGACTGTCAGCATTTCCCAAAGCAGGAACCTGGCCCGCCCGAGGCTGGAGCTCGCATCACCTCAGCATGGCAGATGGACAGCAGCACATCACTCACCTTCTGAACCTGATCGATTCGTACCGTCAGACTCAGAACGCCATCTTGTTTCCCAGAGCTGATCTCACTTTTAGCACCAAGTTTACAGAGAGCAGACTGCCTGGAGCGACACCACGCTCACTTCATTCACACTCTGTCAACTACACTCCCAGGTTTGGTTTGATTTGTGCCACCAAACGACACAAGCAGACGAGGGATTCTCGAGTCGTATTTATCATTAAGGATCGGTAATTAGCTAATTTACAAGTCTGTCATGAGCCAGGTCTGGTGGGGGACCAGTTAGTGGGAAGGTTGATGAACATTGTGTCTATGCAGAAGCGCAACGTCCTTCAGGGAAAATACGCAGAGGTTTCACGGTTCATTAGTGGAAGGATTGTAGAGTTTCAGCAATAAACAGGAAGCAGTAAAAAAGGAAAATGCACGTTGTTCTTTGTGAATTCAATGGTGACGGCATATAAAAGCAAACATTTATTTTCCGTGTACCCCGGAATCACTCACACAACTCTTACTCTACTGCGTGATTTATAGCCGTGGTACTGTTGAATGGACATGTCTCTTTACAAAGATGCGCATGGCATCTTTGGTATAAAGAGGTCTGCATTGGTATAAAGGAAAAGCAGGAATCACTGAGAATATTAAACAGTGTCTCTGCTATGAGAAACTGCCGTGCTAACCTAACCATCTGACAGTGGGATGTTTGCTGTAAGCTTCCTAATCCTGGGATTTGCATCAACAAGCTGTCACACACCAAAGAGCCATAAGGAAGTGACATCAAATAGGCGAAACACAGCACATCTGATTGGTCAGAATGTTTGTTCTCCAATAGAGAAAGTCTTAGCAGTTATTTGGGTTGTACAGTTTTAACACGGCTGATCCAACAGTACAGTAACGTTTCTATAGTAATAACCCGCATACTTACTGTATAACAATAAAATTAATAAAAGCTAACAGACTATAGGTCAGTTCTACTGATTCAAATGTTAACATTAACAATTATCTACCATAACCTCCATCTTCTATTGGATGCTCGTAAGCTTCTCTTGACTGCACTAATCAATTATCACGCCTGCTTAGCTTTTAACTTGGCTCCCGGCTATACTACGCACATGATTAATGATAAACCTATAATATCTGATAGGATCATCTGACCTTTCATTTACAATGTGCTGTGGATCTTATCTGGCCAGATCCAGTAAACCAGCGCTGCACCTACATGCCATGTTCAGCATTTACTGCTCAGCACCATGATGGATTTCCTCTCCAAACTGTACACTGATAGAAGAACAGCAGTACTGCTGAATAATTATCATGGGGGTGCGCTACAAAGGAACCAATGCTACATCCCACAAAACCAACAGAAGTCATGCTATGTTGCTTGGCTTTGTCTAATCCCCCAAATCCTGAGACACCACAGAGGGTGGAATTAAAGATATTTTGGTTCCAGAACATTGTATTCCCTGTATTTACTGGGATCCCTTTGGATCCAACACAAGACAAAGACACTCCATATTCATTGCAAGTTTTGTAAGCCTTACCAAAGCTAACCATGGTAAACCATGTACTAAGTACAGTGGAACCTCGGATTGTGAGTTTCCGAGTGTTCCACAAGACGAGCAAAGATTTTGAATAAATGTTGACTTGGGAAAAGAACAAGTCTTGGTTTATGAGTACCGAGTATCATGTATCATGCATGCGCATCTTGTTTTGACGCCGAGCATCACATGATCACAACTGAGCCAGCGGTTTTTCTCTCTCTTGCGCTGCAGAATTGTGGGTAATCGTCTCCCTTGCAGGGTCTTAGTGCGCGTCTCTTACTGGTTTAATAAACATCCATGCACATGTGTACTGTTTACTATAACACTGTGACTACATGTGTGCGCGTGAAACATATTTTAGTTTGTGTTTGTAAGCGTGTGTGTACACCACGCCTGTAAAGCAAAATAAAGTCTCATTAGAGAGGTTAAAGATCCATTTTCTCCCTCTTTGTTGTTGTGTGTGCGCATTTCACACCGTGCCCTTTCATACACACACTCTTGCCTTTATACACGAATTATGCTCGTATTCCAAGGTTCCACTGTATTATAATTCATTTAAAGTTCCTGCAAAAATGGGTGGAATTGAGAAGACTTCCTTCAAAAATGTACAGAACTTGTCAGAGATTCTTTAGGAGTTGGGGTGATTGTTTAGAATTTCCATACAAGTAAGCTGGTTTGGGTGAAATTTCATTGCAAATTGATGAGATTTGCCAGGATTTCTTGAGGAGCACATCAGAATGCTTGGAACCTTTTTGTGCACAGGAGGGATGAAAGGTATACCTGGAGGAGAATGTTAGATATGGTGCTACAGTACCAGGCAGGAGAAAAAGAGGTAGGCCCAAAATGAGGTTTATGGATGTGGTGAGGGAGGACATGCAAGAGGTGGGAGTGACAGGGGAAGATGTGGTAGACAGAATTTGATTGAGACAAATGTTCCTCAGTGGTGACTCTCAACAGGAGCAGCCAAAAGAAGAAGAAAAAAAAGGAGAACAACAAATGCAACATTGGCCATGATTTCTTTTTGGGAGTGGGTGGAATTAGTTAGAAACTCCCAGGAGTGGACAGGATTCACTCAAATGTGGTCATATTGGTCAGAGGAAGTGGATCAAGGCAGTGGAATTGGAAATATTTCCATTGGGAGTGGGCAAAAATGGTCAGAATTTGTTCAGGGTGGATTGTATTTTTTAACATTCCTTTGAGTGTGGACAAAAGTGGTCACAATACTTTTAGGAATGGATGGCCTCATTAGGAATTCCTCTGGCAGTAGGTGGGATTGCTCATAAGATTTTCAGTATTTGTCAGATTTTTCCAAATCCCTTCAGGGATTTGAGAAATTGGTCAGAATTATTTTGGGAGTGGGCAGCTTTGGTGGGAATCCCTTGCTCTGCAGGTTTGGTAAGAATTCCTTTTAGCATGGGTTCCATTGGTAGGAATTCCTTTAGGAATAGGTGGTATTGGTCAGAATTCTTTTAGAGTGAGCAGTATTCGTCATAATTCCTTAGGAATGGCAGGATTGGGGAGAATTGCATTGGTAGGAATGTCCTTGGGAAATGAGTGTGATTGGAAAAAATTCCTTTGTGGGTGAGTGGCATTAGTAGGAATTCCTCAGGAATGGTCAGAATTGGTCAGAACCCTTTAGAGGATGGGTGTCAATGGTAGGAATTAGTTTAGGAGTGGGCTATTATTTCTTTGTGAGTACAATAGGTGGATAGGCTCAGAATTTCTCTAGGAGCAGCCAAAAGAAGAAGAAAAAAAGGAGAACAGGAAATGCAACATTGGCCATAATTTCTTTTTGAGATCTTTTTTCGCTTTTTTTTTTAATGACTTTCCTTTGGAAGTCATTAGAATTCTATCAAGTGCTGGCAGGATTGGGAAACACCCATGCACACCTCTTTACATTTTATAATTTTACATACAGTGAAACCTCAGATTGTGAGTAACGCGGTTTGCGAGTGTTCTGCAAGACGAGAAAAGATTTTTTTTTAAATTTGACTTGGAAAACTAACAAGTCTTGGTTTACGGGCACTGAGTATCATGTATCACGCATGCGCTTCTTGTTTTGATGCCAAGCGTCACATGACCACGACTGAGCCAACAGTTTTTCTCTCTCTTGTGCTGCAGAATTGTGGGTAATCATCTCCCCTGCTGCGTCTCTCACTGGTATAATAAACATCCATGCATGTGTGTACTGTTTCCTATAACACTCTGACCACGTGTGTGTGTGTAAAACATATTTTATTTTGTGTCTGTATGTGTGTGTACAGCGCGTGTGTAAAGCAAAAGCAAGTCTCATTAGAGAGGTTAAAGATCCATTTTCTCACTCTGCTTAAGGCTTCGTCTGCTCTGCTCTGTGAAAGGACCCCTCCTACTTTCACCTTCACAGACACACACACACTCTTTCTCTCTGCTCTACACAGAAACACTGGTCTGTCGCGATTCTTTTCAAAGATAAATTGCAGGTAAATTAGTTTTATTTTTACTTTACAGCAGTGATTCTGTTAGTGTGTGCACGTGTGTGTGAAAAGAGTGGAGGAAGGGTAACTGTGTAAGACGAGAAGGGGGAGACCGGAGCTTACTTTAGAGTCTCTCTCCCTCTCTCACACACACACACACACACACACACACACACACACACACACACACACACAGTGCATGCGCGCATAAACGGAAACACTTACTGTATCTGTCGGGATTCATTTGAACTTTTTTTTAAAAGGTAAAGTGCAGGTTAATTTGTTTTATTTTTACTTTATATTTTGTATAAATTATTTTTATGTATTTAATTCTTTGAGCGGTGGAACGAATAATTAGAGTTTTCATTATTTCTTATGGGAAAATTAAAATTGAATTACGAGTGTTTTGGAATAAGAGCCCACTTCCGGAACGAATTATGCTCGTAATCCGAGGTTCCACTGTATCTTTAAATGGAAAGCTCAGAGCGCCCTCTTCTGGCTGAAAACTCCTCAGCTGAATACCTTGATGTTATAATATTCCACTTACATGCCTTCTGATTTTACAAACAGGGTTCATGTGTGTGATTTGCAGACAGATAACATTATGCTAGAGCGTGTTGAGGTTCCAACATCCAAATGGAGAATCTCCCCCCAGTGCACACACATGCACATTACCCACATCATGTGACAGGTGTAACTAAAGAGAGAGAGAGAGAGAGAGAGAGAGAGAGAGAGAAATGTGGTTTGTGTGACAGTCTGTCAGATACCAAGCTCCAGTGGGATGTTGTAGACACACAACCCCATATGGAGTCAAGGATGAAGTGCCTCCAGGGATAAAGGCTTTTTAGATCAGTGTGTGTGTGTCTGTGTGTGTGTATGTGTGTGTGTGTGTGTGATCTTACTAACCATCTGCCTACGACAATATCATTCACACTTCATTTTGCTTATTAGCTGCCTCATTCACACAACAGAAGGTTATTTTGTCCACACTCTCTCTCGGTCTCTCTCACTCCCGGGAAACAGTGAACAGTGTTCTACGGTTAACCTACTATTAAGGAATTCTCTGGGTTCTTCTTTTGGCTCTGTCGAGGACCCATTATGAGAACCAAAAGAAAAAGGTTCGCTCTTTTAGAAATGTCAGAGCCCTTAAATATTTACCTGCACAGAAGTGTGTGGGAGTGTGTGTAGAGAGGGAGAGGGGGAGAAAAGGAAAGAGAGAGAGAGAGAGACGGAGAGAGAGAGAGAGATGATGCTAAATAATCTAATCAAAAGCGTGTCACGTCCTGTTGTGTAGATGCGGATAAAATTACGTCACATTTGCTCTGAGAGAAAGACAACCTTCTATATTGTGGGTCATTTACAAAGACAGAAACAGAGAAAAATAAACAGAGATAGAAAGAGAAAGAAAGAGACGGAAATTTTTCAACCTAGATTAAACAATGTCTCTGCTTGCCTTAATAACAGCCCTAATCCGAGCACATGATGATTTCAGCAGCGTCTCCCCAGAGACTTCCTGTCAGTTTCAGTCTACTGACTGGTGCTTTTCAGTCTCTTCTTCTGTTACACTTATTTCTGTTTCATTTGCCATTTCAGATACATTCATGCCAGGAATAAGATCTAGTAATATTGCTGGCTATTGCTTTTTTTTTTTTTCTTTGCTACAGGATGTGAAGCACAAAAAAAGAAAAATATCAGCGTCTGGACAACAAACTCACCATCCAGTTACAGTTACATTCTAAGGTCCCATTCATCTACACTCACCCTCCTACAGTATTCTTCCTAACTACAGTCAGCAAAAATAAAGTACAAGTGGAGAGGTATGAGGAATAATGTTTCTCAAAAGGGCTCGCTTCATCTGACAGGATAGAGAGCTCAGCACATGCTGAAAAAAGCTCAGTGTAAACCCTGTCTTCCAAAGCAAGAAGATCTTCCCAACTCAGCCCATTGGTTGGTTTCCGGTATTGACCACTGGGTATGTTGAAGGAGTCTGGACCTGCTAGAAAGATTATCTCTTGAGAATGTCCACAAATTTCCATCCAGGGTGTATGGAGATGGTGCTGATGAAGTTGGGACTGATCTTCTCAAGATGTTAGTACTGCGACCCTGAGCAGGAAAAGTGATGCAATTGATCTAAATAGCCAAGCCAAGCCCATACGCTCATGGTACCCAAAATAACACCGTGTAATTTGGGTTTTACACTATACTACTTGCTAAGTTCTATTTGGACAAGTCTGTTTCAGATCCTCAACTTCTTATTGGCACCATTTCTGGACCTGGGCAGGATCTTAAAACTGACTTCTCCTTAATCAGGACCCTGAAAGTGATGGGATTCTGCAATTTAGACTGATCAGACATAATATTACAATGCAAAATATTAAGCTCAGTATTGCATAGGCTAACCTGATGCTGCCGGGTTCTCTAAGGGCGTGGCTCAATAGGGCCTCTGGTGGTTTTCAGTTTGGATTGGGTTTGGCACATTAATTATCTGCATTCTTTCTATTTGTTTAATCTTTCCACATCTCCATATTTGGTTCCATTGGTCACTGGGCGGGAAGTAGAACCACATTCAGTGTTCTACTGTATATGGAGCCTAAATTGAACTTGGTTTCCTTTTCTTTTTATAACCTGAGAAATTCTCTCTACTCTGCAGTGTTGGATTTCTATCTTCCAGCCTACGCTAAAGAATTACCGAATGTTGAAAGCCGTATTATTGTTCTCTCTCATGACGACGTTCCCTTTTATCACCCATAAAGCCTTGTTTCTCCATTAGGTCTTGTACGGATGAGCGATGTGATGGATCTGTCTGCATGGCTGCAGCACTGGGATCAACACACACCCTCACACGTACACACACGCTAATGGATCGGTCTGAATAGAAAATGATGAAACGATAGTGTTCGGGTCGTCCGGTCCGGTCTTTTCTGCCAGTATTAAAGTCAGTCAAAACACATGGAGGGAAATAAAGAAACTGTAATCCTCTTTAGACAAATTGATCCAAATATCCATGTTACGTCCCGTATCGTTTTGAGAAGGTTTTCTCCTTTTCTCTTGCTCTCTTTTTATTATTAATTCACAGGTCCTCCAGTTGGATAAGGACCCTGTCAATCATTAATTCGACATCACCTCCGAAGGACCAATCAGACGAGAAGGGCGTGTATATAGACCCGGAAATGGCGCGAGTTCGGCACGAGCGTTGGCTTGTCACCTGTTTGCTCGTTGTTTCTTGCTCTTGTCTTGTTTTCTGTCGGATTTTGCTCAATGTGTGTTTTAAATATTCTCATAGAAAGAGATTTTCCCTCACTTGATTATTCGGATGTGTTCACATTCGGGTTCGATTCTTGTTTATACATATAAGCCTCACTCCGGGGCCTATATAGTGAAGGGACCAGTTTAGCACGTCACGTGACTTACATTTTACACCACGCAGGGTAAGTCTGTCTAGACACACTAGTCAGTGAGCGGATGCCGACCTTTGTATTTATGTTTGTGAAGTCAGAGTAGTTAGTGGCGTATGCTGAAGATGTTGGTTTTCTCTTTTCCTTTTGTGTAGTTTAATCTTGGTTTGGTGGGGGGGGGGGTCAGATAGCGGATTTATGTTTTGCTATGTTCTTTTCTTTTAGCACCGCTCTTGTCCCTCACCTTGGTTGTTTCTTTTTTTTGTACATATGTAAATAGTCTGTTTCTTGCAATCGTGAACAACTAAAACTAACCTTTTGAATCACACGGCTTTTTGTCTGTACTTTGTGCCACACACGCACCCACATTTTTCAAAACAGAGTAGAGTCATTTACTGCATTTTATATATTTTTATTTCTCTTATTCTAAAATTTACTGTTACCTCCTGTAACCCTAGATGCCAAAATTAGGGAGACGTAACATAAATGGGGGCTCATCCTAAAAAGTGAATGCTCTTTTGCCGAAGAGTGTGGTGGGTATTAAACATTGGTTCGAGCGAATTTGGTCCTGTACCGCATCATCACACGGTTTAATGGCGTTTAACTTACAGAATTTCATTGATAATCCCTCGTTAGAGGTGATAGATAAATGCAGGAAAGACGAGTTGTTATTAATAGCTGACCACTTCCAAATCGTGATTCCAAAACAGACATTAAAAAAGGAAATTAAGGCGGAATTAATTGATCGCCTAAATGAATTTGGCGTTTTAAGCTGGCCGATTGTAGACAGAGGGGCACAGCCTACGGAGGGAGAACCGGATGTTGTGGAAACTGGTGAAAGCGAAGGTGAGTTAGTCACAACAGAGGCGGAGGCCAAACTTAGGGCAACTCTCTCGCCTTTTCAACCTTTTTCCCCAGGCACTCCCAAGTTAAGAGGGGAGACGCAATTGAAAGTACGAATTGCACGGCTCCACGCAGAGGCTCAAGAGAGAACACAGGCCCACCAGGCAGAGTTGGATCTGAAACTACAAATCCGCAAGCTCGAAATTGAGGCCGAGAAGGAAGTTAAGCTTAAACAGTTGGACATTGAGGGGGCAAGATATGCAGCGGGTTCCCCTGTTCAGCAAAACTTCCGTCCGGTAAGTGATAATTCGGCTAATTCTAATTCAACCACTTTTGATGTGGGTAAGCACATCGTTTTGGTGCCTAGTTTCCGCGAGTCGGAAGTGGATAGTTATTTTAACGCTTTCGAAAAAATTGCAATTTCTTTGAATTGGCCAAAAGAGGTATGGTCATTGTTGTTACAGTGTAAACTGACTGGTAAAGCTTTGGAGGTTTATTCAACCTTGTCTTTGGAAGACAGCCTTAAATATGAGGTAGTCAAATTAGCAGTACTTAGAGCTTATGAACTAGTCCCAGAGGCCTATAGGCAGCAGTTTCGTGCTCGAAAAAAGAACGCAGTCCAAACCTATGTCGAATTTGCCCGAGATAAGGGGATTCTTTTTGATAGATGGTGCATTTCTAGTAAAGTAGAAGACTTTACTTCACTGAGAGAACTGGTATTACTCGAAGATTTTAAACAGTGTCTTCCAGATAGAATGGTCTTGTATTTAAATGAACAAAAGGTAGCAACGGTATCTGAAGCAGCAGTATTAGCAGACGAATTTGTGCTGACACATAGAAATGTTTTTCAGCCAGTAATTTTGGAGAAGAGCTATGTGAAGTCACCAATGAAGATTCAGCAGCCTAAAGTGAATGTTGAGAAGCCTAAAGAAATGCGGGAATGCTTCTATTGTCATAAAAAAGGACACATCATTGCAGAGTGTTTCTCTTTAAAGCGCAAGCAGCAAGTTCAAGTGAAAGAGGTTGGATTTGCAAATATCGTGAGTCAAAATGGGCATGTTGAACAGGTAATAGATAAGGTAGACAATGTATATTCTCCATTCATTTTTAAAGGTTATGTGTCACTATCAGGGAATGTAGAAGATCGGGTAGAAGTGCAAGTGTTGAGGGACACCGGCGCAGCCCAGTCATTTGTATGTTCAGAAGTTTTGCCTTTTTCAGATCAGACATCCGTCGGATCTAGTAGACTAGTCCAGGGTTTCAGCATGGAAATCATGAGGGTACCTGTTCATCGCATTCACCTGCAAACAGACTTGGTGTCTGGTTTTGTGGAGGTAGGAGTACGCCCAGTTTTACCAGTAAAAGGCGTATCCTTTATTTTAGGAAACGATTTAGCTGGAGGTAAGGTGGTACCTTCACTGGAAGTAACCGATACTTTGGCAGAGAATAGCACGGATGAATTGTCTTTGAAATATCCAAATGCATTTACTGCTTGCGTGATTACACGTGCCCAATCAAAGAAAAATAAAGAAGAATTTTTATCTGACACTTTCCTATGTATTGATCAGGAGACTGAGGGAAAGCCTGAAGTCAAGAGCCATACTAACGATCAGGTGAGTGAGCTGGTAGTGAGTGGCCCATTATCCTTGACAATAACTCGTGAAGAATTAATTGAGGCTCAGAAGAATGATGTTTCTCTTGTGAAATGTTTTAAACTAGCCGAGGGGTCGGAACTGAGTAATGTTTCATTCGTCATCGAAGATGGTGTACTAATGCGAAAGTGGCATAAAAGTAATGTTACCGAGGATGAGTGGAACGTAGTATGTCAGGTGGTGGTTCCCTCAAATTTTCGGCAGCAGGTATTATCCTTGGCACATGATCATTTGTTGTCTGGGCACTTAGGAGTGACAAAAACATATAATCGTGTCCTACAACATTTTTTTTGGTATGGTTTGAAGCGTGATGTGGTACAGTTTTGTAAGACTTGTCACGTTTGCCAGTATTCTGGGAAACCGAACCAAGTGATTCCACCAGCACCGTTAGTTCCAATTCCTGTCTTAGGCAATCCTTTTGATCATGTGATCATAGATTGCGTTGGTCCTTTACCCAAGACCAAGTCTGGTAATCAATTTCTATTGACCATTATGTGTACGGCTACCAGATATCCGGAAGCAATTCCTCTTCGCAATATTACAGCTCGAACAGTCATTAAAACGCTAATAAAGTTCTTTACCACTTTTGGTTTACCAAGAATTGTTCAGACAGATCAGGGAACTAATTTCCTATCCACATTGTGTGCTCAAGTTTTTAAATCTCTTAATATTACTCACCGTATATCGAGTGCTTTTCATCCGGAGAGTCAGGGATCACTGGAAAGGTTCCATCAAACTCTAAAAGCAATGCTCAGGAAATACTGTATTGAGACAGGATCGGAGTGGGACGAAGGTGTTCCCTTGCTTTTATTTGCAATCCGCGATACAGTACAAGAGTCTCTTTGGTTCAGTCCATCAGAGCTGGTGTTCGGCCATGCTGTGAAAGGACCAGTAAAGGTTTTGAAGGAGAGTATGTTGGGTATTGTAGAATCCAAAAAGACAAATGTATTAGACTATGTGAGTAAATTTCATGACAGACTTCAGAAGGCTTGCATGCTAGCGCGTGAATCCTTGACTAAAGCTCAGGGGAAGATGAAAAGGTGGTATGATAAATCTGCTGTGACTAGATCTTTTGCAGTGGGTGACCAGGTGCTAGTCCTGCTTCCTGTTCCTGGAGCGGCGTTAACAGCACGTTTCTCTGGCCCTTATAAGATCCTGGAGAAGCGCGGAGAGACGGATTATGTGTTGAGTACGCCAGACAGGAAACGTCAAAAACGGGTATGTCATGTTAACATGTTGAAAGCATATTATACTAGAGAAGACGTGAAGTCTCAGGAGAAGGAAGATGATTCTATTCATGCAATAGGGATCGTATGTGACTCAAGTTCAGTAGTAGAACAACCAAGTGATTCTGAAGACTCAACGGAGTTTAATACTCCCTCGTCATCTGCTCGATTGACTAATTCTGACACTTTAGCTAATTTGTCAAGTTTCTTAGTACACCTCAATGCTGATCAGGAAGAGGAAGTGGTTAAACTCCTTAACAAGTTTTCTTCTATATTGGGTGACGTACCTACACTTACAAATGTTCTGCAACATGACATTGATGTGGGTGATGCCCGTCCAATCAAACAACACCCTTATAGAGTTAACTCGGTTAAAAGAGCTATAATGAATAAAGAAGTTCATTATCTGTTGGAGAAGGGTTTGGCCAGTCCTAGTATTAGCCCTTGGAGCTCACCATGTCTCTTAGTACAGAAGTCCGATGACACAGCACGTTTTTGTACTGATTATAGACGCGTCAATGCGGTAACGGTTCCTGACTGTTTTCCAATGCCAAGAATAGAAGATTGTGTGGACAGCGTAGGTTCCGCCAAATTCGTGAGTAAATTAGATTTACTCAAAGGATATTGGCAGGTTCCATTAACCCCCAGAGCCTCTGAAATTTCAGCTTTCGTGACACCAGACTATTTCTTACAATACAAAGTGATGCCATTTGGTCTGCGAAATGCCGCAGCAACTTTTCAGAGGTTGGTTAACCTAGTTCTCGCGGATGTTCCGAATTGTAATGCTTACCTGGATGATGTAGTGATTTATTCACAGAGTTGGTCGGAGCATATAATGCTTTTAGAAACTGTTTTTAAGCGTTTACAAGAAGCTTCATTAACATTGAATTTAGCAAAATGCGAAATTGGTAAGGCTACAGTAACTTACCTAGGCAAACAGGTGGGGTATGGTCAAGTACGTCCGGTAATGGCAAAAATTGCGGTCATAAATGAATTTCCCGCGCCTAAAACCCGACGCGAGTTGCGCAGATTCCTGGGTATGGCCGGTTATTATCGGTGTTTCTGTAGAAACTTTTCATCAGTCGCTACACCACTAACAACTTTACTTAGCCCTTCACAACCGTTTGTCTGGGATTCTGTATGCCAAGTGGCATTTGACAATATTAAAGTGTTGTTGTGTAGTGAACCTGTCCTAGCTGCTCCAAACTTTTCGGTAGCGTTTAAATTGGAGGTGGACGCGAGTGATGTGGGAGCTGGTGCAGTACTCTTGCAGGAAGGTAAGGATGGAATTGATCATCCTATTTGTTATTATTCCAAAAAGTTTAGTGAGAGCCAGAAAAATTATTCAACAATAGAGAAGGAAGCTTTGGCATTGTTGTTAGCAGTTCAACACTTTGAGGTTTATGTTGGCTCTTCTACTCATACGGTAATTGTTTATACTGATCACAACCCGTTGACTTTTATCACCCGTATGTGTAATCGAAACCGGAGATTGATGAGGTGGTTCCTTGTTCTTCAGGACTACAATCTCGAGATTCAGTACAAGAAGGGTAGGGATAACGTAGTGGCAGATGCGTTATCACGAATTTAAGGAATAGCATCCATTGTTTTAGGGCAAAGTTATTGAAGATGGGTATATGCTTGGTTTTAAGGATGGGGGTGTTGCGTCCCGTATCGTTTTGAGAAGGTTTTCTCCTTTTCTCTTGCTCTCTTTTTATTATTAATTCACAGGTCCTCCAGTTGGATAAGGACCCTGTCAATCATTAATTCGACATCACCTCCGAAGGACCAATCAGACGAGAAGGGCGTGTATATAGACCCGGAAATGGCGCGAGTTCGGCACGAGCGTTGGCTTGTCACCTGTTTGCTCTTCTATGTTTGCTTGTTGTTTCTTGCTCTTGTCTTGTTTTCTGTCGGATTTTGCTCAATGTGTGTTTTAAATATTCTCATAGAAAGAGATTTTCCCTCACTTGATTATTCGGATGTGTTCACATTCGGGTTCGATTCTTGTTTATACATATAAGCCTCACTCCGGGGCCTATATAGTGAAGGGACCAGTTTAGCACGTCACGTGACTTACATTTTACACCACGCAGGGTAAGTCTGTCTAGACACACTAGTCAGTGAGCGGATGCCGACCTTTGTATTTATGTTTGTGAAGTCAGAGTAGTTAGTGGCGTATGCTGAAGATGTTGGTTTTCTCTTTTCCTTTTGTGTAGTTTAATCTTGGTTTGGTGGGGGGGGGGGTCAGATAGCGGATTTATGTTTTGCTATGTTCTTTTCTTTTAGCACCGCTCTTGTCCCTCACCTTGGTTGTTTCTTTTTGTTTGTACATATGTAAATAGTCTGTTTCTTGCAATCGTGAACAACTAAAACTAACCTTTTGAATCACACGGCTTTTTGTCTGTACTTTGTGCCACACACGCACCCACTTTTTTTCAAAACAGAGTAGAGTCATTTACTGCATTTTATATATTTTTATTTCTCTTATTCTAAAATTTACTGTTACCTCCTGTAACCCTAGATGCCAAAATTAGGGAGACGTAACAATCCATCTGCTCAAAAGAACTGTTATTTTCTTTCCTAATTGAGTTGTTACATTTGGAATTCTGATTGGCCAGAAGGTGTCAATTGATTTTCTTGTCGCTTGAGCAAATCGTAATCCGTATAAAAGTAAAGGAGAAGCTTCTCGCGGCTGTTCTGACTCGCATTAGTAAATCAAACCCTGTGATTCAGCAGAAACCTTTGTTTTTCACAAAAATAAATGTTGCCCAGCAACCACACACACACACACACATCGAGCCATAGCGCTTTTAAGTCACGAACGCTCCATCCTCGATGGTTAAGCCTCTGTGTGAAAATGCTTCCCCTCTCTGCAGAGCGTTCTCTCGACGTGGCTTGATTTTTTTTTTTTACTGCAGAAAAATCAAAGGACTTGAAATGGCAAGTGGTCGTCTTTCTGCCCGGCTGAATGCCAAGTAGTGCTTCAGACATGCTAAAGAGGGGTTTAGCACTGAGCTGATGATTGCAAAACATTAAATAAATAAATAAATAAATAAATAACTTGGTTCCACATGGGCTAAAATTCTCTGGGTTAAAATATTTTTTGAATAAATGCATAAATAATCTTGCCGTTACAGCTGCGAACTGGCAAAGAAGAATGTTTTTTTTTTTTTTTGTATTTGATTATTTAATTGTTAAACTGTAGTCCCATGTTTTTACAGAGACACGCTTGTATTTCTCTCGATTCTCACACAAAAAAAAAAAAAAAAAAAAAAGAACCAAGAACCCGCTCCTCATGAGGCTGATTAGTGTCTCGGCTCTTCATACCCTTGTTGAGTTTCCTGTATTGCTACAGTAAACTTACAGACAGACAAAGTTCTTCTGCGGCAAAGCAAAATGAACAGATGTCCAAGTGGAAATATTCAAAATACAAAGATGGTCCATATCTCACCTCCTACATTCAGGTCAAACCAGGATTTGTGCTGAAATTTCTGGTGAGTGAAGGCAGAATATATATATATGTGCTTTATATGAGTCGCTCTCAGCTCTGTCCATTCCAGCGTGGTACCATGATAGGATTCCACCTGTCCAGATAGTCTAAATATTCCAAGTAACTCAGCACCAGTGCACAAAGCAAGGTCCATGAGGACCTACAGTAGATGAGCGAGTTTGGTGTGGAAGAACTTGTCTGACCTGCACAGAGTCCTGACCTCAAATCTGTTGTGATGAATTCGAGCGGAGACTGTAAGCCACGCCTTCTCGTCCAACATCAGTGTCTCACAAATTCCCATAGAGACATTTTTTTACACCTGGTGGAAAGACGTCCCAGAAGAGTTGAAGCTGTTATGGCTACAAAGGGCTTGGCTGATTACTTTTGGCAATATAGTGTCCACATGTATATGTGTGATTTCTCAATAGACTACGAGATTTATTTACATTGTTATTTTGCATATATTGTTTGTGGCAACAGCCTACACTCAAGGTCTTACCCAGGAACATGCTGTACCTGATCTGCAAAGTTCCAGGTAATTATTTCACAGGAAACAGAAGGAAAAAGAAACAACCATTTGTTATTCAAATTTCTTTTTACAGCAGGACGATGTATCATTACTACAATCACACATGCTAGCCAGAAAAGCAGCAAATATAAACCAGCAGTCGGAAAGTCACCATGTACTTACAAGATCATTTCTGTACAGTATATAATATAAGGAAATTGAACATCTATCACATCTATCACCTAGTTCTATAAATAGACATGAAATGTGGGGAAATTCACAAGGATCGGTGACTTTGGCAGTTTTGATTCATAAATAATTAAAATCTTATAATCCAAAACTTTAGCTGTGACTTTCTGCATATATTCATTAGCACCTAATAAATCCATCTTCTTCCTTCATATCCGTTTTGACAGAAATAAAATATTGCTGCAGGAAATTGAGTTAGAGCAAAAAAAAAAGTAATAATAATAAAAATAAAAATAAAATTCCATTTCGAGGCAAATGCATGTCTGGCTCTGAATTCATCTTTAAATGTGTATAGATGGAGCAGGTGTGTTTTTTGAACCGCAAGGCATCACAATTGATGCACACATCTGTTAGACATGTCATCCAGCCCTGCTGCTGTAATGCATTTCAATCAAGCAGAAAGCCATTTCATTTCCTTTAGGTTGTATTTCTTTTAATAGAGAGTCCTGTAGTTTTCCACGGATCCCAGGAACAGTTCCGAATATAAATGTCTGAATGAGCAGCGCCACATACTGTACGCATCCGGTCTTTCTTGGACGCCGACACAAATCTGGACAGGTTCAGTCTCAATCATCATTCATTCATTCATCAGACATTCTTTGATAATTAATCTGATAATATGGATCCTTATACAACATTATCTTAGAAGATAAACATCTAGTCTAGATTTAAAGAGTCTGATTAATGTTTAGTAACCTGTTTTTAAATAAACATATCAGGCTCAGGATTTTTTTCAGCACAAAATAGGCAATAGGGTGGAATAAATTTTATTCTAAAGTGCTGGAGCTTATCCCAGGAGACTTAGGGCACGAGGTGGGGTACACCCTGGATGGGGTGCCAGTCTAACACATGGCACACACATACGCACAATTATTCACACATCACGATTGTTATGGGTGACACATAATTATGGGTAATTTGGGAGCGGCAATTTGCCTAATCTGCATGTCTTTGGACTGTGGGAGGAAACTGGAGTACCTGGAGGAAACCCACCAAGCACAAGGAGAACTACATGACCCCGAAGCAGGAATCGCTTTTTACTTTTATAATTTCGTTAGTTAAATTATAAAAATTCTTGCGCTGCTGTTTATCCACTCGTCGTCTTTCATAGGAATCTCATATGGATCCAAAACATCTACAAGCTGCATCTTCTCCAAATAACAGTCTCTGATTTCTTTCGACAGCTTGTCAGGGTGAAGCTTGTTCTCTTTCTCACATTTCCCTTCCATTTTAGCACTGGTTTCAATCAAATTTCTCACTACATCTTTACTACATCGTAACCACCAAAATGGCCGACACGCCCAACATTACATTACATTCCTGCAATGACTCTCAGGTGAATGAAAAGAGAAACGCCATCTTGGACAAGAAGTAATATAACATCAGAAGAGTAAGTTACTGTTGGAGCAATGTTTCGGGTCTGCCAGACATACAGTACAGCGATCGCAGATATGAGCTAACCAGCCAGGTTTCACAGCGCTAAGGAGATGCTCCTTAAGCTGATTTCACAAATGCATTTCAGCCGTTTTGTGAACAGACGTGACAGAAGGGCCATCTGGATCTACAGAGGTTACAATATCACACTGTACTGCAGAGAACACTACTAAAAGACTGTATAGATGTGCATAATCTAAGTATTAGATTTAATTGGCTAACTGTGAATAAAGCTTAAATGCCGTCTTTTCTGGGGTTCGGGTCTGACGTGAGGCATCAGTGACGTGTCTCGTTGACGGGAAAAGAGTTTGTAGAGACAGTTAAAAGGTTAAAGCTAATAATAATCTGCTGATCTTTAATGTAATCAGTGATATTATGATTATTATTATGATTATTATTATTTGAGGTTGATGTCCACGTACGTGTACGTGT
This sequence comes from Channallabes apus, assembly GCA_030522415.1. Lineage (NCBI taxonomy): Eukaryota > Metazoa > Chordata > Actinopteri > Siluriformes > Clariidae > Channallabes > Channallabes apus. Next base: position 2,098,648 of record CM060126.1, on the reverse strand, counting down.
GTGTTTCTGTACAGCAGAACTCTCTGTCTAACTTATTAATAGACAGAAATGACATTCTGTAAGGTTGAGTATCTGACGCCTTGTTTACACTAAGTTGTCCTTCTTTGGTGCTCAGACAAATACACTCCCTGTTCGGTAATCGGAGAGAGAATCACAGATGAGAAATGGAAAAAGTCGATCAGATAAAGATGAAGTTTTGTCTTAAAACGAGTCCAGCGTGTTAAAATTCACTTATACCACTTCAGCGCTGTTATTTCAGACAAAGTGAAAATCTCAACTAATCCCAGTCAAAATATTCACTTTATCTTTTCTAATTAATATCTATTGGTGCAGGTGTTTGTTTACATTGAGACAGTAGCGCATTAGTAGATTATTATACAGTAGATTATTAAATCCAGCACAATAACTGTTCATAACATCACTTTTACTCCACATTTAGATTCACTGATGGTGCAGATTAAACTTCAGACAGAAGATCAAAGGACTGCAGGAGATTCAGTAAATTCTGTCCAGCCAGTTTTGTTTGATGCTGCGACAAAATCAGCTTGATAGTCAGACAGACAGAAATCTTTGACCGCTTTCAGATTCTCTGTATGAAACATCAAGATATAATTGAAAGTTCTGACCAATGTACAGACAAAACCTTTTCATTTATTTATATAGATTTTGGTTCTAGGGCTCTAGCTGATGTTAGTATATACTGTAGTTCACTCAAGCATCACTTCCACCAAAAATGTAAGTTTATTTCCAAAGAATTTTAGCAATGTTTATAGACCCGGAACACTTTATTTTACTGTAAATTTTATTTCTCATTTACAGTCATTTTGAGTTGTTAGAATTCTTTACTTTACTGTGAGCCAGGTATCTTCAGCCCTGTCCGACAGTTGGATGGCACACATGTAGTGGGATGAGCTCTGAGCACCGTACATGCCGCTACTCAATCAGGAAACAGAATACGAGGAGAAACCGTCAGGTCTTTATTTATTTCTATATTTATTTTTGATCAATGTGAGAGGAAAAGAAGATGATTTAGAGCATAGACGAGGGATTTAGACGTTCAGCACAACTCACTCATCCGAGACAAAGATAGAAAATAGGGGTCTGAGTGATCCGGTGAATTCAAGGTTAACTCATCTCAGCTTCGATTTATAAATGTAGAACTGGGGCAAGTGTAATGCAGGTCGAAAATACTGGGTTATAAATACAGTAGAAAGGTGATCCACGCATCCACGCTATGCTTCTTTAACTTCCTAGTGCATTGCGCCTTGATTACGCCAGGGGAGGGTGCTGGAGAATTCTGACTTTTAATGAATCTTCTACATTTAAAAAAAGTTATCAGGTCTATGCTGCAGTTCTTGATTATTTTTGCATAAGAGCATGCTGCTAGAGTGTTTGCCTCTGAATTAATTAAGTGTACCTTTGCATAAACAGCTCATTATATTATACATAACTGCGTTTTGTGGGAACTGTAAGGGAAGCCCATTTTCATTTAATTATTCAGCTGTTTGTCGTGAGACAAAAACTCATTTCATACTTCATTTGACTTATAAATGAACAAATAATCTCTGTAATGAGAGGACAGGAAAAGAAAATGCACTATATCACCGGGTTCGCTCAGTCATTTCAGATAAGTGTGTGAAAGGAATCAGTCTGAATAACAATTTGTGGAGGGAAAAAGCCAACAAGCTGGAGGTGAAAGCTATTGTGTAGGCTTGATTTGTAATTTTTTTAAATTTCAAAATTGGAAAAGTGGGGCGTTGAGTAGTTAGCAGTATGGCCTCGCACCGCCAGGGTGGTGAGATCGATTCCCTTCTCGGGTTTGTGTGTGTGGAGTTTGCATGTTCTCCCTCTACTAGGTGGGTTTCTTCTCGGAAACTCTGGTTTCCTCCCACAAGTACCAAATTCTCTGTAGTGTGTGTGTGTGTGTGTGTGTGTGTGTGTGTGTGTGTGTGTGTGTGTGTGTGTTCAGGGTGTACCCTGCCTCCTGCGCTTTGTCAATGGGATAGGTTCCAGGATTCCCATGACCCTGGACAGGATAACACTGTACCGGATATTTGTACAGAAAAAAAATCCTGTACACCTATGTTTTTCTTATATTTTATATTTAGTTTTATCCTCTATAGCTATGTTTTCCTTAGCAAAAGTTTTTCTATATTTCATATCTTATTTTTGTTTATACAATTTATTTAATAATCTTATTTTTAAGGTCACGAGAGGTCATATAAGCATTACACTACATATCATATTGTGTATGACTATGTATGTGACAAATACATTTGAATTTGATGTATGTGACAAATCATTAAATCGTAATCTTAATAGAGAATTTAAGGGTAGCATATTCTGATAGATAAACACCACATAAAATAATGCTATTATTTTAGCATATCGAAGCTGCTATATCGAAGATAATTTCAGTTTTGGAAACTATTTAATCTGGGAAATGAGCTCAGCACCAAACCTATATTTATTTACTTATTTACTTATTTATTTATTTATTTAGTGCATCCCTCTATACAATTCCTGCTTCCCAGGTATGACTCAGCTTATTACTGTAGTTCCTTTAGCTGCTCAGCCGCTTCTTACCCTCTACTGATTATTCTTTTAAAAGAAATACAGATCAGACAGCATTTGACAGGAAGTGTAGTTGAATGTCAAAAATGAAGGTCAATAATGTATCTCAAGTATACTTCAAATATTTATGATTTTAAACTTACAGTATGAGTGCATGAAGCTCTGGAGAGGCTTTACATAAGAGAATTGTGACGAAAACCTTGCATCCGTACTAAGACATCTTTCTACCTTGATGGTGTCCAAGCACTAGTGAAACCCTGGGATTTGGGAAGTGCTTTAGTGTAGCAGGGATTATATAGGAAAATCAAAAGTGACTTGCACACCCCTTGTTCACTGGAAACGTCTCGGGTTACATTTCTGTAACCCTGTTCCCTGAAAGGCGGGAACGAGATGCTGCGTGAAAACGCTATGGGAACCAGTTTGTCGCGTTGCCGGTCGTTGAAGCATGCTGTGAAAACACGCCAAAGTTTTTGGCTATATATAACCTCGACAGGTGACGTCATCTGATTAGATGTAGGTGGAGGTTATAAAAACAGGTGAGCCGGCAACGACCTCAGATTAATTTGTCTGAACAGCCGTCCGGTCACGTGGTAGTGCGGCATTGCGACGCAGCATCTCGTTCCTGCCTTTCAGGGAACAGGGTTACAGAAATGTAACCCGAGACGTTCCCTAGCAAGGCTACACTCGATGCTGCGTGAAAACGCTATGGGAACGAGAATACCAACGCCGCCGCACTACAGGTGTCTGGACCCCAAGGTTGTGTAGCGTGTGCGCACAAAGCCAAGAAGGTCTCAGAGCTATGCCTGGGCAGCTAACTCGGGGGCAGTGAGCCCGGAGTAGCATGAACATCCAGATTTATAAATGTAAGAAATGTGTGCGGGGAGGAACCAACCCTTCGCGCCACACAATTACTGCAGGGGATACCTCCTGCTGGTGAGACTGGGATGATCACCCTGGTTGGGTGAGCCCTGCTTCCCAGAGGCGAAGTGAACCCACGCGCCTCATAGGAGAGGGCAATATGCATCTCTCACCCAGTATAGTGGCGCTCTGACTTACGCCACTAGCTGATGCGGTGGACGTGAATCTGAAGAGCACATACTGGATAGTAAGTGAAGTTTCTCCTGCTCCGAAGCTGTAAAAGGCGGAGGACAGAAGGCTTCAAACAATGCAGCTAAGAAAATCCTGAGGGTACTAGGGCACAAGCCCAAGGACAAGCTTTTACTGCAGAAGCTCCAGCACTGAAACATTTTGGCAGTGGACTGGGTCTACCTGCTTGGCACACACTTGTTGCAGGGAATACCTCTTGCTAATCCAATAGCTGAGGCGATCCCCTGGTTGAATGAGCCCTGATTCCTAGAGGCGAAGTGAGCCCACGCGCCTCATAGGAGAGGGCAATAGCATCTGACCTACGCCACTAGCTGATGCGGTGGACGTAGATATGAAGAGCACAAGCTGGACACAGCAAGTGAAGTCTCTCCTGCTCCGAAGCTGTAAGCGCGGAGGACAGAAGGCTTCAAAAGCAATAGGGTGCCTGTTGGGTTTATAGTTAGCTTTTGGAAGATAGTTGAGAGAGGATGCAGTTACGCACGTCCTGAAAGTGCTAGGGCATAGACCCGAGGACGGAAACTCCAGCACTGAAACAATTCGGCAGTGGACTGGGTTTACCTGCTTAGCAGACACTTGCTGCAGGGGAATACCTCTTGCTAATGCAATAGATGAGGCAATCCCTTTGGCTGAAAGAGCCCTGATTCCTAGAGGCGAAGTGAGGCCACGCGCCTCATAGGAGAGGGCAATAGCATGTCTCATCCAGCACATGTAGAAACTGCTCTGACCTACGCCACTAGCTGATGCGGTGGACGTAGATCTGGAGAGCACAAGCTGGACACAGCAAGTGAAGTCTCTCCTGCTCCGAAGCTGTAAGCGCGGAGGACAGAAGGCTTCAAGAGCAATAGGGTGCCTGTTGCGAGGAGGGAAACTCCAGCACTGAAACAATTCGGCAGTGGACTGGGTTTACCTGCTTAGCAGACACTTGCTGCAGGGGAATACCTCTTGCTAGTGCAATAGATGAGGCAATCCCTTTGACTGAAGGAGCCCTGATTCCTAGAGGCGAAGTGAGGCCACGCGCCTCATAGGAGAGGGCAATAGCATGTCTCATCCAGAACATGTAGAAACTGCTCTGACCTACGCCACTAGCTGATGCGGTGGACGTAGATCTGAAGAGCACAAGCTGGACACAGCAAGTGAAGTCTCTCCTGCTCCGAAGCTGTCAGCGCGGAGGACAGAAGGCTTCAAGAGCAATAGGGTGCCTGTTGGGCTTATGGAGCTTTCTGAAGATAGTTGAGAGAGGATGCAGTCACGTACGTCCTGAGAGTACTAGGGCACAGACCCGAGGAGGGAAACTCCAGCACTGAAACAATTCGGCAGTGGACTGGGTTTACCTGCTTAGCATATACTTGCTGCAGGGGAATTCCTCTTGCTAATGCAATAGATGAGGCAATCCCCAGGGTTGAAAGAGCCCTGATTCCCAGAGGCGAAGTGAACCCACGCGCCTCATAGGAGAGGGCAATAGCATCTCTCATCCAAAACATGTAGAAGCTGCTCTGACCTACGCCACTAGCTGATGCGGTGGACGTAAATCTGAAGAGCAGTAAAAGGCGAAGCATATCTTAGAAGGCAAGAGGTCCGCCTTGCTACATGAAAATCTCTCCCTGACTACTTCGGAGTGGGGTTACCATTCCCCGTGTGTCAGAGATAGACTGGACAGTACTACTGCTCCCGCATCCATGCTGGAATGTAAATCGCTCTGAGGGACAGGAACCTGGTGCGCTAGCTGTTAGCGGCGCGAGCACAGTCCGCCCTGGCGATAACATATGAGACTGCCATACTATTGTCCCCCGCACTAGGACATGGCAGCCTCTCAACTGCTGGAGGAAGTGCTTTAGGGCCAGAAATAGAGCCATCATTTCGAGGCAATTGCTGTGCCATGCGAGAAGATAGCCTCTCCAGCTCCCTTGGGCTGGACAGTCATCAGAGACCGCACCCCAGCCTATGAGGGAAGCATCTGTCGTTAGCCTCAGTGACGACAAGATTAACTTAGAGTGGGACCCAAAGTAGAGACCGGGGTCTGAACCACGTAGAAAGGGTACGAAGCACCTGGCGCGTAACCCATATTGGGGATTGGCCCTAGTGATATCCCCTGGTTCTTAGCCACAACTTAGAATGCTCTCATGTGCAGAAGGTCCAAAGGTGTCACCGTGGATACAGCTGCCATGAGAGCTAGGATGTCTGAAAGTGATGTCTAGCTTGTTTTCCTTGAGGGTGTTGAGAATGGGTTCGATACGAGCGGGAGACAGCTGTGCCCGCTTACGACCGAATCCCATATAGCACCCAATGTGTTGTCCTCTGCACAGGAAAGAGCACGCTTTCGTGGCGTTGGGTCCCAGTCCTGAGAACAGAGATGAGCTAGGACGACATGCTGATGTCGAAGCACTAGCCACCGGATGCCCTGGGACTCCCGTAAGAGCCAGGGCTAAATCCGTGCATTTTGTATGTGTGCGGGTGAGCTAGACCAATGGAAGGACCCGATACTGGTAAGCTTCGCCCCCGAAAGCGAACCTCAGGATCTCCCTGTGTTGTGGCAATGTTTCTGTATAAAAGTAAACGTCCTTAAATCGATTGTCAGAAACAATCGCTTGGTAGGGTTGAGAGCAATCACCTTTACAGTCAAGAACTGAACTGTATTCAATGATTTTCAGGTAGCGGGAGAGCCCGCAGAATCTGAAATATTGGACGCAGCCCCCGTTCCTCTTGGGAACCAAGAATACCGACTGTAGTAGCCTGACTCACTGTCTGGTGGGGGAACATGTTCCATGGCCCCCTTCCCCGGCAGCCTGTCAGCAGATGCGCACTTTCTGGTTTCATGGAAGTGGAGGCCACGCCATTGAAAACACAGAAGGTGAAGTGAGAACTGAATCCTGTAGTTCCTCTCTCCAGTGCTTAGTACCCAAGGAGATATACTTGGCAGTAGCTTCCACGCTGCCAGTTTCTCATAAAAGGGCAAAAAGTTTCGGCAGCTTGGTTAAACGGGGGGGAGGATGTTAGATGTTCGGCATCCTGAAGCATGGCAGGAAAAACCGAAGAACTAACAGCCTATTGGACACTGGTGTTGCCCGAACACCAGTGGTGGCGGAGCAAAACACCGACCTCCTGGGGGTGCCAGGGAGAACACATATTCGTTAAAAAGGAATTCTGGGTGCCTTTCCCTATTGGGGGGGCCACCCCCATTTATTTTATTTTATACACACATATATATCCATATATATCCATATTTATATATATATATATATATATATATACACATATATATATATATATATATATATTTTTAAATCAGTCTGACCTCCTGTGTGCAGTGGAGCACCAAGCTGACCCACTGCCTGAAAAGCTTTTCCCTCTAGGGCAGATAAAAGTCTACACAGCTAGAAAGGAAGTATAAGCTTACCAGGGAGGATGATGTCCCAGGAGAGAGATAGCCTGTGAAGCGTCTCTGCTATCTGGGCGTCATCATACAATCCCGCATTTCCATATCGACTATATTTAAATAAACAAATAAGTCGATGGCATGAAAAACACAGCATGAATACAGCCTACTCCATGAAAGGGTTAACTCACATGAAGAGAGCTGAGAGGGGGGGGGGGGAGAGAGCGTCATTGAGGCTCCGCCCCCCGGCCACCCGACAGAAGCTGCCGTCTACTGCTTGTTTTAGTGCTTAAGGCTATTTTCATCTCCGGTAAACAAGAGAGGAATCCTCGTGATGACAACGCGGAAGAAAGGAGTTTTCTTACCTCCGTCTGCCGCAGCTCTGTCAGATGCACGAGTTTTAAGCCAGGAACGCGCGGCGGCTCGCAGCTTCTCACGGAATGCGCGGCGCGCGCAGCACTAGTCGAAGCAGTGTAGAGATCGCACTCCGATATGGATTATCACACACGGAGGGATTAAACTCGTCAAATCGGTGAGTTAAACACCTTCTTATTTTGCTGGTTTATCACAAGCACGCTTCACAACTAGGCATTGAAGACAAATGATCTGAGGTCGTTGCCGGCTCACCTGTTTTTATAACCTCCACCTACATCTAATCAGATGACGTCACCTGTCGAGGTTATATATAGCCAAAAACTTTGGCGTGTTTTCACAGCATGCTTCAACGACCGGCAACGCGACAAACTGGTTCCCATAGCGTTTTCACGCAGCATCCAGTGTAGCCTTGCTAGGGAACTTCCATTTCACCCAAATCACTTTCATCTAACTTTGAATTTTGGACAGAGAGAAGGTGTGTGTGTGTGAGAGTGTGTATGTGTGTGTGTGAGTGAGTGAAAGAGAGATAGAGTTAATAGATGAGTGTGTGAAGATTCCCCCGAGTTTAAAATCCATAGCAGTCATTCTGTATCTCTTCCTTATTTAATGTATCCTGCGTATCGCACTCCACAGCACAGCTCCATCACTCAGTCATATTATACGACACTTTCATAATGTTAACCATCAGATAGGATCATTTCCTCTTTGCAGATCGATTGATAACTCAGGACTTGGGATGGATGAAGGACGTGCTTTTGACCTTACAGAGAAGAAAAATATATTTTTAAAAAGTCCTATTTCAAGATGAATACTTGAATGAAGTTACTGTATGTGTGTAAATAAAGGTGTAACATGGCGTCCCACATGGTTCTGTTTTAGGCCCAATTTTATCTTTTAACAAATTGCTCCTTTTCTTCTTTGTTAGCTTACTGTTCATGACTAACAATATACAATTTGTGCTTAGCATTATGGATAGATACAGAAGCAAGCTTAGCAAACCTGAAAGTCGGTTTTAAAATGCAAACACTGACATAATTTGATTTAATATGTAAATGGCGTAGTTATAGCATATGGCATACCTCGTTATTAAGCACCACTAGCATTTATCTTCTTTAGCAAAACTGAGCAGTTGAGGTTTACGAGCCAAACAGCGGCAGCTTGGAAATTAAATCCACAGCCTTCTGAATAATAGTCAAGTTTCTTAACAATTGAGCTACCATCTTCATTGTATTTCTCTAACCCAAACATCTGTAGCATATTTCACATTTCACAGAACAGATGTTTCAGGATGGTGAACCACACTTTAAGGCTCACTATTATTTTCCATTTCATCACTACCACTCATTGCTTCATTATACAGTGGAACCTCGGTTTATGAGTAATGCGGTTTACCAGTTCCGCAAGACGATCAAAGATTTTTAATGAATTTTGACTTGAAAAGCGAGCATTGTCTTGGTTTACAAGCACCGAGTATCATGTTTCACGCATGCGCTTCTTGATTTGACGCAGAGCGTCACATCATCACAACTGAGCCAAGGTTTTTTCTCTCTCTTGCGATGCGGAATCGTCTCCCCTGCTGGGTCTTTAGTGCTCGTCTCTTACTGGTATAATCAACATCCGTGCATGCATTTACTGTTTACTATAACACTGTGACCCTGTGTGTGTGTAAAACATATTTTATTTTGTGTTCGGAAGCGCGTGTATACAGCATGTGTACTGTTTCTTATAACAAACGTGTGTGCGTGCAAGTAAAGCAAAATAAATTCTCAATACAGAGGTCAAAAATCCATTTTCTTCCTCATTGCGGTGTGCGTGTGTGTGTGTGGGCGCATAAGCGTAATTTGACACTGTGCTAGCTATGTGTGTGTGTGTGTGTGTGTGTGTGCAAGAGACACACTCTGCTCTCCGAAGAAACACTGCTCTGTCGCAAATCTTTTCAGAGGTAAAGTGCGGTTCATTTGTTTGCTTGTTTTACTTTACAGCAGTGATTCTGTTAGTTATGAACGTGTGTGTGTCCTGTGATGGGTTGGAAAACCATTCAGAGTATAGCATGCCGTGTGCCCTGCGAGCCCGGGTATAGTCTGCTCTCAGTGACCCTACAGAGGACAAGCATTATGGGAAATCAATGACTGAATATTAAAGCCTGAATGTTTAAATACTTTAGATAGTAAGGTATGTGTATAAGTGTAATGTACTCAAACAGAAATACTGAGGTTAGCTACTAAACCAACTTAGCTACTTGACAGCATTTCTGTGAAATTGAAAGCTACAAACAAATGATGCTTGTTTAACCCTAAAAGCTGGGTTAGTTAACTTATTCCAGACAAATCATACTGCCAATCAGATAAGAAAAAGAAAAATACTGTATGATAGTCCTAATTATCTAATATGAGGAAATTTCTATAATGTATGGAGTGTACATGTTTCATTAGCAGTAAAAGCTGTTTTTGATTATAATTCAGCACAATAACCATGAAAGATTCATTAGGGTGACTCGGCACAAATTCTTTCTTTAAACGTAACAATGTATAATTATTATTAGAAAGCAAAGCCACATCTGGCTCCTCGCTAATGAACTCCTCGACATCACACTTGGAAAATTCAGCTCAATTCACTATAAAGAGAAGAACAAGAATCAGACGCCTAATTATTCTCAGAATTCAAAACACACACACACACACACCTGTGCACACGTTCACGCTATTTATTTTGATTAGCATTTGAAGGTCATCGAATTACTTAAACACACCTAAACAGAGGATCAGAAATGTCTGGAAATACTGCAGACAAAAGCACACTCGCTCGGGGCCAGGAGTTAATTACGGAGTAGAAACTCCCAAGAGACGACTCTAATAACTACGAACAGGTCGGGAAATAAAGCAGACCAGCTGATGTGTGTTTATAATTTATACGCGGGATCTTAGTGGGCAGCGGGCCATGATGCTAATTACCATTTCAGAGATCAGTTCATAACGGGCGTAGAGAGATAGCGTAGCATGTTTGCTGATCTGATGCAACACGGTGCGAAGAAGAAAAGGTTATTACAACGAAACACAATGCGTTGAACATCACGGCTCATGAGCAGGACCAATGTTTATCAAAAGACAATACGTCATCGTTTTTCTAGTCATGTTTAGAGAGTGGAAAGCGAAGCTACACTTTTTTTTCCCCCTCTCCCTTGAAAATAATGCAAAATTAAAAAAAAAAAAAAAAAGAAAAAGACTAGCATTGTTACAAAGAAACCACAAAGCGTAAACTCTGTCTTATTATTGGGAAAAAATGCTACAAATGTAACAGCATTATTTCTTAATGTTACAAAGTGCTAAAACTGGAGACTCCTTTCAAAACCCAGCATGTTCTGTCATTTGAACTAGAAAGGGGTGTGGTGTAACATAAGGTTGGTTTAGAGGTAGCTACAGAGAGGTGGGGTGGTTATGTGAGTTTACACCATGGTGTCTTTTTGCCTCCTAAACGACACCAATGCCTAATGTCCATTCCAGCCAATTTAGCTTATCTTATTCTTCCATATACACACACAAATAAAGAAAAAAACAAAAGGAAACACCCAGGGAGAGCATGAAGGAGCGCTGATCCCATTTACGAGCATCTCAGCCTGAACTCGCACTGTCCAGCTGGCAGCTCATCCTTCGACTGACTGCTTTCATCATTAGTTTAATGTGCTGGTGCAGGCCAGTGGAGACCTGCAGGATTTGCACAGGCACTTCAGAGCCATTTCAGCAGACACAGCAGATATGTACCGATTTGTATCTACACTACATCCGACTCCATCGCGCACACAGAGCAGGCAGACGGGATTAATGTAACAACCTCAGCAGCGACCTCATTTCCCCTCTCATCTGTACCAACCACTCAGCATTCAGCATCAGCAGTAAACTAATCACCACTTGATCATCTGTCACCATCTACACCTGTTTCTCACTGGGTCAGGACTTAAGTAAGATGGATTTTTTTTTAATGGTTGAATGATTCATAGGTCACTGTGTGGCTTAACAAATAATAATATAAAAGAAAAAACCTTCCTCTGCAAGGGCTCAGGAACCGGGACTGGACTGAAAAAGAGAGATAAAAACTTGGCACAAAATAATGAGAGCCAAAAAGAAAAACCTGGAGAACTACTCCTCAAGACTGCATTAAAAATACAAGAAGCCTGGCTCTTTTGAAGCAAAATGAGGACGTGTTAAGACTTTTGCACTGAACTGGAAGAATCCAGATCATTTCAATTATGGAAATCTTCTAGCTATTAACATCTGGAGCTTCTCTGTATTATCTGGCATGGATCCTTACGGATGATTTAGTGGAGTTGTGTTTTCTACAATTCAGTTTGTATCCATGCAGCGTGAACCTGAATGAGTGACTGAACCTACAGTAAGAATTCAGTTCATATACTGTATAAGCAGTAGCTCAAGACCAGGAACAAGTCTATGATGAGAACTTTGAACGATTGAACGCCCATGACATTATATAAGCCTTTCACTGCATTTCATACTGTGTATGACTGTGTATATGACGAATAAAATTTTAATTTGGGAATTAGTCACTGCATGTTGATTTTAATCTGACATTTCTACATTAAAAAAAATATATATATATATCTAATATATATATCTCCCAAGTATCTGCTTTTCAAATCAAAAGTTTCAAGGAGAAGAGAAGAGGCTAAACAAAGGTTATCCCCGTGCTCATTCAGCCGAGAGCATGAAATCTCGTTCAGTCGAAGAGCAGAAGCTCAGTGTGATCCAGGCCGATGATTTCCATCAGCTCGTGGCTCTGTCCTCGGACTCTCAAAGAGCTTTCCTGTCCCCTCCAGCTGATCTCAGCTTTGGCACTGAATCTGACTGAGGTGTTTCAGTTCGGCATTTCATTTTTAAAAGCAGGCTGCTTATGGCGACGTCCAGGATGGCACTACTGTACGAGAGGATGGATTTTCCATTATTTAGGTATTTTAGTTCAAATATCAGGGTGATCACAGGTTTACGCTGGCTGGGACAGTTTCTTGTATTCAGAGTTGGGTTACACACATCATTAAACTGCTTTCTTTGTATTTTTATTAAGATTGTTAAAAATCATTTCCTCGTGTGGAAACTGCTGCTATCAGAATTTTGTGGTGATGTTAATCGTCAGGAAAGCAAATACAAAAAGGTTGCAATTTCATTGTTTGGAGGTTGTACGTAGTGTTCACGTTATCGCAGCGTCATTTAATAAAAGCCATCTTTTAAAAAAGTCATAGCAACGTCGTTACAACTATATTAAAACTCGAACATTGTCCTTGGATAGATACAGTGTGACCAAGACGAGATACAGTGTGACCACTGACGAACTCGTTACCCAATTAGCTCGTAGCACATCATGTCCTATTACTTTTTATATTACATTTTATAGTTTTCCGAGTGTATGTACAGCTGAAAAGTAATTTTCAGACGTGTTTATGTGTTTAAATTTGTTCCTGAGCTGAAGAAACTAAACCAATTCAATTTCATACAATTTAAAATTTGTCGAAATGATATGAAATGGCCCTTGTTGCTCCGAGGGATGTCTGATGTTCCAAAACCAGGTCATTACTGCAGTTTTTTTTTCGAGACCAAATGAAAGACTCAGTGAGTCTCAGTAAACATCCACATGGGATTGCAGTTTATCTCCTGTAATCCCGTTAGTGTACAGCGCACATCATGCCGATGCGCCTCTTTGCATTAATTTCACTTAGTAAATAAAGTTTTAAAAATGATCAAACATCTGAGGTTCTCAGCTTCCAGAGATCAATATCATAAAATTACCCTGTATGATGAAATGATAAAACTGATATATAGTGCGAGAATTTTATTTTCTACCAAAGACAAGACAAATTCAGAGGCAGCCCGTGTGCAGGTGTTTACTCGCTAGTGGCCGAAAGCACTCAGGGCAGGAATAAAGTGCTCGCTCGGAACCAGCCCATGTGCCTATTATTAAACCAGCAGGTCATGAGGTTTCATGCATTTACAAGCAAGATAAAAAAATATATATCTTTAGAAAGGAAGTGCATTTTTTAAAGAATCACAAAACACTACCTGAAAGTATGACCTGAAATATATATTTAAAAACAAGCAGTGTGAGAGATACCCAAATGATTCTCGAGTAGAAATGTCTAAGACATCTTAACCACTTAACGACTGGTTAACCAATCAGCTCATAGCACACACACACACACACACACACACCTCATGGAGATGGAGAAAAAGAGAAAGTGATGAAGGATTTTATAAATTCTAAGTAAAACACAGAGGAAGTGATATTACACACATTACATCTGACATGAGAGAAATAAAGACGTGTGTGTGTGTGTGTATAAAAGAGAGCTTGTGTGTGTAGTCAGGTGCAGTTTGGTGTGTGTGTAGGTGTGTAGGTGTGTGTGTGTGTAGTTAGTTGTATTATGTTCTTTCCTTGCATATATTTAGTTATATTATGGTGCGCAAATGTGTGTGTGTGTGTGTGTGCGCACATGATGTGTGTACAGTATGTAGTTACAGTAGTTGCATTATGTTGTGTGTGTGTGTGTGTGTGGTTAGTTGTATTATGCTGTATGTTTGTTTGTGACATGGTGTGTGATCCATAAAATAAACAAATTCATGCAGATGATAAGAAATCACGTGACCTGATGACATAATCGTAATAACCCCACCGCCTGGCTTATTTCCAAAGTTATGAATAATTACAGCACGTTATTCCTTGTATTCGCACCGCAGCGTAGAACCGTCGCTCTCTGATCTCACAGGCTGCGGCTCAGCTAACACACACCCTGCTGCCACATGTTTGCTGACCCAGTGATGTGAAAACGTGAAAGCCTCGTGTGTGTGTGTGTGTGTGTGTGTGAGTAGAGAAGAAGGTTGATCCTGCGGGGTTCTGGATGAAGTGTGGTGGAGAGAGGTGTAAGTGTGTACTCACTGCAGAAGGACCACGCTGACTGATGACATGAAGCAGGATGGAGAAACCACACGGAGAGCACGAGGTCTGTTACGGAATCAGTCACTAAAGTGCTGAGACGTGATGTGGTGTGATGTGAAATCATTTTAAACCAAATGAAACCAGCAAGTCTTTTTCTGACTGTAAGGAAGACGGTTTCTCTCCCAGCCAACAGGGGTCGCACTAGAGCTCAGAGCTGGTATTTATGCTCACTTCCTGTTCACTTCCTGTTCCTCCACTACTGTATATAACCAGACTGTGGACGGTTTCGTCAGGATGATTTTTGAGAGCGTGAGTGAAACTGTGGATCGTGTGTGTTGCTTTCTAACATCAACATTTTTCTTTTTTTTTCTTTTACAAATCAATTGTTTAGCAGCAAAGAATTTAATTTTCAGAATTTCTTTCTTTTTTTTAACCATAGCCGATCGTCCTGTACACACTGTTGATTTTAGTTTTATAACCGATGCCCTTCCTTCCAGTTCTGTCCAAGATTAGGACCAGGACTAAGTGTGTGCTGCGGCTGCAGGGGCTGGGGGGCGGCACTGGCCAGGGCGTGGCCTCTGATCTAGGACCCAATAATCTTAATTTTAGTAAATATGTAATATAATGTTTTTTTTTTTTTTTTACATTTGTCTACTACGAAATATAAAGCAATTAAAGTAGGTTTAAGATGATGTGTGATGTAACAGATTGACAGACTTGTTTAATTCCGAATAGCTTAACTAGCTAAAATTATGAAGTATCTCAATGACTTATAAATAAATAGATAAATGAATTGCAGTAAAACTAAAATGATACCAACTTAAAACAAACACTTAAAGTTGAGTTGATGGGCAAGGTCAGGAAATGTATCTGTTCTTGTAAAATCTAATTAAGTCTCCCTTGTTGGAAATCTCCCAAGGTTAACTTATTACTAACTGTCTCCGGCATCAAAGAACCCTTTGATCACTAAAAAGAAAAGGGGAAAAAACTCTCACAATCTGTGCTTTTTTTATTATTAAAATCTCTGTCAATGCATACTCCCTGATAAATACCAAAAATTCCCACACGAGTATTTATTTCTGAGTAGCTCAGCTCTACACAAACACTTTCACCAACCGCACCTCGTCTCACAGTCCAGGACGAAGTGATGAAAATTACAGACAAGGAGAAAAAGAAACAGCCCAAAGCTAGTGATTGTAATGCTGCAGAGAATCTCTCTCTCTCTCTCTCTCGCTCTCTCTCGCTCGCTTTCTCCTTTTGCGTCTGATCCGTCTGAAGCTTTTGTATGAAGAAATAACAAAAGCTCTGATATTTGCCTTTAATCTGAGAGAAAGAGGAAGGAATGTGTAAGGACAGAATGAATGAAGAGAATTAGATCCTGATTACATTAATGATGAAATAACCTTTTTTTTTTTTAAAGCATGGTGGTGTAGCTAGCATTGTGGCTTCGCACATCCGGCTACAAGGGTCCGAATCCTGCCTCGGGAGTGTGCGGAGAGTTTACATCTTCTCCCTGTGCTTGGTGGGTTCTCTCAGGGTACTCCAGTTTTCCAAATACATGCAGATTAATTGACATTTCCAAATTGCCTGTAGTGTGAGAATGAGTGCTTGTGTGTGCTGTGATGGATGGATCACCAATTCAAGGTGAACCCTGCAGTGTAAATCCCCTGGGATAGAAACCCTGGACAGGATAAGCACTAGAGAGGGAGTGAGTGAGTGAGTGAGTGAGTGAGTGCTGTATCTGGGTTTGTTTGGTGCATCCCATGAAGGCTTGATTGGTTTGGGTCATGGGGAGGCTGGGTTGGTGGCCTTGGTCTCTTTGCCTTCTGGGCCATGGGCGTGGTGCTAGAGTTTCCTTAAGGGCAACCTGTTTGAGCTGGGGCTGGAGCCCCACTGACCTTCCAATCAGTGTCGACTCACTGACTTAGCTCTCTAAGCTACCACCGCCCTGCTCCACTACATGGGCAGTAGCGCCTCAAACGGTTAAGGCTGTGGGTTACTGATCGGAAGGTCCGATAACCCTGTCTGCTCCAGGGACGCTGCATCCTGGCTGACCCTGCACTCTGACTCCAGCTTCCTAACTGGGATATGTGGAAAAAAAAAAAGTGACAAACAAGTGACAAATATAAGCAATGAACAGTGTTAATGTTATGGCTGATCAGTAATTTGCTTGATGTTTTTAGTGGATTTATTTATTGGATCATCACGGATGGCATGACCCTTTGAAATCCTCACTTTTTTTCATTTATTAAACACACCAGCTGAAGAGCAGTGATTGACAGATGTATCTCTCTGACTTTCCAGATGGAGAAGGACATCTGTCAAAGAGCAGACAAAATGAGATCTCTCCATCAGATGAGGACAGGAGAAGGGCAGAACTAAAAATAAATAAATAAATAAATAATAAAAAGTCAACATTCACTCCCAAGGTTAAGTGAACTATTTGTTATTTCTCATGATCATCCTGAAACATGATAGCTTGTGGATGTCTGTTTTAATATACAAAAATACAGTCAACTATTGGCAGCGTCCCCGGAGCCATCTGGGGGACGTCACACTCCATAATCATCCCGAGAGCCGATCAATAAAAGAAGGGATCAAAATCAATAAAGACCGACCGCAAAGCGGTGGATATTTAATTGTCCTCTATCTCAACAACATTTCTGATTATGTACTCTGATGTCCAAGTATTAAGGGGTCTTGTCTGCAGATTGCTTACACTTGTTCCTACTGGTACTATTTTTTTTAAAGAAAAGATTGTCCCGAACCTGTTTTTGTCTTTTTATTTTTAATGATTTCGTGTGCGGCACGGTGGTGTAGTGGTTAGCACTGTCGCCTTGCACCTCCAGGGTCTGGGTTCGATTCCCCGGCCAGGCTCGATTCCCGTCTCTGTGTGCATGGAGTTTGCATGTTCTCCCCGTGCTTGGTGGGTTTCCTCCGGGTACTCCGGTTTCCTCCCACAGTCCAAAGATATGCAGGTTAGGTTAATTGGCGTTCCTAAATTGCCCGTAGTGTGTGATTGGGTGTGTGAGTGTGTGTATGTGTGTGTGCCCTGCGATGGATTGGCACCCTGTCCAGGGTGTACCCCGCCTAGTGCCCGAAGTCTCCTGGGATAGGCTCCAGGCCCCCGCGACCCTGTATATAAGGATAAAGCGGTACAGAAAATGAATGAATGAATGAATGAATGAATGATTTCGTGTGATTCAGCTCTATTTTAACATCTACACAATGACAGAGCAGTGAAAGTCGAGCACCAGTTATTTACTGTTTCTTTATCTCATGTCACAGATGGAGATGAACCTGCAGGGCGGTACTATAAAAAGAAATAATGAATGCTAGAATGCAATGCAAAATGTGTCCTCTTTGTTTATCAACATTTGAACCAAAATGTTTACGGAGCTGTGTGAACTTGAATACTTGGTGTCCCACAAGGCTCAATGCTCTGTTGCGGTTTGTTCTCCCTCTCACATTGAGGTCATTTTTCTCAAAATAGTTTTTAATAGCACTGCTATGTTGATGACACTTGACTCACCTCCTTCTTTCCTCCATTTGATATTCGTATTTCCGCACTGCTCTCGGCAAGTCCAGGTATCAGAGACCTCACAAAAATGGCAGATCGGCAAATTAAATTTGTTCCGGCAAGACAGAACTGCTGTTTATCCCAAAATATACATCTCCTAACATCACAGCAAGCAAGCTTACCATAGTTTTGGTCAGTTGTGTATATAATTTTTTTTGGGTCACACTGCTAGCTATATACAATTATACAATATTATTTAATGTTTCTCATTTAAAAATTCAGCAGAATCTAGTTGGTTGTATTCACAGGGGTCACTCAGATGCTTGTTGCATCCCTTGATTTTTACTGTAACTTATGGAGGTTCTGCATCACATGTTTCGTTTCATTTAGCCATTTGTCAAATTCCCTTATCCAGAGCCACTTAAATTTCTATCTCATTATAGATCTGAGTAGTTGAGGGTTAGGGCCTCGCCCAAGAACCCAACAGTGGCAACTTGAGAGGTTTGAACCTGGGACCTCCCAATCTGTAGGCTAATGCCTTAACCACTGAGCTACCGCTGACGTCGTTTCATTCTAATGCAAATGATCTACGAAGCAAAAAAACATCATCTTGAAGATCCTGAAAATTATCACACCTTGCCCTCCACAGCAATTAATTTGAGTGTCCAGCACTGTTTTGATCGAATTCGAGCACATGGCCACAAGGTCTGGTCTGTCCATGTCCAGGGATGGATCGGCATGGTACATTGTACCAGAGCATGATTTGAATCAGGTATGAATGTTAAATGTATTAAACATGAAAGTGATATGATAAACACTGACTGTCTCCTCCAGTATAATCAACATGCCAATGCACGAGACTCGAGAAGCTCAACATATTTGCGCTTGATGGCTCATGAACCTCATGCCACCTGCTGTATGGGAGAGTGTATACATGTTTTTTAGGTATGAAACAATATTACTAATGTGAACAATGATCAGTGGAGGAGTGGGAGGGGAAACCGTATTTAGGCACTGTACCAGTCATCATGCCTAGAGTGAAAACGCTTGTCTAACATGGACCGGTCTGGTCTAGTCCTCACATCTAACTAGCTTTCTTTCCAGCATTTGGCATTTTCACCACAGAATGCCAGAACTACAAAAAAAAAACCTCTTGAAGACACCCACATGTCTCCCATGTGGGATGCCTGTACATTTTTTTTTTTAAAACACATACCTTTGCTGCAAAAATCCCCACTAGCAACCACTTGCAAAACAACAACCGCCTACATGTGCACCATTCAAAAACAAGCACTGGGCAGCTGCTGAAAAAACAGTGCAAGTGGTGAGGTTTTTTTATTATTATAATTTTTATTTCAGGTTGTTTGTCTGTTGTGAGAAAAGACATCTCAGAATGCAAATTTAAAAAACAATAACTAGGAAGATCTGGCGAGAGAACCAGGGCAGGTCTTTAAGTGGCTGCTCTTACCCTCGAGCTGTTCACATCAGCAGGGAGTTTCCTAAAGGTATAACAAGAACGATGGGAAGAGAATATCTAAAATACCACAGGGTGTTTTAGAGACTCGGTAACCATAGCAACCCTTTATTCAATGTACTGAAGTTTCTAAGTCTCTCTATCTCTCTGTTGTCTGTATTTGAGGGCACCACGTGTGGCAAAACGGATCTCAAATGACTCGCATGGATGTAAATCTTCATATGAGGTGCGTTCAAGTCAAACCGGGACTTGTGATGAAATGTCTAGTGAGTAGGTGTAAAACAACACTTACAGAAGACGTCAGGCAGAGTACGGTGATGAGACTTTTAGCCGCAGTAAAACATCTGGATGGTGCAAACGTTTTAAAGAAGGCCATGTGTTCGTCAATGACGGTGGCGTCGATGTCTCGTTCGTCTCCTCATCTACTTAAACAGATCCGCCTCCAAAGCTGCATGTTAATGCCACCGCCGAGGCCGCGGCACTCGTCTTCTCATAGACTGACTGATTAAGTAGCTGAGATGAGACGGGTCTCACAGAGCAAATGCGTCATACAGCTGGAACACCAATGTCTTGATTTCTTCTTAATATTCAATTTTATATTTCAGGCAAAGGGTGAGTGAGGGGGAAAAATGCTAGTTTTTTATATATTTTTTTTTTGTAAGGTAAATTTAAGGTACGGTATTGAATGTCCTGCTGCAACACGTATCCGCTGCCTTCTCAAAGAAATTATTACAAAACAAACAAACAAAACAATATTGCACCAAACTCACTAAATACATTACAAATATTACAGTATTAACAGTATATTATACAGTTTGTTCCCATGTGGTCCTGGAAATTTTAGAAAAAACCTTAACTTATTTTGTTGTACATGCTATTAAAATTCCGTAAAGTAACAAATAAAAATAATAAAGAAGGAAAGTTCTCCATGTGGACAGGCTGCTTTGTAGATTTTATTATTTTTTTTATGTTTTCTTTTTTTTTTTTTACAGCTCCATCTGGGTGCATCTCTGTGAAAGCCCTGAATTATCTCACCGGACTGACACGCCAATTCCCAAATTAACCAATTAAAAATTCTTCAAACTTTCCTTCATGCCAGACTTTTCTCCCACAGGACTCAGGACAGCGACTTTGACCACAAATCTCTCTTTAGCCCATAAATCAGAACGAACCTTGTTACGACTCTGCCACTTCCTGAAAGCTTTGGATCATAGGATCAACCAGGGTGCATGAAAATAGAAGGAGAATCCAGTAGAAAAAAAAAAAAAAGAAAGTAAAAGTGATTTAAGTATAGAATGTGTCGAAAATGTTACTGAATAATTCCTAATGGTTACTTTATAATCAAAAGTAAAACAATCTAACAAATTGAAGAGGATAAATATGACCTATATAATTAAATTCCAACAAAACCAATCCTATTTTGTTTTTCCAAGGTTATAATTACTGCTGAAGAAAACTACTGTATATTTTGCACCATGGAATATTTAAATAAATTTGTATTCGTTATTAACAAAAAAAAAAAAATAGATCTCCTGGCCACATTCATCCTCTGCCTCATGGATCATACAGTATCTGATTTGATAGTGATGGAGCTTCCTACTACACACTTGTCATGACCCAATCTACTTAACAAATGAACCTCATGTTAATGCAATCTGCGGCAGGATTTATACCTGCATATATTATATTAGCGTAGGTACGAGAACGAGGAAAAACATCAGGAAGGGAAGTAAGGAAATGACTGATTGGTCAGCTAAGGACGGATTTAATCAGTTAGTTTAGTTATGTATTGCATATACAGTACATCAAATGCATATATTAATATGAGTGTTTTGATTTCGGATGAGAATTTAAACAGGAGGAAATACAGGTTCAGATGTTGACAAATTTGCATATTCATCCCATATCAAACTTATGGTTGTTACTTCATATGATGTGCAACATAATAATATGCTACATTATAGTATATTTCCTTTTCCCCCCTCTTTTGATATTAAAATAGAATGGACATATTTATCTGTCCATCAGTTTGGAAAATGAAAAGAAAAAGAATGGGACCAAATTATACAGTATATCCAGAATAAAAAAACAATCTAAATGTTTATCGGTTCTTGTGTCATGTAAGACTAGAGAGAATCCACGCTGTGCTGTAGATCTTCCTCTTTAAAGCGTAATGCAAGTTTTCCCAAGCGTACTCCAAAGCTTTCCTGGCTTTCCTCTGATTTCAGCTAGATAAGCTAAATGGCGTGAAACAGCTGCGATCTACTCTACAGCAACCACACTTGGGCTAAATGCTAAGTGCTAAATTCTTATTTTACTAACCTAAAAAAAAAGGAATACTTTTTTTTATTATGCGGTTACTGTAGCTCACTCTTCCTATGTTAAAATAAAGGTCCTGTGCGGCATTGGAAGCTGCACTACAGCTGGGATATCTGACATTTCAGGTCATTGATATGCTCTGGAGGATCTGCTGTAGACTTCAAACCAGATTCATAGCTCGGCTTTGTTGTGGAGATGAAACGCTGAAATGCACTGGCTTTCTGATAAGAAGAAGTCTTAAGTCGGTAATGGAATGTAAATTAGTCCAGAATGCATTTAGCTTTAAATCTGTAAACAAATAAAGTACATCTTTGTTTTCACATAATTGTTCATTATATGTTATTTTATTTTAAAGCAGTTTTTCTGTTACAGTATACAGTATACAGTATATGCAGGCGATTTAAGAAAATCTGCAGCTCATGGCAAAACCATAATTAAGCAATATCACATTCGATATTCAGTACAACAGCACTGCCACGAGTGTGATACAGCTTTTATACAACAGTTTCACAAACATAATTTATTATCAATAGATTATGATTTTTTTTAACCAGTTATTTTGCTCCGCACACACATTTCCTTCCATGGGGGAACTAACTAACCGCGACTAGTGGAGCTAGTGACTGACAGGTAATGAGCGACAGCGGCAGTGTAATTAACAGGGGTAGAAGTAGTGTTAAACTCTTAGCGGTACTCTGTAGTCAAAAGTTAAGGAGAATAAACCATGGAGTTGGTGGACAGTCCTGAGAAACCTATGAGATTTACTTTATTTCCACCTATTGCACGTAGCTTCTGGGTTTCAGAGTTAAATCCCAAATAGCATTAAATGGAAAAAAGGCACTATGTAGGGTGTAGTCTTGTGTTAGAAGCTAGTTAGCTCACGTTAAGCAACACGGATGGTTCAGAGTCGATTCAGAACGATTTAGAAGTGATTAGTTCAGAGACGGCGTGTTGTTTAAGACGACATAACGTTATCAGGTGTGTGTTCTTGCTGAAAGTGCTTCTGTGACTCTGGTTGTGAATGTGGGTTTTGTCAGGCAGCTGCTCTCTGCTCAGTACTGCGGACCGTACAGACCTACTCTCACGCACGCCGAGACACACAGTTAGTGTCATTAACCACTGGACAACACCTGGGACACGCCCACTCATACAGATAGTTACACCTCACAGTGCTGTCATGCTCTTTATCATCACTCGTGGAATTCATCCCCTTCACAAGCCGTACATGCTCCCAGTGGCATCCCTGCACTCTCATGTAAATCACTATAACCTAATCTTGTGTATCATACAATTCATGTCCGGTACAAGACAATAAACACACACACACACTCTCATCTTGTGTACATTCACACAGACGATAGATATTCTGTTAAGATAAGCTACAGTATAAGGGACAAGCATACAAAGCGTCTCCTGTTCTGTGCTCTGTGTTGAATAAGTGCAGATGGACTGTGCAGGTGCATTAATTGTGGATCTACAGGCTGCCAGTATTTGGCTGCGAACATCATCCTCTCCTGCTGCTACAATTCATTTGTCACTTTCTTTTTTTCCCTCTCTCTTTTTTTTTTAAAACACAACCAGAAACCCATTTAATTTCCTTTCAGCTTTGTTTCCTTTACCGGAGCTTCCTGCCTGCCATCCTGTCACATGTCCAAGAAAGATTAGAGAATTCGAGGAGACCAACAGTCCAGCAGCTTCGTGCCAAATTCGTGTCCTATATTTCTACCAGAATATTAAAAATTAGGACATCAGCAATCCGAGCTTTGTGTTAAACTCTCAGATGAGAGAGATGACAAAAAAAAAAAAAAAAACACACACCAGACTGGTCCTTTTTCATATTGCTCATACGAGTGGTACTGTAGCTACAAAGGTTCAGCAAATTATCCTCGGCGTGCGAAGCCTTTTCAGTATACAAGCGAATGAACAAGTAAACCGAACGGTTCCATGCGAGTCCGAGAGCCGTTCAAAACTTGTTTGTGTCAATGGAAAATCAAACTAAGTGAGTTCACATTAGCAAGAAGAAAAGGGAGCCTCAAAATAGAACTTTTCACCTTAAGATTCAGTTCGTATGCAGAGTTGTACCGCTGTATTGGGGATCTTGAGGGTTTCACTTAAATACTCAATAATCAGTAAGCTGATCTAACATTAGAAAAATAAAGAAATGAGTTGATCTTACTGCATGTCGGATGAGGTTTTCTCTCACGTAACTTACCTGTGGAAAGAAGAAGAGACCTGAATCAGAAGCTAAACATTTATCATCATTTTTGGACTTTTATTAACAAAACCCACATCAGAAAATGCTGGAGGTTTTATTCATTCATTCATTCATTTTCTATACCGCTTAATCCTGTGTTCAGGGTCGCGGGGACCTGGAGCCTATCCCAGGAGACTTCAGGCACTAGGTAGGGTACACCCTGGACAGGGTGCCAATCCATCGCAGGGCACACACACATACACACACTCACACACCCAATCACACACTACGGGCAATTTAGGAACGCCAAGTAGCCTAACCTGCATATCTTTGGACTGTGGGAGGAAACCGGAGTACCCGGAGGAAACCCACTGTAGGTTTTAGTGATTTGTAAATATAGTAACTATTTTTTATTTTAGTGTGAACCTGGTTCATGGTTGTTAGTTAGAGAGAGACATTATCCCTCAATGTGACAACATACTGTACAGTTATGATGAAAAGTTAGTACCCCTCTTTTAATGTTATATGTAAAAACAAAATAACCTGTTGCAGGTATCAGTATTAGCCAAATACAACCACAGACAAACAACAACAAAAAAACACTTATTGTCACTGTGCCATTATTTATTTAACAAAAATTATGTAAAAAAAAAAAAAAAAAAAACATGTGGGCAATACGAAGCACGTCCATTATTCACTAGCTTGTAGATCCACCTTTAGGAGCAGCAACTTGAAGTGAGTTTATCAGTGTCTCTTTGTTTTGCCTTTTTCTTCTTTACCACATTACTTCAGTTCTTTGAGGTTTTCTCTTAAGGCCCCGCGACAGCATTTCAATTGGGTTGAGGTCTGATCTTTGACTGAACATTTATTCTTTTATACTGATGTAGCTTTTCTGGCGTGCTTGAGATCATTGTCGTGTTGCATGACTGAATTTAGACTCTAGAATATTCTGGTTTTAGGACACTTTTTATTCTAAGCAATTTATTTATTTATTTATTTATTTATTTATTTATATATTGGCATTCCCAAATTGCCCATAGTGTGCGAATGAATTTGTGAGTGTGTGACTGTACAGTATGTGCGCTGCGATGAATTGTCACCCTATCCAGGGTGTACTCCACCTTGTGCCCTAAGCCTCCTTGGATAGGCTCCACCCACCACGACCCTGAATACAGGATAAAGCGGTATAGAAGATGAGTGAGTGAGATTGAAATACAGTGGAACCTCGGATTACGAGCATAATTCGTTCCGGAAGCCGGCTCGTATTCCAAAACACTTGTAAACCAAATTTAATTTTCCCATAAGAAATAAAGGAAACTCAAATTATTCATTCTACAGCCCCAAAAAATAAATACGTAAAAATAATTAACACAAAATATAAAGTAAAAAAAAAAAAATTAACCTGCACTTTACCTTTAAAAAAAAAAAGTAAAAATGAATCTCGACAGATAAGTGTTTCCGTTTGTGCGCACAGGCGCTGTGTGTTTGTGTGTGTTAACATTAACGGAGAGACTGTTTTATCATGAAAATGAGCAAGGAATATCGCTAATCACACTCGCGTGAGAGCATACTAACAGAATCACTGCTGTAAAGTAAAACAAACATAAAAAACAAATGAACCTGCACTTTACCTTTCAAAAGAAACGCAACGGACTGGAGTTTCTGTGTAAGGCAGAGAGAGTGTGTCTGTATGTGTGTGTGAAGCCGAGAGGAGGAGGGAGTGGGAGGGGGGCTTTAAGGCGAGAGTGTGTGTGTGTGTGTGTGTGTGTGTGTGTGTGTGTTGGTGTGAGTGAAGGAGATCGGTGTCAAATTATGCACACACACACACACAAACACACACTGTGCCTTACACAGAAACTCTGCAAGCACTAAGACCCAGCAGGGGATACGATTACCCGCAATTCCGCAGCACACGAGAGAGAAAAACCATTGGCTCAGTTGTGATCACGTGACGCTCGGCGTCAAAACAATAAGCGCATGCGTGATACATGATACTCGGTACTCGTAAACCAAGACAGTGCTCCTTTTTCAAGTAAAAATTGATAAAAAATCTTTGTTCATCTTGCAGAACAATCGTTACTCGCATTACTCGTAATCCGAGGTTCCACTGTTATAATAATAATAATAATAATAATAATTATTATTATTATTATTATTATTATTATTAATCAGTGCATTTTTTCTGCCCTTTTTTGGCCAGAATTCACTTGCTGCTCATCATCCTCTACTGAACCACTGACCATCAACAGCTCAATACACATTACTGTTAACACACTCAACCATTAGCGGGTCCATGATAAGGCAACTCAATTACCAATCTGTCTACAAAAACAATACAAAATCCTATCCAGTGTACACTTAGGAAACCAAACACATTTAAAAAGAACGCTAACAGAAATGTCTTTTTATTATTTCTTTTTTTTTTCAATTAATAATATTACAGGAATTTCACGGATAAATGGATGCCCTGAC
Source organism: Channallabes apus (assembly GCA_030522415.1). Lineage (NCBI taxonomy): Eukaryota > Metazoa > Chordata > Actinopteri > Siluriformes > Clariidae > Channallabes > Channallabes apus. The sequence goes on along the minus strand of CM060126.1, from coordinate 2,072,304 downwards.
ATTTCAGAACACCCCCCCCCACCACCACCACCACTCCCGAACATCCAGAGGGCTCAATAAAAAAACAGGCTGACTTTAATGACCTCCGTTTTTCCCCCCAGAAATCTCCAGTGTAATCATGAGAGCTTGTATAGTTCATTCTCTTGGTTATGATTATTCTTTTTTTTAACAGAGTAGCTCAAAGATCTCAGATCAGGGAATTGATTTTTACAATCTGAATTTAGTCTGCAAGGTCAGATTTGTTTTAGTAGGATAAAACAATTTTTTTGGGAAATCCAAAGTGAGCTCAGAATAAACCCGCTGCTCCACCATATCTAGGGTACTCAGTTGAGGTCCGTTAGAGGTGTGCCAGTCACCACCAGTTGGGTGAAGGCCCTGGGGCTGACCCTTGCCATGCTGGAGTAATTATATATTTAGGGGACCCCAAGAGGGGCTGGAGGAAGTTGTTGGAAACAGGGATGTCTGGGCTTCTCTACTTCCTCTGCTACCACCATGGCCATGAATTGGGTTGATACTCGATATAAAGAAATGGATGGATGGATGGATAGATGGATGTTAAAATATTTTAAAACTGAGCAGTCCATTCTCTGCTATAAGTTTAAACACACACTTTTTATTTTTTTGCTAAATAAAAGAAGTGGAATGCTTTTTTTCTCCAAGATTTACTTGCAGTAAAAAAAAATAAGAGAGTTGAGAATACTGTTAGCAGTGAAACCAAGAGGTTTCAAGGGACTTCTTAGGAGAAGAAAAGCAACCTAGCCAGGGTCATTTCAATAAAGCCCTGCATTTCTCTAGCCAACATGGCGAGTTCCTATGGGGCAAACTGAACTCTCTTCTGAGGCTGCTTTAAAGCAAGAAGCCCACATTGACCCAGGCTGGTGATTTCCCTTGGCTTCATACAGCGTTAATGTCTGGCCTCAAGCCTAGAATAAAGACATTGTTTTAGTTTCCTTAGATTCTGGACATTGTACATGACTCTGGCAGTGTAGGCTGTAGTGTACACATGGTAATATCATGGTTCAGTAATTCACTGCATTGGAAATATTTATGTAACAAATATCAATATTTAAGTTGAAAATATGAAGAGGAGTAGCTACCTGTATCCTCCTACAGTCCAAGCAACTTGATAAAACCTTTCATAACACCTTAAAACTCTGGAAATGTAGTTCATTACTAGGTAGCAGTTTGGTTTTGCTTTGTGTCTGGGAAAACTTCTTTCGCTAACAAGCAAACAATATTTGACCTTGAAGGACCCTAGGTCTATCAATTTATCTTTACAAGTCATAAACAAAATATGACATCTCTGCTTAAATAATGCAGAACCTTATTAAACTGTTGACTCAAGCCTGAGCTTGTCCTTAATAACACTGAGGTGATCCTCAGTGCTAATCGGCTCACTCTCTTGATGAGGTCCATCAGGGATCGATGCTAGGTCTGGTCCTGTGACACTAATAGCATGCTAATTTGAAAGGTTATAGCATAGCTCCACAATGTTCTCATTACACTTGCTGTTAGACTATAGGTAATGTCGTCTAGAAGAATAAATTGCATTTTCGAAAGCATCTGGTCAAACCAGATATTGGTGATGAAACCTACACGGACTGAAGGAATTTAGGTAGTGAGAGTGTGTTTAAATAAAATTAATTTACATCTCATTGGGTTTTTATTCCCCAATAGTAGACAGCCTGAGTGAGTTTGTAAGTTACTATCCTGTCTTAAGGAGTTGATACAGTTTGGAAGCTAGACTATTCCCATAATCTCCAAAGCTTTATATTTAAAAATATTTCATTGAGACCGAATTATGAGCTAATTATATTGCTGCAGTCAAGAAACCAAAATGTAAAAAAGCATAAAAAATAATAAATATATATTTTTTTTTTAAGTGAGGAGAGAAATTACTTTGAAAAACTTTAATTAGGACAGAAACCTTTGCTCTACTGCTTTTGACTGTACTGCACAAAAGGGGAAAAAATGTTGTTAGGGTTTGAAAATAATTATATATCTAAGAGAAAATCTCAAGCTCACAGAACTATTGTGCTTATCGCAAGAAAAAAAAAATTCTAACAGGAATGAATAAACACAGTGGGGTGGTGTGATGAAGCAAAGCTAATGCTGGATTAGTTTATTGTTATTTAGTCTGCTAAATCCCTATGAATGAGCGGTTACTATAGCAACAATAGCATGTTTAATGTCACTGTGTGATTTGGAGCTGCACCACTGTTATAGAAAATTAATCAATACCTTCTATTCTGACCAATCGAAATTCAAAAATGCTGTCATGTAAGTCTTTTAAGACAAGTACTGTACACAATATGGTGCTTATATGGTGCTTTATTTCATTAGTAAATTAAGTAATTGTAATTCAAGCTACATTGTGTCCTGCAAAATTATTGGCACCTTCGTTAACATGAATAAAGATATGTTGACGAGGAAGTGATATTTGGTGCTTGGATGATGTGGATCTTTGGAGGATTAGTTTTTTGAGCTTTGGTGGAGTTTGTGTTCATGGCTGCTTACACAGGACACATGGACCAGAGTGTTTAGCATTCCATGCTGTTAATCCTTATAGTACTAGCTTTTATATTAAAAGAAATACCTGTAGAAATATATTTTTTCCAGGGGCCTTGGTCAGGTAATGACTTTGATTATCTTCAGCAAGAAATCGAATCTTTCCTAATTAAAAGTTAAACAAAGCCTAGTCGAAAACAGTTTGAAACAAAGCAGTTCATGTTGACAACTTCTTACTCCTACACAGACTCCGCTACAAACACTGAAAACAAGTGATGCTGTGCATGCTTAATTCACTGTGTTTCATTTCACATACTCTGGAACGCAGCTCTAAAAACAGTTCAGTGAAAAAAAAAAAAGGTTCCTGTTCCCCCAAGCAGGAAAAGTTCATTCCTAGCAAGCAACATAATACAAAACCAAATAAACTGCTCCATGCTAAAGCACTCTAAGCATGTGCCCTTGACAGACCTCAGATATCTCAATTTATCTTTATAAATGCATCAATATAATTAAACATCTCTGCTCAGATAACGCATTATGTCATTAAACTGTGGAATCAAGCATACGTTTGTTTCCACTTCGATGACCTCTGGCAGTAATTGCTCAGGGCTCAATGTTAGGCCCGCTCTTTCCACACTAATAGCATAAATTGAAAGTTATTCATATTTCCGAAAAGTTCTTATTACGCTTCCTTTTACATTATGGCTGCTCTGTATAGAGGAATAAATTACATCTTCTGTCCAAACAAGCTATTAGCGATGAAACATACATGGACTGAAGGAATGTACTGTACTGTAGGTGCATTAGTAGTGAGAGCATGTTTAAATATTCATTTATGGCTCTGAGTTTTATATATAGTATATACAGTATATATGTGCACATACTGCATATATCAAGTCTATAATAACTGACAGAGTGAGAGTGCTTCTGGAGTTATTAAGCTGTGAGTTATTATCCCTTCTCCAGGGTTATTGTTGGGAGCCAAACTATTTCTGTAATGGTGTGAACAAAAGTGAAATAAGACTACAACCTTATTACAGTATATCAGATATCTGCTTTATACAGAGTGTCAGGATGTCAGGAAGTGAAAAGGATGAAAACTGTAGGTTTTTCTTAATTTAACAGAGAGAACAACAAAACAAATAGAAACAGTAACTAGCCTGTGGGACTTAAACTCATTTGAGCACACGAGAACACAGTTACTGTAGCGTAGCAGAAGTGAGACAAAGACCAAACGAAAACCCAGAACTGACTAGCACGTATCTCAATAGCTGTATAGAAGAGGTGTTTAAGTCAAACCAGAACTTTTCATGAATTTAGACATAAAAGTGATTAACATTTTACTGTGCTCCAAATATTCTGTAAATGATGTGACTTTTAGCCGCAATAAAACATTTGAATGACGTAAACGTTTTAAAGAAGGCCATACGTCTCTGAATGACGATCCCGGCCGAGGTGGCTCGGAGCCCACTGCAGTCGTTCCTGTAAACATTCAGCGAGTGGGGCGACTGATAGTTGAAAATCAATAAATATCAGAGACATACTGTACACCTGTCTCTGGGAACTTCACCAACACTACTCACACTCATTCACCAACACCACTTGCACATTACAGGAACTTGACTGGGAGTTATTGCCATTTCCACACATTTGGGAGTTCCTGGGAGGCCAGTGTTTCAGGCAGTCTGATCATGGCTCCGATGTACTGAGAAAACTTTCTACCTTGATGGTGTCCGAGCACTAGTGAAAAACTGGTGCATTAGTGCATTAGTGTCGCAGAGGATTATATAGAGACATAAAGTGAGTTTTTACTCTGAGTATTGTGTCGTGTTATTCTGGATCAATAGTCCCGCTTTGACTTGAATGCTACTCGTATTCAAAGATATTTCATTATGAGTTTGCTGCAGTCCAGGAACAGAAAAATTTACAAATTAAAAAAAATAATAATAAAAAGCACTGTAAGCATGGGAACGGCTATTTTAGAATTTTAATTAAGAGATCAGAAAGTGTTGTCATACTGCTTTTGACTGTGAAGTGCATACTAAGGCAGGGTTTTGAAAGAATTTTGTATCTTAGAGAAAATCTCAACCACACAGAAGAATGTAATTTACGTAAAAAAAAAATGCAATTATGAGTTAAGTTCCAGCAAAAATAAACATAAAGCAATGAGGATCTTGAGGATAATTATGTTCTCTAACATGTTGTACCAATTTCACAACTACTAGTATTTTTACTTTTTAATTAATAACATCAAAATTAATTATTCCTCTAACAACACCTAAAGTTACAGTTTTTCCTTTGTTTGCTTCAGAGCACTGACATTGGAGACTCCTTCCCTGCAGCTCCTAATAGAACATTTCACCAGAAACATGAAATTCACCATTAAACTAAAAACATTTTCCTTTTATTAATGCACTGTTGTTTAGAGGAAGGTCTGCCAAATTCCTACGAATGAGCTGTTACCATAGCGACGGTAGTGCATTTGAAAGAGCACTACTCTTCGAGCCACTGTTATTGAAAATTAAGCAAAACCTTCACTTTTAACCAATCAGAATTCAGCAATGCTGTGATGGAAGCCTTTTATAAACAAAAATACTGTATGTTTGGTGCTTTATTTGATTATATATATGTTAATGTTTTTTTGTTGTAAAATTATTGGCACTCTTCATAAACATAAATACAGAAAACACATAACTTCTATGAAGACTGTATTTTTGTAGTTTGGGGATGATGAATCATGTGCTTTTCCAGGGTTATAATCTCTGGCGACTTTCCAACAGACTATATTTTTATTATTCTCCTTCGGCAGAGACAGATGTAAGCCAAAAAGGAAATCAATCAGGAACAACAACAACAACAACAAAAGAAAACTTATTGGTTTTCAAAATGATTATCAATAGAGTATTTGTGTTTGGGTTCTTGTGGCAGAACATCAGTATCATACAATATGAGTAATGTTTGAATAACACTGTAATTCTCTCTATGCTCCAGCAAAATAGATAAAGGGATAGAAAAGATGATCATAAAGCGTGAAAAGTTTTAAATGGTTTAAAAAAACAAAATGTCCAGAGCAACATATGAATAAAAAATGTGTTACGATATTAATTTGACCCATAACTTTAAAATAGTTGTATCTAATTTAACCCCTCGGCCAGAGGTTTCAGCATTCCAGTAGGTATTCTTCATCGTACTGGATTTTACAATACAAGAAAGTGTCTAGGTTTGCGGTTCGTTTCCAATTATCTTTATTTAAGAAAAGAAATGAGTCTCGAGTCTGATCTTTCCTAATGAAAAGATCAAACAAAACCTGTTCTTTAAACAAGGCTGTAGAGGTTACAGTATGTTAAGGACCACTTTCTCCTAATCAGACTCAACTACAAACACAAAAAACAAGCGACGCTGTGCGTGTTGTCTCACCCTGATGAATTTTTCATGCCCAGGAACACAGCACTAAAATAAAAAAGAAAAGAAAGAAAAAAAAAAAAGTTTCCTTGCCCCGGAGTTTCCAAGTTTTTTTTTCTTTTTTTTCTTCCATATTATGCATTTCGCCCTGCCTACCTTGACATTTCAGTACTTTCAGCAGTGGGTGAAGTGAAGTGCTCGGTTGATTCCTGCCCCCCTGCCAAACCTGACTTCATTTGGAGTGACAATCACGGCAGCACTCCAACACAATCTTTTGTCCTCTTTTTTTCTCCCAGTCACATCCTGAGAGAAACCACCCACAATGAGTTCAGGGTGGAGAGCTTTCAGCCTCCATTCAGGGTTTTATATCTGCACACGTCTTTTTCGATCTCTAGACACACAGTGCTCTCCTCTGCCCAGCAGGGGGCGAATCGGTGGGATGGACCGACCAATAAATGGAACTGGCACAGTGTTTTTGTACAGTATGTAGGACATAGACAACATTAGCTCTGTTTAAATGTGGTGCAAGAAACCTACTGTAGGCTTAACACACACACACACACACACACACACACACACACACACACACACACACTCCTCCTCTTGGCTTCCCTTACCTTTACATTTTTTCAAATATATATATTTCAGTTATTATTAACATTAATTCTTATGACATTGTGAAACACATGCACTGATTTCTTCCATTTTATGCACTCAATGCAAATCAATGCACACACACACACACCAGTCTTCACACTGATGAAGTGTTCTGTTGTACCCAAGTCCATACTGATGATTGCAGCTCTTACCGCTAGTGTGTGCGGGTCCCTGATGGCTCTACACTCCCTCAATGTCACGTCTGATTTGATGAATTCGCAGAAATGCGCAAACAAAAACTGAGACCAGTTTAGAATTACAGAACTGGCTCAATCTAATTGGCCCTGCTTCTAGAACTGTGTTTGTTTCTTTTTTCTTTTCTTTTTTTTTGTTAACACGACTTCTGGCTAAGAAAATAATTCATCATTTATTCTTTCCAATATATTTGATCACCAGCCGTTTGTTTAAGTACACTTCCACTATATTTCACATCATTTTTAGGCATTAAATTGTCAAGCAATACAGTAACACACTACACCAGGGAAGCTCAGAACCTCAGGATTTGATCAACACAAGACGTTTCATGATACATTATTCACTCCAGTTACAATTTATTCAAATGAGCTAGCGCAGGCATAATAATACATTATACAGTGCTGTGAAAAGGTATTTCCCGCCTTCCTGAATTTTTTTATTATTAACATATTTGTCAGACTTAAATGATTCAGATCATTCAATTTAACACAGGTTTCCAAAAATCTTAGTTTATTCATGATTTAGCAAGAGGGGTGTGTGTGTGTGTGTGTGTGTGTGTGTGTGTGTGTGTGTGTGTGTGTGTTACTTTTTCACATACAGTAGGGTCAGGGAGGTTTGAACAGTTTTTTTTTCTCTTAATAAATACAATAATCATTTGTAAACTGCATTTTCTATTCACTTTCATTTCATTTGTTTGATGTGTTAGGGTTCAGGTTAGGGTTAGGGTTAAGGTTAGCCTAAATCTCAATCATTTAACATGTGAAAGTCTGCAGCAAAAAAAGGAAACAGGGGGCAAATACTTTTTCACAGCACTGTAAAAATGCATGTAATCACACTAGTTTTCTATCTTAACAAGTTTCAGCTTTCACACGAGCTATGCTCCATGCATGAGGACTAAAGTATGTAGGAAGAGTGACCATTTGAGAACAGATGCACCATTCGGGGCAAAATACTGTAGACCAAAAAAATTTGTTAAATCTGTTAAGAGGTTAATGAAAAAAGTTTTCAATGCTTCCACATTATGGATGCTTAGTACGCTGAACCATAACCAGTTTGCCTAAAGACCCCCCCCCCCCCCGGCACCCCAACTGTGTTTGACTGATGGCACTTAATTAGTAGCCTAGTAACGATCAATCCAATTTCAAGTTCTCAATTTCATAAAGATCTGAGATTTATAAATACTTAACTGAGTTCTAACAGTAAAGTGTAGATATTACAATTACAAAAAATTCACCATTAATGGTACCAACCCAGTGACGAGGAAAACAAGCTGCGTTCATCAACAGCCTGAGGTGGTGCATTGTGCTTCCCAAAACACATGGCGTCTTAATGACAGGAACAAAGTGTCGATATTTACTCCTCCTCAATCCGCACCGTAACGGGAAAAACCTTTTTTTGCTTTTTATTTATGTAAAAAGTGAATAAAGACTACATTCTATTGTTTGTCTATACTGTTGAGGTGGGGTACGCCCTGGACAGTGTTGCACACACACACACTCATTCACGCACTGCAGGTAATTTGGGAACATCAGCTAGCCTAATCTTCATGTCTTTGGACTGTGGGAAGAAACTGAAGTACCTGGAGGAAACAGACCGGAGACAGGAATAAAATCTTCAACCCCCAAAGTTCGAGCCACTACACCACTTTTCAAATTCTCAACAGGTACATATGACATGTTTACGGCTTTTGCTTTAGTCCATGATCATTAAAATCTTCCTGGTCTTCTATTTCTTCTGCCTCCTTTAGGTTTGTCATCAAATCAACACATTTTTATTACGCTCGGAATTTTGAAAAATGTTGTATGGTCCCTTTTTTGTTTGTTTGTTTTTTTTGCATTATTTTCTGGTTGAAGAAAAATGTTAGTTTTAATACAGCTTTTTCCCATCCACCTTTAATACGATACAGAATAAACAACCAGGCAGTGCTAACTGCAACATTTTTATTCTGATCAGAGCCCTGACCTGGAAGATCCCACACACCCAAAGTCGATACCTCGCGGTTCCCGTGTCACCATCGAGAGCGGCCATTGATCAGACGTCACCGTTTGACAGAACCAACAGATCTGCTCAACTCTTCAATTACTGTACCAGACAACTACCGTCAATACCACAAATTAAAATAATGAGTGCGAGAGAGACGGCTGGTTGCGGGTGCAGATTGTCTTTCATTTCCTGTTTCTCACTGACAGTCTATTAGACAAGGTGTGTTCCTGTAATATCCTACTCCGGCGAAGGAAATCAGTTCCCTGTGGCAGCATGGAAATTTCTCAGTAACATTAGCTGTTGCTATAGAAACCACATGAGCGTGTTAATATGAGTCTGAGAAAATTACTCCCGCAATCAGCGTCCAGACGGGAACAGCTTTGTGGTTCATTTCTTAAATATTTTACTCAGCTAAAAAACATGAAACAGAATTCGGACTGAAGGCCCTAATTTATATATATATAGTACGATATACAATAATAATTAAAAATAAAGTAATATAATATATAGTACTGTACAATGCTCTGGTTTCTTTCCACAGTCCAAAGACATGCAGATTAGGTTAACTGGTGTTTCCAATTTACCCGTAGTGTGTGAATGTGTTTGTGAATGTTGACCAGAAGTTCCACCACGGTCGTACAAGATGGGAATAAATGGAACGGTCACCTTTGACCTCCACCGTCCCGAGTTGGATCTGAAGTTCCTAGATGGTTGTATGGAAAATAATATTTGCCAATATTTATTTAGCAGCTCAAACTTTGTTAAAAAATGATAATAAATTAATACTATATACATTATAGACAAACTCTACATATATTCTTGACTATGTGTTTATTACCGGGTAAAAATAAAAAATGGTGCCTTTTACGATTAAATAACTCGACAGGTCCATTTCATGATTTCCATTATTTTCTATTGATTAAGCATATTTATAGTACAATTAAAAATAATGAAAGAGTGATAAAAAGCATGCATTTTAGTAGATTTTGTATCTAACTATCTAATGGTTTCATTAAACTGTCAAAGCACAATTATAAAAAAAGAATGCGATATAATATTACGGTGGTATTTTATTTCATCTCATCTGTGAATAAAAGTCATATTGGTACATTTAAATCAAATTCACAGAAATTAATTTGCTGGTTATAACTAGACTCCATTATACTTTTTATTCAGCTTTTGATATTTAATTTGTTAGTGCCCTTTTGTAACATTTCACAGTGACTAAATAAGAAAGCATGGACATTTTCTGCTATGTTGTATAACATGACAGAGATTGAAAAGAAAAAAAAACATTTTATTTCACTTTTTTTTTAATCTCTGATTTTTTTTATATTGTATCATTTGTAACAGCAATAAAATAAAAAATAAAAATCACTATTTAGCTATTTTTTTTCTATCCCTGACTTTTTTATATATCGCATAGCATTTAACATTGCAGTTAAAAAGTCACTATTTTTAGTCTATACTTTCTATTCTTGGTCTTTGTTTTTTCTGGTTTAAAAGAAAGTCCTGATGTTTAAGACCTAGTCTAGACAAATAATAAAAAAATCTTAGTTAAACGTTTTTATCTCAGAGGTGATTTTAAATCAGCTTAGAAAAATGAACAAAACAAAACAAAATCTTGATTGAGCAAAGAACCACATTTGGTAACTGTATCAGTGCCCGTACCTGAAGAACCCCCCCCCCCCCCCCCCACACACACACACACACACATATTACAAATAAATATTTTAATAGTTTTGCACATATTTTTATGTTCAATAAATATCTTTAACTTTATCTGTCTGCGTTTGTGTGTAAATAAATAAAAAAAATTAAGAACCATGTAAAACTTCTATGTATACTTCAATGACCTTGATTTGCAACATATAACTGACAAGAATGAAAAACAAAAAAAAATTAAATAAATCAATATTGAATTTTCCTATTATTTCAATGAGCGACGCAGGTACGTAACCCGACCCGAATACGAAGAACTTTTCATATGTAAATAATGACATAAAATTTGGACTTAGGTAAAGTTCCAACGCGAAGCCATATATACAGTACAATAGTTTTTTTGTTTTGTTTTGTTTCAGTCTCATTAGAGAAAAAAAGAAAACAAAAAAACAGCACCTACTGATGTATGAAAATGATAAAAAATTCAACCATAACAATAGTCAGTCATAAACCTCTCTATGCAGGTTCACCTAATTTACCAGGTGCCTTCCTACCATTTTAATTTTTCATAACCAATAGCAACAAGTGTACTGTCGCTGTGTGCTTTGCAGCAGTAATTTACTGGTTCTGCAGAGTGAGCCGGAATATTTTGTTTGTCATGCTCGGTGTGTAAAAGTCAACAAATTATAATTACGTTTACTCAAATTACTACATCTCACTTTTATTTTTTGTATACTATTTCCCAAAGCTTCACAATCATTAAAAATCAACCATGCATATTTAATCAAAACCCATGCCTCGACTCTGGGTAATGATTTATTAATAGTCCAGGGCTGGTGGTAGGATCTCTTATACCAGGAACCATGCGATCTATAACATCACTTATCTCTGTGAGTCTGATTTATTAACATTACCACAACGCCAGACGTGAGACGTGCTGTCTCCCCTGAGCCGAGGGAGGGGATGGTACGGTACGTTACCCATCGATGAGGAAATGTGGTTTAAATGATTCATGCTTCCGACCCTCATGAACAATAAACTTACTGAGTGATGTTAAATAAAAATCGAGATCTGAAAGCTCGATACAGATGTTTTATTTATTTATTTATTTTCCCCAAGCAGATGGTTGGAAAGAGAGTTTTTAAACGTTCGGAGAACATCAGGAAAGTTTTTGAACGTTATCAGTTAGCATGATTTACACACATACAGTACACAAACTAATAGAATAGTAACAGGTACATATGCAGCTGTGTTGTAAAAAGGCTACAAGGACATGGAAGGAGTCTCCAGTGTCAGTGATTTGTATCCAGTGTAACTAATTAAATAAAGTAACTAATTACATTACAAAATTACTGTCATTAAAAAGCAATCAGTTACATTACAGCGTTACATTCTGATAAAAGTAACTAGTTCGAGTACTTTTCTATGAGGTGCCGTATAGGGCTTAAATCAAACTTCACTCATGCACACACATATGAAACACTCACACATACATATATACTACTAACTGCTCACACAACTACATATGAAATGCGCACTCACACGCACATACTCTCCGCGCGCGCACATACATACATATCCCCCCATCCCCCCAGCATTTTAATTTAATTAAGAAACCCTTAGTATTATATAGGCTAGTAATCTGTAAAAATAAATACATAAATAATATGTTATATATTTTTAATGGTATCAGTTTTTGTTTCAATAAATATGCTATATTTAATGCCCATAGCATCAAATTTCCACAGCAGCAGCGACAGGTATCCGAGGTGCTTGTGTTACCATGGTAACGCTAGGAGGAAGTGACGTTGCATGGTGTTCTGAATGGTGGAATTTTGTAGAGGGAAGTTCCCTTATCAGACATTTCCTGCGCAGGGAGTAGGGAGTAGGGAGTAGGGTGTAGGGAGTAGGGAGTAGTAATTTCAATGTATATGAACTTCATTCTCCCTGATTAGTAGCGTTTCTTAAATAGACCGTTAATGGACAGTTTAGAAGACAACGAGTGATTTATTTATCACAACAAAAGTGGGTGATATGGAGGGTCGGAACAATGTTTGAATTTCCAATTCAGAGTCCCGTGGGATTCCGATGAGTTAGTTATTCCCCGCGAAGGCGAAGAAACACATTTCACAAAACAGTAATTTTCATATTAGCCACAGATTCCGTGCTTCAATTTTCTTTTTGCAAATAATCACCTGCGTTTTCTGCCGCTGCAATATATATATGCAAAGCATAATATTTTCATTATTTTATCATTTTCATTCATTTATTTTTTACTCAGTAGCGAATATGATTTAAAATGTAGCGAATTACAATACTTCAAACAAAACGTACTTAAGTAAAAGTAAAATTACAGATTTTTAAAACTACTTTAAAAAGTAGAAATACACAAAAAAGCTACTCAATTACAGTAACGCGAGTAAATGTAATTCGTTACTTTCCACCTCTGACTGTATGTGTGTGCATGAGTGAAGTTTGATTTAAGCCCTATACGGCACCTCATACTTTTGCATTGCAGAAAATGAAAACTCCTTTGTGATTCCTCATGCATGTTGTTTTAGTCGAGACCTTTATAATTATTCTACCATCATGACTCAGTGAAGTTTGGCTCATAATCTGTTAACTACTAATACCCCTCTCTCACCTACTAATACCCCTCTCTCACCTACTAATACCACTATATCACCTACTAATACCCCTATCTCACCTACTAATACCCCTATCTCACCTACTAATACCCCTCTCTCACCTACTAATACCCCTCTCTCACCTACTAATACCACTATATCACCTACTAATACCCCTATCTCCCCTACTAATACCCCTATCTCACCTACTAATACCCCTATCTCACCTACTAATACCCCTCTCTCACCTACTAATACCTCTACCTCACCTACTAATACCCCTCTCTCACCTACTAATACCTCTACCTCACCTACTAATACCACTATATCACCTACTAATACCCCTATCTCACCTACTAATACCCCTCTCTCACCTACTAATACCCCTATCTCACCTACTAATACCCCTATCTCACCTACTAATACCCCTCTCTCACCTACTAATACCCCTATCTCACCTACTAATACCCCTCTCTCACCTACTAATACCACTATATCACCTACTAATACCCCTATCTCACCTACTAATACCCCTATCTCACCTACTAATACCCCTGTCTCACCTACTAATACCCCTATCTCACCTACTAATACCCCTATCTCACCTACTAATACCTCTTTATCACCTACTAATACCCCTATCTCACCTACTAATACCCCTATCTCACCTACTAATACCCCTCTCTCACCTACTAATACCCCTCTCTCACCTACTAATACCCCTCTCTCACCTACTAATATCACTATATCACCTACTAATACCCCTATCTCACCTACTAATACCCCTCTCTCACCTACTAATACCCCTATCTCACCTACTAATACCCCTCTCTCACCTACTAATACCCCTATCTCACCTACTAATACCCCTACCTCACCTACTAATACCCCTCTCACACCTACTAATACCCCTATCTCACCTACTAATACCCCTATCTCACCTACTAATACCCCTATCTCACCTACTAATACCCCTCTCACACCTACTAATACCCCTATCTCACCTACTAATACCCCTATCTCACCTACTAATACCCCTATCTCACCTACTAATACCCCTCTCACACCTACTAATACCCCTATCTCACCTACTAATACCCCTATCTCACCTACTAATACCCCTCTCACACCTACTAATACCCCTCTCACACCTACTAATACCCCTATCTCACCTACTAATACCCCTCTCACACCTACTAATACCCCTATCTCCCCTACTAATACCCCTATCTCACCTACTAATACCCCTACCTCACACCTACTAATACCCCTCTCACACCTACTAATACCCCTATCTCACCTACTAATACCCCTCTCACACCTACTAATACCCCTCTCACACCTACTAATACCCCTATCTCCCCTACTAATACCCCTATCTCACCTACTAATACCCCTACCTCACACCTACTAATACCCCTCTCACACCTACTAATACCCCTACCTCACACCTACTAATACCCCTATCTCACCTACTAATACCCCTATCTCACCTACTAATACCCCTACCTCACCTACTAATACCCCTATCTCACCTACTAATACCACTATATCACCTACTAATACCCCTATCTCCCCTACTAATACCCCTATCTCACCTACTAATACCCCTATCTCACCTACTAATACCCCTCTCTCACCTACTAATACCTCTACCTCACCTACTAATACCCCTCTCTCACCTACTAATACCTCTACCTCACCTACTAATACCACTATATCACCTACTAATACCCCTATCTCACCTACTAATACCCCTCTCTCACCTACTAATACCCCTATCTCACCTACTAATACCCCTATCTCACCTACTAATACCCCTCTCTCACCTACTAATACCCCTATCTCACCTACTAATACCCCTCTCTCACCTACTAATACCACTATATCACCTACTAATACCCCTATCTCACCTACTAATACCCCTATCTCACCTACTAATACCCCTGTCTCACCTACTAATACCCCTATCTCACCTACTAATACCCCTATCTCACCTACTAATACCTCTTTATCACCTACTAATACCCCTATCTCACCTACTAATACCCCTATCTCACCTACTAATACCCCTCTCTCACCTACTAATACCCCTCTCTCACCTACTAATACCCCTCTCTCACCTACTAATATCACTATATCACCTACTAATACCCCTATCTCACCTACTAATACCCCTCTCTCACCTACTAATACCCCTATCTCACCTACTAATACCCCTCTCTCACCTACTAATACCCCTATCTCACCTACTAATACCCCTACCTCACCTACTAATACCCCTCTCACACCTACTAATACCCCTATCTCACCTACTAATACCCCTATCTCACCTACTAATACCCCTATCTCACCTACTAATACCCCTCTCACACCTACTAATACCCCTATCTCACCTACTAATACCCCTATCTCACCTACTAATACCCCTATCTCACCTACTAATACCCCTCTCACACCTACTAATACCCCTATCTCACCTACTAATACCCCTATCTCACCTACTAATACCCCTCTCACACCTACTAATACCCCTCTCACACCTACTAATACCCCTATCTCACCTACTAATACCCCTCTCACACCTACTAATACCCCTATCTCCCCTACTAATACCCCTATCTCACCTACTAATACCCCTACCTCACACCTACTAATACCCCTCTCACACCTACTAATACCCCTATCTCACCTACTAATACCCCTCTCACACCTACTAATACCCCTCTCACACCTACTAATACCCCTATCTCCCCTACTAATACCCCTATCTCACCTACTAATACCCCTACCTCACACCTACTAATACCCCTCTCACACCTACTAATACCCCTACCTCACACCTACTAATACCCCTATCTCACCTACTAATACCCCTATCTCACCTACTAATACCCCTACCTCACCTACTAATACCCCTACCTCACACCTACTAATACCCCTATCTCACCTACTAATACCCCTATCTCACCTACTAATACCCGTATCTCACCTACTAATACCCCTATCTCACCTACTAATACCCCTCTCACACCTACTAATTCCCCTATCTCACCTACTAATACCCCTATCTCACCTACTAATACCCCTCTCACACCTACTAATACCCCTATCTCACCTACTAATACCCCTCTCACACCTACTAATTCCCCTATCTCATCTACTAATACCCCTATCTCACCTACTAATACCCCTCTCACACCTACTAATTCCCCTATCTCACCTACTAATACCCCTATCTCACCTACTAATACCCCTCTCACACCTACTAATACCCCTATCTCATCTACTAATACCCCTCTCTCACCTACGTGATTTCTGGTAATAATCTGTCTATTTCCTATAACCAGAGAAAAAGTAGGAGGAAAAGTAGACAGAAATCTCCACTAGCCTGACCATGAACACGAACAAAGCCTGTGGGGAACACTGTCTGTCAGAAACCTTTTAGTCATGACCTTTTATTCGATAAATGGTCCTGGACTCTGAAGAGTTCAAAAAAAAAAACATGAAAGCTTTCAAAACTAGTCAAACCAAGTTTACGTTTGTGTCGAAGCAAGTCTTAGAAGTCCCATAATAACTCGGGTGACGCTGTCTAACGCTCTGGACATGCCTGCTTCGTCCTGGCCGTGATCATGTGATTGACTTTCCGCTGGTCTTCCAGCTCTCGCACTTCCCCTAAGCACTTCATTTCCTCAGCACTTGATGGTGCGACGATATATTACAGATTTTAAAATGAAAGAAAAAAGAAAGCCCTTCAAGTCTCATTAACACCCAGTGGATGATGGGAAAAATCTCGGTGCCCGCTCGTTATATTCAGTAGAGAACATTCGCACTCGTGTGTAACGCTGAGAGCCAGACATGCTTTAGCAAGACTTTGCACCCTGTGGGTTATTTATAACTTTTGTGTGCATGTGTGTGGCTGTGTGGGAAATGATTGAGAGCAGGTGTGTAAACTTCAGCAGAGGTGGAGCGCGGTGTTCAGGAACAGGTGCAGTGGCGGTGAGCGTTACTCATCCTCAAGCTGTTAAAGCTCTCGCTGGATGAAGCGTGGAATTACTGCAGCTTCAAATGAGATGCAAATCAATTCTTAGCAAGCAAAACATTCTTGTCCATTTTGTGTTGATCTTGGAACAGAAAAAGTTCACGAGAGAGAGAAAAACCCTGAAACCTGTTCTGTTTTTGTTTTTGATAAAACAAAAGTGACAAACTTTTTCCAGCTGAAATAAGTACTTAGTGTGAGAATATATGTTTACTGTAGGTCTTATATAAACTTTATATAGTGTATAAAACATTGAAAAGCCTGTACAGTATACACAGATGAGCCATAACATTAACACATTACCATTCATTCATTCATTCATTCATTCATTCATCTTCTATACCGCTTCATCCTGTATTTTAGGGTCGCGGGGACCTGGAGCGCATCCCAGGAGACTCTGGGCACGAGGCAGGGTACACCCTGGACAGCATGCCAATCCATCACAGAGCACACACACACACACACACACATTCACACACTATGGTCAATTTAGGAACGCCAATTAGCCTAACCTGCATATCTTTGGACTGTGGGAGGAAACCGGAGTACCCGGAGGAAACCCACCAAGCACGGGGAGAACATGCAAACTCCATGCATACAGAGACGGGAATCGAGCCTGGCCGGGGATCGAACCCAGACCCTGGAGGTGCAAGGCGACAGTGCTAACCACTACATTACCATTACCAGCTGCCACATTACCACAGATTATCAATTACTGTATATTTCCAAAAACTTCCACTTGGGTGCCATTGGATCAGGGGCACCCATGACTCACTCATGCCCACGGGGATCTAAAGCCAAAACTCCCCAGAACCCAGTCTGATCAAGCACACGTGTGATGCAACGGGCAAACAAGTCCAATCAATGGAGGCCCCGCCCCACAACACCCAAATGATCCGCTGCCAACTTTGTGGTGTCAGACACTTTAGTACACACATGGGGGGCCCGAACCCTAAACCTAAGTGGTTATATAGTTAATGTTTTTAAATGTTACAGCTGATCTGTGTATATGAAGAGTTTGATGGGAAAATTAGATAAATGCCAATTTCTGAGTTTAACTCGTTTTGCCAAATTATTTGGCAAAACGCTTTTATATATAATAATTTTCTTTATGATGCTTTAATGCATCAGGACTTAGATGCTTTAAACCATAACTCATACTTGTTGGGTTGTATTTGGGAGCCATGACTCATTCATTCAGTATTCAGGGTCATGTGGGTGCCAATACATCGCAGGGCACACACACAACAGGCAATTTTGGGAACACCAATCAGTCTAACCTAATCTTTGGACTGTGGGAGGAAACCGGAGGAAACCCACCAAGCACGGGGAGAACATGCAAGCTCCACACACAGAGACGGGAATCGAGCCTGGCCGGGAATCGAACCTGGACCCTGGAGGTGCGAGGCGACAGTGCTAACCACTACACCACCGTGGCGCCTGGGAGCTATGACACATTTTAATATTTACAAACTTGCTATGAAAGAACATTAAGCAGAGAGATAAAGTTACAACTCAAGATACTTTGCAAATACTTTGTGTGACATACAGTAAGATGCGTGTGTAGATGCATTGGTTTTCTTGCACCTGGTTCTGTCTGCTAGTTTTTCCTTTGTTCCGAGTTGCTGCCAGTGACTCAAACACAGAAACACACACTCTAAGCATGAGCTTGCTATATTTGAAATGAAAATTCATCAAAAATATCATTGTTTCTAAACTGCATACTTACACTCGTACAAACACACCTGAGGCTGGATTCATCCATTGTGACAAAACCGTGGAAAGTAGAGTTATACAGTAGCATTTTGCAAAAACATCCATAATTGACACATTTCCTGTAAATTTGAGGATTTATGGGGTTTTTTAACACCCTAGTGACTCAAAGAAAATATGCACAAAGGCACAGTGTGTAATTTGACCGAAGGAGTTTCTGCTCAGCATTTATACTGTAAATTTCCTTTTTCTTTTTTTTTGCAGAATTTGCATTCTGCTTTTATTTCTCTCTCCCTCACTCTCTGTCTCTTCCAGTCAGCTGGGATTGAGATACACAACAGGCAAGCGCTTGTCTCACAACACAGCTGATGCTGCAGGAGGTCAGGAATAGGACAATCTCAAAAGCTTTGCCGGGACATCGTCCTGCCTGTCAAACATACACAGGCGACGGGGACGACAGAACAGGAGGGCAAACCCCAGTACCCTGAGCTGGTGTAAAACAACAACCAGAGTGTAAGGGGAAGAAAAAGTAGCTGGAACTTTAAAAAGATTTCTCAGCAGTTGTCTACTGCTGTTTCATGACACTACTAGTCTTAACCCTATCCGCTTTCACAGACCTGTAGATAAAAGGAAAGTAACGAGTACTCATTTCTCTCCAGCATGACAAACATTTAGCCAAAACCTAACAATGATCGTGTCTTCATGTGGTCACGGTTCATTTTTCTGAAAAGATTAACCCTTTCACACCTCTTATCTCTCTCCTCTTTCCCGTGTTCTAATGAAGCAGCTTCCCCGTTCTCCTCCTTCACCAGTTCTTTATCCGAAATGCGTAGCGTGATAGCGGTGATAGCGATGGATGGCGCTACAGGCGAGATTATAAACAGCGCTGGAGGCTTTCAGGGTCGAGTGGAGCGTTCTCCGCAGAGAAGCTAATGGTGGACATCTATAACACCATTCTGTCCCGCCAAAGCCAATCTCCTTAACAAATGAGCGGTATGTTAATGGGATCTGCAGGATAATTTCGATGGTCTCGAGGATGAGACAGAGTGACGAGAACAGCATCATTAGTCCAGACTTTACCTCACACAATAAAAGAGTGAGTGAAGAGCAGCCCTGACACCGGTGCTCCTTCTGATACGTTACCGTTTCTATAGTAACAGCTCATTCGCAAGGACTTGCACGGTTCATCCTCTGCATACACAGATGAAAAATGTTGATAAGGTGAATTTTTTCTGTAAATATACATTTATGTAACATCAGTTGAAGGACTCTCCAGTGTCAACACGCTGCAGCAGCCAGAGGCAAAGCCAAGTGTTTATTCAGAGCTGCTATAAACTTCTTCCACAGCCTTAAATGTGACTAAAATTGGACATAATGTACTATGCATCATTCTTGTGGATTCTCAGTGTGGACTCAGGGATCAGACCTGGATCAGCCCTGATTTAGACTTTAAGCTCCTCTGCTCTCACTGCTGCTCCTTCCCTAGACTGCACATCTACTTTATTTTATTTTTTTGTCCAAGACAAAAGTTCCTCGGTGAAATCAAATACTTCCTCTGGCGTTCACGTGACACTATGAATAATGAATACATTTGAGCAGGTGTTCAGAGAAATATTTGCTTTTTCTCTATGCTTTACTTCTTGTAAAATATTACTACGTAGAATAAAAGAACTTTCAACAAGCTGCAGGCAAAAAAAAAAAAAAAAAAGACGTAAAAGTACACATTCTCAACAAGGACAGACATTCCGCCAATGCCAGAAGAAAAAAAAAATAAAACTCCCTACTGTGCATATATTCATGTATATTTTTAACACAATGCTCCAAACAGATGTTTTTTGTAGCATCCAGAGCAATCTAGTGACAAGGACTCCTAGAAAACCTTAATAGGACCCTGGTTTCATTTGACTGACCTATTTCTTTAATCAAGTTTAGGGATTTGGGGAAGCTTCATGTCTCTTAGGATGCTTTGAGAGTCTAAATCACATTAAGTGAGAAAAGAAAAAAAAGGTGTGAACAGTAGACTTCTTTAGACCAATAAACATTAAGAATTCATTGTGTTGTGGTATAATTTTCGCATTTATACTTTTACTTTAGGGTTACAATTCTACATACACTAATCATCCATCCATGGTTAGCACTGTCGCCTTGCACCTCCAGGGTCTGGGTTCGATTCCCCGGCCAGGCTCGATTCCCGTCTCTGTGTGCATGGAGTTTGCATGTTCTCCCCGTGCTTGGTGGGTTTCCTCCGGGTACTCCGGTTTCCTCCCACAGTCTAAAGACATGCAGGTTAGGCTAATTGGCGTTCCTAAATTGCCCGTAGTGTGTGATTGGGTGTGTGAGTGTGTGTATGTGTGTGTGCCCTGCGATGGATTGGCACCCTGTCCAGGGTGTACCCCGCCTAGTGCCCGAAATCTCCTGGGATAGGCTCCAGGTCCCCCGCGACCCTGAACACAGGATTAAGCGGTATAGAAGATGAATGAATGAATGAATAATCATCCATAATAATACCACCCCTGCCAGGTGAATTGAACAACCCTGATTTACAGTTATACACCAGTAAACTGGTGGCAGGATCATAGGCACCCAAGACTCAGCCTTGTCTGCAAGGAATCGAAGCCAGTCCATCCCACAGAAAGACAATGCAGCACAGAAAAAAGTCAATGCTGGCTGTGATAGAAAGACACCAGAACACCCAGTGCACGACAGCCAACCTCGCATGGGGCCCAACAGGCAAAGAGCCCAAGGCCACTGACCCGGCCTGGAAACTCCCCAGATTCCACTCTAGTCAAGCACCCATTGGATGCATTGGACAAACAAATCCAATCTACAGAGGCCCCACCTCACAACCCACAGTACCCCTGCCAACATCCCGATGACAGATGCCACAGCACACTCCAGAGACATCACACCCCAGAAGTGCACAAGGGGAACCCAATCCATAGGTAGTTATAACGTTAATAGTTAATAGTGTCATGGCTGATTAGTGACTCCAAAATCTAGTGGAAAATCTTCCCAGAATTATGGAGATACGCTTAACAGCAAAGTTGGACCAAGATATCCAACCCAGACATATGACTTGTGACTGGTCATGTGTCCATATACTTTTGGTAATAGAATGTACCTTGTTTGCAGGCTGCATGTGGGAAATTAAATGCAACAGCTTTATAAACCCTACACACCAGCTCTTATGGAACATCAACACCAAAGTGAGAGAGAAGATTTTGGCTTTACACATGCTCAGCAGAGCATGAAATGAACGCTGTCACAATAAATTGAAGAGACTGGATTTAAAATCAAGGCTGCATGAATTTCCTACTGGAGTTATGTTTATGGTAGGCTAATCCAATTTTACTGCATGCAATTGCTGTACTTATATCTATATCTTGATACAAGAGTGTAATCTTAAAGCAATATCTACAGTGATACAGTTTATTGGGCACTAGAAAGGTAATTGTGTTTTTTTTTTATTATTATTATTTATTTATAATGCTTGGGATGTCGATGTAGCCTGGAATTAAACACATTATGTACAGTAGTGGTCCTGGAAATGGACCATATTTAGATTCTTAATTCTGGTGCAGAGATTTTGTTTAGCCAGGCACTCTATGTACCGTAAGAGAGACATAAAGGCAGGAATAGATGGTGGAAATAAAACCTTTCCACATGCGGTCAAGCAATAAAGCTGGCAGCTAGACAGGTCTAATATCAAGCAGCCAGACAATGCCACAGTGATGTGAGAAGTGGCATTATTGAGGTCAAACCAAAGATAGAAACAGTGACACACTGGATCATGTTCATTCCAACCACTGCCACAATGAAACATTGATGTTCCCTTGAGAGAGCTGTAGATGTGGCAACCTCTCAAGATACCAGGAAAAAGCTGTGTCCTGAGAACTGAGCTTAGATCCATATCTGTGCTCTCTTTACCACCTAATGTCTTTACTTCCTCAACTATATAGCAATCAGCTAAAACATTAACACCACAATAGATTAACATATTAACACTGATTATCACAAGCAGCACAAATCACTAAGAAAGCCAACGCCGGCCAGAACATCCAGTGCACCTCAGCCTCCTGCACGGCCCAGAACGCAAAGAACCCAAGACTGCTCACCTGGACTTTACATTTCACTGCTCCCAATCCAGTCAAACACAGAATAAACACTACAGAACACCCTCAGAGGTCTTGAGGAGTACTGCCCCCTGGGCCAGAGCTGCCCCAGTAGCACAAGGGGAACCTACACAACACCGAGTACAGGAAGAGCCCAACATATGAATGAGTTCCGTTCTGAGAGTTTGTTCATACGTCTAATTTGTTCATAAGTCCAACAAATATTGTCTATGTACTAGGATATGAACACAATTGGCTATACGCAGTATATTACAGTGCGGTGTTCTTTAGAATCGTGCTAATGGTCGAGCGATTCATGCCTCAATTCCTCGCTTCATTGTCTCAATAATTTTTTTAAACTTTTTTTGTCACCATCGTTATTGCTCGGCACATCTTAGCAGTACCAGTTTAATTGCCGCTGCTTTTACGCTTGCTTCTGGACATCCTGGGATGCATGCTGCATGCATGTACGCCAAACATGTGATCTAACATCTACGATTGAACATGTGGGAACACACGTTACTATCTTTGAAAGTTCGTAACTTGAATGTTTGTATGTAGGGGACTTACTGTATAATGTTTTGCATTGTAATGTTATGACTGATCAGTGTAATCTCCATTATGGAGGTTCAATCTCATGTTTGTACCATTGGTGGATGAGGGTACGTGAAGTAGTTTTAAATTCCTGGCAGTACTATTACCACTTCCATCTTAATCACTTCATATTCAATATTTTAATTCCTAAAATTAAACATCCCAGGACAAAAAAAAAATCACACGCACCATTTCACAGGAGCTGTCTTTAGGAGGCAAGGAAAGAAGCGCCTGTGCTGAGAATCCCTTTACAGAGAATCCCTGTCTGTCACCTGAGACACAACTGGTCTCAGCCGCTGAGTTTTTTGTTGGTGGAATAAAACAGAATACCACGAACTATCATAAAACCCAACAGCGCTGGATATCACTCAGCTGCAGCATGCTGGCGTTAACTCCTGTAGCAGTAATGAAAGATACACGGAGAAGTGATTCAGAACGACTAAGATGCAATTACTAAGGAGACAAAGTGATGTTTAAATGCCATAATGTTATAAGATGTGTCTTCTTGCTGAAAGTGCGTCTGTGAGTGCTTTTAAATGTGTGTTTTGGCAGGCAGCTGTTCTCCCTTATCTTCAGTACGGACATAATTCCACCCACTGGCACGAGTGGCTTGATTAAAGGCTGGTAGTAATTAAATAGTATATAAACAAGATTTGTGTAGTTTTTATGGTGTACAAACCTGTCAGGGACGTGAGTAAATGGAAGTGAACCCAATTGCAGACAAACAGCTTTATTAATGGGAAAGCATAAAGGATCTTCACCATGCGGCAGGAGCAGAGGTGAGACAGGCTGCACATGTGAGTGAACAGAATGAATGGAGAAATCCCCTGTGACGAGAGAGGAGGCGGGTCGATGACGTGCGGGGAATTCCACAACCCCGGAAGCAGAGCGTGACAGAGAATCTCCGAAAAGGGGCGTGAATCCTTGCCTAAGGCAGAGTGTGTGTGATCGCGGCGCCCGATGTTTGGAGCGAGAATTCGTTCGAGGTTGAATGCCTGTGCGTATCGGCAAAAACACTCCTGTGCGATGTCCGCGAACGCGGAAGAGCTCACAAGCACACACGGGTTGCGGGAAACAGCATGAATCGAGGTCGGTGGGACAGGCAGGGTCGGCAACAGTTATCCAGCAGCGAGAGAGACGAAATCCAGAAGCGTGATCCAAATTCGAAGTCGATAACAGGCGAGGTCATGCACGTAGTCAAATCCAAACGAGAAAATCCAGAGGGCAAAGACGAAATCGAAATCCAGAAACAATCGAGGTCAAAACACAGATACAGGGCACTAGAGAAATTCACAGACTGACAAGACGAGAGGCACGCACGTAAGATACTTCGGCACTGAGTGAAATTCTAAGCTTCCTTTTAAAGGCAGAGGTGGATTGCTGATGGGCTACAGGTGTGCGAAGGTAATTGGTTAGGGAGGCAGGACTTTCTTAGGTGAAATTATGACTTGGATGTGCTTGGCTGATCTGGCTGGCGCATGACAGTACCCCCCCTCCTATGGACGCCACCTGGCGTTACTGATGGGGCTTCTGGGTTCTTTCGATGAAAATCGATGATGAGGGAAGGATCTAAGATAAATCTGGATGGCACCCAGCTTCTTTCCTCGGGTCCATAACCTTCCCAATCCACTAAGTATTGGAGCCCTTTACCGCGTCGTCGTGCCTTCAAAAGTCTGCGAACGGTGAAAGCCTCACCACCATCAATGAGTCGGGGAGGAGGAGGAGGGCAGGTGGGTGGATTTAATGGGCATGAAACTATTGGTCTTATCTGGGAGACGTGGAATGAAGGATTGATGCGACGCATTGTGGATGGCAAGAGTAGCCGGACTGTGCAAGGGTTGATAATCTTGGAGATGGTGAAAGGCCCAATGAACCTTGGAGATATCTTGTGGGAAATTGTTTTAATGGGGACATTACGGGTGGAGAGCATGACTCTATGACCAACGCGGTAGGTTGGGGCGGTTGAGCGACGGCGATCTGCTTGGCGCTTAAATAGGGTTATGGCATGGCGAAGCCTCACTCTTGCACGTTGCCAGGTCCTTCTACAGCGACGTATGAAAGCTTGGGCTGAGGGAACCGCCACCTCCTCCTCTTGGGACGGAAACAAAGGAGGTTGGTAGCCGAGACAGCACTGGAATGGTGAGAGGCCCGTGGATGATGTGGGTAGTGAATTATGTGCATATTCAATCCACGGTAGCATCCGGCTCCAGGAGCGTGGGTCTTGGGAGGTCATACATCGAATCGCTGTTTCGAGGTCCTGATTGGCTCTCTCAGTCTGGCCGTTGGTTTGAGGGTGATAACCAGAAGAGAGGCTGGGGGTAGCACCGATGAGTCTACAAAATGCTGTCCAGTATTGGGCGGAGAATTGGGGTCCGCGGTCAGAAACAATGTCTACAGGGATACCGTGAAGGCGAAATACATGCAGGATGAGTAACTCTGCCGTTTCCTTGGCCGAGGGGAGTTTAGACAGGGGAACAAAGTGAACCGCTTTGGAGAAACGATCGACGATGGTTAAGATGCTTGTGTAGCCATTTGAGTCTGGGAGTCCAGTAACAAAGTCTAGGGCTATGTGGGACCATGGTCTGTGGGGAATTGGGAGTGGTCTCAGGAGGCCTGCTGGGGGTTTATTGATGGCTTTGTTGCGAGTGCAGACATCGCAGGCAGACACGAATTGTCGGGTATCTTGTCTGATGGAGGGCCACCAGAAGCGCTGTTGGACTAGTGCGAGAGTACGGGCTCCTCCGGGATGACAGGCCAATCTTGAACTATGTCCCCATTCTAGGACTCGTGGACGTGCTAGTGGTGGCACGAATAGCCTACCAGGTGGTGTTTCTGGTGGGCCGGGTTCCCGGTCTAATACTTGCTTTACCAGAGCTTCGACATCTAGCAGGGTTGCGCCTATGAGACATTGTGGTGGCAGAATAGTCGGTGGAGGAAAATCACCCGTGACTGAAGTGAACTGGCGAGAGAGGGCATCGGGCTTGGTATTCTTGTTCCCTGGTCGATAAGATAGGGAGAAGTTGAAACGTGAGAAGAGCAATGACCATCTGGCTTGGCGAGAGTTCAAGCGTTTAGCTGACTTGAGGTATTCAAGGTTTTTATGATCTGTCCAGATGAGAAACGGGACCTCTGTGCCCTCAAGCCAGTGTCTCCATTCCTCCAGCGCCAGTTTTACCGCGAGCAGCTCCCGATCTCCGATACCATAGTTCTTCTCAGCGGTGGAAAGGCGATGAGAGAAGAAGCAGCAAGGGTGCAATTTACCATCGGCGGGAGACCTCTGAGAAAGTACGGCCCCCACACCGGAGTCCGAGGCATCTACTTCCACTATGAACTGGAGTGCGGAATCCGGTTGCGTGAGGATGGGTGCTGAGGTGAACCGGTCCTTTAATTTGACAAATGACTCCTCTGCCTGATCAGACCAATCAAAAGGAACCTTAATGGAGGTGAGTGCGATGAGTGGGGCGGCCACTGAGCTGTAGTTCCTAATAAATCGGCGGTAGAAGTTAGCAAACCCGAGAAAGCGCTGGAGGTCTTTCCGGGTAGACGGTCTTGGCCAGTCGGTTACTGCTTTTAGTTTAGCTGGATCCATTTCGATCTTAGACGGGGCGATGATAAAACCCAGGAAAGAGACGGTTTGACGATGAAATTCACATTTCTCTGCCTTTACGTATAGCTGGTTTTCAAGGAGTCTCTGAAGAACTTGCCGAACATGCAGCTTGTGATCATCCAATGAACGGGAAAAAATCAAAATGTCATCTAAATAGACAAATGTGAAGATATTCAGGAAATCCCTGAGAACATCATTCACCAAGGATTGGAAAACGGCTGGTGCATTGGCTAGTCCGAATGGGACTACAAGGTATTCATAGTGTCCCGAGGGTGTGTTAAAAGCTGTCTTCCACTCATCCCCTTCCCTGATCCTGACAAGGTGATAAGCGTTGCGCAGGTCGAGTTTGGTGAAGATGTTAGCCCCCTGAAGGAGGTCGAAGGCTGTGGACATCAGGGGAAGAGGGTAACGATTCTTAATGGTGATTTCATTAAGCCCCCTGTAATCGATACATGGTCGTAAAGTCTTGTCCTTTTTGGCCACAAAGAAGAATCCTGCCCCCGCGGGGGATGAAGAAGGACGAATAATGCCAGCAGCAAGGGATTCAGAAATATATTTGTCCATGGCTTCCCTCTCATTTGAGCATAATGAATATAATCGACCCCGGGGAGGAGTCGTGCCTGGAAGGAGATCGATGGCACAATCGTAGGGTCTGTGGGTGGGGAGTGAGAGAGCACGTGACTTACTGAATACCTGCTTGAGGTCTGAGTAATCAGGCGGAACAGCTGAGAGGTCAGGGAACTCCTCAGTGGCAGGAGATGTTACTGTGAAACGGTGAGCAGACTTCAGGCAGGATGCTAGACACAAGGGACTCCATTCTCGGATCGTGTTCTTAGTCCAATCAATGTGTGGGTTATGACGGATCAGCCAAGGTCGACCAAGAACCAAGGAGGAGTGGGCATCATGCATAACAAGAAAAGAGAGTTCCTCAGAATGGTTGCCAGATACTCGAAGGATTACTGGCTCTGTACGCCGAGTAATGGAAGACAGAGAAGTGCCGTCGAGGGCTCGAACGGCTAATGGAGACTCAAGAGCTTGAGTTGAGAGGTTGAGATCCTTGACTTTGGAGGCGGACATCAGATTTTGGTCTGAGCCAGAGTCAATTAGTGCAGGGACCACATGAGGTCTGCCTTGTGCGACAATGATGGTAGGTAGAAGTGGGCGTGAGCTAGGGGATTGGTTCATGGCTGACCCTTCCAGGGTCCCTAGATTCACTGGAGGAGTTCTTGCTTTCAGAGGGCACTGGGGAACATAGTGACCCTTCTGGCCACAATAAAGACAAGAACCAGATTGGAGTCTCCGCTGACGCTCTTCAAAGGAGATCCGGGTTCTGTTTACCTGCATAGACTCTGGGTATGAACTGGGGCCCATCCCGGGTACTGTGTGCCGGCTGGAAGAAGACAGTGGTGGTGCTGAGGGTCCAGAACTGGAAGAGAACTTGGGTCGAAAACAGCGTCTTTGAGTTAGCCGAGCATCTACACGACCCGCTAATTCCATCAGACCATTGAAATCACAGGGGAGCTCTTGCCTCATTAACTGATCCTTGACATCTTCAGAGAGACCGTGAAGAAAGACATCGTAGAGTGCTTGGGTGTCCCAGTCTGCTGATGCAGCCAGCGTGCGGAACTCTATAGCATAATCATATGCAGAACGGGGTCCTTGGCGGAGCTCCAGTAATTGTCTGGCTGCATCTCTGCCGGAGTGGGAGCGGTCGAAAACCCTCTTCATCTCCTCAGTAAATGTTCCGAAGGTCGCGCAGCAAGGATCATTGACATCCCAAACAGCAGTTCCCCATTCACGTGCACGATCGGTGAGGAGAGTGATAACATAAGCCACCCTAGAGCGTTCAGTAGGGAAGTAGGATGCCTGGAGCTCCAAAAGCAAGGAGCATTGGGACAAAAAGGAGCGACAGGTTCCAGGTTCCCCGTTGTACGGTTGTGGGTTTGGGAGCTGGGGTTCATGATGTGAGGTGTGCACTGGAGCTGGTATTGGATTATCTAGGAGTTGCTGAAGTTGAATGGAAATAGAGGAAAGAGTCTGATTTACCTGTTGGATATTTTGTTGGTGAGAGCTCAGCATCGCCCCCTGGTGTGAAAGTGCCTGCCTTAATTGATCCAAGTCTACTGGGTCCGTCATGGCCGAAGTATACTGTCAGGGACGTGAGTAAATGGAAGTGAACCCAATTGCAGACAAACAGCTTTATTAATGGGAAAGCATAAAGGATCTTCACCATGCGGCAGGAGCAGAGGTGAGACAGGCTGCACATGTGAGTGAACAGAATGAATGGAGAAATCCCCTGTGACGAGAGAGGAGGCGGGTCGATGACGTGCGGGGAATTCCACAACCCCGGAAGCAGAGCGTGACAGAGAATCTCCGAAAAGGGGCGTGAATCCTTGCCTAAGGCAGAGTGTGTGTGATCGCGGCGCCCGATGTTTGGAGCGAGAATTCGTTCGAGGTTGAATGCCTGTGCGTATCGGCAAAAACACTCCTGTGCGATGTCCGCGAACGCGGAAGAGCTCACAAGCACACACGGGTTGCGGGAAACAGCATGAATCGAGGTCGGTGGGACAGGCAGGGTCGGCAACAGTTATCCAGCAGCGAGAGAGACGAAATCCAGAAGCGTGATCCAAATTCGA
This sequence comes from Channallabes apus, assembly GCA_030522415.1. Lineage (NCBI taxonomy): Eukaryota > Metazoa > Chordata > Actinopteri > Siluriformes > Clariidae > Channallabes > Channallabes apus. The sequence goes on along the minus strand of CM060126.1, from coordinate 2,042,569 downwards.
AGTCGATAACAGGCGAGGTCATGCACGTAGTCAAATCCAAACGAGAAAATCCAGAGGGCAAAGACGAAATCGAAATCCAGAAACAATCGAGGTCAAAACACAGATACAGGGCACTAGAGAAATTCACAGACTGACAAGACGAGAGGCACGCACGTAAGATACTTCGGCACTGAGTGAAATTCTAAGCTTCCTTTTAAAGGCAGAGGTGGATTGCTGATGGGCTACAGGTGTGCGAAGGTAATTGGTTAGGGAGGCAGGACTTTCTTAGGTGAAATTATGACTTGGATGTGCTTGGCTGATCTGGCTGGCGCATGACAAAACCATGATGTTCAGAGGATTACCAAAGGCAGCTTAAATTTTTCCGTCATTAAGTACACCTTATAAATCACTAGATGTCCACTAACTACCCCGAATATCTTATGAGTCACCAAAAATCTCACCAACTAACAAGAAGCCAGAAGGAATAGCATCAAGCGATAGAAACCTCACCAGTCAGCTGTAAGATCTCTAGTGATCTTCACAACAAATAAAGTTGAATTGAATTTGAATCTCCTTGATATTGGACATCTCACCAATAAATAATGGTTTTAATACTGTGATGGCCGGCTGTTCAGTGCAGGCGTACTGTACGGTGTAAGCTGCACCACAAATGCTGGGTGCTTAACAAGGGGGAAAGCCACCTGGGCTGGAGGCTCATCATTGCCCATAAAAGACCTTCTCTGCTTCTGCTATCAGAATGTCTTTGCATTTTCTCACACAGTTCTCCTTCCTCCACAGACTTGACTACGTTCAAGTCCAACTTGGTGTGAGCAGAGCTGCCAGCCTCTCGTTCTTAAACACACTCTTCTGTCTCTGCCTGCATTGTGCCGCCTGTTCAGCGCCACTTGTCTCACCTGCTCCACGCACCTGCCAATGGCACCTCGACCCACGACCATGTGACGTTCACCGAGACGGCCCACAAGTCATACTGCTTATACAGAGCATAACATCACAAAGACTGCATTCTTACATTATAACCTGCTTGAAAGTGATTATTAAAGAAGCTCATTTTTGTGACTGTGGCATCTGGGTCCTGAGTGTCAGACTTGTTACATTAGATAATGCAATTCTATTAAACAGCCAAAATCTCATCATCTGGAAGGAATCTCATGCAACCAAAATAAAGCAAGAATGAAATTGTTCTCTGCAGATCTTAGAAACAAGCATTATTTTTTTTCAATAGTTGAACTTCAAATAAATGGACCAGAGATCTTATCAACTAGTCTGAACCTCTCAAATGCCAAAAAGCTCATTAATCACAGAAGATCTTACCAACTAGTTTGAATTTTTGTCTTTCAAGAACCAATACCAATAGACATGAATTCCAGCAACCTGTCGGCCACTAACAAGCAGGCCTGTCAGAGAACTTGGCAACTGATCTGAATCTCTCCAACATCAGATATTTTTCTAATCACCATGAAAATCAAGAAGATAGTTTTTTTCCATTTCATCTCACCAACCTGAGCAATCACCAATCCCCAGCAGCAACACCTTCCAACCAGCATGAATCCGCCCAAATCCAGAGATCTCACCAATCAATCTTACTAAACTGTCTAAGTGTGTAACCAGGAAGGCACCTCACTGACTAGCAGGAATTTCATCAATCAACAGCAAAGTTTACAATTCAGCCTGAATCTCTTTACCCAAAGGAACCTTAACAAATCTCACTGGAGAACTTTTATTAGCTCAGTTCCAGCTTTTGGAATGTAAAGCCATTCTTCGGAAGGAATACAGGCTGTGTATACCCTGTGCACAGTTGGTGTTAGGATTGCACAGCATAATGTCATGCACCAGAACCTGGCTGGGGCAGGGTCAGTTCTCTCTCCATCCCTGTCATGGCAAACACTCAGGGCTCATTTACATTCACCGCAGACCCATTCCCAAATGTGCTCTTTGAGACCTCTGGTCTCTGAGGTCAAAAGTCTGTCTATAGGCTTTCGACTTGTTGGGGGGGAAAATGTCAGTGAATTGTAAAGCAGCTCCTAAAGGTAATTGCGCTGTCCCTGGATCATGAGTGCTTGAAGGTTAAAAAAGGTGAAACAAAGAACCGGGCACTATTAGAGATTAACAAAGGTGAAGAGTAAGATAACAGCTCTGAGAATAAAAGCTTAGAGTCTTTGTACAGAATATAAAAACACTCTTGCTAATGAAAGTATGACCTTTTTGCTGTAAAATTTCAGTGCACGGTTATTATAACTACGCATGCATAATTGTCTCATTAACATTTTCATTCATAACACATAGGATACTTTATGAAATATTTTATAAGGAAAAATAAGTAGCTTTACTTTATATGCAAAATAAATACAGTAATTGCGTATCTCCTGGGATGGGCTCCAGGTCCCCGCGAGCCTAAATACAGGATAAAGTGGTATAGAAGATGAATGAATGAATGAAATAATTGCACAACGTTTTGACTTTTTGATTTATCTGAAATGCTTATGTTGTGAAGTGTCTCTAAATCAAATCGTATCTACCTAACTAACTAAATAGACGTAATGTCTCTCGTGGCAGTACCAGAGAGGAGAGAGAAGCGGTACTGCAGAACTCATCAGCTGCTCGCAATCGCTTTTCCCTGGATCCTGTGTTCTAGTTTAAGTTTATTCTTGCTCATGTCACACACTTACACCTATTGTCATTGTCACTTTATACACTTCATTTAAAGGTGAGGTTATCAGTTCTTTCCTTGCCTGTCTTGCATCTGTTATCTTAAATTCTCACATTAGCTTAGTGTCGAGTCCCTGTTCCTGATTGTGTTGTTGCTATGTTTAATAAATTGAAGTTTGAACATGTATCTTTACCACCTTTACTGGCTGACAGAATGTAAGATTGACCGCAGCAGAGGTCTGGCAGACATTCTCGACTCTGAAAGAGATGATTTGGAGCTGTGGGAGACTTAGAGAGAGTGGATAATTTGCTCACTCATCACAGGGGTCTTGGGCGACTATGCAGGGTACACCTTGGACGGGGAGGCAGTCCATACACACACACACTCACAGACCACAGGAAATGGCAATTAGTCTACGCTACCTGTCTGTGCACTGTGTGAGGAATCCAGAGAACGTGAAGGAAACCCACTGAACTGAAGGCAGGGCTCGAACCCTTAAACCTGGACGAACATCATGCCTTCTGGGGTGGATTTATGGGTCAAGGAGTACAGATCCAGGTTCTCAGACAAATAAACACAACACAAGCATATGGCTGAACAAATTTTTGGTTGAATAATAAACAATCCATTTTTTTCCACATTGAAGTTGAGAACTTTCGCTGAAACCGATGAGCCCAAATGGCATTATGTAATGCAACATCTCTTTATCCCTCAGAAATAACACTAATAGCAGGAAGTTAAAGCACTTGGGATTCTCATGTCTACTTTCCTGACGAGCAGCTAATGGATGATTCGTTGCCTTTCAGAATTAGCATATAAATAAGTACCACACTTATCAGGATTACTTAAGACTCAACCTGAACAAAGCTTTTAGTCTGTGCTAATGTACTCATGACTTTTACTCTAGCTGTTTTACTCTAGCTGTCGGTCCGTTAAAGACGCTGTTTGTCAGGGAGAATTCTGTCCTCGGTGACGGCTAATCAAGAGAGAGGAAATAAATCAAATGCTAGAAAAAAGGAAGGTGTTAGAGACGTGTGTCTGAAGTAATTACGCTGCAGTAGAGTCCTGGATTCAATCAAAATGAGTTTGACTCCACACAGAGGCAGATTAGTCCAGCTCGCTAATTAACATAGACGAAAAGCACCGAAGGCTTACGTTCGTAACTTAATCAAAGAGAAATTCGCAAGATTGAGGGATATATGGGTGTAGAAATCACAGCTTCGGGGTGTTTGATGCTTACTGTTATATAATATCGGTTATATTTACTGTTAATGTCAAAGCGTAGCTCATGTTTACACTTATGTTACAGCAGCAGTAAACAGTCACTGCCGCTTTTAATCATGATAATTAGAGAAATGTATACTACTAATGTATACTATTAATGTGTGTACTGTTAGCTAAGCATCCAGTGTACCACCCCTGGAAATGAGCCGTTACTATAGCAACAAGGACAAATCAGAAGCAGCACATTCGTATCAACCCGTGAGCAAAAACAAATGAAAGAAAAACAAACGGTCGTATTTTTTTCCCATAACTAGAACAAGCACGTAAACTCCAAACACACCGGCAACGCTGTAAACAAAGATTAAATACCAAGGACATATTTACAACATGACTGAGTCACGATGCATTATATTTTAATTTGTGGTACAGCACGAAGGACAGAACCGAACGTGATAAACACGACGCTCTCTCTCTCCGCTGCTTATCTCTCTTAATAATATCCTGCTGTAGAACACCTAACAAAGCCTCAATTATTCTGTAATATGTTCTACAGCGTCCTGTAAATGGATTTTAAATTGGTTCCGAGCGGCAGGTCATTCAGAAGAGGCGACACGCCGATGACGGACTCGCAGGTAATAAAAAGACCCACCGCTGTACAAATCGAATACTTTCCGCAACGGCACACCTGCTACAGTGTAAATAAATTATATTATCCATATCCAAGGTTACAGTATATGAGATACGTCTACGCCCATAGACCTGGGTCAACCTCAACACCTGGACTTTTTTTTTCTCTCCTTCCTCTCACTGGGGACTTAAATGAGGAGGATTTCACACCTAACACCTCATGATCAGTTTGCTGAGTCTGATTTAGAGAGGAATCGATTCTTTTGATTCTTTTGTTTTTTGATTCAATTCCACAATCGGCCAAAACACAGTATCGGTGCTGATTGAATTGTTTTTATGTTATACATATAATACAGAAAATGTACGAGCCAAATAAGCTACTTTCAAAGTTTATGTAACATACTGTAGAAGTGACCAAACTTTATTCCCTAAAACTTTCAAGTTGCTATCTTCAGCTGTTTTGGCCAATCGCCAGTTTTCAGCATGCTTCTTCAAAGAATAATCATTTAAACTGCAAATTATTCAAATTTCTTTATGAGTATTGAAACACAATTGGTGTAAGAATGAACTGTAAGAATTTTTTGCTTAAATAAAATATTTCTGTGCAAAATAAGCATTTAAAAAAATGTGTAGTGGCCGTCACCATGACAAATTCACATTGCAATATCTTAACAATTTCCATTTTAGTATACTGTAATACACTTCATTAGGTTTATGTCTTTTATATGTAAAATCGTCATCTTAATGACAATAACGTAAGATCACTGAAAGATTTGAATGAAAAAAATGTTCTGGACACTAAAACATAAAAGGGCAATTGTATTTAGCAAATATGTTTCTTGTATCTGATAAATATATAAATGTGTGAAAAATAGTGTTTTAGCACAGATACCATGTTTTGACCGAATACGTATCATTTTATTTAGTTTTTAAACATTTACCTTTAAAACTGTAGAAAGCCAAGGAGAACACAGAGCTGCTTAAATAATTCTATACATAATGAGTTAAAAAAAGAAGAAGTGAAGCATCCCTTTTTTTTTCTTTTGCCCAAAAGACATTTGCAGATCTAAAGCTCAGTTTAGTGACCCAGTTGGTTGTCTGATTCACTTCTGCGTTCCATTCCACAGCGCACTTCAAAGGCTGCTCCCTACTACTGTACTGTACCTGTGTGGGGAATGTTGGTGAAGGGAACTTCCCTCGAGAAAATTCCACCATTTGTCGAAGTTATTTATATAAATACTTGAAATGTGTATAAGTTATTTTATTCATTTACAAGATGTATGGAGAAATTATTATTGTGCAGCTTTTTTTTAACAGATTACTAGCGCATATAATAGTAAGTAATTGTTTGGGCCTCCGTGTGGCGCAGTGATAAAGCGCTCGCCCTATCATCCGGAGATCACAAGTTCGGTTCCCGGGTGATGCTGTAACCTCTCGCAGCCGGAATTCATCAGCAGCTCCTGATCAGATCCTTCGTTTTCTTTTTTCAGGATTTACTCAAAATTTTACAGGAAATATTTTCAATTCCTCAAACTTTCCCACAACAAGGAGTGGGAGATACATGAATAGAAATAATTCTATTATAAACTGTTCAGTTTAGAATAAATTACAAAATAGTATTACTTACATACAAGGCCTTAAATGGTTTAGCTCCCACATACCTAACCAGTCTTCTGATACGCTACAATCCACCACGCGCCTTAAGATCACAAAACTCCGGACTTCTGGTAGTTCCCAGAATTTCAAAATCTACAAAAGGGGGCGGGGCTTTTTCATATTTAGCTCCAAAGCTTTGGAATAGCCTTCCAGACAGTGTTCGGGGAGCAGACACGGTTTCTCAGTTCAAAAGTACACTCAAGACGCATCTTTTTAATCTGGCATACACATAACTCATCCCATAATCTCATACTCCAGTACACCTATACCGAATGGCAACTACGCTAATTCTCCCCATCTGTTCTGTATTTCTCTACCCATCCCGAGGCATCGGGAGATTTTGCCAGCTTCAGTAGACAAAGGCCGACCCTGCGAGGTTCCTGAGGCATCCAGAGAAGGAGCAGCTCCAGCTGGATTCAGCTTTATGATGGTTGGAGCTACACATGCTGCTCCTGTGCTTCCAGTGATCCAGACCTCATCTGCCCTCTGCACCTACTGACTCGTCCCTATGCTGAACTGGTCTTCATGTCAATTTAAATAATTTCTGTCATATTGAATTTTCACCTGCACAACACACAAGATGTTATATCATTTCTATCTGTTATCACCCAAATGAGGATGGGTTCCCTGTTGAGTCTGGTTCCTCTCAAGGTTTCTTCCTAATGCCATCTCAGGGAGTTTTTCCTTGCCACCGTCGCCGCCACCCTTGGCTTGCTCATCAGAGAAATTTCATTCATTCGTCTCATTATTATCTACACATTTTTCTCACACATCCACACTTCCAATTATTTTCTTTTCTAAAACTATTATGTTTTTTTTTCTTTTTTTTTTTTTCTTTTTTTTGTAAATTTTCTTTCATTTTTGTGAAGCTGCTTTGAGACAATGCCCATTGTTAAAAGCTCTATATAAATAAAATTTAATTGAATTGAATTGAATTGAAATAATTCTGAGAACAGCTCAGAATCAAAAGACTAGACTTTGTCCAAACAAAACTGTTCCAAGGACAGTTTTATAATCCAATCGTGTTCTAGTAAAAGTTCTTAGTGCTCTGTTCTTGGTATTATATCTCTTAGTGCATCTAAGAACAGTTCTAGAATCAGCGCCTCAGAACTTTGTGCATTTCCCAATTACGGTTCTAAAGTTTGTCCAAACAAAACCCAGTTCTAAGAATAGCTCTATTAGAATCTACTAGAGTATATTAGAATCAGAGGTTATTAGAATTTAACTGGTTCCGCAATTCTAGAACTGTTCTCAGAACTGTTTTAGGACCGATTCCAGAATCTGGGCCCATACGCCTAAACCAGTACTGAGAGTTTAATCTGTTCTCAGAACTGTTTTTAGTTTTTAGACTTTTAGTTGTAAAGTTTGTTCTTTTTTTCCTTTTTTAACGCCGTGCGTCTTCTACGACTATATTCATGGCAAGAGTCAGTTTTTGTAATTCGGTATTAAAACTACAATATCAGCCTCCGAGTGGCGCAGTGGTAAAGTGCTCGTCCCATCACACGGAGATCGCTGGTTCGATTCCCGGGTGCAGCCGGAGGTCTAGAGAGAGCTGATTGGCCGAGCTCTCTCAGAGGGGAGAGATAAGAGGTACTTCGTGCTCCCACATTAATCACGGCTCTACAGCCAATCAGGATCGTTTGTGAGCTCAAGCAAGCGGAAGGAGCGGATAGCGCTGTCCTCTGAGTGTGTTACTCCGCCCCCAACGGTGCGTGAGTGAGCAGTTCGAAAAGATGCAGTCGGCTGGTGGATAGTCTTCAGCCCTCCCAACTGAGTGGGAGTAGAAGCCTTAATGTGGGAGCCCCCTAGTGATGGGGAGGAATTGGAGACGACTAAATTAGGGAGAAAATTGGGTGAAAATCCCCCCACACCCTCCAAAAAAAGTAAGTATTTGTTATAATCACTTTCTCACTAGAGCTCTGATACCACCTTGCTTACACACTACTGAAAAACGTAGGAAAAATTGTGTAATTGGAGCTAAAATGCTGTAAGTAAATTAAGTTATATTTGTTATTTTATAAAACATTTCCAATTGGAATAAATCTCCTTTTTATCTATCTTTATTCACTTTATAAAGTGTGTCCTACATTCCAAAAAGAAATCTAGGACAGTGAGAGTCAAAGTCATTGTCTGGAAGTGTTTCATTCAGCAGAATCCCTGCCGTGTGTGTGTGTGTGTGTGTGTGTGTGTGTGTGTGTGTGTGTGTGTGTGTGTGTGTAAGTCCACAGAGACCCGACATAACCAGAGTAAGGCAAATCTAGAGGTTATAGGCCTTTATGGATCGTAATTATTAACTTAGCCCTCGAAGGAACTGACGATTTGCAGAAATTACAGTACTTTACCAAGGATGCTGGCTCCAGAACATACGCCGTCCTTGTGAAAATCATCTCAGCAACGATTCTGAGGAATGATCTCTAGGCCGGCAAATAAAAACCCCGACCTCGAAAAATCCCAAACTCGCCCAGTCCTCCACCGTGCTAGTGGTTCAAATCAATTAATTTGTCTGATATTTATTCAAAAGCTCAAACCTCTAATTAAACAGTAATAATTGTGGACACAGAGTGATAGAGAAGGGGATCATGCTCACGTGCACTGAGACCAAGCAGCACAAACAAAGAGCAAAATGAACAGAACAATTAGTGAAGAATCAGAACACAGCACTGAACCCCACGAGGTGCACAGACAGACAGATACAGAGACAGACAGACTGATAGATAGTGACAGAGAAACAGACAGACTGGTAAATAGACAGAGGCAGAGACAGTCAGACAAACAAACAGAAATACTGAGCTACACAAGACCAGACAGAGATCAGACACACTGGTAGACAGTGACAGATGAGCAGAAAGACAGAGACAGGATAGACAGACAGACTGGTAAACAGACAGAGAAAGTCAGACAGACAGACAGACAGTCAGACTGATAAACAGGGATTGATAAGCAGACCGACTGAGATACACAAAGACCAGACAGAGATCAGACAGACACATAAACAAACACAAATGAGCAGACAGACAGACAGGCAGACAGACAGACTGATACACAGTGACAAACAGGCTGGTAAACAGACAGACACAGAGACAAAAATATAGCCAGACTGACAGACAGTGACAGATAGAAAGGCAGCCAGACAGACTGGTAAACAGACAGAAACACTCAGACAATAGACAGTGACAGACACGCAGACAGACTGAGATACACAAAGACCAGACAGAGATCAGACAGATTGGTAAAAGAGACAAATGAGCAGACAGAGGAACAGACAGAAACAGAAAGACAGACACAGAGACAAACTCAGACAGACAGACAATTTTAAAGAGAGACTTATACAGTAGGTCAACTGATGGAGACAGACAGTCAGACTAATAAACAGAGATGGACAGACCGACAGGCAGACAAACACATTGAGACAGAATAACAGATAGACAGGCAGACACTAGACAGATAGACAGATAAAGGTCCTGTTGGATAAAACCCCACTATGTGTACCTCTGCTACATTTTGCCCAGTTCTCACTATTAGAAACAAATCCTAAGCCATGTTCTTCATGAGTTCTTCATGCTTCATCAGTTCCCTCATCCATTCGCTTTTATTCCCTTATTTCAGTAGAAATCTTTACTTTAACTTCCATTGTTTTTCTCTAGTTCCGGCCGTTGCTTGTTGATTTGGATTCTGTGCATCGATTCGTCACCATGAATTCAGAGCAGCTTCATTAGAAATGCCTGAATAAACGCACGTCACATTGATTTTGGCTCCAGTGAGCTTCACCTACATGTGCCCAGAGCAGGCTTTCGTGTAAATGTGTACACCACAGGCGTTGTGTATCGGTTCAGTCTGGGAGTGTGAAATTAAAGAGTGAACTCTGGATCACCAGGAGAGAGGGTGCTGGTTTGTCCTGAAGCTTTTTGTCTTTAATGAGATCTGGATCTTCTATAAACAGCCAGCTTTTAAACTCAGCAGCCTCGGGTGACTTTCTCTAAAATACTGCAGGCTAAAGAGTTCAACATGAACAGCAGCTTTATTCATACAGTATGTCTGGTTTCTGTTAATAATAATAATAATAATAATAATAATAATAATAACAATAATAATAATAATAAATATGTATGCATAATGATCATACAGAAAATTAAATGAATCCTTTTGGGAGAAAAGAAATAGATGAATTATATAGAATCTTGTAAAAAAGAAAGCAAGTAAGAAAGAGGACAGCAAGTAAATGATAGAAAATAAATTAAATGAATAAATAACCAAACAAGGAACAAAAAGAATTCTATTAAAAAAATAGTGACAGTAATTAAATGTCATAAAATACATAAAAAGTATAAACAAACAAACAAACAAACAAATCAATAAACAAACAAACAAATTAATAATTTTATTTAAGAAAATGAAATTAAGTCTAAAGAAAAGAAAGAAAACAGAAAAAGAAAGAAAGGGTATAGCGCAAAAAATTTCCCTAACAAACTTATTAAAATACAAATAAATAAATAAATTACTTAATAAATTAATTAATTGAATGAAATGGAAAAAAAAACAATAACCAATTCATTAAAACCATTATGAATAGTAAATAATTTATATAATTTATTAAAAATACAATTAATAATATTAATAATAATAATAATAATAATAATAATAGTATAGAAAAACTGTGTACATTTCATGGAATGTCAGAGAATCAAAGAAAAATAATGTGAAGAATGAATCAAGTGGGGGAAAAAATTACATCCAATGAGGGAAAAAGTATCAGCTCTTAAAATATCATCTAAAAAAGAATTATGAAGGAGAAACGAATCATTTGGACGAATCACATGTGACAGTAAATGAACGAAGTGAAACAAATGTGAAAATGAAAACGCAGTTCATGTGAAAAACGTGTGAACTGTAACGCGTGATACACGTTCCTCGTGTGAATATTTCCGTTAAGTTCCTATCACACTCACGTGTGTGTGTATGTGTGTGTGTGTGTGTGTGTGTGAGTGTGTGTGAGTGAGTGTGTGTGTGAGATATGATGACCTGCTGACGACCTCATGGGCTCCACGCTGTTAGCTCTGTTTTCTCACACGCAGGAAATCATGCTAAGAGTAACGAATTGAGCCGCACTGCTATAAACACTCCACATTTGATTTAGATTATTACGGCACATCAGGAAACCGCACAAACAGCGTGATGGTACAGATGCCGTGTCTGAGACACACAGTGTTTATTCGTGTAAATCAGGCTGAATAATGAACGTAGAGTGAAGAACCATATGGAGAGATTAGCATAAGAATCATACTAATGGTTTCTCTTAGCGTGGCTCGCTGAGCATCCAGATATCATTAGTGTAACAGTATAAAGCGAGTAGATTTAACTATCTCATGAGAACGCGGTATGAACCGTTACAGACGCGCCTTATCATGAAGCTTAGCTTCGTTTCTTATGAATTATTAGCAGAAGAACCCCAGCCGTCTGGTTACCAGTGACGAGGCGGTGAAGTCACATGTGTGGTATTTGTTTTTGTTCGGAGAGAGATTTCATGGTCAGAATTGAATGAAGCATGCTTAGCTTGAATGCTTACAGAATCCTCTCTTGGACACGCCCACAAACCCTGCCCACTTTTAATTCTAATTCAAATGATTACCAACATACAAAGAATTTCTGGGCATGTCTACGATGATTCATAAACTTGAATAGATGCCTGCTCTTGATCAAAAGTCAGGTTTTTAAAAAGTTGTACAATTCAAATTGTCAGAAAAAGCCACACCCACTTCCTCCGCCCTCTGCCATGAATGTTGTCATTTTAAATCGGCATTGCAACCTCATTATAATTGAACAAGGAAGTATTTATAGCACATTATTACAGTCTGGTAAGGCATTATTACTGTTTAGCGATGTATAAAGAATTATAAGCAGAGATACAGTTCACACCATGATTGTTATACTTACACCCTAAAAAATGCTGGGTTAAAAACAACCCAATCTGGGTTGTTTTTAACCCAGCTGCTGGGTAAATATAGGACTAACTAAATGCTGGGTTAATTTAACCCAGCAAGATGGGTTATTTGTTTAACCCAACAAGATGGGTTAAATATTCAATCCAAATGCTAGGTCATATTTAACTATAATGCTGGGTTAATTCTACCACATAAATTGGTCTATTTGTGAGGTAGAATTGGGTTAATTCAACCTCACTAATTATTTTCATGTTTTACAGTGAATCTGTAAAAAAAAAAAAAAAAAAAAAAAAAAAAAAAAAAAAACACCCATGTCTATTAAACAGTTAAATTACTTTGATATACTGGTCTATTACAAAAAACATACATGTATGCAATAAACAACATCCTATTAAATGTTCTTAGAAAAAACATTTATTTTTCAAAAGCACAAGAACAGATAATCAACAGTGACATCATTACTATACTATTACTGACAAGGGCAGAATGGAGAAATTGAACAAATAGGCTGAAGCAACTTCTACAGAGCAGGATCAAAACTATCCAGCCCTGGTCTCATTTTAACATACAAACACTGTCTATGACTTTTCAGGTAGGCCTCGCTATTTCATAGCAACATTACAACATTACTGAGAGCAGCGCTGGTCATTATCTCCCAACGTCAGGATGTAGGGGTACGGCCTCGACACTTCAGCCTGCTGGAGGTATTCCACCATGTTGGTGCCAACCTTAGAAAGAAAGAAATGAAAAAGTTAAAATTTTGTTGAATAGCAAAGATTAAACTGAATAAGACTATTAATTTCGTGTGAAATTCAATTGATACTAAAAAATTACAAAGCTGCCCATTAAGATAGTGTATAGGTAACCTAAAACAAAAACATGGCGACAGCTACTACCAAAAATAAAACAGCAAAATAAGCATGGCTTTTAGGATACAGCTCTTTATGTCAGACTAGTTGATATTGTAGTCTGCATTGATTTTAAGCTAATTACCGAAAAAATGTCATAGCTGGTGTCATACTGGTACATTACAATCACCAAAATATTAATACTTCATCTAGTAGTTATCTGTACAGCTGTGGTACTTTTTCCTGTAGTTGGCGCGCTGACTGATAGTTAATTTAACTTTGGTTAAAGAGAGCTACCTGGTTAGCTTACATGCTATTACTGGTGATACATTTGCATACTTGCCAAAGGGGGAAAGGTGTAAAATATTGTTATAACTCGGGAGAAACGCAGGAGAAATTTGACCTCAGAGTAAATTACTAGCTAGTGAAAAACGGGAGGGTTAGCAGGTCTGTATATTTGTGAGAGGGTCAGTGTTTTGTAAAACACCAGCATTTTATTGTCTCAAGCAGTGAGATTAATAAAGTTCTAAAGTGGTTGCTAATGCTAGCAAACTAACTAAATGCCGCCGTCATGCTAACACTACAGTTAACAGTTTAGCGTTCATTCATCACTTCACCATCTTCGTAACCCTGCAAACATTCTACAGAGAAAGCTAAAAAGCTCAGACATCTTAGCCGTTTCTTTCATACACAGGTGGGGTTGTTTGGCTAACTAGCAGCTATTCTCAGCTAAATTATCATCCAGTACCTCAGACCAGCCGGAAAGTTTGTGTGTAACCTTAACACGGGAGCAGTAATAAATGTTACATATAGTTATAATTTTTCAGTCATATGTGAATTAGGTGAGTGAACATGTGTATACAGACCTTGTATTTAACGCCATTTCCCCTTAAATGTCCGAGGAGGATGAACCGTCATCAGCGGTGTGGGAGCTCAAGAGACACGAAGCTGAGTGACAGCCGCTGAATCCACCGGTGAACTTTGGGGGAGGGGCCGAGCAAACTTCAACCCAGCAGCTGGGTTACACAAAAACTACCCAACTCTCTGAAAATAACCCAGAAAAATTACCCAACAGCGGCAACCCAGCGTTTGGGTAGAAAAAACAACCCAGCATTTTTTAGAGTGTATAAATCTTTGTTTATCTATAAAGACTTGTTTATTCTCCAGTAATGCGAGGTCATCGTGTAGATGACTAATCCAGCATACGCTTCTTAAACATTCTCCGAACCGAGTCCTGGCATTTGCTTTCCTCGCGTACCACTTTTGCATGAAGGAGTGATGCCGCCCCCCGCTGAGGACACCTGTTGAGATCATTAATGCACGTTTGCCCCCTAGCTGTAATGCAGAAATGGTTCTGAAGTGTCTGTGCGTAACCTTCAGCTCTCACGTTGGCTTCACTCGAGATGCGTTCGTTGAACAACGAGCTGTCAGCTGGAAAGTTCATCCTCGATATGGATGTTCTCCTCAGTGTCATTCACAAATGGGATCAGCGCTCTCTCTCATATTCTCTCTCTCTCTCTCTCTCTCTCTGTCATTCTCTTTCTCTCTCAAGACTAACCTGCATCCTATATTTAACGACTCTCTGGTGGAAACCGAATATCAGACAAGCTCCTTGCTTTAAGTGGCTGCAGGTCAGGAACTGGCTTGAAAAGAGATCTTACTGTAAGTGAGTGTAAACACTTAGGGTGTTCAAGAAGCCCTTCACCGTAGGACACAGCAGAATCCTGCATTCTGATTGGTTAGACAGAAGAGCTAATAAAAATATTGCAAAATTGTGGGTTTATAATCATACTCGACGTTCACATTAGCTAATATCACTTAGATATTAGATTTTTTTTAAAAATCTATTATTAAACAAAGAACATCTGAATGTTTCTTTATGTGGCATTGTGGTTAGCATTGTGGCCTCACACCTCCAGGGTTGAGGGTTCGATTCTAATGGAGTTTGCATGTCCTCCTCGTGCTTGGTGGGTTTCCTCCAGCTACTCTGCTTTCCTCTCACTGTCTGAAGTTATGAAATTAGGCTAATTATTGCTTGTGTTGGGTCAGGCTCCAGGTCCCCCATTTCCCTGAATAAGACAAACGCTATAGAGAATAAGTGACTGGTGGTGAGACCTTTTCAGTTTACTATTTTTGAAAAAAAAAATTTTTATACAAATATTTATATGAAAATTAAGCTGAACACAAATCAAAGAACTGCTTTTCGCACTGATGTACTGCGCTAGTTCATTTCTGTCAAACGAGTTACCTTCAGCAGGAATGGTTGACAAGCCACACCCACAAGAGACACATCATACATCTACAGTATATGGTATATTAACATAATAATGTTATCAGCTTGATCACAGAGACAGAGGAGCAGACGTGCCACATAGTCTCAGACTAATAACATGGTTATTTATCAAAGATAAATATACGTGCATAATGGATGTTTTATTTATTTATTTTTTACATTCATGGAAGGATGTAAACGTCTTCTCCAAATGCACCATTTCTGTGTCTATGTAAACAAGCTACTCCTGAGTCACACCCTTACAGAGAGCAATAGAGCTGAGCAACAAACTGGCAGAGGGGCTCTTCTTACTGTACAGTATATGAGGTCACATTAGGAGAAAATTTTTATTGACTTGCTTACAGAATACAGATACAAAAAGTTGTATAAATAATGTTCTACGTAGTAAACGTTACATAATGTGATGGTGACTCCGCTTTGTTGATTAATTTCCTAAAGCAGCACTACATGAAGTAAAGTCTCGCTCAGGAAAAGGAAGTTCTTTCGCGTTTAATGCTGTGCATGCATCAGATTCACAGGTTTATTTGTGTTTATGCAACATGATTACTACTGTATTATGCTGTTTTACGTTAAAAAGAATCTGATTCATTCTCGACCCGTTAAAGCTTGAACATTCATCAAAGCTGGAACGGTCAACCTCTCTATCCACTAACCCTCACACCTACTTAATTGGCGCAATAGGAAATGTCATAATTACACATTTATCTCCTAGTACTTGATTAACCACTAATCAATATGTATCAGTTAGAGATAATTATAATGCTGCACTCGAGAAAATTGCCTCAAGTGCAATGAATTGAACAAATCCGTAATTCGGTAAGCATGCTAGTGGTTCATGAAGCGAATCCTTTTACTTGTAGTATAAAGAAAAGATTTTCCATTATTGACCGTGCAGGTATTTTTATTCATAATTCATTCATTCATTCATTCATTTTCTATACCGCTTAATCCTGTGTTCAGGGTCGCGGGGGACCTGGAGCCTATCCCAGGAGACTTCGGGCACTAGGCGGGGTACACCCTGGACAGGGTTTTTTATTCATAATGTAAGGAATAAATAATGACAAAAAACATTAACAATTACGAATTGGAAGAAATTCATGTCAAACAAATCATGCAAAAACAAGTTCAAAAACTACTGAGCAAATCTCTTATTAACACTTTCATGTCCAGTGTTCCAACTCCCAGAGGTTAATTTTATCTCTCCACTCTTATAGATGCTAACAACAATAATCCTAGATTTTAATTTAATATCATAGCTAAATTAACTTAGAAATAAGACCACTGCAGAAATCTCCACAACAACAACCTACAGTAGTGAGGACTTCATGAACTGTTTCAATAACAATCATAATAAAAATTAGGCTTTGAAACCAGACAATTTAAGTTATACAGATGATAAACTAACCACACCACATCAAAACCTAGAATCCTTTACTCCCCTTAAAAAGAGTGAAATAATTTCACTAAATCTCTTCTTCAAATTGTCAACTTTAGAATTAGATCCTATACCGAAACATTTTCTTAAGCAGGTAGTACCAGCAATAACAGAACCCCTGTTGAAAATAATTAACTGTTCACTCAGCAGTGGGTATGTTCCCAAACCCTTTAAATTAGAAGTTATTTAACCAATAATTAAGAGACCTGACAGGCCAATATCAAACCTCCCCTTTATCCCTAAGATTCTGGAAAAGATAGTAGTGGGGCACCTAGGCACATATCTATATAGAAATAGCATAAATTAACTGGATCAGTCAGGAATTAGGCTCATTACAGCACAGAAACATCACGCATTAAAGTAGTAAATGACCTCCTATTGGCCTCTGATCTGGGTTGCGTCACTGTACTTGTGTTACTTGACATCAGTGCAGCTTTTGACACTATTGATCATGGTATTCTTCATCACAGATAAGAAAATGTACTAGGAATTAAGGGAATGGTCCTCTCCTGGCTCATATCCTATTTGACTGATCATTATCAGTTTGTAGATTTAAATGGTGATGATTCTGCATGCTCTCTAATGGACTTTCGTGTTCCACAGGGTTCAGTTTTAGGCCCACTGCTTTTTTCTCTTTACATGTTTCTTCTGGGCAACATAATTCATAAGCATGGTATTTGTTTTATTGCTATGCTGATGACACACAGTTATACGTGTCAGCAAAATGTTGAGCAATGTGTGCAGGACATAAAAGAGACATAAAAGTTCTAGTCATAGGACCACAAGCAGTTAGAAGCAAGCCTTCTGATCAAACTGTAACATTCAATAGCCTTTCTGTTCCATAAAGTGGAACAGTTAAAGACCTCGGTGTGATTATAGATTCCAGCCTTTCATTTGAAACTCATGTAGATAATATTACCAGGATACTGTAGCATTCTTTCACCTCAGAAATATTGCCAATATATATATATATATATATATATATATATATATATATATATATATATATATATATATATATATATATTGTCACTAAACGATGCAGAAAAACTAGTTCATGCTTTTATCACCTCTAGGTTGGACTATTGTAACGACTTACTGTCTGGTTCAGTTAGGTGCATAAACAAGCTTCAGTTAGTCCAGAATGCAGCAGCGAGAGTCCTCATTAGAACCGGACGATATGAGCACATCACCCCTATCTTATCCATACTGCATTGGCTCCCTTTGAAATCGATTTTAAAATACTACACTTGTTGTATAAAGCATTAAATGGTCTCGTGCCGCAGTATCTGAATGAACTGCTAGTGTCTTACGATCCGCCACACCTACTTCGATCAAAGGATGCAGGCTGATTGTCAGTACCATGTATTATGAAAACTACAGCTGGGGGCAGAGGTTTTTCTTACAAAGCCCCAAAGTTATGGAATAGTCTTCCAAATAGTGTTTAAGTCTAGCCTCAGTGTTTAATTGTAGGCTAAAAACCTATTTATTTAGCCAAGCATTTTTATAAATAGATTAGCTTTAGGTAAAGGAGCAGATCTGGGGGACTCATGGACGTAGAGTATTATGGTGAACTGATCATTTGATCACTCAGGTCTGTTGACGGTGAAGTGATTGGTCACTTTACATCCAAGTTCCCCCTCATTTCTGTGTTTCCTTCTGGCTCCTCCCTTTTAGTTATGATGTCATAGTTAGTCCTGCCGGAGTCCCTGCTTACAACAGTACACTCTGCATGATATATATATACATTATACATTGTGTGACAGTGACCATACTTAACTGTTATTTTTCCTTTTCTACTGCTCTCTCCTCTTCTCTCTCTACCCCTCTCTCTCTCCCTCTCTCTCTCTTTCCCTCTACCTGTCTCTCTCTCACACTACACATGTCTCTCCTGAACTGCCAGTGATCCAGACCCCTTCTGCCCTCTGGAGCTGTCTGACTAATCTTGGTGTCCTGCTTCTGGTTGGAGATCTCGTTGCATCGATGCCCCGTGTGGTCTGCCTGGCATGCGTGTGGTGACTGGGGACGGCCTTGTCCTCAGCTGATGCAGACAGCTGTTCTCTGAGGACTTGTGACTTCAGTCGCTCGATAGTTCAGGACTGGAGTTTCCTACAGTCTACCTGAGCCTCCAATAACAAACTGGACTCCATATGAACTTAAACATGTCTCCTGTTATACTGAACTTCCAGTTTCTCACAGTATGATGGAGATCAATCCCAGCTATCCGTTTCACCCAAATGAGTATGAGCTCCCTGTTGCTCATCAGGGACAGTCTTATCATTTTAATTCATACACTTTCACATCTCATACAATTCTTTTGATTGTGTAAAGCTGCTTTGCGACAATGTCAATTGTTAAAAGCGCTATACAAATAAAATTTTATTGAAATTAAGGTTTCATCAGCTTAAAGTATTCATCTACATTCTTTCAACCTGTAAATCATTCATACATTCATTAAATTATGAACCTAGATATGCTTTAGAATGTATCCAAGCAAGTGAAAAGGGAGAAGAAACATGTTTTCCATCGGCCAACGGTAGAATCAGCTCTCCTGCCTCTCTGAAAGCCCTCAGTGATCCAGCCTGGTGATTTCCCTCAGCTCCCAGCTCTGTTCATGTCTGGCATTTATCCTGGCAGAATGACACCAGCTCTTTGCCCAGACTGTGGACCTCTTACATGATTGATTCTTGTCCTCTGGCTCAAAGTGACATCCAGCCTCCCATAGCTGATCTGAGACTTGGCATCGAGATGACTGAGATGCTCCAGCCCAACATCTCATTTCTGAAATAATTCCCCTCCCTAAATCAAAGCACAGTATTAGTTTTGATGCTGGAGATAATGCTTAACCTTCCAGTCCAGTCCGTTCTCAGATGGCCTGTTCACAAGATTCTAATTCAAGATGGTGATTATTGTAAAGATGGGTGTTAACTCTAAGAAGAACACTGAGTGAGAACAGAAAATCCATCTTGGGTGTTTGACCAGTCCATCTCAGATCACATACATCATATTTATGTAAAATTAAATTTTAAGAGAATTCAAGAATTAACAAAAATTTGCACTGAATCATCATTCCTGAAGTTCTGCCACCTTCCTGGAAAACTTCCCCTACAGTCCCATTTCTACAAGTGATGATGTTGCCTCTATTCATACGCGCTACCGCCAACTATTGAAGAAGTCTCAGAGTACTAAAAAGCCCAAAAAATTATTCCTGTCACTTTAATTATTGTATTACTTGCAAACATTTCTAGTCCTACAAAACCTTTCTCTTGTGTCTTTACAGTAAAAACATTCAACCAATCAGAAGTTTTTTCTCAGCTGTTGCTATACCGTATGGTTGTTAAACAATACAGGCTTTCCTTCAGGCCTTATTTTCTACATTCTACAACAATACTGTGGATTTCAAAACTATAAAATAACACATATGGAATTAGGTAATTACGTAACAACAAGAAAAACACCAGTTAGTTGTTATTGTAAGACACAGAGGTCGGCCTTTCTGTAATAGTTCCTGCAAGAACAGTATTGTCAAGTGCATTTGCAAAATCCGTCCAGCACCATAATGAAACTGTCTCTCATGAAGGCCGTCCCAGGAGGACGAGACCAAAACCTCCCTCTGCTGCAGACCAGAAGTTCATTTAGAGTTATCAGCCTGAAAAATGACCAATTAACAGCAGCTCAGATTAGAGGCGTTATGAAGTCTTTACAGAGCAGAAGTAGCAGAAACATCTCAATATCAACTGTTCAAAGGAGATTCATGCAGTTTTTGGACGCCTTCAGCAAAACTTTACAATGTAGAAAGAAATAAAAATCAGGAACGATCATGGAGTTAGAAAGTGATCTAAAACTTTTGAACGGTAGTGTAACTGAATGAATGGCATGAATTAAGACCGCTTAACTAAATGGCTAAATGTATTTTGTGATATCATTAGTGGGCGTATTCTCTGACATGATCAAAACACAACTATGCCAAGAGGAAACCTGTAAATTTTACAAATTGGAATGCCTAAACATCCCCAAAGTGCTCCATGTTAAAATGTTAAAAGTTTTCTATATCCCATATTTGGATAAGTTCACATTTGCATTATTTTAGGATGCTTTGACCATGTAAAAACAGATGCAATACCAAATCCATGATGAATTTGAAAAAAAATATTAGTGCAAAGTTTTACAGATAATAACATGAATGTGTCCCTTAATATAAAAAAACAATGCATATGAACATCTGTTAAATCCCAAGTTATGTAAATAGTCATAGATAACATTGAATTCGTTAAAAATCTAATCATCTTAATTAATCACTCTTGATCAAATAAGTTTTTCTCTGAAAAGACAAAACACTAAACTCCTTAAGACAGAAAAACTCACCAGTGGCTCATTAAAAAGCTCAGGTACAATAAAACAACTCATTTTTATTCAGAGCCAAGCTCAATTTAAGTTTAATTATTACCCAATTATTCTGTGCATATTGAGTTTGCTGAGAATTTCAGTTTCTCTTTTACGAAACACATTTATGGAACTCATCCTTGAATGTTGAATCTCTAAATTGTATTTTAATTGATTAATTCTAAAAAATAATAATAAATTATTTAAATTCCAGTAACTGTTACTGATGTGATTGTGATACTGTTGCGCTACAGAGCTGCTGTGGCTCGTCCTGATCAAAGCTCCAGTTGCCTCTCCCTGAAACTCCTCATCATTTTTATAGCTACAGATCTCAGACGCCTTCCTGCTGCACCAAACACTATTTCCCTGCTATTGATTTTCACACCAGATTAACGGGGCTGTGTGAGTCGCCACACACATACAATTTCATCTGCCGAGAGATGGAGAGAGCAGGCCAGGATCACGGAGCAGGAAATAATAAAATGATGGAATCGGTTGGAAAGTGACAGTGAAATCGTACAATTGGTTTGTTTCAGGAAACGAAATGGCGAATCGAAACGTGTAACGTGACAAGAACACGATGTGGGAAAGGTGAGAGAGTAAAAAGAATGTGAGAATAGGACCGATAAAAAGTTTTAAAACAAATAATTATAAAAAAAACCCTCACAATTAACTCTAATGATGAAAGGGCCTCAACGCCGCCGAACTGCAAGTGTCTGGACCCCAAGGATGTGTAGCGTGTGCGCACAAGGCCGAGAGGTCTCAGAACTATGTCTGGGAAGCTGACTCAAGGACTCGTGAGCCCGGAGTGGCATGACATCCAGACTATAAAATCTTACAGATGTGTGCGGAGAGGACCAACCCGTCGCGTCAGACACTTGCTGCAGGGCAGTACCTCTAGCAAGAGCAATAGATGAGGCGATCCCCCTGGTTGAATGAGCCCTGATTCGTAGAGACGAAGTGAGCCAACGCGCCTCATAGGAGAGAGCAATAGCATCTCTCACCCAATGTGATAAGGTCTGTGTAGTGGCGGCCGCCCCCCCGATTGCGGCCTCCATAGCATATAAAAAGCTGCTCTGACTTACGCCACTGGCTGGTGCGGTAAACGTAGATCCGAAGGGCACGTACAGATGTCGCCATTAAAAACGCACGTTTCGAGAAGCTGGAGTTTGTCGTGTTCGAGGTAAGTTTACCTTTCTGTTTTGGATGTGATTCTCGCTTTCATGACTCCCAATTAATGTTCATCTTAATCTCAGGACTTACAATTAGCAATATTTCAGTTTTTAATAGTGTGGATATTCACAAAACACTGTTTTCGTGTAAAAACCTGAACCTACGGAGCCCCGCAGGGGTCATGTGGTAAATAAATAAATAAAATAATAACGAACCGAGTGTGCGAATTAATAAACCGAGATGTGTGTTTCCTACCCCCGCCCAGAGTGAAAACGGCGTGTTCAGAGAAAGGCTCGCCAGTGAGATGCCAGTTCTGAACAAACTGAGTCGTGTGTGTTAAAGCATTAAATGGTAAAAGAGCACTAGCAATAAACGTTTTTTTCTGAATCCGAATTTTATTAATAAGTTACAAGTTAAATTTCAACTGTAAAGAACCTGTACATATGTTCATACAGTATTGACAGCAGCTCTAATTTGTCTAAATCGCATTGCAGACAAGAAAAAGAAGTCGAGTCATCCTGTGACCCTGCATGCTTAATCTTTCCACACATGATTCTTGCTTCTCACTTTTTCCTTAATCTGCGGTTCGGTTCTGGTTTCGGTCTGTTCTCATGAGTTGTGAAGCGAGAGGAACAAAGTATAAATATTGTTCATTTGCTAAATTAAGATTTGCTAAATAGATTTGCTAATCTATCTCTGTATTTTTTCACAGCAGTTTGTGACTGAAAGTGTGTCTGCATCTGACTTCAGGAGTTTCCTGACCAACGTATCTAACGGTCATATTTAAAAATCATAAAGTACAAAACGTTTCTGTTGGTGTTTAATTTTGTTTCTATGATTAATACTTATTTGTGGTGTTTTATGTTTTGTACATCTTTTCAAAGTTACTGTTTTCTCATTTTTGTATAAATTAATCAAATGTTTGCTTGTTATTAAATGTATTTTTTATAAAAAATAAATAAACAAATCTGTTTTATTATTAGCTGAGAGTGTGGTTTATTTATTTATCATAATATTTGGTCATTGTAACATGCATTAGGGAGCATTATCTCTGCGACATGTGTGTGCTATCTGGGAATGAATTACCTTTACTTGATTATTTTTAAATAAATCTAATTTGTGCATTAAATATAATTATGTAACTTTTACTTGATTTCTTTGATTGTTAATTTAATTATTAAGTAGATTTTACCTGACAATTACGGGTGAGTTTTACTTAATATTGCAGCAATAAAATTTACTTAAAATCTATGTGTGCAAATAGATGTTAAGAGGATTTTATCAAGTAAATCTTAGTTCTTTTTTTTCAGTGCATGGGTGAACACGATGATTTAATAATTTAATTAATCACGTATATATATATATATATATATATATATATATATATATATATATATATATATATATGTACAATCAGAAAAATGTAATCAGAAAACAGCATATAACTTTAAACTTACATTGATTAGCAATATAAACAACACACCTATGATATTAATATTAAATATTTATCTGTAAATTCTTTGACAATACTGCTGCTTTTTGTTGGAAACTGGCAGACATAAAAAATATGAAAACTACTTTAAATAAATATAAAGGGGACAATGGGCTAAAGCCCCCCTAAAAATGGCCTAGCGATGCCCGTGTATATATAATGAAAATATAATGTGTAAAGAAAATATAATTTATATATTCGTGTTTAATTACAAAAAAAAAACATTTTAATGGTTAGTGATTGTTGCAGACATTCACATTATTTTTTGGGGAAGAGCTTGGCTTGTACAGGCTACTATACGCTCGTCAGCAGTCGGCGCCCCGCTGTAACCAGCAGATCAAAGGAGGAGTTATCGGCTGACACGTAGCCTTCTGAGTTTGGAGACCCACAGAACCCCCACTGTATTATAATGCCTCTTCTCACCTTTCATTCATGATTTCGCTGATGGGGGAATTCGTAGAATTGGGGGTTTTAAAAACCATTAACAAGGCCGAGTAGACGCCTCTGCCTAAAATGTTTTTCGCCAGCAAAACACCTCTCTCTCTCTCTCTCTATATATATATATATATATATATATATATATATATATATATATATATATATATATATATGGCGGCGCGGTGGTGTAGTGGTTAGCACTGTCACCTTGCACCTCCAGGGTCTGGGTTCGATTCCCCGGCCAGGCTCGATTCCCGTCTCTGTGTGCATGGAGTTTGCATGTTCTCCCCGTGCTTGGTGGGTTTCCTCCGGGTACTCCGGTTTCCTCCCACAGTCCAAAGATATGCAGGTTAGGCTAATTGGTGTTCCTAAATTGCCCGTAGTGTGTGATTGGGTGTGTGAGTGTGTGTATGTGTGTGTGCCCTGCGATGGATTGGCACCCTGTCCAGGGTGTACCCCGCCTAGTGCCCGAAGTCTCCTGGGATAGGCTCCAGGTCCCCCGCGACCCTGAACACAGGATTAAGCGGTATAGAAAATGAATGAATGAATATATATATATATATAGCCGGATATATAACCGGATTCCAAAAAAGTTGGGACACTAAACAAATTGTGAATAAAAACTGAATGCAATGATGTGGAGATGGCAAACGTCAATATTTTATTCAGAATAGAACATAAATCACGGAACAAAAGTTTAAACTGAGAAAATGTATCATTTTAAGGGAAAAATCTGGTGAATCAAAATGTCATGGTGTCAACAAATCCCAAAAAAGTTGGGACAAGGCCATTTTCACCACTATGTGGCATCTCCCTTCTTCTTACAACACTCAACAGACGTCTGGGGACCGAGGAGACCAGTTTCTCAAGTTTAGAAATAGGAATGCTCTCCCATTCTTGTCTAATACAGGACTCTAACTGTTCAATCGTCTTGGGCCTTCTTTGTCGCACCTTCCTCTTTATGATGCGCCAAATGTTCTCTATAGGGGAAAGATCTGGCCTGCAGACTGGCCATTTCAGTACCCGGATCCTTCTCTTACGCAGCCATGATGTTGTGATTGATGCAGAATGTGGTCTGGCATTATCTTGTTGAAAAATGCAGGGTCTTCCCTGAAAGAGGTGACTAGATGTTGTTCTAGAACCTGAATATATTTTTCTGCATTGATGGTGCCTTTCCAGACATGCAAGCTGCCCATGCCACACGCACTCATGCAACCCCATACCATCAGAGATGCAGGCTTTTGAACTGAGCGTTGATAACAACTTGGGTTGTCCTTGTCCTCTTTGGTCCGGATGACATGGCGTCCCACATTTCCAACAAGAACTTCGAATCGTGACTCGTCTGACCACAGAACAGTCTTTTTGCCACACTCCATTTTAAATGATCCCTGGCCCAATGAAAACGCCTGTGCTTGTGGATCTTGCTTAGAAATGGCTTCTTCTTTGCACTGTAGAGTTTCAGCTGGCAGCGGCGGATGGCACGGTGGATTGTGTTCACTGACAATGGTTTCTGGAAGTATTCCTGAGCCCATTCTGTGATTTCCTTTACAGTAGCATTCCTGTTTGTGGTGCAGTGTCGTTTAAGGGCCCGGAGATCACGGGCATCCAGTATGGTTTTACGCCCTTGACCCTTCCGCACAGAGATTGTTCCAGACTCTCTGAATCTTCAGATGATATTATGCACAGTTGATGATGATAACTGCAAAGTCTTTGCAATTTTTCGCTGGGTAACACCTTTCTGATATTGCTCCACTATCTTTCAGCGCAACATTGTGGGAATTGGTGATCCTCTACCCATCTTGGCTTCTGAGAGACACTGCCACTCTGAGAAGCTCTTTTTATATCCAATCATGTTGCCAATTAACCTAATCACTGTTAATTGGTCTTCCAGCTCTTCGTTATGCTCAAATTTACTTTTTCCAGCCTCTTATTGCTACTTGTCCCAACTTTTTTTGGGATTTGTTGACACCGTGAAATTTGGAATCAACATATTTTTCCATTAAAATGATAAATTTTCTCGGATTAAACTTTTGATCCGTCATCTATGTTCTATTGTGAATAAAATATTGACATTTGCCATCTCCACATCATTGCATTCAGTTTTTATTCACAATTTGTTTAGTGTCCCAACTTTTTTGGAATCCGGTTTGTATATATATATATATATATAAATTCACAATCACATTCCAGCTCTTATTCCCAGCCGTGGTCAAATAATGGATGAAATAATTATTCAATGCTGGACACAAACAGTAAAAAACATGAAAAGCCCTAAGCACTTTATTGCTTTTCATCATATATATATATATATATATATAGTTAATTCATGTCTATTTATGATCTAAAAAATATATATAAAAACATAATATGATCTTTTTGAGTTATGAGTTGTTGTTTTTTATTATTCATAAGACAACCTTTCAGTTTTGTAAATATTCTAGTTATAGTGTGTTAAGTCTTTCTTAAACGGTTTTGAGAATTAGACCATCCAGCTAAGATCAATATTATTAATATTAAACCTTTTATTTCTATTTATTCTATGTTTTGCTGGAGAAATACATTTTAGGCAGAGACGTCTCGGTCTTGTTAAATAGTTTTAAAACCCTCAATTAGGCCAATTCCCCCATCCGAAACCGGTTTGATAACTTCACACCTAAAGGTGAGAAGAGGGACTGAGCTGTAACTGAGCGCGCTTTCACGTTGTATATACTGTACACACACACACATACACACATATAGGCATGTGCAGAGGGGGGAGGGCGGCGGGTGCTTGAGCACCCGCCCCTTTCCTCCAGGATGCCTCAAGTGCCCTTTTTTCTGTGTATGTGCGTATGGAGCCCTGTCTTTGCTCCTCAACAATAAAATGTAATTATTAATCTCAATTTTGCTAAATAAAAGGATCTGGCTTACATCAGTCACATGCCTGCCATTAACCAATGCTCGCCAGCAGAGCGCGCTCGTTATGAGTCGGGTACAATCACGCAAAGTGCATGCGCAATTTCTGCAGGCTGGGCGGTGCAGAGCTGGAGGAGAAGCAGGCAAATTACCTGGAAGGTGCAGACTGTAGCAAAACAGTAAATAGGGTGTACAGCGCACTCTATAGTCTATAACAACAAATGAATTGAAATAAATGAGCGTGCTGTTTGTGCAACAGCGCGACAAACATTACCTGTCCTTTTATGAACTGCACAAGTAGTGGTGGTCATGAACTGCTAGCTAACTGGGTAAGGGGGTTACAGGGGGGTCTGTAGCTCTGTCCACCGTTTTAGGGAACATGTTTAGTTTTAAAGTAAGTTACAGTTTTATTTCACTAAAAGCCATCTAATATGGATATCCACATAATTATGGATTATTATATTTATGATAAAAAAAACACTGTTTTTAAAGAAAATATATTAAGTAACAGATAATATTAGGTTTATATTTCAAATTAGATAAAATGCTGATTTTACAGCAGTAACTTATTAAATTATTGTATCTCTACATTTTAAACATTTAATAAGCACTGCATGTGCATGTTTGTGTGTTTTATGTGTATAGATTCTTAAAAATTATTACTAATAATATAATAATCAACAGGAACATTGTACGCCATCAGGTAAAACATAGGCTACATTTGCTTTGCATTGTCCCGACCTGATGACAGTCATACAGTATGATGCAATTCCATATTAGATTCGTTATGAATGTGAGTTGTTGTTATTCAGCATGTTCTATCTTTTTTAACTTTGAGCACCCGCCCCTTTAAACGTCTCTGCACGGCCCTGCACACACACATATATTGTTCATTCATGTCTTCTGACGATGGCGACACATAGTTAACACTATCAGATAGCCTACTATCAGGAAATTTAATTAATTTCAAGACCATTTAAACCGAGGCATTGTCATGTCTTTCATTGTTTTGTAATGAATCTTTTTTCAAAAGAAAACTGAAAACACAAAATAACCAGAGCTGCGCCGTCTATGCGAGAACGGACCGGATTCTGGAAACTAAAACAGAAAACTAAAGATGCTCTCGGGACTTATGGCTTTACTGAGGATTTATAGGAAGAGAGAGAGTAGAGTTTGTGCTTTGTGCACTTTAACCCGAGACCGCGCGCTAAACTGTCACTCTCCTTCACTCTCTCTCCGGTGTCTTAGACAGACAGAGGCTTGGGCTTTGCTTGTGTCTTCTCCAGCGCGCTTTGTCTTTGGCACTGACACCTTTTACTGGTGCGACTGAATGATCACACGGAGTGTCGCGGTATCACGACCCGGCCCGTTCTGAACAGCTTATGCGCGGCTCCGCCCCTTACGCGAGCCGCGTCGTTACATACATATCCACAAATACTTTAACAACATACACTTATCATGAATTGCATATTATATGAATGTTACATATGAGACACGCACACAAACACATACTTATATAATATATGCACATACAAACACATACACATTGTTAATTCATGTCTTCTGATGATGTTGACTCATTTTTACGTTTTAAATAAGACATGTTGGCATATTCACGAATCAAGACATTCGCATAGTTAACACTATCAGATAGCCTACTATCAGGAAATGAAATTAATTTCAAGACCATTTAAACCGCAGCATGGCCATGTCTTTCATTATTTTGTACCTGTTAAGACATTACAAAAACTATACAAGAAACTTTTAAAGCACGAATTTGGGCATCTCATTTCATCATTATGAAAATAACATGAAGCACATATACACACGTTCATTATGAAATATCTGTTGTAAAACAAAATAAAATTCATGTTTGCTACAGCATTGGAAACAATATTGTTTTAAGTTAACGGTTAACCTTATACACAATTCATTTGTACTTGGTCTGGCTTTTAGATAAAGTCCTTCCATGCGCCATCTGGCGGATATTCAGTGAAGCACAACACATTTGTTTTAAATTCCTGAATGTTGCTTCCGGCAAGCGCCGCGCGCTAAATTGCGGCCTCTCACTGGAAAACACGCACAGTCTTAAAGGCAACATCTGTACTGGACACAGTGAAGCTGTGAAACGCGGAGGACAGAAGGCTTCAAGAACAACAAGGTGCATGGTTGAGAATGGAACTTTCGGGAGATAGTTCGGGTGAGGATGCAAAATGGCCTTGACTAGCCCAGGGGCAAAGACCAGGCAGGATGGGGAGACTGACAAGGCGCGCAGATTTCCAATCCTCTTCAGAGAGGTAATGGCCATAAGAAAAGCCACCTTAAGGGTCAGAAACCTGTCAGGCACTGACTCTAGTGGTTCGAAAGGGTAAATTAGACCTTCGAGCACGATAGATAAATCCCACTAGGTCGTGGCTCTAGTGGGTGGCCTCAACTGTTTAGCTCCACGAATGAAACGGGCAACTAAAGGGTGTTTTCCCACAGTAACCCCCTCAAACGGAATGTGGCTATCCTGAGAGTACTAGGGCACAAGCCTGAGCACAACTTTTCTTGCAGGAACTCCAGCACTGAAACATTTCGGCGGTGGACTGGGTCTACCTGCTTCGTCATGCACCAACTTTCAAATACATTCCATTTGAGGGCATAAGCTCTTCTAGTGGAGGGAGCCCTAGCGTTTAGGATAGTGTCAATTACGCTGGCTGGAAGACCAGCTTGACTTAGTTGGTCCCGTTCAGGGGTCAAACGTGAAGGTTCCAAAGCTCGGGCCGTGGATGAAATATTGTCCCCTGCGCCTGAGACAGAAGATCCCTACTCACTGGAATCATCCAAGGTGAGCCGTCGAGGAGAGATATTAGATCCGAGAACCATACTTTGACTCGCCAACGGGGCGCTATCAATAAGAGGCGCCCATG
This sequence comes from Channallabes apus, assembly GCA_030522415.1. NCBI lineage: Eukaryota > Metazoa > Chordata > Actinopteri > Siluriformes > Clariidae > Channallabes > Channallabes apus. The sequence goes on along the minus strand of CM060126.1, from coordinate 2,012,607 downwards.
TTGAGAAGAGGCGTCAACCATGTTGACGGACCCTCGCCAGGACTCCCGGGAGCAGAGCTATTGGAGGAAACGCATAAAGGCGTAAATTGGGCCACGTATGGGCCATCGCGTCCAGACCCAGGGGAGCTGGATGAGTCAGAGAGTAGTAGAAGGGACATTGTGCTGTCTCTTGGTTGGCAAAGAGGTCCACCTCTGCTGCAAAGAATCTTTCCCAGATTCGACTGATCACTTCGGGGTGGAGTCACCATTCCCCGTGTGTCACAGCTTGTCTGGACAGTAAATCTACTCCCACATTCATGTGCCCTGGAATGTAAATCGCCCTGAGGGACAAGAACTTGTCCTGTGCCCAGAGCAGAACCTGATGCGCTAGCTCGTTCAAGCGGCGTGAGTGTAGTCCGCCCTGGCGATTTATGTAGGAGACTACCGATGTGTTATCCACCCACACTAGAACATGGTAGCCTCTCAGCTGCTGGAGGAAGTGCTGTAGGGCCAAAAATAGAGCCATCATTACGAGGCAATTGATGTGCCATGCGAGAAGATGGCCTCTCCAGCTCCCTTGGGCTGGACGGCCATCCAAGACCACACCCTAGTCGGTAAGGGAAGCGTCTGTCGTTAGCATCTTGCGACGACAAGACAGACCTAGAGTGGGACCCAAAATCAGGAACCGGGGTCTGAACGACATAGAAAGGGTACGAAGTCCTTTGTGCGTAACCCTTTGGGCCTTCGGGGATTGGTCCTCGTATGAAATCCCCTGGCTCTTAACCACAACTGAAAGGCTCTCATGTGCAAAAGGCCTAAAGGTATCACCGTGGATGCAGCTGCCATGAGGCCTAAACATTTTTGAAAGTGATGTACAGTCATTTCTTGGTCTAGTCTGATTTCTTTGAGGGTGCTGAGGATGTATTCGACACGAGCGGGAGACAATTGTGCCCGCATATTGATGGAGTCCCACTTGACACCCAAGTATGGTGTCCTCTGAGCCAGAAAGAGAACGCTTTTCGTAGCGTTGAGTCTCAATCCTAGCAAATGGAGTTGAGCTAGAATGACATCCCTATGTCGAAGTGCTAGCTGCTGAGACTGGGCCAGGATCAGCCAGTCGTCTATATAATTGAGAAAACGGATGCCCTGGAGTTGCAAGGGAGCCAGGACTGCATCCATACATTTTGTGTATGTGCGGGGTGATAGAGCTAGACCAAATGGAAATACCCGATATTGGTAAGCTTTTCCCCCAAAAGCGAACCTCAGGAACTTCCTGTGTTGTGGCAAAATTTCTATGTGAAAGTATGCGTCCTTCAGGTCTATTGTCACAAACCAATCCTCTGGTTGGATTTGTGAGACAATAATTTTGACAGTTAACATTTTGAATCTGTACTTTTTGAGATAGCGGTTCAACCAACGAAGATCCAGGATTGGACGCAGTCCCCCGTCTTTCTTGGGGACCAAGAAATAACGACTGTAGTAGCCTGACTCCATGTCTGGAGGAGGAACCTGTTCTATGGCTCCCTTCTCCAGCAACGCCTGGAGTTCGGACTTCAGCAGATGCGCCCTTACCGGTATCACGGAAGTGGAGAACACGCCGTTGAAACGTCGAGGGCGATGTGCAAACTGAATCCTGTAGCCTTTCTCTACAGTCTTCAACACTTAGGGCAATATGCCTGGCAGTAGCTTCCACACTGTGTGCTTGTTGACACACACGTGCACAATGTCGGTGGAGACAAAGATCTGAGGAATGTTTCCGGTTCACTCCTATTTATAACCTGCAGGTGCGTCTCATCAGATGACGTCACCCGACCAAGGTTATATAAGCCAAAATTTGGCGTGTTTGATACACACATGCTTCACAACCGGCAACACGAAAAGATATTCCCATAGCGTTTTCACGCAGCATCAAGTGTAGCCTTTGAAAGGGAACACATACTTATACAAGAATATATTAACAATCTAAAAAACTGAAAACATAAAGTCAGGAAATAATTGGCCAAACACTAACAAATGTTCCAGACAAATAAATAATAAATAAATAAATGCATGAATAAGAAGAAAAGAGAAAGAGAAGAAAAAGCAAAGAAAGAAAAAAACAAACAAACAAATGTCTTCCTAAATTCTAACCTAGCTCATAATAAACATGTGAACAAATGTCAGCTTGCTGTAGCTCCATAATAAACATCAATAGACAGCTCTATAATAAACACCTAAACATATCCTTATACAAGAATGTATTAACAATATGAGGAAACTGAGAACAAACAAAAGAAAGTTACAATGTACTACAACACCACAGTAAAACGTCGGAGAATCGGGACGAAGACTGATGATGAAACACAATGCAACACATATACATTAAAAACAAACAAAACCAATCATACTATTCTTGGACAGTAAACACATGCAGGAATCTTGGCATTGTGTGAAAGAATCAAATCTAGGACACTGTTCTGTGTCTGGGCCTCGACCCTCACGGCATTTTCTATTTTTCTAATACGCTTCCCAGCACCAGACTAAATCAGAGAGTAATCTTCCCCATTGTGCCATTTTCCCACAGACACACACGCACACACACAGAACAGAACAATGGGGAAAGAACTTCCAAACACTCGCTTTGACCGGATCCGGTCACGTTGGACTTGGAAATTTACAACTCAGGAAATTTATTCATGTCTATTTTGTTTGTTACTTTGCATGTTGTATTTTAGCAAATTAAGAAACCATAAGTCCATGAATACAGATGAAGGTAAAGTTGAACAATATTAGTCTGTTTCAATATTAATATAAAAGGTAAAAATATGAAAGAAAGAAAGTGTACAAACAAAAAAAAATACTAAAAGCATGAGGAGGTATATGCGTTGATCACCATCAGCTAAGTGTCAAAGTGAGAATTAAATTTAATTTAATTAAAGTGTTGTGATTGTATTCCATCTGATTTTATGCAAATTAAGTCATATAAAAAGGTTCTAATGCAAACGGTACCTCTAACCTTAATCATCAGATCTGAAAATACTAATTAGGTCATACACAATGTAAATAATTGTAATATCAGGACGGCTAGACAGAAATAATTGAGTTCTTGTTTATAATGAGACAAAACAAGCTGATAAGATGTTCTTAACCAAAATCCATACTTGTTTTGTAATTTTTCAATGAAAATGCACAAATCTATAAATAATAAATAATATATTATCCAATAAATAATATCCAGTCTCGTCAAACATTTTTTATCCCTTACTAGAAGAAAACATGTGTTATTAATATTAATATAATATTAATAAAAATAAAATCTAATTTTGCAAATAAATTATGTGACCTGATATAGAAGTCACACAAGAAAAATTTGGATTAAAGTTATTAAGCTTAACAGCCAGGAGCGTTTCTAAATATTACTTTTCATTGTCATGGGCATGATAAAATCATCATTATTTTTTATTATTTATTTATTATTTTACTTATTTATTAAACAGCTCTCAGCAGAATAAACACTCACTTGACAAGACTTTGAGTAATTAAAATGGCAACATTCCAAACAAATAAAGTGCAAAAAAATTTTTATCTACAGTAAAAAACAAAGAATACTGAAGACTTTTCCCTAACAAAATGTCTTGACATTTCCAATTTCTTATGTACTGCCACTGGAGACGCCTTCCATGATCCCTTTTACCCTGAACTTTCACACACATTCTTATCCTGAATAATTCTGGACATTTCGAGGTACACATGCCTGTGATTGGGCTGTTACTGTTTCGGTAAAAAAACAATAATGTGATAGCTGCTGTAATAGAGAATTAATCAATACCTCCTAAACAATCAGGAGACAGAGGATTACACATTTTTCAACATGATGAATCTGTTACATGTAAAGGGTGTTTAGTTTTACATGAGATTAATGGCCTAAATCTGCAAGTTATGTGTTATTAGCATCTCTCTCTCCCCCTCTATCTATCTATCTATCTATCTATCTATCTATCTATCTATCTATCTATCTATCTTTCTATCTATCTTTTAATTATAATTATTATTTATGTTTTTCTGATTGATATGTCTATAACAGAACCATATCTAATAAACTTCTGATGTTTGGATTATTTTATAACATCCAAAATATAACCAGTTTCTTTCTTTCTTTCTCTAGCTTTCCTTTTCCTATGATTAATTCTTATTTGAACTTAATTTAATTTTGTTCTCATTTAAAGTTTATCTTTACTTTTTACCCACAAGCTACAGAAAGATAATCACAGGTTGTTTTTAGTTTCCTGTTGCTTAATTAAAAATCGGTGTGTATAATATTTTAGATACTTTATGTGGAAAAATATAATAACATTTTGTAGTTTTTATATTTGTACATATTTTAACCTCATTTACCTATTTTTTTTTTCATTCCTTTTCTCATTTCCTTCAAGTTTTTCCGCCTTATTCCCACTGCTGACTCCCGTTATTTAATTTTCACCAGGTTTGTTAAAATAATCCTATACATATTTTTTTGGTTTTCTTTAGCCACTCTGTTTTTTCTTCTGTGGTTAAGGCCCAAAAAGATAAGTAAGGTCTCGGGTTACTTTGCTGTATCCCTGTTACCTGAAAAAGCGGGAATGAGATGCTGCGTGAAAACGCTATGGGAACGCTCTCCACGTGACTGGTTGTTGAAGCATGTGTATCAAACATGCCAAAGAATTTGGCATATACTGTATAACCTCGGTCAGGTGACGTCATTTGATTAGGTGTAACTGAAGGTTCTAAATAGGCATGAACCAGAAGCATCCCCAGATTGATTTTGTCTGAAAGGACGTCCAGTCACGCCCGCAGTGCTGCATTGCATTGGAGCGCAGCATCTCATTCCCGCTTTTTCAGGGAACAGGGTTACAGCAAAGTAACCCGAGACGTTACCTTTCAAAAGCTACACTCGATGCTGCATGAAAGCGCTATGGGAACGAGAATACCAACGCCACCTCACTGCAAGTGTCTGGACCCCCAAGGTTTTGTAGTGTGCGCACAATAGCCAAGGAGGTCTCCGACATAACTTTGGGATGCTGGGATGCTGATTAGCATGGACACCCAAACTATAGAATCTGACAAACGTGTCCGGAAAGGACCAACCTGCCGCATCACACACTTGTTGCAAGGGGACACCTCTTGCCAATGCAATTGATGAGGCAATTCTGCTGGTCGAATGAGCCCTGAATCCTAAAGCCGAAGTGTGACCATGCGCCTCGTAGGCAGGGGCAATAGCATCTCTTCGGTGGATGTACTGTAAATCTGAAGAGCACGAAGTGGACACAGTAAGTGAAGTCTTTCCTGCTCCGGAGCTGTAAATGGTGGAGGACAGAGGCTTCAAGTGCATAGTCGAGAATGGAACCTTCGGAAGATAGTTAGGGTGAGGATGCAGAATAGCTTTGACTAGTCCAGGGGCAAAGTCTAAGCAAGATGGGAAGGCTGACCAAGCCTGCAAAGCCAAGAGAAAAACCATTTTAAGTGTCCAAAGCCTGACAGGCGCTGACTCTAGTGGTTCAAAAGGGGGTGCTTTCCACAGAAACCCCATCAGTCAGAACATGACAAGCCAAAATAGCAGCTACATACGTTCTGAGAATACTAGGGCATAAGCCCGAGGTCAATTTTCTTGTAGCAACTCCAGCACTTAAACAATTCGGCAGTGGACTGGGTCAAAATGTTTTACTATGCACCAATTTTCATTACACTCCATTTGAGGGCACAAGTTCTCCTAGTGGAGGGAGCTTCGCCTAACTACTTCAGTTGGGTTTCAAAACCCTGTGTGTCACAGCTTGCCTGAACAGCAAGTCCGCTCCCATATTCATATGCCCTGGAATGTAAATCGTCCTGAAGGACAGGAACGTGTCCTATGTCTCAAAGCAGAATCTGGTGCCCCAGCAGCACAAGCACAGTCTGCCCAGGCAATTATTTACAAGACTACCGTAGTGTTGTCCACTAGGACCCGGTAGCCTTTCAGCTGCTGGAGGGAGTATTTCAGGTCCAGAAATAGTCATCATTTCGAGGCAATTAATGTGCCATGCGAGAAGATGACCTCTCCAGATCCCTTGGGCCGGACGGCCATTTAAGACCAGACCCCAGCCCGTGAGGGAAGCGTCTGTCATTAGCAGTTTGTGATGACAACACGGACCTAAAGTGGGATCCAGAGTCAAACTGGGGTCTGAACCACATAAAAAGGGTTCGAAGCACTCGGTGCGTAACCCTTATTGCCTCTGAGGATTGGCCCTTGGATGAAATCCCCTGGCTTGATCTCCTTTAGGGTATTGAGAATGGATTCGACATGCGCAGGAGACAGCTGTGCCCGCATTGCGGCTGAATTTCTCTAATATGTCGTACTTGATCAGGAAAGAGAACGCTTTCTGTGGCGTTAAATCTCAAGAATCCTAAGAATTGAAGTGAGCTAAGATGACATCTCGATGTCGAAGCGCTAGCTGCTAAGACTGAGCCAGTCGTCTGTGTGATTCAAGATACGGATGCCCTGGATTTATAGAGCCAGGGCTGCATCCGCACATTTTAAATGTGAAAATATCCGTCCTTCAGGTCCATTGTCACAAACTAATCGTCTGGTTGGATTTGAGAAACAATAATTTTGGCTGTAAAAGCATGATTCTCTGTCTGGCAGGGGAGCATGTTCTATGGCCCCTTTTCCAGCAAAGTCAGAATCTACAGTTCTTTGTACCTAGAGACACATACTTGGCAGTAGGTTCCCCGCTGCCAGCTTCTCAAAAAGGGCACAAGTTTTGCCAGATGTTTGTCATCCTGAAACATGGGAGGAAGGAACCGAACACCTAACATTTCACTGGAGACCGCTGCTCTCCGAAACAACAGCGATGGCGGAGATTCCACGGCCTCCTGAGAGTGCCAGGAAGGAGTCTGTATTCCTTATTGGAAACTTCTAAAGAATGTGCTCCCAGAAGAGAGATAGCCCGTAAGCGTCTAATGAGTTAACTAAAGAGTTAACTCATAATGGAATTTGCCAATAAGAGGAGGGGCCATCGTTGAGGACCCTCCTCCGGCCGCCCGACAGAAACCTGTCATCTAACTTTGAGCGTTTGGGAGATTTACTTTATTTATTTATTTTTACGGCGAATCGAGGTGTATGCGTTTGACCGCGCGTGTTACCACCACTAATAACAACAGATACGCTCAGTCATCGTTAGAGAAGCGCTCTGAAGTGATAGTTTCCATCTCCATGGAAGCGAGAGAGAAAGTTTCTTCCCCCTTCACAAGAAGCACCGAAGTGCGCTTGAGAAGTGGATGGTAAAATGCTCATGATCTGGCAAGAGAGCAAGAGAAAAGGAAGATTCCAGCTCCCTCAAGCCCAAGGATAGCGTGCTCTTCTCCGAAACACTGAAAACAGAAAGCGAGGAGATCGCCTTCATCGATATATTCTTTTACTCGGAGGGACGGACTCATGTCTAACTCTGCCATCTGCCTGGTGAGTAATAAGACACTTTCTACTGTATTTTCGTCTTCTTTTTGAAAAAGTGCTTGCACATGCACACAACAATGCAGAATATCAGGAAAACTTTGTTAGCATCAGCATTCATAACAACTGTAAAAGCCCTTCATGACAACTGACATAAACCTAAATCAGAAATAGTTTTATTTTTTATTCACTGGTATAAACTACTTAAATTACAACATCAGTTTGAGACACAACATTTCTCGCTTTGTAGTATCATGTCTAATACGTATCACCCAGATGAGGATGGGTTCCCTGTTGAGTCTGGTTCCTCTCAAGGTTTCTTCCTATTGTCATCTCAGGGAGTTTTTCCTTCAGAACCGTCGCTCTCAGCTTGTTCATCAGGGATGATCTGATCATTATGATCTAAGCACAATTTTCACATTTCATATAAACTTCCATAAATTCTTTTGATAATGTAAAACTGCATTACGACAGTGACAATCGTTAAAAGTGTTATATAAATTGAATTGAATTGAATTGAATACTTTAGGGCCAGCTTAAATCTATTTTAAACATGAGGCCATTATTACATAAATACTTGTAACAATTATGAATCTGAAATATGATCTACAAGAAGAATTGTGCCCAGTACACGCGAATATGAACACATATCACATGACATTTTTTTTTTAGTTGCAGTCTAAACACTATTTCTTCTTGGTTTTTATCAAATGTAATGAATAGCTGTGCTTCAACTTCTGTCAAGGACAATTTCTGGAAAAGAAAATACTGGTTTACTGAGGCACTGCTGTTCCCACAGTTCGCTCTCATGGAGTTATTTCTTTTATTTTCCGCTTACTGGAGGATAATTATACTTCATCCTCTCAGAATTTGTCCACTGCCAGTCACTTTGACACAAGGAGGAGGGGATAGTTTTATTTTGCAGGACCTTACGCAACATCCAGAGCCTATGCAACATGTGTATTGGATGTACAGGAAGGTCCAGCTGTGCAGTGGACAGTATGTCTGTTGTTAGTGCTTATGTAGCATCTTCAGATTCTTGTACTTTTGGTTTTATGAAGGAAGATGTAAGAAATCACAGCTCACTTGAATTAATTATAATATTCCATGACATCCTACATCCAACCATTACCACACAGCAGTGTATCAGCTGAGCATTTGAGGATTAAAGGTCTTTGGAGTTGAAGGATTCTCCACTGGTTTCCTGAATAATGACCTTCAGACACTAAGATAGAATCTTATCCACTGATCCCCCTGATGGAAGAAGACGTCTCCCGTTCCAGCTGATGAGAAGGAGCTGTGAACCCTTTGGGCGGGGGATCAATCTGCTTTTCGGATTGCAAATTGATGAGCCAGAACAGCACAGGACCATATACGCCCTTTGTTTTTTCCCCACAGGGATACGGAACAACCTGCTTCTCCCTGACATCTCGATTGATCAAATAAAGACGTCTCACGTCAAACTGATTTGTTGACGGGTTTAAAAATGAGCCTAATTTGCATAAATAAATTAGGGGTGTGTTGCAGACGGTTTTTGCAGAGTCGAACGCAAACTTGAGGAAGGAAAGAATGTTAGGATTTTGCGTTAAGCTCACAAAATTTCCAGAAAAGGACAATCAAACATTTAAAGCATAATTATGATTAAAGGATGTGAAATGGAAAATAGATAAATGGATAAACATTTATGCAAGAAAAAAGTCTACGATCTGGTCATAGAACAAATCTACATTTTAGCTTATAGCTAATACTAAGCTGACAAGCTAATACTTTTATAAAATTCTGACACGAAATACGAAAACTACAAAGGTTAAATAAATCGGATACAAACGGTTAATCTTGCCCTTGTATTATACTGCATATTTTAAAGGTCATTCTTTAATAAATAATAATTTGCTGTATACTTATTGTTGGACTTCTGTGCTCTAAGAGAATTAAATAATTTGAGGATGAGACATTTTCACTACTTACTTAGTAGTAACAGTAATTCTGCTTCATCACATGACTCATTGATTATTTTCTAATAACAGCATGGCATTTAGTGGTGACAGTTTTATCTCTAGAAAGGTTCACACGTCCTGCTCAGCATTTAACTGGCGCCATCACCCCTCCTCTCAGTGTGAACAACCCAAATGAAGTGCCTGAGGAGTAAATAATCTGCATGAATGAAAAAAATAAACAGATGGCCTGATCTAGAATTGGTACCAAATTCAGAGATTCAAGATTCAAAGAAATGTATTAATCCCAGAGGGACTTATAATTGGTTACAGTTGCTTACAGTCAGTTACAGGACGAAAGGAAAAGAGAAATAAAAATAAATTTTTATTAAATAGTAATAATAATATTAAAGTTCCTCCGGGTACTCCGGTTTCCTCCCACAGTCCAAAGATATGCAGGTTAGGCTAATTGGTGTTCCCAAATTGCCTGGGTGTGTGATTGGGTGTGTGAGTGTGTGTATGTGTGTGTGCCCTGCGATGGATTGGCACCCTGTCCAGGGTGTACCCCGCCTAGTGCCCGAAGTCTCCTGGGATAGGCTCCAGGTCCCCCGCGACCCTGAACACAGGATTAAGCGGTATAGAAGATGAATGAATATTTAAGTCGCCTTGCACCTCCAGGGTCCGGGTTCGATTCCCGTCTCTGTGTGCATGGAGTTTGCATGTTTTCCCCGTGCTTGGTGGGTTTCCTCCGGGTACTCCGGTTTCCTCCCACAGTCCAAAGACATGCAGGTTAGGCTAATTGGCGTTCCCAAATTGACCATAGTGTGTGAATGAGTGTGTGTGTTTGTGCTCTGCGATGGATTGGCACACTGTCCAGGGTGTACCCCGCCTAGTGCCCAGAGTCTCCTGGGAAAGCGGTATAGAAGATGAATGAATGAAGATATTTAAAATATTTAACAACCAGCTTGGACATTTCCCCTCCAGATTGCTAGAGGGCGCCCTCTGCTGTATTCTAGAACACTAACTTGTTTCTTCCCACAATTCCTTTCTGTTGCTTATGTAACCCACGTGGCCTTTTAGAAAGATGTGAAGCATATGCCGGTTGCATATGAACTTGTTTGTCTCGCTACATTTGACTTTCGTCTTGCCCTTTTATCTTCAACTGATCTTAGATTTTTGGTGAATTGTCCCCAACTTGCTTTTTTGATCTCTTTTTGTACCTGGTAGACTTTGTGGATTTCTGGTATTGAACCAGACTGTTTTGATGCTCAGTTTTTGCACATGGGGTCGTCACATCACCTCTTCTTTACAAGATAAGAAAACCCTAGAACAGAAGTGTTAAGGTTCAGCTCCAGTAACGCTCTGATATTCTAACCCACTGACTCGTTACATTATTCCTGCTGTAATAGAGTCATTAGAAAAATGAAAAGAAAAAGATGTTCCTGTCCGGTACCTCTTAGCGTCAAGTTCGTCACATCAATGAAACGACCTCTACTAATTATTGCACAGTATAGGTTATTAAAGAGAACTTGAATCTCTTATTAAGGAGATTTATATTACTTCAGACTGCAATAATTAACATTAAACTGCAGTGATTAAATGTAATGGAGTTGCTGTGCAGGAAGAGGTTCACAAATTTAAAAGAGATCAATTAAAGGAAAAAAAGGTTCATAAATCAAAGTTGACTAGAGTCCAAGAAGAATTACGAAGAAGTCGTACATTCAGAGCTTGGCCAGATATTAAATATTAATTTTAAAAGAATTACAGCACATATAAAAATGATCCAAAAGCCAAGCACAGTATTTACAGATGACTTTTTCTCTTAAAAAGAAAAAAAGATTTGAGGATAATTCTGTAAATTATATATAATAATCTTATAATAATGTTGAAAAAAAGAACAGTATTTCTGACTTTAAGGTTTTCTATTATGCATAAAGAAATTCAACATTCCCAGCTCTTTGTCCTTTTTCAGTTTTTGTATCAGCCAGGGCCTGAATTAAGGTTCACCCCCTAATGTGACATCATATAAGATCCTTTCTCCCGACTTTGTTGCTCAGCTCTGATGTTCTTTGGGGGCGTGGCTCAGTAGTAGCTCATTTACATAGACACTGAAACTGGACCTTCAGATGAGGAGTGATACAAAAGGTTTGACGTGTTTTTTTTACCTTCGTTATTAACACACACACACACACACACACACACACACACACACACACACACACTTTGGGGAAGCTCTGCATCCTGTGTTAATTTTCTTAAATAATAGTAGAATATGGGACCTTTAATTGTAAAAGTGGGAATGACAATTACTGTTTAACCTAAATGCTAATAAATACTTTAAACGGTTCTTTAAATCAAAATCTAGATCCAACGCGTCACAATATTCCGCATTTTACTTCCTTTCTATATTGTGAGCAAAACATAATTATGTCATTTAAATGCCTAAACCGCTTCCACAATTAGCGGTTCATTAATTTGTTATTGTTCATTAACTGTGTCCATAAAATTTCACATTCCACAGTAAGCGCTGTCCCTGGGGAGAATGCCGTCCCCTCGACAGACCTTGATATTTCCTCCCCAGCAGTACGAGTCCTACACTCCAACTCTGACGTGATATCCATATCAAACAGGTAACAGCTATTCTACTTTTACACATGCAAGGACAGCAGCGCTCTTAAACCCAGCAAGGCATGAAATTAATGCTGTCACAGTGAATTGAAGAGAGTGGATTCAGAATCAGTGTAGCCCAGTAGGTTAACATCGCATCATGGTACATGTTTTTTATTAACTTAACACAATGACGCAGCAGGTAGCGAGGCTGTCTTACAGTTCCGGGGTCCCGGGTTCGATCCTGAGCTTGGGTCATATTTTTTTGTGCTTTCCACTGTTTTAGCCAATTGGTTAAATAACACACTATTAATGAGCCTTTAATTAATTAATTAACTCATTCATTTATCCCAAGTCCACAAAGAGCTCATCTGGACGAGCACGGCCTAAAAAACAACATGAACAGGAAGCTTACAACTAAAACTATTCATGACAAAGAAAAAAGAAATAAATCAGGAACGCCGTCTTCTAAACCATATTTTATTAGAGAAGCATTTGTATTTTAAATAGTCCGGCTTTTATGCTGTATTCAGTTTGACAGTAAAGTCAGCATTTTCTATCCCCTGATGCGGTTTTTGTAATTAAAAAGGACGTGTCTGTGTGTTTTTTTTGGATGTATAACATGGCCTTACAGCTTATAAATTGCCTTGAATTCTTTTATACACTACAAATAAATAAACCTCTGGGAAGTGTTAACTACACTCAGGGAATTTTAATAATCTTAATGAGGAGCCGGAAAGACAACTTCAAGGAGACACATAACCCAGAACATGTGGAGCTCTCCCCACGCACGGTACATGTTGATGTTAGCTTTAAATTTAAAATGAATTCAGATTCAAACATACGCCACCAGTCAAAAGTTTGGACACCTTCTAAAATAACCATGGTTATTCCTAATGATTGAAGGTCTCCATGAGAGCCAGTTTCGTCATGGGTCTATGATTTTTGCAAATGTTTTGCAAATGCACTGTGTGCATTACTGTTGCAAGAACTGTTCCAGAACATCCGAGCTCCTTGTGTTAAAATAACAACCGACTGATTGAATCGAAATCCAAACTCTTGACTAGTGTAGCGGTTAACACTGTCGCCTTGCACCGCCGGGGTCCGAGTTCGATTCCCGGCCAGGCTCGATTCCCGTCTCTGTGTGCATGGAGTTTGCATGTTCTCCCCGTGCTTGGTGGGTTTCCTCCGGGTACTCCGGTTTCCTCCCACAGTCCAAAGATATGCAGGTTAGGCTAATTGGCGTTCCCAAATGGCCTGTAGTGTGTGAATGAGTGTGTACAGTAAATGTGTCTATGTGTGTGTGTGTGTGTGCACTGCGATGGATTGGCACCCTGTCCATGGTGTACCCCACTTCGTGCCCTGAGTCTCCTGGGATAGGCTCCAGGCCCCCTGAGACCCTGAATACAGGATAAAGCGGTGTTGAAGATGAGTGAGTGAGTGAGAGTGAGGACATCCTGATATACCATAATTCTGAATGTTCCATTATTCAGTGCTAATTACAATTCGATGCGTATCGCCCTGCTAAAACTCAAAAAAACTTGGTTCGGTTTCTTGGAAAAGTTCGACACTCGTTCACCTGAAACTCTTGACTCCAGGGTCGGGAATCTGTCCGCTGGTTTCTGGGTGATGCCAAAAGTTCAAACTCGTTGAGGAAAAAATGTCAGTGAACTGTAAAGCAGGTCTGAAAGGTAATTACACCTCATGAAGATCATGAGAGCGGAAAGGTTAATAAAGGTGAAGTTTTTTTCTTTCTTGGTGAATTAGGGATTATTAAGCAGACGAGAGACAGGTAGAGAGATAGAGAGGAAATCATTACAGCGGGAAACAAGGCAGCTGTGACTGGAGTTTCAATGTATACGTTTAGTGTGAGCAAATGATTTAAATAATGCCTAGAGATAATAGGAAGGAGATTAAATCTAATTGGAGCAACAAAGGGCCGCATTATCAATCGTTTGTTAATCGCTGGCGATAGCTAGAAGTCTGTAATATGCAAATAAGCCCGATGTGATAACACAGCATGGGAATCGGGTTCAGTTAAGGTGTTCGCATCAAAACCTGCCTTTGTATGTGATGCAAACGACAGATTCATTTTAACGATAATGCCAAAGACGTGATGCGAATCCACAGTTTGCATTTAATAACACAAGCACATTGTGCATCGCTGTAATCGCAAAATATCATATTTTTGTTTATCAGTATTATGCAGCCCAGGACCAAAGGTAACAAAATCTATTAAACACACACACACACACATACACATACACAAAAACACGTGCACATGCACACGCATAAACACACACACAGACTGTTGGATGTTCAGAGAGATCAGAGTGACTAAAGAAAAGGGAATGTACTCATTTCCAGGAAATGCACAACTCCCGCAGTAATAAATCAAGTCCTGCTGTGAGACACTGAGCCACAACCTGTTTTCCCCGGTTCTTTAAATTTCAAATAAAATAAATACAACAAATCTAAATAGACGGATGCTGCTGCTGCGCCCTAAGAGCCGAGCCAACAAATCTGTCAGACACGAACACACACAGACCCAAAATTAAAGGTCCTGTATGGTGTGAGTTAAATAATCTGAATAAAGCCAGGAGGCACAAAGAGGGGTTTGACCATTTCTTGTGAACAAGTGTGTGTGTGTGTGTGTGTGTGTTACCAAACCTGAAATACCCCTCAGATAATGATTCTTTCATTCCTATTACTACCTAAGTTTAATTTTTCCTCCAAATGCAACAGTTCAGTTTCTTTGTTAATGAGCCACTGCTGAGCCACGCCCAGGGGAGGGGCTGTTCTTATATGAGGTCACATTAGGAGGAAAATCTAATAACCCCAGGCCAATGCCACAATGGAAACAGCATGTATTTCCATTGTGCCATAACAGATGTCTAAAAATGAATTTTTCCTAGTAGGAGTTTTGGTCTCCCTGAGGACACACAACATACACAACCTCGTTTCCAGGTTTCGTTTCTGCGAGATTGTATGCTGGCATCTCTGTCTGCCACTGCTCTGTTGGTGGAACTTGTATAAACTGCTCATACAGTCGTCCTTTCTGTTTCTTGATTACTCATTTTTTCGTACCGGTCATCAGCCAACACCAGACTCCCCAACTGGTAAATCTGTCTTGATAAATGTCTGTCCTCATTCCTGCAGCTTCTTCAACTCATCGAGAACTACTTGTAGTGAAGATGGAATGGACACTGTTTATGAAAAAAATAAATTAAATGTTGATCTTTACCTGCCGATACATTGGGGTGTCCTACTGTACTGTATGTGCATTACTGTACACACTGCCTAAAACTAATATTAACTTTATTTAAAATTTTATGATAATTTATGGCCTCTTGCCCTGAAACTTAGGGTAAATTAGGAGATTTAAATATTCACATCTGCTGCCCTTCTGGTCACTAAATTTTTATCTCTTGTGGATTCTTAATCTCATGTAATCAGTATCAGCGTCAACTCATCAGAAAGGTGAGATCTTGTGCTATTGTCTGGTCTCTCTGTTTTAAACCTTGAACATGCTGATAGTATTTATAATTTCTGATCTTTTTTGTTTTTGTTGCACTCGACTCTGTTGTCTTTTCCCCTTTCTTTCCCAATCTTACATGACTTCCTTGTCCCAAACTATCACTCAATGTCCACTCACCTACAGTACCACATGATCTACAGTAGATGTCCTTCCTTCTGGTTGCAACACTGAGGAGCTTGTTACACTTTTCAACCCATCCTCCTAACAAACCTTGGACTGCTAGACGTGGTTGCAGGAAAGCAAAGCACGAATGGAATTCAGGCCTCATAGGAAATCTTACGAGATTATTTAAGACTTTATTAAAGATCGATCAATACATATTATGCTGAATGCTAATTAATAACTCATTCACAGATCTAAGATCGTGTTCAACACTTATAAATTCAATCTTAAATCCGGCCGCTACTTCCTTTACCACATCTGCTCCTAATATGGAAACCTGGGAGACATTAAAAAAAATCTTTGTTCACAAAATTGCCAATAAAAAAATTACTTATGCCACCCCAGACACCGATCCCTTAGAGACTAATGTTTCTCATGTCCTGTTAGCTGTTTTAAACAGATTCAGCCAGTGTTGTCTTCTCAGCTGGCTAAGGTGGGTGCTCAGATGAACCCCACAAATTGTCCTTTAGATGTTGTACCATGAAGGCTTTTTAAGGGATATGTTAAATAATGTGTTTTTTTTAAACACATTATGCCCCATTATTTTGCCCATAATTAATAACGAACTATCAAAATGAACAATCCTTTCCAGTCTTAAACATGTAATTGTGCAACCCTTATTAAGGAAACCATGCTTAAACCTCAAAGAACTCATTAATTAAGGGCCTTTCTCCAAACTCCCATTTATTTCCAGGATTTTGGAAAAAGCTGTCTCCTCCCAGGTCTTCTACTATTTAAAAAATGGTTTACTAGGTGGTATCCCCCAAGGCTCAATCTTGGGCCCCATTCTTTTCTCATTATACTTGTTTCCCCTAGGCTCCAGCTTTGAGAAACACAATATTATGTAACAAAAAGTCCGGGAGTCTGGGGGATTGTGGTACTCTGAAATGGACTGGCGTTACATTGAGGATGTATTCCAGGCAATATATTCCCGGAATAAGCGCTTACTTAAAATAAATCAAATGAAAGTTTTATCTGTAACATAAAAGACAAACATGGCGTCGGCTGTTAACAATATAACTAGTCCTTTTATTCCACATACGTCAAGAAGATCCTAGAAGATGTTGCTAGAGCTTTGATAAATAAAATCCTCAACCTATGACCTCTAATTAAAGCTAACTAAAGCTCTGTATTTTATGTGGTTTGAGAATGATTCATCCCTCCAGCGATTGCTACAAGTTGTGGTTATGTTTAGCATTGACGGCTTTGCTCTGTCCGTCTCTAGGGATAAAAAAGAACAAACCCCATTCTCCTCAGTTTTAATTTCTGTTTGTCTTTGATGCTGATATTATCTTGAAAGAACAGAAAGAGATTTCTAGAAAGCTCTTAATTCCCATGGATCAGGTATAATCTAGACGTGTGTTTGGATTGGCAGATTGCTGGTGGCAGGTCAAGCTGTGCAGCTGAGCTTTATGAGAAGGTCTAATTCCCTTTTTTTTGTTCCAGAGGTTTGATAAAAAGCTCAGCATGACTGACGCATTCTGTCTAAGTGTTGTACTAAAAATAATAGCGCTAAATAAGAGGACACGTTAGGTAGCGTTAGGTCAGGCTGAACTGCTTTACCAGCATTGTACATAAAGACCTTGGGCTACTCATGAGCACATTCGGATTTAAAACCTGTGATGCAGCAGAAAGAATTTAATGAGTCAGTGAAAGAGATTCTGGAAATGATTCATATAATCCTAGATATTAAACTCAGCAGAGCTGCTCGTGGTTATTAGCCCCGCTCTACTGAAGAGAGGCTAATGCACAACGCACAGTGTTCGACAATTAGCATGCAAATGAGCACTGCTTAAAAGGCAGCCTGGACTGGACCATAGGTTTGTTTGAATTTTTTTTAAGAAAGTGTTTGTCAACTAGAATCGTGTATACTCAATTTCAAGCTTTTACTAAATCGCAGCTTGTCATGTAAATGAGAAACCTCAAAGCGTAAACCCCCTGTTCTTCGCTAGAGCTTCACTTCTGACTAAATAGTACTGACACTGGAGACTCCTTCCAACATTAATACCTAAATTACAGGGAAAAAAGAACTACGATATCCATGATTATATAACACCTCTATATATTTTTAGCAAATTATCTACTGTACATGTCTCTTCGGACGAGCTGTTGCTATAGAGAATGAATCAACACCTTCAGACCAATCATAATGCGGGGCTTAACACGCTGGTGTGTAAATAAAGATAGTGCTATCACACCACATTTTCCAGACGGTTTAATCGAACGGTGCAGAAACAGCGAATGTGTAAAACAGCTGATGTGCGATTTTCAGAAGTCGTGAGGAAGCACATCTGAATCAGCAAAGCAAACAAGGAAACACACTGACCCACAGCAGCTGATCTAGCATTTTCACACACACACTCACACACACACATTATTATTATTAGGAGAAGATTGTGTTTAACAGTGTTAATGTAACAGTCTAAGTTTACATATAAGCATTCTGTACACACAAAGCCTTATTACTGTATACACTGTACTCTCTGTATATTTATAGTTTAATTTATAATACAATTGAATTCCAATATAACATACGGTACACAAAATCAAAACAAGACAGGCTTCCTCATTTTCCCCTAAAGTGTTTTGATCACAGCAACTTCACAGTGATAAATATGTAGTATGTATTAAAAAATATCAAACTTTTTATCTGTTTATAGTTACATTTATTGTCATATATTATTGTCCACATGCTTCTCAAGAAACGTCCACACTTCTCTGTCCTAAAGATCAGAAAGATTTGGCTTTAAGTCTGACCGATATATCCCTATCTCACCTACAGTATGCGGTTTGACTCACGGTGAGATGCGGTGTTAGGCACCGTGAGTCGCCGCGATTGCCCACCGACGTTCCACTGGCGCTCCGCAAAGTTCTGTAAGGACCCGCGAGGCCCGGCAAAAAAATTAAACATGTTTAATTTTTCGCGCGGAAAGATGGAAACATACTCACAACGCCAAAAACTCGCGGTGAATCATAATGAACCGTACTTACGGCCACCGCGCGAAATCGCATAGGAGAGATAGGGGTATTATAAAGCCCTGAAACTGGAAACTTCTTCCATCTGTGTTACATACTGTACACTAAACATTTACTTAAAGACAATATAATTAATGATTACACGTTTTTGTTAGTTGTATAACAAAACTGAAATGTAATTAAAGTTTTCTTTAACTAATAATGTTTCAGTAAATAATTGAAACTGTGAAGGACTGCAAACTTTTTAGTTAGAATTGAGTTAGAAGGTTAGAAACTGTGATGCAGGTACACCTGTGCAACTGGTCGTTAAGGCAACTATACAATCAGCCAATCAAATGGCATCAACTCTGTGCATTTAGGTGTGTAGACATGTGTTCAAAATCATATGGTGAAGTTTAAGCCGAGAATCAGAATGGGGAAGGAAGGTGATTTAAGTGACTTTGAGTGTAGAATGGTTGCTGGTGCCAGACGCTCTGGTCTGAGTATTACACAAACTGCTATTAAACTACTGTTATTTTCAAACACAACCATCTCATGGGTTTATAAAGAATGGTGTGGAAAAGAGGAAATATCCTGTGAAGTTCTCTGATGCCAGAGGTCAGACGAGAATGGCCAGACAGGTTCGAAAGGCAGCAGGAACTCAAATAACATCTCATTACAACAGAGGTATGCAGAAGAGCATCTCTGAACACACAACACGTCAAACCTTGATGCAGATGTGCTACAGCAGCAGGAGAACACACAAGAGGCCGCTCCTGTCAGCTAGAGAACAAAGGCTACAGGTCACCAAATTGGGCTCACCAAAATTGGACAGTAGAATTTTAAACAATATAAAAGCATGGATCCATCACCCAGCCTTGTATCAATGGTTCATTCTGGTGGTGATGGTAAAATGGTGTGAGGGAGGTTTTCTTGACACATTTTGGGCCCCTAAGTACCAATTAAGGATGGTTTAAATGCCACAGCCTACCTGAGTATTGTTGCCGATCTCAAACTGGTTTCTGTGTTCACTGTACAAGGTCGGCACATCTGGGCCAATCCCATAGAACAGCCATAGCAGTACAAATGAAT
The DNA here is from genome assembly GCA_030522415.1 of Channallabes apus. Taxonomy (NCBI): domain Eukaryota; kingdom Metazoa; phylum Chordata; class Actinopteri; order Siluriformes; family Clariidae; genus Channallabes; species Channallabes apus. The sequence continues at coordinate 1,992,899 of CM060126.1, read as the reverse complement.
GCTGGCTGAAAGAAAGGCACCAGAACATCCAGTGCACCACGGCTCACTGCACACACCGGGCCCAGCAGGCAAACAGCCCAAGGTGCGACCTCCAAACTCCCCAGATACCAAGCCAGTACGTATGTATGGGAGAAACCGGACAAACAAGTCCCATCCACAGAGGCCCCACCCCAACAACCCACAGTGGCCACATACTGGTGCCAGACACTACAGCACCCCCCGCAGGTCATGTGGAGTTATGCTCTGACTAGTACAAGGGGAATCCCCCCCAAAAATGGTGGGTTTTAATGTTATGGCTCATTTTTGTACTTGTTTGTTTGTTTATTTGACACAATTTAACTGAATTTAACTTTGTAATCACTAAATTAATAATTAACTGAATTAGTGTTTTGACTGCTGTTGAATGATCTTCTATTGTTATTTAATATTTGTATGAGAGTTGGAAGCTGTTCAGCGTTCATAGGCCAAACTTGGAACTCACACGCTTGAGTGTGCGTGTGTGAGTGTGTGTGTGTGTGTGTGTGCAAGCTGATTAAAATTTCATGCTGCGATAAGTAGAAGTAGACACTAAGTATGCTTAAAAAAATGTTGATTATAAAATCCTCCTTCAAGTTTCAGACATGAATAAATGATTACACTTGATATATATCTTGCCGTAATCCTCGTTCTTATTGGGTCATTATTTCCGAAATTCATTTTAAGATTGTCTTCTTTTTTTACTTTTCTTTTTTTTTTTTGGAAAGTGCAGATTTATTTTTTTAATTTTTTATTCCTCTCTGCCGGTGTCCCTTCATGCTCAGAATAAAGAGCAGCTCTCTGATCTCCAGCCTCCCGAATTCACTCTCTGATCCTCATGCAGGTGTTGTATTTCATCATGCTTCCTGAGCTGAGCCGAAGGTTACACCAAGTTCCTCTTCCTTTGACGGAGACAGACTGCGTCTCCCAACATGCTCCAAACGAATGGCTTGTGCTCGGTGCTGAGCGTTTGATATGCGGACTGGCGAAGAGTGGACGAAGAGTTTATGTAAGTGTGTGCGCCGTCTTGACCATTTTCAGTCCAGATGAGCTGTGTAATACAGTATGAGATGGGTTAATCAGGCTGAAGTTCTGGATTTAATTCGCTCATTCTGGGGCGTCTGAAAGCTAATGGAGTTGGAGCGGCTCCATCTGTCCTTATCGCGAAGAAAAATCCAGCATGTATCTATCATCCGTAATCAATCATTAGAATCATTTTTGTAAGCTTGCCAGGTACCGTTTCACATTAATCAATGTCTTCTGAAGCACACAAATACTTCACTCATAAATATTCACGCTGACACTCGAGGCGGTCAGCTTCGTCTCATAAATATTCACACCCACTGCCTAACGATTTGTGTGTTTTTCTGCTCCGTCTAATCCATCCTCCTCACCTCTGTGATATCCACGTCGACAACAACGGTGTGTCGGGAAAGTGGGTTAGGCCACCTCCGAGATGAACCTTATCGAGCAGAAAATCATGTTCATTAGATCAGTATAGACACGGCATGTACGCCGCGCTGTCACAGCTTGTGTCTCGTGCGTCTTGTCGTCTCTGTTGTGTGTTTTATTCTGTCCCGGAGTTTTCTACTGAACTAGAAACCCAAGTTGGTGTCCTACATTCCAACAAGAGTGATAGAAATCCAAAGTCAAAGTCAAGGCCTGGAGGTGCTTCACTCGACATGAACCTCTGCTGTCTCTGTGCTTCCCTATAGAGAGACTCGACCTAGCCAGACTCAAGCACCTTCGGGCTTTTGTGCACAGAAACCTTAATGTGCTGTAATTATTCTCCTAAATCACCAAAGGCACTACAGAACACTGGAAGAGAAGTGTCTGGGATTTTGTGTGGAATTTTATTCATTAATTTCTCTATTCTTTCGTATGGAGTTACAGTATTTATAACAGGTCCTGTCAATAAGCAGGTTTGGAGGCAAGACTTCTACTGTCATGTCCGAGACCAGGATTGGCCAAGAACGAGTTTTAAAATGGTTTAAAACTTCAAGATTCGATAACATCGAGTTTTAAAGTGAGTTCACGTCCAAATGAAATCAAGTCAAGATCAAGACCGTCGAAACCCATCCAATTGTAGAGTCTGAAGTCTTTATTTCATCAAGTTGGCTTCATTTATGGATTGCACGGAAGGACATTCTGTTTTCTAATCAAGAAAAACTAAAAACTAAAGAAACTCTTCAAAATAAAGACTATGTTTTGCAAGACCTAATCCCAACACAGACAGCACAAATGACAAAACCATGACACGACACAAAATATCTTGAGTCCAGTCAGGATATAGAGTTGTGTTTGGAAATTGAGATGCATAGACCTAACTGAAAAGTAAGCAAGGCAAAGGAAAGTCATTGGAAAGCAATAAATAAATAAATAAATAAATAAATAAATATTGGAAAAGGCGGCGCGGTGGTGTAGTGGTTAGCACTGTCGCCTTGCACCTCCAGGGTCTGGGTTCGATTCCCCGGCCAGGCTCGATTCCCGTCTCTGTGTGCATGGAGATTGCATGTTCTCCCCGTGCTTGGTGGGTTTCCTCCGGGTACTCCGGTTTCCTCCCACAGTCCAAAGATATGCAGTTTAGACTAATTGGCGTTCCCAAATTGCCCGTAGTGTGTGAGTGTGTGTATGTGTGTGTGCCCTGCGATGGATTGGCACCTTGTCCAGGGTGTACCCCGCCTAGTGCCCGAAGTCTCCTGGGATAGGCTCCAGGTCCCCCGCGACCCTGAACACAGGATTAAGCGGTATAGAAAATAAATGAATGAATGAATATTGGAGAAAATTCATGTGTTCTTGAAGGTTCTAAGTTGAAAAATTTCTAGTTCTGTAGTTCTATAATATATAGTTCTAGTTCCAGAAAAAACAAGCTCAAGTTGAAAGATTGGAATTGGACAGAGAGAGAATAATCTGAAAAACATCAGCGTGTGTGTGTATGTGTGTATGTGTGTATGTGTGTGTGTGTGTGTGTGTAACCTGACACTCAACATAACCATCTTTTCCTGATTAACTCTTAATGTAACACTTAAACTTATCAATTATCATTAAATTATGTCAATTAAATCAAAGAAACATACACAAACATTTAACTGTGTCAGACTGCAAAAGCACCTAAAGATATCGTTTACCTTTTGCCTCATCATCTGTCATCATCTACACCTGTTTCTCACTGGGTCAGGACTTCGGCTAGACGTATTTTATGCTTGAATGATTGAGAGGTCACTGTGTGGCTTAATAAACAAACAAACAAATAAACAAACAAACTGCTCGTGTACAGGGACTGGAAATGAGAGATAAAAACTTAGGATTTTTAGAAAAAAAAAATAGGATCCAAAAAAAAAGTCCTTCAGGAAGCCTAGAGGACTACAGTACAGTATTCATCAAGACTGCATTTAAAATACAGTATGAAGAAATGGGACTGGGCCTCAATAAGACTTCAGACTTTCACACAGTACTGTATCTTAGCAAAAATCTTTAAAAAAAAAAAAAAGAAAAAATTTTATTACCAAAAAAAAAAATAATAAATAAATAAATAAAGTCATTGCATGGCTGATATTATGAATATTATACCCCAAAAAAATACAAAAAAAAGGAATAAACGCACCAGTAATAATAAAAGCCCACCATAATAAAGGAGGAGAAAATACTGAAGCACAATCGCTTCATCTCAGAGAACGAAAATGAGATGAAAACTTCCTGAATCTGATTTTCTGCACCAAAGCTCAATCAAATAAGCTGTAATTACTTCCACTAGCTGAAAACTTCCACACAGGAAGGAAGACGATGGAGGGAAAAATTCCACATTAAAAAGATTTCGTCCTACTACACCTTCACTGAATCTTCCTTCACACACACACGGGCATCAGATCCACACTCAGGAAAATATCTGTACACCTACCTGTAAAGAGAGAGAGAGAGAGAGACAGAGACAGAGAGAGAGACAGAGAGAGAGACAGAGAGAGAGAGAGACACAGAGAGAGAGAGACACACAGAGAGAGAGAGAGAGAAAGACAGAGAGGGACACAGAGAGAGAGAGAGAGACACACACAGACAGGGAGAGAGAGAGAGAGAGAGAGAGAGACACAGAGAGAGAGAGACACACAGAGAGAGAGAGAGAGAAAGACAGAGAGGGACACAGAGAGAGAGAGAGACACACACACAGACAGGGAGAGAGAGAGAGAGAGAGAGAGAGAGAGAGAAATAAACAAGAAAAAACGACAGGTTTTTATCACTGGGCCTGTAGGGAAATGAATCAGTGCTGGACAAGAAGCACAACATTGGATATACAGTATGATTAACTAAATGGTGTAAATTGTGTTTGTGATTGCGTGACGAATCTAAACCACACAAACACCTCAGAGCAGAAAAGCCTGTACAGTAAATCATCAGCAGCATTTACTCCTCATTCATCAAATCACTCTTTGACTCGTGTGAATCAGTGAATCATTCAGATTATGATCGAGATTAACTCCTCAGTGACTCAGTGAATCATTCGGATCAAACAGCAGATTCAATCTTCTGATTACTCGTATTTCATTAACTGAATCTATTCGGTCATGACAGATCTTCATTTCTTTTATTCAGCAAATTAGTGTTTATTTCGGTAAATCACTTCCAGGGTCAGGTTTACTCTCGCCTCATTCAGTGCCGCGGTGAAGTTCATGGAATCACTTTAGGTTCATATGAGCAGGTGACAGAAAATTGAGACAAGAGCCATTTTGGAACTTTTAGTCATTTTGAAAAAATTATTTTTCTGGCGTGTACACTTGTTAATAACAAAAGATGTAAGTTAAAAACTGCTATATAATTTTTTTTTCAGAAGATTTGAACTTCCACGTTTTAGACAAACCATAACATGCAGTGGACATAATTCAGATTAAAAGTTGACACATTATGAAGAAAAAAAAAGAAAAAAAAACTTGATTGAACTTGTGATTGACCTAAATGGATTTAATGGATTTTTGGAAAATGTTAAAGCCAGGAAAAAAGAGGTTTACTCTCTGTTTCTGCCCCTCCCATTACCCCAGTATAAATGCAGATAAATAAGTACAGTATATGAACCCAGTATTAATAATGTCGTACAGGAATGTGTTGCTTATGAAGTTTTTTTTGTATTGTTTAAATTTTTTCTTTATCTTCAACAGACTTTATTAGATAAAAATTTAAAGGTTCTGCTTGCGCCAAAACTCATTATCTTTTCCCCCATTGATCTAATTTGTTTCAATTACTTTCTGTTTGACTCACTACAAAACCACATGAAAAGCATGAGAAAGTTTTTTTTAATTAAACCTTAATAAACATATTGTTGATGCTAATTTGAATATGTAAATAACTACAAACAATGGAGCAACAATGTAACAATGGAGTTACTGTATCTCATTTTATTGAGTCTTTTTAGAAATTGCAGGAGTGAATGAATGACAATTATTCTAAACATAGACATATAAGAACAAGATAAAAAAAACTGAAAATAGCAATGATTATTAGTTGATGCTGATTATTTAATATTTTGATTTATTTGATCACGCAACTGATTGATCGAACCGACAGCTTGTACATATTTCAGATGAGTTAAAATTCTGCCTAAATATTTTGCTGACATTTTGCTAATTAGCATCCAACTGTATTGCCCTGTATTCACGGTTGGTATTTTTAATTAAAATTTATATTAAAAAAAATACATGGTTTAGTACGCATGCTGTATGTGGAATGACTTTTTGATTAAAATGTGATTTTAGATTTATAAATGAAGCTTGATCTGGTTGAGTGTTCCACAGGCCTGGCTCTATTCCCGAATGGAGTGTACTCCACACACTGTACTGCACAACATCTAATCAGTAAATTGAGCAGTGAAGAAGGAGGCAGGAGTGAGTGCATTCTGCTCTCTGTCCTGCTGTAGATGAGGAAATGAAGAGTGTCAGGTGATTTAGAGCCTGGAACAGACCTGCAGCCATTTACTATCACTTATTCTCTCCACAAAGAGAGAGAGAGAGAGAGAGAGAGAGAGAGTAAATTACTTTATTTTTTACTGGGTCTGGGAGGCACTGGTGTCTCCAATGGCGATAAAATTCTTCCACCTAAAGAAAAACCTATTCATAGAAAAACATTCAGTCTTCTTTAATGTTTTAGGGCCAATTTTTTTTTCCGCCCCATGGCATCGCATCAGTGACATCTGAACTCAAATTGGTTTATTACAGCAAGTATTCGGGCAAGAAACTAAATAATAATAATAATGTATTACAAATTGGCTGTTGCAAATATACAGTGGTGTGAAAAACTATTTGCCCCCTCCTGATTTCTTATTCTTTTGCATGTTTGTCACACAAAATGTTTCTGATCATCAAACACATTTAACTATTAGTCAAAGATAACACAAGTAAACACAAAATGCAGTTTTTAAATGAGGGGTTTTATTATTTAGGGAGAAAAAAAATCCAAACCTACATGGCCCTGTGTGAAAAAGTAATTGCCCCCTGAACCTAATAACTGGTTGGGCCACCCTTAGCAGCAATAACTGCAATCAAGCATTTGCGATAACTTGCAACGAGTCTTTTACAGCGCTCTGGAGGAATTTTGGCCCACTCATCTTTGCAGAATTGTTGTAATTCAGCTTTATTTGAGGGTTTTCTAGCATGAACCGCCTTTTTAAGGTCATGCCACAACATCTCAATAGGATTCAGGTCAGGACTTTGACTAGGCCACTCCAAAGTCTTCATTTTGTTTTTCTTCAGCCATTCAGAGGTGGATTTGCTGGTGTGTTTTGGGTCATTGTCCTGCTGCAGCACCCAAGATCGCTTCAGCTTGAGTTGACGAACAGATGGCCGGACATTCTCCTTCAGGATTTTTTGGTAGACAGTAGAATTCATGGTTCCATCTATCACAGCAAGCCTTCCAGGTCCTGAAGCAGCAAAACAACCCCAGACCATCACACTACCACCACCATATTTTACTGTTGGTATGATGCTCTTTTTCTGAAATGCTGTGTTACTTTTACGCCAGATGTAACGGGACACGCACCTTCCAAAAAGTTCAACTTTTGTCTCGTCGGTCCACAAGGTATTTTCCCAAAAGTCTTGGCAATCATTGAGATGTTTTTTAGCAAAATTGAGACGAGCCTTAATGTTCTTTTTGCTTAAAAGTGGTTTGTGCCTTGGAAATCTGCCATGCAGGCCATTTTTGCCCAGTCTCTTTCTTATGGTGGAGTCGTGAACACTGACCTTAATTGAGGCAAGTGAGGCCTGCAGTTCTTTAGATGTTGTCCTGGGGTCTTTTGTGGCCTCTCGGATGAGTTGTCTCTGCACTCTTGAGGTAATTTTGGTCGGCCGGCCACTCCTGGGAAGGTTCACCACTGTTCCATGTTTTTGCCATTTGTGGATAATGGCTCTCACTGTGGTTCGCTGGAGTCCCAAAGCTTTAGAAATGGCTTTATAACCTTTACCAGACTGATAGATCTCAATTACTTTTGTTCTCATTTGTTCCTGAATTTCTTTGGATCTTGGCATGATGTCTAGCTTTTGAGGTGCTTTTGGTCTACTTCTCTGTGTCAGGTAGCTCCTATTTAAGTGATTTCTTGATTGAAACAGGTGTGGCAGTAATCAGGCCTGGGGGTGACTACAGAAATTGAACTCAGGTGTGATAAACCACAGTTAAGTTATTTTTTAACAAGGGGGCAATCACTTTTTCACACAGGACCATGTAGATTTGGAGTTTTCTCCCTTAATAACGTAAACCTTCATTTAAAAACTGCATTTTGTGTTCAATTATGTTATCTTTGACTAACGGTTTTTGATGAGCAGAAACATTTAAGTGTGACAAACATGCAAAAGAATAAGAAATCAGGAAGGGGGCAAATAGTTTTTCACACCACTGTATTGTATTATCTATTTATTGTGATTTTTCTTTCTTTCTTTCTTTCTTTCTTTCTTTTAATCAGCTCACTGTCTGGATTTTCTTTAGCGTTATTTTGATTTATTGTTAACTTTGCATAATTTTTTTTAATGTTGTTCATGTTTATTTAATAAATAAAGGTTTAATTTGTCTGATTCTTTTGTGTGAATTTGTTTGTGTGTGTGTGTTCATGTTCTGATTTGTTTTATTATTATTTTTTCTTTGGTTTGCTTTTTTGTGCAATTTTATTGATTTTTTTTCCCCCCTTATATTGGTTATGTCTTTTTGATCTTTTTATTTGTTTTCTGATTATTTTTGTTTTTTTGTTTGTCATTGTATTTTCTGATTTGCTGTTTTGTTTCTTGGCTTTGTTGTTTTGGTTTCTGTTTTCTAACATTTTACTTTTTTACTTTGTTTTCTGATTTTATTTTGTGAATTTTGCAATAATTTTTTTTACGTGTTATATATTTAATGTATCATTGTGTTAAAGCTGTTTTGATGTTTTTTCTGCTTTTTTGTGTTTTTTTATAGTTTTATTTTCTAGTTAAATTTTTTTTGTATTTGTACCTTAGTTGTTGTGTTTTAGCATTCATTCATTTTTTTGTTCTTCCTGTTGTTTATTGGTTTGCTGTTTTGTTTCTGCTTTGTTTATGATTCTTTAAATGTGTTTTTTTATGTTTTGTTTTTTATTTTAGATTGTTGTTTGGTTTACTGTTTATTATTATTATTATCATTATTATTATTATTATTATTATTGTTATTATTATTATTATTGTTATTGGGTTTACTATTTTTTTACTATTATTATATCATTGATGAGTTTACTTTTTATTATTATTATTATTATTATTACTAATATATTATTGTTGGGTTTACCAGATTGCTGTTATATTTTCCGATTTCTTGTAGACAATTGTTATTACACATGTTATTGGGGTTGCTGTTGTTTTTTCCTGATTTGTTCTTGTGTTTTGTAGGTTTACTATTGTGTTTTTATGGACCAGAGAAACCAGTATAATAAAGACAAAAAAAAAAAAAAGAAATAAAATCCGAACTCAAACCGTGTAGTAAAGGAATCAGCAATGACTTACATTCCCCACGTCCCCACACAAAACTTCTCAGAAACATGTTTTCGTCCTGTATTTTTCACATTTACTAACATTTCTTTCCAAAGAGAGCTAAAGTTCTGTGAAAAGTGTAAAACTTGGGGAAAAAAGGCTCATGCTGAGCCTGAAGGAGTCCAGAGTCAGTCGGCTGTGTATTAAATAAAAGAAGAGAAGTTCTCTGTGCAGACCGGAGATCTGAGATCTGCTCTGTGACCTTTTTTTTTTTTTTTTTTTTTTTAACGAACATGGTGATTTTTCATAAATTGTCCTAGTGATCAATTTCACATGTCAAACTCTTTACAGTGGACATTATGAAGATGATTTGTGGAGGCCATTAGCGTCCTGCAGCAGCCTGAGGCATGGCGCTTAACATCGTGGTGGTCAGCTTTAACAGATGTGCATCACTCTGGTGCAATCTTGGTCATAATTGGGCGCCTGAGAGATGAGATCTGTTCAGATGTGATACTCGGTAATGTGGTGCTCTGCTGGCAGCGCGACCTTCTCCTCGGGGGCAGATGAAAGCTAGATTTGTTATTGTTAAATACTAACTACAGGGTTTGAACAAAAACATTTTTATGTTCAGTTTTTATAGGAGCCCTACAAGCTTTGGTTTGAAGATTTTTTTATTTATTTATTCTTAAAGTGCTGATAGTTGACATTATTATACCATTATTTTGAGTGTAGTTCTTCATTTGATTAATTATTTATTCATTGTAACATAACTCATTGTTCATTGTTTCATGGTTTCTTTTTTCTTAATACTGTAGCGTATAAAGTAAACAATCTTGTAATTTGAATTTACATTCATTTCCCTAATTTTGTTTTTGATTCTGTAATGCTGCTCCATAAAAATAAACCTGATTTTAATTAATTTATTTTTTAAATAACCAGTCATCATTTCAATTGAATATTTTGGTAATGTTCATCAAGTTAATCTTTTATTTTTTCATACCATTCAGTTTATTTTTTTTTCTTTTTCTACTTAACATTCTGTATTATTTTAAATTCATATTTGATTAGAATTTCATATTTTTGTTACTTCACTTCTAATATGTGTTATTAGGGGTTTTTGGCATTGGAATTCCTCTATCTCTTATCACTTTCTTTCTTCTCTGTGTATAAAACTAGCCACTTGTTACGCTTCCTTATATGGTAATACAGTACGTCCTACTGTATGGTTCACAGGAATCCTTTTATTCTCCCAGGAACCTTTTGTTTCTCCAGAACTTAACCAGGACCTGTTAAAGACTTTTTCTTCTTATTGGAAGAATTGTTTTGATGTAACAGATGTACGGTATCACAGTAACGCAAAGAGTTTGGCTGAAAACGTAAATACTTCGTCCATCCTGATAAGAAACCAGAGAGAACCATTCAGTCACTATCATACTTGCTGTGTGTATGTACTGTGTGTGTGTGCTGTGCGTATCTCTCTCTCTCTCACTCTCTGTATCGAGCCATGGAGGACACTTCAAGATATTCTTAAATGAAGAAAAGTTCATCAGTAAAATCCATATGTGAGAAAAGCAACTTTTTTTACTGGACGACTTTCTGGCTGATAAAATGGACAAAACTTATAGAAATTAGATAAATAAAGAGCAGAAATATTTTCAGCGTTTTTGGCTTTTATTTTTAATTGGATTGATTTTGACCACATTATTTAAAATAATGCCTGAATAAATACACATATTGGATTCAATTCATTTACAGTAACAAATGTTATTCCCGATATTCTGCTTGTTTTGTGCTCTGGACTCTTTGCTTTATTGTTGCTTTTCTGAACACGATTAAAGCACCTGGGATCCACGTAATCACAGGATGGAATTAAAATAAAAAACAACCTCTTGAGTGATAACTTCATTTAAGCTTTCGGTTAAAAATAAAATCTATAAATCTGTCAGGTGTGATTTTCTTCCCCCAACAGTCCTGACACTAAAGATTACAAACACACTCAGCTAGTAATCCTTGGGGGCAAAAAAAAAAAGTACAATCAATCTTTTCCACATTTTTCCCAAAATACAAAGAAAACGGCAACAACGTGCAGCCGTCTGGATCAGTGATCGCCTCCCAGTGGATTACACACAGGATAATAATAAAATTATACAGTATATTTGTAAAAAACAATACATTTATGAGTTTCTAAACTTTAGCCAGTGTTCCAACAAATGTTCCAGTTTACACACCTGAAGTCACACAGATGCAGCCGCAGTCCCACACACACACACACACACACACACACACACACAAGCTGACAGCGGTTCAATATTACAGCCGCTGAACCATGAGAGGGAGAGAAGCAGAACCTGCACGCCGATTTACTCGTCCTTTTCGGCCTGTGGCTCCAGATAGCAAATTTTTTCAGGTCAAAACCTTTTAAAGGAAAAACTGTGTAAGATTGGAGCGTGCTACACGACTACAACAGCAATACAAGTTTAGGATTAGGATTAGGTGAAACTTTTATAGTGATTAAATGTAAAAAAAAGAAAAAAAATTAAAATACAAGTGTACACACTGGAAAAGTGTACACACAGCTCTGGAAAATAAGAGAGCATTACAATTTACTCCAGAAAACTTCTGGAACGTCATCAAGAGAAAGACGGAGGGTCACAAACCATCAAGTAAAGCTGAGCTGTTTGCTTTTAAAGTTTGGTATAAAGTTACGCAACAGCAATGTGAAAAACTGGTGGAGAGACAAAACACATGAAAGCTGTAACTGCACATCGGGGTTATTATTCCAAGAAATACTGATTTCTTATTGTTATTTAATACAAAGCATTAACAAAAATTGTTTACAAATTATTTGTTTTATTTGAGTTATTACAGCTCTGCAAATACTGCATGATCTTAGGTTATTTTGATGTGTTGTGATGATGAAATGTCCTAATTAAATGTAATTTATACACTCTACAGTAAATAACAATAGTTATGTGTTGTAATTTAAGAGAAATATTGTCAGCATGAAACAAAACTGTTCATGTCACCAATACATGCATCTGTAACACACACAAAAAAAATACTTTAAAAAACTGTTATTTAAACTGTTACATAATTATTTTGCAGTGATCTCTTATTTGTCCAGAGCTGAATATAAACATTTTAATTCTTTTTTTATATAATAAACTTTTATTTTTGTTTAGAATTTATTTACTACTACAGTTTACTTTAACCATAGCGATATTGTTAGACCGTTGCTTTTTATTCATTCTAATATAATAATAAAGACAAATGTTATTAAAATAAAAGACTTTTAAAGACTAACTTTTATTATGGATTTATACTGTAGTACTAATGTTAAATAAAAAAGACACCACTGGAGAGGACACGCATCAGCAACACCTGCAGTGTCTACACGCTCAAAAAGACAAACTACAAACAAGTTGGACCAGGTATAATTCCTCTACCCACTTTTACCTGTTTTATTTATTTTATTACTGAACTTTTTGATTATTCTCAATACACAGAAATAACATAAATATTGATATTAAAAGCACAATGATGTTCTGTTTCAGGGCTGGACATCGCTCAAACATGGCCTTGCCCTGTGAATGTGTAGAGACTGTAAACCTGCACTATTCACCACCACCACTAGGGGCGGTGTCTTCACCTGCCCTACTCTTACACTTCACTGAGAGGTCGGTGCTGGTTGGTGTTACTCGCGAGCCTTGTTTTGCTTCCTTGTGCATTATGCTCACGCTGCATCCAATATCAATAATCAAGTTTATTTTATTCTTATTCACTTCTAAAGGCCTACAGTAAGTCTTTGTTGTGTTGTATTCTCACATTAATGCGGAACTACAGTGACTGTTGTATGCCCCTCTGTCTTTGATGTAATGGTGCTCCCTATTTTCCTGCAACTGTGAGATCTTTTTAAACTTGCACCCAAATGCACTGTGCTGTTTCCTGTCACATTGGAACCATTCTCTTCGTCTCTGGTGAGTATTTCGATTACGTTTCTCTTCCTTTCTCATTACCGTGCCCTCTGTTTTCACCTAGTTACAGTAGAAGCTATTTTAGTTTTCAGGTCTTGAGCGGTTTTGCTTGCAGCTTCTGCAGCTGTGGCAATTTGGTGCGCCTTCTCAAACATCAGGGCTGTTTCGGCAAGCTCGGAAGCCTACCGTCATTTATCCGGCACCTGAGCCAGTCCCTTAGCATCTGTTCGAGTGTTGTACCGTAGTTACAATGGCATGCTAATCGCCCGAAATCCATAGGCTGAGAAGAATCAAACTTGTGTCCTCTAAAAGATCTCACTCAGTTTCAGACTGAAGTTTTGAATTTCTCAACAAAAGAGTTAGTTGATTTCTGAGTTAGGATTCTCTGGACTCAGTGAGTTTCTCATGAGTTTGTACGTGGTCGGAGCTACTCAACAGAACCGGATAGCTCTTTACTTTTCTTCATTTTTTAAGCAATTGGTCTGAAAAAACAAATGTTTTCGAATCTTCCGCATGAATCTTCTCACGGTTGCTCCTTAGCCTTGCCGGCGGACAGAGTGGTAATCAGCACAGTCATCGCTAGGTGATGATCTTAGGTTAATCATCTTACTTGCTAAACCAGCCTTAGCACGTTAGCTAGCTAGTTAGTCATTAAGATTTGAACTATCTATTAAAAAATCCTAAATAAGTTATGAATTAAATATAACTCCACATTAAGTCAAACTTTCTGTTCATTTCTTCCGAACATTTCTGTGTTACCTTAAACAAAACTTTTCTAAAGAGACAAAGTTAGTGTGTGTGTGTGTGTGTGTGTGTGTATTTAGATCTTCCCACAGGAGAGACAGCGCAGGTCGAGTGACGCTCGGAGCTGCAGCCAGACTGAGGGCGAGTTTCCAGCTGACAGCTCGTCCTTCAGCATTAGTGAAACATTCCGGTGAATCGAGACGCCAGACATATGCGGGGAGACGCTCGAGAGGCACTGCAGCGTCTGAGAGAGGGACAAATGCACATTAACACTCCGTGGAGCCCCTGCAGTAAGCAACGCCTCAGCAGCTGACACGCTGACGGATATCATCGACCTCTCGGCCTGAGGTGCATGATGGGAGAAGACGTATTATTATTATTATTATTATTATTATTATGCATTATTCAACAGGTGGAGTTACAATAGCTAGCATTAGCATTTTAAACATTAGCATATCCCTTTGCTGATGCGAAGCAGCCGATGCAGTTTTCTGTATGAAATAGTCTTTGATATGTAAGCTTTAGAGTCACTTAATGGGTTTTTTTCGAATGACTTTTGTCCATGCTGAGATAAATCCAGCGCACTTCATTCAAATTTACCGCAGTGGCTCTTTGTAGCCAAACTAATCCATACGGCTCTCTCTGGCAATCTGCCGAGCCGTGCAGGTGTGTTTTAGCCAGATAGGGTTTTCACATCTCTTTACTCTAATGGAGCTGTAATGGGCGGCGATCACAGTAGCACGTGCCAGTTTGAGGAGTCCGGACACCATCATCTTTAGCTACTGATGGGATTCTGTCTAAGTAAGAATACGCAGCTGTCATAATAGAGGCTCATGTTTTATTCAGATGTTTAGAGGTAAAGAGGAAGAAAAGCTTACCACCAATCTGAGTATTAAATATTACACCAATACTACTGTACACTCAGTATTACGCGCTACATGTTGTGGTAATAAACACACACCTAGCCAGTTATAGCCTTCATCCTGTTTTTCTGCACAATTATTACTATTTGCACTGTTGTACTCATCATGTCACTGCACATCAAGGGTTGCACTGCATTCAACTCATTATTTTTATTATTACTTGTGACTTTATAGATATGTTTTTTACATATAGAATGCTTCCTGTTTTCTGCATGTTTGTCCTGTTTCAATAATAGGGATCAAACAAACATTACCATACTGTATGTGAAGAAGAAATTACGGTGCTTGACTTTGTTAGTCAGGTTCTGTTTAAGTGATTTCTTGATTCAGCAGGTCTGGCAGTGATCAGGCCTGGGTGTGGGAAATTTAATACAGCTTTAATACAGATTTTTTTTTGTTAATCACAGTTTACAATATGTGATTTAGTGATTTTTAAGGAATGTGTGCATGTGTGTGTGTGTGTGTGTGTGTGTGTTACTTTTTTACATAGGGCCAGGCAGGTTTGGACAGCATTTTGGAATGCAATTAGTATTTTCTTGGATATATATTTATGTGATATTAAAATTTGTTCGATGATCTCAATAATTTAAGTGTGACACATATGCAGCAACAAAAAATAAAATCAGAAGGTGCAAATTACTTTTTCACAGCACTGTATCTATCAATCTACAACCGGAATTCCGGAAAAGGTGGAACTTTTTTTTTGTTTATCAATTTGAATAAAATGAAAACTAAAAGACTTTAAAATCAGTATTTTATTCACAATAGAACATGATGTAGCATCTCCTCTTCTTTTTAAAACAGTTTAAACATGTCTGGGCATTGAGGTTACGAGTTTTGCTGTTTGGTCCCATTCTTGCCTGATATAGGTGAATAAAATATTGACTCATGTGATTTGAAAGTCTTTTAGTTTAGTTTTCATTTTATTTAAATTTAAAAACATCCCAGCTTGGACAACGGATAATTTGGAATTGGATAAATTCCTCAATTGCGTTTGTATATCACTGGCGTATTTGTTTCAGGTTTGCCGCTGGACAGTTTGTACAAAAGGTGAGGATCAATGAGTTAATTTTAATCTTAATAGTTTTTTTTTTTGTTGCTTTTTTTTCATGTTAAAATCAGTCTACAAAATAATAAAAATGTGTTAATCGTGTCAGTGAACTGGTTTCTTTCATTCTATCAGTTTATGTAATAATGCCGGACTACACTTTGTGACTACACTTGTGTGGATCGCATTTTATTTTATTCTTTATTCTAAATAGTATTTTATTCTAAATATAGTAATACCATCTGAATGTTGAATCAATTTTCGAGTGATCTTTTTTGATATTTGTTAAAAACCATCAGGGAGGGTCATGGCAACCTGGTGCATTATGGGTAAAACAGTGGGGGATCCAGAAATCTGTCAGATTCCTCACGCTCGCAGGTTGCCTTCATTTGCTGAGATCTCAGCAGGATACAGAGGACAAAGTAAAGTCTCTAAACCACATCTGTGTGTGTGTGTGTGTGTGTGTGTGTGTGTGTGTGTGTGTGTGTGTGTGTGTGTGTGAAGCCGAAAGGGGTCTTTTTTTTTATATATTATATATAAGAAACTAAAAGCAAATTCTGGCCACAAAACAGAGCTTTAAATAGAAAGTTTTAAAGCCGGAGTACTTAGTGCTAAAGTTCAACATAAAAAAATATATACAGTGGAACCTTGGATTACGAGCATAAATCAGACAGAGCAGTGTTTCTGTGTAGAGCAGAGAGAAATTGTCTGTGTGTGTGTGTGTGTCTGTGTGTGTGTGTGTGTGTGTGTGTGTGTGTGTGTGTGTGTGTGTGTGTGAAGGCGACAGTAGGAGGGGTGTGTGTCTGTGTGGGAGTGGGGGGGGGGGGGCATGGTGTCCAATGGCGCACGCACACACAGACACAAAGACCAGGCTAAGTCTTGAGCAGAGAGAGAAAATGGATCTTTATCCTCTCTAATAAGACTTTTAATTCATCACGCACGCTGAACACACACGCATACAGACACAAAATAAAATCTGTTTTACACACACACGTGGTCATAGTAAACAGTACACGCGTGCACGGATATTGATTATACCAGTAAGAGACGCGCACTAACACCCATCAGGGGAGACGATTACCCACAATTCCGCACATGACGCTCGGCATCAAAACAAGAAGCGCATGCGTGATACATGATACTCGGTACTCGTATCGTATTAAGACTTGTTCGTTTTCCAAGTCAAAATGTATTAAAAATCTTTGCTCGTCTTGCAGAACATTTGCAAACCGTGTTACACGCTATCCGAGGTTCCACCGCATAGTCAATAAACACACACACACACACATCTGCGATGGCCCTTTCTTTGTGTGTGTTTGTGTGTGTGTGTATGCGTGTGCCCTGCGATGGATTGGCACCCTGTCCAGGTACCCCGCCTCGTGCCCTAAGTCTCCAGGGATAGAACCAGCCACTGTCCTTCGGAGGACTTTGCCTCCTTTTATTTTGTCTGAAAAGTGCTCTTTTACATACTGTGATACTTTCTTTTCAGGATTACAGTTTTTTTTTTTTCCTACAGTACTAATGTTTGAAAGATTTCAGATTTTCTTTTGCACCAACGGAATAATGAAGTATGACTTAAGCGGAGTACTGTACATAATAAAATAGAGATTTAACAACTTGCTAAAATATATTATGGATGATCCATTTTCTCTTTTAACCCTTTTGAATTCCTACATTAATACTTATATTAGCCTAATCTGCACCTCTTTGGACTGGGGGGGGGGGGGGGGGGGAACTGGAGTACCCAGAGGAAACCCACCAAGCACAGGGAGAAAATGCAAACACACACAGATCCCGAGGCCGAAATCTCACCCTTGACCCTGGAGGTTCGAGGCCACAGTGCTAATCGCTACACCACTGTGAACTTCCCAAGATCTTGAAATAATCTCATGTTTAATCCGTGCTTGTGGCCAACACTGCATCCAGTACCTGGGGTTTGGGCATTGGGTGGGACTTGAAAGCTCATCCTTAAATTAAATTATAAAAAAATAAATGTATCTAATAAAAATAATTGTAGTTTATAATTAACATTTATAACATATATAATAATTCTGCTATTCTTATATTATTATACTATTACAAGTATTATAGTAAATGTACTATTAGTGTAATGATACAGTAGTTTCAAATTTTAATGGAATGGAAATAATGTTGCATTTTAACTTTTTATTTTGATATAGAAACATGCTTTTCAATAAAATGATTTTAAAAAAAGTTTAAATAAATAAATAGATGAATCTGCCCTGACATATACAGTGGTGTGAAAAACTATTTGCCCCCCTCCTGATTTCTTATTCTTTTGCATGTTTGTCACACAAAATGTTTCTGATCATCAAACACATTTAACTATTAGTTTGAGGGTTTTCTAGCATGAACCGCCTTTTTAAGGTCATGCCACAACATCTCAACAGGATTCAGGTCAGGACTTTGACTAGGCCACTCCAAAGTCTTCATTTTGTTTTTCTTCAGCCATTCAGAGGTGGATTTGCTGGTGTGTTTTGGGTCATTGTCCTGCTGCAGCACCCAAGATCGCTTCAGCTTGAGTTGACGAACAGATGGCCGGACATTCTCCTTCAGGATTTTTTGGTAGACAGTAGAATTCATGGTTCCATCTATCACAGCAAGCCTTCCAGGTCCTGAAGCAGCAAAACAACCCCAGACCATCACACTACCACCACCATATTTTACTGTTGGTATGATGTTCTTTTTCTGAAATGCTGTGTTACTTTTACGCCAGATGTAACGGGACACGCACCTTCCAAAAAGTTCAACTTTTGTCTCGCCGGTCCACAAGGTATTTTCCCAAAAGTCTTGGCAATCATTGAGATGTTTTTTATCAAAATTGAGACGAGCCTTAATGTTCTTTTTGCTTAAAAGTGGTTTGCGCCTTGGAAATCTGCCATGCAGGCCGTTTTTGCCCAGTCTCTTTCTTATGGTGGAGTCGTGAACACTGACCTTAATTGAGGCAAGTGAGGCCTGCAGTTCTTTAGATGTTGTCCTGGGGTCTTTTGTGGCCTCTCGGATGAGTCGTCTCTGCGCTCTTGGGGTAATTTTGGTCGGCCGGCCACTCCTGGGAAGGTTCACCACTGTTCCATGTTTTTGCCATTTGTGGATAATGGCTCTCACTGTGGTTCGCTGGAGTCCCAAAGCTTTAGAAATGGCTTTATAACCTTTACCAGACTGATAGATCTCAATTACTTTTGTTCTCATTTGTTCCTGAATTTCTTTGGATCTTGGCATGATGTCTAGCTTTTGAGGTGCTTTTGGTCTACTTCTCTGTGTCAGGTAACTCCTATTTAAGTGATTTCTTGATTGAAACAGGTGTGGCAGTAATCAGGCCTGGGGGTGACTACAGAAATTGAACTCAGGTGTGATAAACCACAGTTAAGTTATTTTTTAACAAGGGGGGCAATCACTTTTTCACACAGGGCCATGTAGATTTGGAGTTTCTTTTCTCCCTTAATAACGTAAACCTTCATTTAAAAACATTTTCACAAAAAGCATTTTGTGTTCAATTATGTTATCTTTGACTAATAGTTAACGGTTTTTGATGATCAGAAACATTTAAGTTTGACAAACATGCAAAAGAATAAGAAATCAGGAAGGGGGCAAATAGTTTTTCACACCACTGTAATTTCACCTCTTATATATATTTTTAATAGTGTCAATGCTTATGATTTAATACTATGAATAATTTCACAACACATCCAAATCTCACTTTTTCATCAATGAAATTTTGATGAATTTGCAGTGAGAATCTGACACCAACTCCTGGTTAAAATGCAAAGAAAAGAAGAAAAAAAAATAACTGAGCTTAATGCCTCCAACAAAGTGGCGCTGCATTTCAATGTGTTTGGTAAAAGGATGGTGAGACGTCCTTGTGAACCGGGGCGTATTGACGAAAGAGATTGATCCGTCACAATTTACTTTTAGTGTGTACTGAGGGAAATAACCTTAAGACTAGCACATCACTTTAACTAAAGAACAAGTGGACATAGATTTCTGAGTGCTATGCCCGTGATCTGCTCCGGCAACGTTATCGACCCTGGATTCGGCTGATTTAGGTTTAAAACCTTCGGCTAATGCACCTTAAACTGTGGAAAGAAAACGAGGAATTCTAATCCTTTGTCCTTGTTAGAACAACATCAGGAGCTTTAATGTCTCTTTCATATCTTTTATTTTTAGTGCAATGTCTTTACATAAGATGTCTTTATGCGTTGTTAATATAAGGGTTAAACTTTAGTTAATAATGCATCATTAACATGAGAAGATTTGATCATAAATGGGATGTAGGTGATATTTAGTGAACATGTTCTCAGTACTTTAAATCCTAACAAAAAAAGAAATAGATCAAAATTACTATTAATGCAAACTGGAAACCATATACTTTCCTTGATTTACTTGTACTGGTTAAGACAAAAGTGAAAGCAAAGATACCACTGAATACTTCAGACATAATTAACTATTGTTTTTTTCTATCTATACTATATATATATTTAAATATATCCAAAAAAAATTTTCAGTCTTTAGTTGACATCAATTTGTAAGTCACACCAAATGAAAAAAAATATATTGATATAACTTGGTACACTTAATTAATGAAAATAATAAATGAAAAATAAAGTAATTTATATATAACGAGACAGAATAGTTGAGGGAACAAGTAGAATTTGATGATAGCACAGGCAATGCGGTGCGGCGCGGTGGTGTAGTGGTTAGCACTGTCGCTTTGCACCTCCAGGGTCCGGGTTTGATTCCCGGCCAGGCTCGATTCCTGTCTCTGTGTTCACTTTGCAGGTTCTCCCAGTGCTTGGTGGGTTTCCTCCAGGTACTCCGGTTTCCTCCAACAGGCCAAAGATATGCAAGTTAGGTGTTTCCTAATTGCCCGTAGTGTGTGAATGAGTGTGTGAGTGTGTGTATGTACTGTATATGTGTGTGTGGCCTGTGATTGATTGGCATCCTGCCCAAGGTGTACCCTGCCTTGTGCCCTAAGCCTCCTGGGATAGGCTCCAGGTACCCGCGACCCTGAACACAGGGTAAAACGGTATAGACGATGAGTGAGTGAGTAAGAGGCAACGGAGTGATTTTCTCCATCACCAGCAGTGTGAGTGTCTGAACACCACTCAAATATATCTCAAGCAAAAAGAAGAAACTCCATTTCAGACATTTGACCTTGCTGTGACCTTGACCCTACTTGGGTCAATTCCCAAATCTAATCAGACTATCTAAGAGTTGCAATGATACAGTAGCTCTCTATATAAAGCGTACAAATATTTAATCAGTCTTTCTAAAGAAAAGAAAAAACTAAAATCTTAGACAAACAGACAGATTGACAGAACCAACCTTGAAAGCATAATGTAATGCCTCCAGGATTTAGTGAGAATATTTGACAAAGAAACACCAAAGGCACAAAATTAAAAAAAATCTAAAGTGAAAGCTGAGTGTTAGATGATAAGAAGCAATAAATGTTCATATTTGTCCTGCGGTCTTCAAGAATCTCTGCAGTATTATGGATCACCAGCATCACCTGGACGGGCCAGTCTGGATCTAGAGGGATGTGGCACATTTGCAGGCTGATTAAAACTGGTCAGGCTGGTTCTAACTGGTCAGGTGTAATGGTTTAAATGCACATGTGGTTCTAGTTGTTTTGACTGGTTCTACTGGTGAGGCTAGAAAATCCTGATGGTTTTACAAGCATTTGTAAGCGTACAGGTTGGTTTTACTGGGTCAGGTGAGATGAATTTAGATGGGTTTTGGATGTAAACTGGTAAAATCTGCCAGGTTTTGGACGTGTACCAGCTGGCTCTTGCTAGATTGGCTAGTCCTTGTGTTCAGATTTGGTGGTCTTGGACAGGTAATGGTTAGCTCTATATGATCTTAATATTGACTGGTCTAGGCTAGTTCTAGCTGTTTGGCTGGTTCTAACTGAGCTTGATAGTCATAGCTGGCCAAGACTGGTCCTGGCTGCATAAGGTACAGTATTTCTATCTAGTTCTAGCTGTTTATGGTAGCGATTTATGGTTTTAGTTCAGCATGATACAGTAGATCTAGCTGGTCACGCTGGTTCTATGTGAGCATGAAAGGTTTATCATTTAGGTGGATTCTAACTGATGATGGAGGTTTTAGCTGGTCAGGCTGGTTCTTGCTGAGAAATGGAGTTGCATACAGTCAGGTTTTGTGGTTTTGAGGGGTTTCAATTCAACTGTATTTTATTTGTATAGCGCTTTTAACAACTGTCATTGTCGCAAAGCAGCTTTACACAATCAAAATAATTATTTAAGTTTGGTTTCAGAGATGCTCAGACTAGGTTTTGTACATTCTAGTCATCCGACTGGCTCTCATTAGTCTGGCTAGTTCAAGCTGATGGTGCTACTGGAGGTCTTTTTGGTCAGGTTAAGTCCAGTCGGTCATGTGTGATGGTTTCTAGTTTGTCATTCTACCTCATTCTACCTCTAGTGGGTCAGACTTATTCTACTGTATCTGAGAGGGAAACTAGCCAACGACTTAGACCACCATTACATTTACAGAACACCACTGCTTATTTAAGTAGAAGAAAATAATGTTTCTAAGCAGAACCCTCACTGCTGCTCACATGGAGGATGTCAAATCTCACACGTGAAATTTCATAATTACCCTAAGCACATTATTCAAATTCTCCTCCTACATATGCATCAAGTAGCATCTGGCACCTTTGCCCTCTGGCCCTCAGCTATGAAATAAACTGGTGAAAATAAAACAAAAAAAAAAACATGGAATAAAAAAAAAAATCATTGATGCTGAAAGGAAAAACAGATCCAAGCTCAAGTGCTTATAGACGGCGATGGTTGAGAGTAAAATTGTGACTAAAATCATAATTACATCATTAAAATCATTGTGTTGTGCTGTTCTGATAAAACAATCAACGATGTGATGGTGTAGCGAAGCAGAGATAATATTACCATCTGGAACGTGACTATTTTCCAATATGAACAAGCTCAGAGATGTTTTATTAAGATATAAACCTGGATAGGATGTGCTTTCTTTATCTTTTAAAATGGTGGAACAATTAAAATAAGAGATGTGGTTTATCCCAGTGGTACAGATGTTTAGCATTCGGAACTGTGTGTGAATCCTTTGACTCTTATTTAAATGTTAGATTTGTTTTAATTTCATTGTAAATGTACAAATGAACTTGGTTTTCATCCAAGAGCATCTCTATACAGTCCTCAGAAATAGATTGTATTTAATTTTTCTCACATAAAAAAAAAAAAAAAAAAAAATATATATATATATATTTTTTTTTTTTTTTTTTTTTTTTCAAGGCAGTAATTCTGAATAATTTCAAAATAAAATTTTGTTAAAAGCAAACAAACATAGAAATAGAATTACTATTTTAGTTAATATATTTATTAATCTATCTAATTTATTTATTTGTATTTATTTATTTGGATAACATTTATTTTTTTTACAACAATGTATGACTTCCAGTTATAAATATTGTGTATTATATTTGCATACTGTACATTTGTATATCATCACATGTGATATGTATTGCATATGTTCACCAGTAAGATAAAACCCATGATGTAAATGTAAACCACTGCAAACAGCAAACAACTAAGCAAACTAAAAAAGGAATAATTAAGTGTCAAGATGTGTGTATATTTTGTTTGTCGATAAATAAATCTATGTAATTACACATATTAATGCTCACAAGGTGCTAATTTACAATTATAATAACGCACATTTACAAGTGAATTTTGTAAAAAAAAAAAAGATAAATAAATTAATAAATAATAATAATAATAATAATAATAATAATAATAATAATAATAATAAATGACACCCCAGATTTAGTTCTAGGTAACATAAAAAAATTATTCAGCAGCAAAGGAAATTAAATGAGCTAAATGTATTTAAAGTAATCTCCAATTTGCAAGTGGCTTACGACATTAATTGCTGTGCGAGAATTTATCGATTAGTAACTGCACTGCTACAGCTAATGCTACATCGGGATCTGCTCTGGTACACAGTCACCTCTTATGAAAGGCACGTTTTATAGGTTTTAAGTGTCTGTAGCTCATGAGCACCGAAGCTGTAATGAAAGGATAACTCTTCTATGTCAGATTATAGAATAAATCAGAGATAAAACACTCAGTTTATGCTATTACACTATAACACTCAGACGGTCATGCTATTTTAGAAGCAGAAACTTGGTGATTTTTAGTAAAAGACACTTTATCTGGTCAGTCAATAATTGAGTTAATGAAAAGGTGCAAATACTCCAGTGAAGTTTGTATTAATATCATCATGAGTAAATGGATGGCCAGAGTAAACAAGGCTTCTACAGCAAGAGAGGATCTACTAAGCTAAAGAGAATGCTAATATTTAATACTAGTGTAATTAACCTTCATTTACAGTTAAAGAGAAACAGTTAAAAGATTAAAGCTAAAAATAATCTGCTGATATTTAATGTAATCAGTGATATTATTATTATTATTATTATTATTATTATTATTATTATTATTATTATTATTATTTGAGGTTGAAGTCCACGTACGTGTACGTGTGTGTTTCTGTACAGCAGAACTCTGTGTCTAACTTATTAATAGACAGAAATGACATTCTGTAAGGTTGAGTATCTGACGCCTTGTTTACACTAAGTTGTCCTTCTTTGGTGCTCAGACAAATACACTCCCTGTTCGGTAATCGGAGAGAGAATCACAGATGAGAAATGGAAAAAGTCGATCAGATAAAGATGAAGTTTTGTCTTAAAACGACTCCAGCGTGTTAAAATTCACTTATACCACTTCAGCGCTATTATTTCAGACAAAGTGAAAATATCAACTAATCCCAGTCAAAATATTCACTTTATCTTTTCTAATTAATATCTATTGGTGCTGGTGTTTGTTTACATTGAGACAGTAGTGCATTAGTAGATTATTATACAGTAGATTATTAAATCCGACACATACCTGTTCATAACATCACTTTTACTCAATGTTTAGATTCACTGATGGCGCAGATTAAACTTCAGGCAGAGATCAAAGGACTGCAGGAGGTTCAGTAAATTCTGTCCAGCTGTCGATTTAAGACACGCCCACAGTTTGACGCGTGCACAGTCCACTGTGAAAACATATGGTTCATAATCTGGCACAAAACTGCTCAAGACTTTCATTGAGCAGTTTATGGTGTAGGTTTTACTTCAGGCAGATATCTAAGGATTGGCAAAGTTCTACTAAATTCTATTCAGACTGTTTTGCAGTAGTTCTGCTGTGACAAATTCTGGCTAGACAGAGAGACAGACAGACAGGAAATTTCGAGTCTGGTTGCAGGTTCTCCAACGGTTGAAACATGAAGATATTATTAAAAAAGCTCTGTTTTTCGAGTTCTGACCGAATATACAGACAAAACCTTTATTTTTATTTATATAGATGTTTTTTTTTGTATTTTCTTTGTGTACTTTTATTTTGTTCCTCCATTAGGTAACCATGGTGTTACCTAATGTGTTCACCTGTTCTGAGTTTAGCCTAAAATTACTTGATTGTTGATTACAGATCTTGTCTGATCACCTTGTGTCTTGTCTGATCAACTTTTGCTAGAATTATGACTACAGTATGATTACCATTGGGTTTGCCAGAATAAAGCACATTACAGTCAGTCCTGAACAAATTACTGCGGCAAAGCCTTCAATTATGCAAATTTTCCATATTCCAGATCTGGTCCCTAACATAGTTCAAAGACCCCACAAATCCCTGGCTAACAAGCTACCAAGTAGCTAATCAAATCATGAAGCAAAATATAATAAAGTGGATACTGTATATGGAAGTCTGGGCCTTGTTTTGATCATCCTTAAAACATGTTGTGTTTTGACATTAATACAGATACAGCTGTCTGTCTGTAGTATGATTAAAGTGTCACATGACAGTGATGGATTACTCTGAATGACAATGTTACTGTATGCAGTGCATGAAGAGAAAGAGAGAGAGACAGAGAGAGAGAGAGAGAGAGAGAGAGAGAGAGAGAGACAGAGAATAGGGTCGCCCTGACATGATGCCATCGACCATGCTGCTTTTGAGACATCTTACTCATGAAGCTCAGACGAGCAAACACCGCAGCGTATCCAAGAGCCATTAAAATGAAACAACCGTTATGAGCGAACATAAGACATGATTATTCTCATAATCTACCTACAGGTGTCGAACACATGCTAATCTTCGCTAAAAGGTCATCACCAAGCAGAGCAGGTGGTTTGATATGGCTAAATCCCTCCAAATTCCCTAAGCCCTCCAGATCCTCGCCAAAGCATCATTATTCCCCTCCGGTTTGGAGCAATGCAGGTCTAAATGAGACACAAACTGGTACATGAGTTTCAAATTACCAGCTGACGGGAAATTTCCCAACAGATCACGTAATAAAACTCGACATAGATATCATTTCTGATCTGACAAGATGAGCCGTATGCTAACAACAACCAGACCGAAACAACTCAGAAGCCCAAATTCCGATGTCTTGAAGACGGGAAAATGTTTAGCTTCTATCTACAAATGTTACAAATGACTGACACTGCAGATCCATTTCATATGCTTTCTTAAAAAAAAAAATAATTAATTAAAAAAAAATATATATATAGGTTTAATGCTGTCCCGTTTGACTTTACACCTTCCTATAACACATGTATCTGGCCATATCATGTACTGTAGGACCAATATAAACTCAGGACATCTTTTATTTTAATACTTTGTAAATATTTTATCTTGTAGAATTAAAAGGTGTTAGGTGTGATACTACAGTAGGTAGGATCGAGACGAAGTTTAACTTGTATTTCTCACAAACGTGATATTATTTGCATGAGCTACTTGTTAATCAAGCTGTTACTTATGTAACTTAGCTAGAAATAAAATAAATTAATTTACCTGAGCAGTGATGTGTCATATATACAGTACCTATACCAGCCATAACATTATGACCAATAACAGGTGAACTGAACAATATTGATCACCAACTATATCAAGGGCACCCAAGGCTCACCCATGTCCACAGGAGCAAAAGATATGACATTTCACAAATAGTCTGCAAAAGTAGTTGCGCAAGAAAATTTCCTTCCATCTCAAAGACTTTTTGTGACTTTAGTTGCAGATAAATACAGTCCAACTTGATTTGTTATGCACTGGAGAGATAATAAACTTCACTTAAGCTAATAATCTCTCTCGACAGAGGATGGTACCAGGGGTGAAATAAAGGAAAGTGTTCAAGGATGAGGTAAAATCAGTGTTGGGATGCAGATTGAGCATCTGTAATTACAGAAAGGATTCTGTAAATGACCTCGCAAGACCCTGACTGAGCGAATTTGCTGAGAATAGACAAAACTGTGTGTCTGAAAACTGAATGCAAATGTGTTTAATTATTTCCTTATGACTTTCAAAATAAGTAGACTTTTTTTCAACCAACACTCGTGAAAACAAAGATGAGCTTTGCTTGGTTTGAAGATCATCTTCTGCATCTGAATCTGAAAAGGAGACCCAAGTTCGTTAGATTCGTCATCAGCACACTGAACACCGGTGTCCCTCTGAGCTGTATGTTTAGTCCACTGCTGTTCACAATAGCAGTGCTGCAAAGTAGAGCTCAGACCATAGCATCAATTTTGTTGATGTTACAGTTGTTGGACCTCATTGCAACCATTATGAGTCAGCTTATAGAGACTTGAACGTGCTTGCAGAGTGATTCTGAGATAACAATCTATCTCTTAACCTTCATCATCAGCAGAACAACTGCAGAGAATATCAAGATTCTAGGTATGCGTGCCTGAAAACGTCTGTTGGATTTATAACACCAAGAAGACACGGCCAAGCCCTGACTTCCTTCAGAGGGGGAAGAGAACAAAACAACCATCTTCACCTCAACCTTCTATAAAGGGAAAAAACTAAGAGCATTGTGTCTGACAAGAACAATATACAACAAGCACTGCATCTGTAGAACCATCGGGACCACTGTAGAGGTTCCTTTTTAACTCCAGAAGACAGAAGATACACGGGCATCCATGCCACCACCAGGAGATGCCACAACAATTTTTTCCCTGCCGGGGCAGTCAGATTATTGCTCCCGCTGTCTTCTGATGCTTCCGATGCTTATCCGAGTGTATTTTTGTCCTGTACTTGTCAATCTTAATTTTATATTGACATTTTCTGCATCGTGTGAAATAAGGTATGAGTCTGTAAAGCTAAAACTCACCTTGAATCATTGGACTAATCTGATGCCTCAAGTTCAGTTGCCTGCTTGAATTTCACTTCTTATCTGCTATAGCTCAGAAAAACCTATAACTGCAGTTTCAACTTGTCTTGTTATGTACAACTTTTTCATTTTCAAATGTAAATAGAGACTTTATAAAGAAGCATAAAGTTGGAAAGGAAGTTGCAGAAGTCGCAGCTGTACCTCTTATTGACAAAAGTGCTGACACTAGAGTATCCTTCTGTCAGATGGACTAACCTGAGGTGACCAGAAGACGTAGCTTTAGCGGTTAGCCCAATGTAGCGTGGAGGATAAACCCAAACGCGGAAAGAAGCGAGTAGGCAGGATCGCCACGCGATTTAGTTTAAGGACTCTCACAAAAACGGAGCAAGGGAAAAACACAAATTTAACCCGCGTCCTAAAAATACACACACAATAGCAAAGACAACGGAACCAACATGTGAGTACTCACGGTTTGCTGAAACGATACCTGGAGCTGACATGGGCCGAACTCAATGACTGAGCGGTAAGCTATCGTTTGTTTACCTCCTTTATACTTCCTGGTTTTGCGCCCGTCTTACTTCCGGGTCCTAGTGCCGGGCGCAGATTGGGTGTGTATGACAGTACCCCCCTGTCCAGGACTGGCTCCTGACGGTCCTGGGGTGGAGGATACCCTGTGACGGTAGTCCCGAATTAGCTGAGGGTCGAGAATGAACCGGGCCGGGATCCAAGATCGCTCCTCGGGGCCATAGCCCTCCCAGTCCACCAGGTATTGCATACCTTTGCCCCGAGGGCGCGAATCGAGGATTCGGCGCACGGTGTAGGCGGGACCGCCGTCGATGATCCGGGGAGGAGGAGCTGGGGGGGTGGGTGGAATCATTGGCGAGGTGATGAAGGGTTTGAATTGGGACAGGTGGAATACTGGGTGAATCCGGAGCGCCGCAGGCAGCTGGAGCCGGTAGGTGACAGGATTGATTTTGTGGGTGATGCGGTATGGTCCGATGAACCTGGGGGAGAGCTTCTTGGACTCGGTGTGAAGGTGGAGGTTTTTTGAGGAAAGCCATACCTTGTCACCTACATGGTACAGTCGTCCCGGGGGATGTCGACGGCGGTGTTGGTGGGTGTAACGGATGTTAGTACGTTGAATGGCCCGGTTGGTCGTGATCCAGAGCCGCCGACATCTGCGGACCAACTGTTGGGCCGACGGTACATCAACCTCCGGTTCAGGGTGGTTGAACACGGAAGGTTGGAAACCGTGACATACCTCAAATGGACTTAGGTTGGTGGCTGAGGAGATGTGGAGGTTATGTGATAACTCAGCCCAGATGAGGTAGCGGGCCCAGGAGCGCTGCCGGTCTGCTACGAAACATCTCAGATAGCGCTCCAGTTGTTGGTTGGTCCGCTCCGTCTGACCGTTAGTCTGTGGGTGGTATCCGGAGGACAGACTGCAGGTGGAGTCGATCAGACGGCAGAAGGCCTTCCAGAACCGGGCTGTGAACTGGGGCCCTCTGTCCGAGACGATGTCCTTGGGGAACCCATGCAGACGGACTACGTGCTCTAATATCAACTCTGCTGTCTCCTTAGCTGACGGGAGTCCGGCGAGAGCCACCAGATGCACGGTTTTAGAGAACCGATCCACGATTGTGAGGATGGTGTCCTTTCCTTCGGAGGCCGGCAGGCCCGTGATGAAGTCGACGGCGATGTGCGTCCAGGGCCGTCGAGGAACTGGGAGTGGTTGTAGTTCTCCCGGAGTTGGTTGATTGGAGCTTTTGGCCCTGGCGCACACGGGGCATGCCTGAACGAACTCTCGGACGTCCCTCGTCATGGACGGCCACCAGAAGTCGCGCTGAAGAAATTGGAGGGATCGTCGGGTGCCCGGATGTCCTGAGATGGGTGATGAGTGCCCCCATTGGAGGACCTCGGGTCTAATCACCTCGGGCACGAAGAGTCGTCCAGGTGGCACACCTGCCGGTTCGGTCTCTGTACCTTGTGCCTGGCGGACTCTCGTTTCCAGGTCCAGTTGGAGGGGGGCGATGATCCTGGTGGAGGGAAGAACCGACGCGGGGTCCGTCCGGGGGAGATCCACCTCTAGTTGTCGTGAGAGGGCGTCTGCTTTGGTGTTTTTGGACCCCGGGCGGTATGAGAGGTGAAAGTTATAATTTTCAAAAAAGAGGGCCCACCGTGCCTGTCGTGGGTTTAGTTGCTTTATTGTCTTTATGGTGATGAGATTTTGATGGTCTGTCCAGATTATGAATGGCTCGCTGACGCCCTGGAGCCAGTGACGCCATTCCTCCAGAGCCCACTTTATGGCCAACAGCTCGCGGTCCCCTACCCCGTATCGCTGCTGAGTGGGATTGAATTTTCTGGAGAAAAAGCTACATGGGTGTAGCTTTTGATCTGGACCTTGTTGCGAGAGGATAGCTCCAGCGCCCACATCTGAAGCATCCACCTCTACAACGAATGGTTGACTGGCATCTGGATGGTGGAGAATCGGTGCAGTGGTGAAACGGTGACACAGTGACCGGAAGGCAGAGATGGCGGCCGGGTTGAGGTGAAATGGAAGGGGTGAAGGACGTGTCAGGGCGGTTAGGGGGGCGGCAACTGTACTGTAGCCCCGGATAAAGCGACGATAGAAATTCGCAAACCCGAGAAACCGTTGAAGCTGCTTAAGGGTCTTGGGTAGGGGCCAATGACGCACAACCTCTAGCTTCTGCGGGTCCATGGCCACACCCTGGGGCGAGATGACAAAACCCAGGAACGTGGTGGAGCGCTCGTGAAAAGCGCACTTTTCCAACTTACAGTACAGTTGGTGGGCGAGTAATCTCTTGAGAACCGCTCTGACGTGCTGGGTGTGTTCTTCCATAGTTCTTGAGTAGATTAAAATATCATCCAGGTAGGCGAATGCCCACCGGCCGAGCATGTCACGAAGGACATCGTTGATTAGATGTTGGAATGCGGCGGGGGCATTGCACAGTCCAAATGGCATGACAAGGGTTTCGTAATGTCCGGTGGGTGTAATGAAGGCCGTCTTCCACTCATCGCCCTCTCTGATGCGCACCAAGTTGTAGGCGCTCCGGAGGTCCAACTTCGTAAAAATGGTGGCGCCAGAGAGGGCGTCCAGGGCTGAGTTGGTAAGAGGCAGAGGATGTCGGTTTTTGACGGTGATGTTGTTGAGCCCCCGATAGTCGACACAGGGGCGAAGTTCACCTCCTTTTTTCTTCACGAAGAAGAACCCCGCGGCAGCAGGTGAGGAGGATGGTCTGATGGTGCCTTGGCGCAGGGCGTTGGTGACGTATTCCTCCATCACCTTAGTCTCGGTGGAGGTGAGCGAATAGAGGTGGCCGCGGGGTGGAACCATACCAGGTTGGAGGTCAATAGCGAGGTCGTAGGGGCGATGAGGAGGAAGATGGGTAGCCCGTCGTTTACAGAAGACCTCCGCCAGGTCTCGATATGGTTCGGGGACAGCGTTGGTGTCGACGTCGGGGGCCTCGGACTCCCTAGAGCACGTCCCAGCCGCTGCCCGTAGGCATAGTTCGTTGCAGGTCGCACCCCACTGGAGGATCCGGTTTTGGGTCCAGGAGATTAGAGGGTCATGCTGAAGCAGCCAGGGATGACCAAGGATGATGGGTGGTGATGAGATGGAGGTGACGAAAAATTTTAACTGTTCATGGTGTTGGTTGATGGAGACGGTGATGAGTTCGGTTCGGGTGCTGATTGGGCTGGTGGAGAGGGGGCGACCGTCGACAGATGTGATGCGAACGGGCTGGGATAACGCCTCGAGTTTTACCCCCAGTTTTTTGGCGTATGAAGAGTCAATGAAGTTACCTGCTGCCCCGGAGTCGATGAACGCAGCACTTCGGACTCGTTTGTGGCCAACCTGGAGGTTTACCTGAACCGTGAGACGGGAGGAGTTGGTGGTGATGGCGGAGAGACGAAGGTGACCCGGCGAGTATCTCTCTCCTCTCACCGGGCCTGGGCGTTTCCCGGTCTGTGAGGACAGGTTGCCCGGTGATGTGTAGCTGACCCGCAATAGGCACAGAGCCCCTCACGGAAGCGTCTCTCCCGTTCTGCAGCGGTCAAGGAGGCGCGTCCTAGTTGCATGGGTTCCCCGGCTCCGGTGTCAACCACGGCAGGAGGTGGAGAACCGACATATCCCGGGGTGGTGTAGGTGACGGAGTCTGCGGGACGTGGAGTGGTGACGGTGAAGACGGGTGCAGGTCGTGACGTAGTGACGGCGAAGGTGGATGCAGGTGGCAGGGTGCGAGGGGCTGGCCTCGGACGAGAGAGGAGGCGCTGATCGATCCGGAGAGCTAATTGGATCAGGCCCTCTAGGGTCGCAGGAAGCTCTCGCCCGGCTAGTTCGTCCTTGATTCGCGAAGCCAGTCCCTCGTAGTAGGATGTCCGGAGCGCTGCGTCGCCCCACGTGGTTTGAACGGCGAGAGTTCGAAATTCGGCCGTATAGCGGCTCACGGGCAATCCTCCCTGCCTCAGATGATAAAGCCTGGTGTCGGTCTCCACCTCGCCCGCTGGGTGTTCAAAGGTGAGTTTGAGTTGGTGGGTGAACTCATTGTAAGAGTGGGCGGTGTCCGTATCTGCCTGTAGAACTGCCGTGGCCCACTCAGCTGCCTGCCCTTTTAGCAACGAGACGAGAAGAGCAATGCGAAGGCGATCGGTGGAGTACTTGGTGGCATTGAACTCAAACACCAGATCGAGAGCTGTCAGAAAAACGCTGCACTTCCCGTCCGTGCCATTCCACTTCTCTGGGAGAGAAAGAAAAACATCAGAAGGAGGGGGGGGGGGATGATGCGGCGCCGCGGCCCCCGCGGCGTGCGATCGAGCAGTGACGCCATCAACAGCTGCGCGGAGATCCGTATTCTCCCGCCGGAGCTCAGCGACCTCGCGGCGGAGAGAAGCGAGATCCCCGGTTAGCTGATTAATTAGCGCCGCATGCTGATCTACAACGTCGCAGAGACTCGCATAATCCGCTGGGTTTACCGCGGACGGCTCAGTCATTCTGTCAGATGGACTAACCTGAGGTGACCAGAAGACGTAGCTTTAGCGGTTAGCCCAATGTAGCGTGGAGGATAAACCCAAACGCGGAAAGAAGCGAGTAGGCAGGATCGCCACGCGATTTAGTTTAAGGACTCTCACAAAAACGGAGCAAGGGAAAAACACAAATTTAACCCGCGTCCTAAAAATACACACACAATAGCAAAGACAACGGAACCAACATGTGAGTACTCACGGTTTGCTGAAACGATACCTGGAGCTGACATGGGCCGAACTCAATGACTGAGCGGTAAGCTATCGTTTGTTTACCTCCTTTATACTTCCTGGTTTTGCGCCCGTCTTACTTCCGGGTCCTAGTGCCGGGCGCAGATTGGGTGTGTATGACACCTTCTCTAATTTTATACTATTTCCTTCTAAAATAACTAATAGGTGAAATGTCCACCCTGTGATTCCCTGGTAATGATCTGTTACTACAACAACCCTAACCACTGCATTGGTTTTAACGTTTCCCCCTGCATTATTTCTTCATCATGTTAAAGCTTAATTGGGTTGAACTGACTTGAGTATAATCAACGCCATTAATTTACCTTGTGCTTGATGCCCAACCTTAAAGAAAAGCACAAGGTACTTTTTCTACTTTATTTAACCATGTGAGATATGACTGCTTAATTACACACCAAGAGCTGCGAGCAAATTATGTCTGACAGCAAAACAAGCAAATCATATTAAACAAAACCTCAACAGTGTCAGAGAAAGACAGTGATGTAAGCCGTCACGTTTAATAAAGGCCCGCATGACAACTAATTCCATTTCATGTTGAGGTTATTAGACATAACGTCTCCACTAGATGTGTGATGATGCAAGATGTTGCTTTAGAGGTGTAAGAGTGAAAATAACAGAAGACAACCTGTCCCGAAAAGATTCACATGAATCCAGACAGGGAGAGAGATGAGAAGCTCACCCTTCATAGCCTTTCACTAGAGATACTTGAACATTTTATTTGAAAAGAACATCATGTTATTATTTTAGCAAACATTATTTTATTCATCTACTTTTATGATTTTTTTTCATTGATTTAGTCATCACAAATTCCCATCTGTCTCTCTGTTAGGGCAATCGACCTTAAAAGGCAACGACTGCCAACCAGGGAGGGCGAAGACTACCACATGATATTTCTGAAACTTGTGATGGTACATTTTATTGAACTTCTGCAACATTGATGATTACGTAACGCACTTGGAGAAAAAATGCTATCTGCCGCTTCTGATTACAACAAGGTTGCATATAAAGTATTTTTTTTTTATATATTTGTACACTCAAGTTACAGTATACTGCTGCTGACACCCGTCTTACATACTGTATATATTTTTATTTGATTCTTTCCCTTCCCTTTCCCTTTGCTCCAGTGTTAGTTTAAGAATATAAAAAAAACTAACATATATACTCAGCAAAAAAAGAAACGCCCTCTGACTTTCAACTGTTTTTACTTTCAGTAAACTTAATGTGTAAATATTTGTATGAACACTAAGAGTCGACACCATAAGACATAAAGTAAAAATGTTTCACAATGTGTCCCTGAATGAAGGGAGGCTCAAAATCAGTCAGTAGCAGTCAGTATCTGGTGGCCACCAGCTGCTTGAAGTACTGCAGTGCATCTCCTCCTCATGGACTGGACCAGATTTGTCAGTTCTTGCTGTGAGATGGAGGGATTGTGTGTTCCTGGTGTGACTCGGGCAGTTGTTGTGGCCATCCTGTACCTGTCACGCAGGTGTGATATTCGGATGTACCCATCCTGTGCAGGTGTTGTTACACGTGGTCTTCCACTGCGAGGATGATCAGCTGTCCTTCCTGTCTCCCTGTAGCGCCGTCTTAGGCGTCTCACGGTGCGGACATGGCGATTTATTGCCCTATAGCCACATCAGCAGTCCTCATGCCTCCCTGCAGCATGCCTAATGCACGTTCACGCAGATGAGCAGCGACCCTGGGTGTCTTTCTTTGGGTGTTTTTCACAGTCGGTAGACGAGTCTCTTTAGTGTCCTGCGTTTTTACAACTGTGACCTTAAATGCCGACTTTCTGTAAGCTGTTAAGGTCTTAACGACCATTACACAGGTGCAGGTTAATTAATTGATTATGGTTAATTGAACATGCATGGAAAACATTGTTTAAACCCTTTACAATGAAGATCTGTAAAGTTATTTGGATTTTTACAACATTATTGTTGAAATACACAGTCCTGAAAAAGGGACGTTTCTTTTTTTGCTGAGTATATATATATACAGTATATATAGTTTTTTTTTTTCTTTTAAGCATTGAATATTATTGTGATGACTCAACATTTACACTCTTACAATGCTGCTACTTTTCGTGGAAAATAGAAAACAACTTGTGTTTTTCTGCCTTGTTTTCATATTGGCCATTTAAACACTTAGAACATTAGTTATGAACATTACAATATCACTCTCATGTCTGAGTGAAACAGCTCTGTTATCTCTGTTGCCTAAGAAATAGACATTTTTCCAGAGAGCTGATTAAACCCTTGCAGCAGGTTGCGTATCTCCAGCGTGTACTCCGTGTCCTGTCTGGTTTTCCTGTCAGCTCCTGTTTGACGGCCGTTCGCATGATTATCGCTTCCTCCTCAGATGCCTCAGACAGAGACACTGAAACTCTGACTGATGCAGCTTTAAATCCACTCCGACAAACAGACGGTGAAGACGTTCGCAGCGAACCGCTCACTCGGAGAAATTGCCATAATGGCTGCACTCTTATAAACCGTTCAATTCCTATTGGCTGTGTTTAGAAATTTCAGTTCTCAGGCACAGACAGGTGTCGTTACAGGACAAAGACTGAAATCCACAGGAAGTGCATCTGTTAAATGCCATGCTAACAAAGGGAGAATATTTTGTCCTATCACAGGAGCCTTAGGAGAAAGAATAAACCCATGAGGCAGATAAAGTAAAAACTAGCTAAATTATCTATTAAGACTTTTTTTGCTGGAAAGTTTAGTAACATTTGATTGAAAATAGGTTTAACAATAGCATATTTGTTTTTTTTTTTTGTATTCAAACCAATTTTAATATTGTTGTTTTAAGAAATTATATTTGGGTTTGGCTACGAATTTTTTTCTTGCTAAGAGGCTAAGATTTTTTCGCGGTGTGTTTATTTAATTAAATTGAGGAGGGGTGTAGTACGGTGGCCCTGAAGTGCAAAACAAATGATAAAACTGGAAACAAAATAACAAAACCCAAAACAAAATAACAAAATCCAAAACTAATTTTTTTTGGGAGGGGGTTTTGTTGTTTTGTTTTTGTTTTTTTTATTTTGTTTTTGGGTTTGTTAATTTGTTTTCCATTTTGTTAGTTTGTATTGCACTTCTCGGCCAGTCAGATACAAACCGGAAAAGGTAGGTATAGTTTGCGATTTAAATTCTTACCGCTGATTGGACGAGACATCTGTCACTGAAGATATACAGGAAATACTGTAGTAGCGGTAGATTCGTGTGTGTATGAATGTGCAAACATTATTGTGGTTTCAAATATGGCGTTCTTACGGTGGCCCTGAAGTCAGTTTGCTAATTTGTTTTGCACTTCAAAGCCACCATAGTTTAAAATGACGCAGACCACACAAGAAACAAAGATAGAGAAACAAGTTCCTACTTCCTGTAAATCTTGAGTGACAGATGTCTCGTCCAATCAGGAGTAAGCATCCCATTCGCAAACTATACCGACCTTTTCCGGTTTGTATCTGACTGGCCGTGAAGTGCAACACAAATTAACAAAACGGAAAACTAAATAACAAAAACAAAACAACAACTTTTGATTTTTTTCCCCGGATTTCTTAATTTAGTTTTGAATTAGTTATTTTGTTTTCCGTTTTGTAAATTTGGTTTTGAATTTATTTTGTTTTGGGTTTTGCTATTTTGTTTTCAGTTTTGTTAATTTGTTTGGCACTTCATGGCCACCGTAGTGTAGACACTAGCGAGAGACAAAAGTTTTACCACTGCTACAGAGTCACATGAATGTCAGTCTTATAAAGTGATAATTGAACAGTGGTGGCTCAGAGGGTGAAGGCACTGAGTTACTGATCAGAAGGTCGGCGGTTCAATCCCGAGTTTCATCAGATTGCCACTGTTGGGCCCTTGAGCGAGGCCCTTAACCCTATCTGCTCCAGGGTGCTGTATCATGGCTGACCCTGCACTCTGACCCCAGTTACGCTGAGATATGCGAAGAAGGAATAAAGAACAAATAAAGGCTTAACTGTTGGACCCGTGTTCCCACCTGTCCTAGCATATACTGTACAGTAGCGCATTGTATTGGGTTGAGTTCTCCAGCGTTCTCATTCTTCTTTGATCTAAGCAGCTTTGATGAGGAAATGAATTCACCCTTATGATTTCAAAACATCTCTGTACAAGTTCCACATGAATGATACACACACACACACACACACACACACACACACACTGAAAACAGTTAAATTGGACAAAATACTGGGCTTCTGTATCACTACTCCTACTACTACTACTAATAATAATAATAGTAATAATAATCATCTGACTTGCAGTAGTAAGAATCAACCCATACATTACTAGCATGCTAGAAGAAAAAGAAAGAAAGAAAGAAAGAAAGAAAGAAAGAAAGAAAGAAAGAAAGAAAGACTGTAATTATTTCACTGTAACAATCTCCATGACTGTAGATCCGGAAACATTGTGAACTCAGCACAATACGAGCCAAATGGAGAAAAATCATCATTGTCCTCTCTGGAAGGAAAAAATAGTTTCAGCACAAAGCATGATGATAAAGAGCAGATGCTACAGGCTTCAGCTAATTAGCATGATCTGCTCACCGTGTCCTTCAGCTCTGAGTACGCCTCCTCTAACATTTAGTTTTTCAGGCAGACTGTACCAAAATGTTTTCTGATGGCCAAGGTGAGACTTCTTTCCTTTTATCATCATACTGTACTGCGTACTGCACAGGGTCTGTCAGTCTGTCTGCGAATCTGTCTGTCAATCACAGGGACACTGGGGTGAAGGCAGGAGTGGGAAATACTAAAAAACCCTTTGTTAGATTTTTTTTTTGTGTTATATACATATTAATGTTGATATGCTTTAGATTTTTCAAACAAATGTTATATTTTGAAGGAGTGAATTTTTATTTGTTGGTAAAGCTAAATTGAAGTGCAAATTGTTTGGGATAAAGCACATTTTCAAAGGTTTTATATACATTTATATACATTATTAAAGAAATTAAAGAAAATAATGAAAGAACAAATAAATAAACATTATCTAATTATCAAACGCAAGATTTTATTTGCACGTATCTATCTAGCTATCTACAGTACTTAGAGTATGAGAGCTATTAATAACAAAATTTCAAAATTAGTGAATAAATAAGTAGGGTTGTTCCGATTCTGATACTGGTATTGGAAATGCTGCCGATACCACAAAAATATCTGGCATCAGAATCGGCGAGTATTTGAGTCCACGTACCGATCCGATTCCATTTTCCTAAACATAACCAATTTATGCCCGCTAGCTTTGCTAGCTTAGCTTACTTACAGAGTGTCACGGCATGCGCCTGTGATGGGCGTGCGCCCAAATTGATATCACTCCTCGCTCACTAGTTAGGCGGCCTCCCCCCCTTTAGGTATGTGAAGGAGCAGGGCCGCAGAATCAGGCAACGGCCCATGAGCTATCGCCGCTAATGATCCCGGCGCTATAAAACACAGCGGGGAGTGTAGCTCGGGGTCTGACTGTTGGGAAGCTGGACTTTGCGACGCGGTGGATTTTATGAGAGACAGTGGCACAAGAGCGGGGCGATGTGATGCGCCACAGAGACTTTAAAAAGGTGGGCGACTTTGATCTCCGTGAGAGGAGCGCGTGAACGAGCTGCGCGAGCTCCCGCGGCACCTTCACTTCCGCGTAGAGCCCGCCTTCGCATCCCTGCCGCCGAAGTGGAAAAGGCCGCAGAGAGCCTTTAACCCTTTCCTTCCCCATTTTTCTAAATAAATTACCCTTTTTCCTGTAAGACCTCGCCTCGTGTCCGTGTTTCATGGTGTCGCCCGTGCACTTAGGGCCGAACCCGTTACACAGGGCTAGTAGTATTTTACTTAAAAAAAGAAATTATATATTTCTTTTAATTTTATATATATATAACTC
This sequence comes from Channallabes apus, assembly GCA_030522415.1. NCBI lineage: Eukaryota > Metazoa > Chordata > Actinopteri > Siluriformes > Clariidae > Channallabes > Channallabes apus. Next base: position 1,953,881 of record CM060126.1, on the reverse strand, counting down.
CGGTTTCCTCCCACAGTCCAAAGATATGCAGGTTAGGCTAATTGGCGTTCCCAAATTGCCCGTAGTGTGTGATTGGGTGTGTGAGTGTGTGTATGTGTGTGTGCCCTGCGATGGATTGGCACCCTGTCCAGGGTGTACCCCGCCTAGTGCCCAAAGTCTCCTGGGATAGGCTCCAGGTCCCCCGCGACCCTGAACACAGGATTAAGCGGTATAGAAAATGAATGAATGAATGAATGAATGAATGAATATATATAAAAAATATAATTTCTTTTTTTTGTGTGTGTGTGTATATATATATACACACACACACACACACACTGTAGAGATACACACCCAGGTATCGGATCAGTACTCGGTATCGGCCGATACCCTGAGCCCAAGTATCGGAATCGGTATCGGGAGGGAAAAAATGGTATCGGAACATCTCTATAAATAATAAGGCAACATGAGTAAAAAAAAAAAAAAAAAACATTTAAATATTTACATGATATGAAAACAATGTGACTTTATACGTGAATGAATAAACTATTACTGTATAGTACACTGAAAAAAATGAACTTGGCTACCTGTTACATGTACTAAAATGTAATATGTGTTTTGTACATAATAATTTCATGTTTCCAAGATGAACATGAATAAAGTATGTTGTATTTGCATGAAATTCAACAACTTAACATGCACTAGATTCAATCATGTTGAGATAAACCAACGAGATCTTGTCAATATGAAAACCTGAAATGGCAAAACCGGAAATATCGCGAGAAGAGAACACAGTTTGAGAAGACAAACGTTTGGCGGTCGTGTGGAAAAGGTAAGCAGGAATTAATTCCCATCTTTATAAATAGAAACGAAATACTGAACATAAATGTCACCTGTTGTTTAGCGATGTTTAGTCACGTTATTTTAGTTTAAGCTATTTCTTGTATTTTTAATGACACTTAAAATACCGACGGTTATATGCGCGTGTTTAATCTGCGGTTCGGTTCTGGTTTCGGTCGGTTCTCATGAGTTGTGAAGCGAGAGGAACAAAGTATAAATATTGTTCATTTGCTAAATTAAGTATCATTAATTTTTTATTGAATATCTATCTCTGTATTTTTTCACAGCAGTTTGTGACTGAAAGTGTGTCTGCATCTGACTTCAGAAGTTTCCTGACCAACCGGATCTAACAGTCATATTTAAAAATCATAACGTACAGTTATAAAGTACAAAACATTTCTGTTGGTGTTTAATTATTTTTCTATGATTAATACTTATTTGTGGTGTTTTATGTTTTGTACATCTTTTCAAATTGAGACCTCATTTGTAAGTTGCTGCTGGTGTAAAACAGGGTTTTTATTAAATATAAAATATAAAATAAAAATCTCCGTTTTATCCCGTTTGTCTTCTGCTTCCTTCACAGAATTTTTTAAAAGTAAAATTACATTAAACATTTGAATAATGTAAGCTCTAAGAAATTGTTAGACTTTTCAATAGACATTACATTACAATTGCACAATCAATTGCTATTACAGTAAATGATGAAGATTACGTTAAGTCAACATGATTCTTTCACACAAGTTTAACATGAATGAAATACTTTGGTTTAGCAGGCAAGATTTGTGTAATTTGGTCACATTTTGATCATGTGGGACCGATGTACACATTAAAATCAAGTAAATTCAAAGGATTTTTTTTCAGTGTATGTATGTACTTGTATACTTTGCTCCGTTTCACCATGGTGTCGTTGATTCTTTTCCTATAGCAGTATGACATTCAGTGTTTAATTCTGCTGTAACTGGATATAGAGGTTATGAGGAAGAGTGCATCTGCAGCACCGCACTTCTGAGATAAAATCAGCTTTTTGTCCATGAGCATCGACTGCACAGTGACGACTCACTGGGTCAAGCGGACAGCTTCACTCCAAATCTAACTGAAGCCAGAAACTCGGAAGCGCTCATCCAATCCTCCTCTGGGACTGAAAGCAAAGCAAATTCCCTCCTCTCACTTTCAAAAAACATACACGCTTCCATTTTCACCAGTAGGCAGAAATCCTGACTGGCCTGTGCTCAGTGGGAGGACTGAGTGTAGTTACACACGAGAGCTAAACCCAAGAGCATTTCACTTTCTCTATTAAATCTGGGTGAACGCTGAGACAGCCTACATATGGAATAAAACACCACAAGGTCAGTGTTTCAGATCACAAGAACGCTTCCTCGTACCACAGCATGCAGGAATAAAACATGAAGAGGAGCTCCTTTCAACTCGGCGAACAGCACGTTTCTTCTTTAGTGGATGTGGGTGGGGCTTAGATTTAGCCTTAATAATGAAAGGTTTGTCACTTTTAATATAATAAGGCTATGTTCCTGTTACCAACATGAAGTGACTCATCAGATGTGTTAAGGGCTGTCTAAGCACATTACTGTAATTTGATGTTTTTAAGGTCAGATCTGCATCATTTTGATCATTTACATAAACACTGAAACTGCGCCTTCGGAATAGGAGTGAGTTTAAGGTATGGAAAATGCCTTATCTGATTAGTATTTCAGCTGGGGCATTAAAACACACTTTTGAAGGCCTCTAAGAAAAAATATGGAACTTTTAACATATCTTTTCAGGTATTTTTCAGGTATTTGTATATATATATATATACGTTATAAAGTAAGGTCTTTGAATTTACTTGAAAAAAAGAAATCACCTTTTTTTCCCACTTGCATTCTGCCTCTAGCCGCAGCTTTTACAGTACAGTATACTCATTCAAATATTAATCCACACCTACAGGAAGGTTTCAAACATTGGTAACATTCCTGAGGAAATTTAAAACAAATTTAATTTATTGAAAGAAAACATTTTGCAGGTTTTGTCTGCATGACCAAAAGTATAAAACATGGCCAAACATGAATAATGGAAGTTTTAAACATAATAGTGGGAGGTTTAACAATAAAAAAATCACATAAATGTGTCATGAATTCACGTGTTATAACATCCTCTTATCATTTTTCATTTACAATAATCATCAAGGACACAGGCCTTTGCACTGTACATTACAGAACAGTTTGACAAATGTGCAGGAGGTATTTTTCGACATTTTGTTTTACGAAGAAAATCCCTTCAAGGATGTTTTTAACCTCTGGTTAAGGGGTTGCACAGCAGGCCATCCTATTTGCACATCTGACTTGGCAGAGGCTTTACACTGGATGCCCTTTTCATTATTTTTTTTTTTTATCCAGGATTAGGACCTGCCCAAGGCTCAAGAAAATACCTTCAAGGGTAACTTACACACACCAACAACAATTTATACAAAATAAAACTATATATAAATAAGTTACAAATAACTTATACCTTTGATTATCAGCTACATACCAGGATTTCTGGTCCGATCCCACCGAAAAATTCAATGCAGCACAGACTGTTGGAAAAAAAAACCCGTCAAGGTTGATGGAACACCACCAGAATGCCCAATGCACCAAAGTCACCACAGCCCACTGTGCAAGGGCCCAGCAGGCAGAACACCCAAGGCCCCCAACATCCAAACTCCCCAGATGCCAATCTGATCAAGCACCCTTGGGATGCATCAGACAAACAAGTCTGTTTCATGGAGGCCCCATCGCGCAACCCATAGCATCTGCTACCAATAGCTGGTGTCAAACACCACAGCACACCCCCAGAGGATTCATGGAGCCACTCCCAGAAGGGTCACACAAGGGAAACTCCAAAATCTAGCTGGTTTTAATGTGAGTGTTATGGCTAATCAGTGTTAATAAAACGGACAGTTAAAAAAAATGGACATGCATCCATTGTAGAGAAGCAATCGTGCAGGAGATTGAATCAAACTCAACAATTCATGTATACTGTACTGTATGTTGTAATGATGTGTATTGATGACATTCAACAAGCAGTTATACTAAGGATCTACAAAGGGCTTAATCTCCTGCAGACATCCACACACACACATATGTTGCTTTAGGAGAAATCCAAAACCCATTGTCTATTCTTCTATCTCATATCCTGCTTTACTAACTGATGTTAAATGAGCAGCGGTGGTTTGTGCATATGAGCAGATGGAAGCTCAGCGTGCTCTCCAGGCACGTAGCAGTTCCAGATAGAGGTCTGTGTGGGTGTATGTGGCAGGGGGGCACAAATACAAAGCAGGTAGAATTGAACAGATGGTTGAAGCTTGGGATTTTGAATGAAGGAGATTATCACACCGCTGTGCAGTGCATTGTGGGAAATGTAGATCAAAAGCCATGAGGGCCTAGATGAGCGAGAAACCACATCACGGCAGCCCAAAAACCAGTATGCATCAGGTTTCTGCATAATTATCTTTCTGATTCGTATCGATTTTCACGCAAGACTAAAGCGAGTGTATTAACCACGCACAAACACTTTCATTAAATCCAACCACTCTCACTTAGCACAGAAAGAAGTGATGAAAATTACAGATGGGAATAAAACAAACCACCGCAGCACAACAAGGAATTTCAAGTGGGGAATTTGCAATGCTGCTGAAGGTCTTCTTTTACCCATGAGGCTTTGCATCTGCTCACCCTGTGGCTTTCTTTCAGAAATGAAAAGCTCTGGCATTCACTTACAAACAGAAGAAGGGAAAAAAATCGAAGGTGAAGAAAAAGAAGGAGGAGGACGTGACCCTGCCTGGGTCTGATGCTCTTTTGACATTCGAGTGAAGCTTAAGATACAGTATCTGTACGAGGTTTTACAAACACACTCCCTCAGATCTTACTGTTATGCCTGAACTCTACCCAAATCACTTCGACTTGTTATTTTTAGTCGCATATCCACCAGACAATTCCTTGTGAATGAGTTTATATAAATGAGTATTTTATGATATATAAAAATGAAGACATTAAAACGAGTGCACCTGTGATTTGCAGCTGCAATACTATCAGAGCTTCTCTTCTGGAAAATGAATCAACACCTTCTGTTCTGACCAATCAGAGTGCTGAATAGACCCTGGTGGTTCACGTTGACATAATTTTCCCAAGTAAAGTACATTACACTTCACCCTGAAGCTCTTCACACTGAAACAGATGTAGTGTAAATAACTTTCTCGCTCTCCTCAGCCTTCCTTCTGCACTTCATTTCTTTCAGCAGGTTCTTCTCCCCACCACCATCCCTCCGTGATAAGAGGGAATTTAATCATGGGATTTTTTCTTTTTTTTTTTTTTTTCCAATTTGTCTCTATTTGTCCAAGGGCCCTTAAGCTGAAAAAAATACTTGAAAAATACAACAGTTTGCTTCCTATCTCCAGACATCGCTGGACAACTTCCAATTACTTTAGTTTGTTTCAGTATATTTGCATTCAAAAAACGAGAAGTTATTAACCTGGACAGGGCACTAAAACGTGTGTGGATACAGTTTCGAGAGCTCGTGGGCGTATTTACATGAACAATTTATACCTTGTTTTGATGGATTTTAAAACTTATTTGACTACTTGATAATTAAGTGCTTGGGTGATGATTAGTCGGACTGATAATAACTGCATCAGGTAGCAACCAACATGAACTGCACAACAGGCCCGTATTTACATACTAAGTGTATCAGAGTAGGAAAAGTGGCCAAAAAGTGATACAAAATTTTGGTCCTACTTTTAGGAGTAGGAATTAGAGCAATTTATCAACAGTCTTAAATTAGGAAATCGTGCCTACTTCGACCAAACTGGTTAGGAGTAGAGAGGATATGGCCGTCAGGCAGAGACGCTCGCAGAGGGGAGACATTTTAGTAACACTGAGTGACAGAGAGCTCATAAAACAGATAATATGCAGATTAATACATTTCCCCACCATGCAGCATGTTTATATACAGTATAAACATATTATTATAATTTTTTTAAATAAAGTTGTTTTTCCATTTACATATAAAATAAATAATGTGCTTAAACTGCCACTGATTACTCCATTTTGCTTTTCCATTTAAAAAATTCTAAATTTCTGTTTTTGACAAATTTCTATTCCTACAGTATTTTCTTTTCTATATTTCTATATTTGTTATATTGATATTTTGTTCTTATTTGTAAAGTATATTTTACTTTGTACAGTACATTTCACTAGTTAATTTAATTTTTAACATATTACTTTTATTCAGATTTATTTCTTACTGTATGTATAAGCTTTTACTATTTTTTAAGTAATCACTGGCGTGATTAGTAATCAAGTGTCGTATAAGCATTTCACAGCATATCGTACTGTGTATGAGACAAATAAAAGTTTGAATTTGAAATTTAAAACTACAAAAACCTGTCAAAACTACAAGACCCAGTATAACGTAAAGCCTACGCTACAGCTCTCAGTGTCATGAACGGTGACATCACACACTTTCCAGCTTTCCCAGACGCAGTCCTACTCCTTACTAAAAGTTCATAAACAACATTTATGTTCCACTCTGAGCTAGGAATATTTTCAGTCCTAAATGAACTTTCAGCACATTACACCCTAACCCTAACCCTAGATCATAACACCAGAGGCTTATATAGAAAATTTCACTATCAAACACAACTATCTTCTTCTTCTTCTTTGTCTTTCGGTTGTTCCCTTTCAGGGGTCGCCACAGCGAATCATCTGCCTGCATCTAACCCTATCCTCTGCATCCTCTTCTCTCACACCAACTAACTTCATGTCCTCTCTCACTGCATCCATAAATCTCCTCTTTGGTCTTCCTCTAGACCTCCTGCCTGGCAGTTCCAACCTCAGCATCCTTCTACCGATATATTCACACTCTCTCCTCTGAACATGTCTAAACCACCTCAATCTGGCCTCTCTGACTTTATCTCCAAAACATCTCACATGGGTTGTCCCTCTGATGAACTCATTCTTGATCCTATCCATCCTTGTCACTCCCAAAGAGAACCTCAACATCTTCAGCTCTGCTACCTCCAACTCTGCCTCCTGTCTTTTCTTCAGTGCCACTGTCTCTAAGCCGTAGAGCATCGCTGGTCTCACCACTGTCTTGTACACCTTTCCTTTCATTCTCACTGAAACTCTTTTATCGCACAACACACCTGACACTTTTCTCCACCCATTCCAACCTGCTTGTACTCGTCTCTTCACCTCCTTTGAACACTCTCTGTTGCTCTCGACCGTTGACCCTAAGTACTTAAAATCCTGCACCTTCTTTACCTCTGCTCCCTGTAGCCTCACTGTTCCTCTTGGGTCCCTCTCATTCACACACATGTATTCCGTCTTGCTGCGGCTAACCTTCATTCCTCTGCTTTCCAGAGCGTACCTCCACCTCTCCAAATTTTCCTCCACCTGTTCCCTGCTCTCGCTACAAAGCACAATGTCATCTGCAAACATCATAGTCCATGGAGACTCCTGTCTAACTTCATCTGTCATCCTGTCCATCACTAGAGCAAACAAAAAGGGGCTTAGAGCCGATCCTTGATGCAGACCCACCTCCACCTTGAACTCTTCTGTCACACCTACAGCACATCTCACCACTGTCTTACAACTCTCATACATGTCTTGCACCACTCTAACATACTTCTCTGCCACTCCAGACTTCCTCATACAACACCACAGCTCCTCTCTCGGCACCCTGTCGTACGCTTTCTCTAAATCTACAAAGACACAATGCAACTCTTTATTACCTTCTCTGTACTTCTCCACCAGCATCCTCAAACCAAATATGATTTATTTATTTATTTAGTTAGTTAGTTAGTTACTTAGTTATTTTTTACCCTATTTCACCCTATTTCACCAAGCATTTATATCATACTCATTCAGGATTCGATCCTTCCAGCACGATCCTTCCAGGGTTTATTTCTGCATTCTCCTTAGTTGTTGTCTACACCTGAGGTCTACGCTGTTTGGTACAAAGACCTCATTTGAAATTCGCAATTTGAACCCTTTCTCTTTTTTTCCATTTGTTTTTTTTTTTAACCAGAGGTTGAGAATTCTATATAAAAGCAAATCTTTAATTACATTTTAAAGCCCCGCCCTTAAATCTGACCTTTTAGATCTGCCCTGATGTTGAAGGTGATCAGGATTAAGTCTGAATCTGTTTACACGAAGCAGAATCTGAATCTAAATGCAAAGAGGAGCAACTAAGCGCTAATTGTGTTGCTTAAAGACTCGGATGTGGTTGTTTAGGATCACAACCTTTCAGTCACTATCATTATTTTTTTACGTGAGCAGACTTCTGAAATAATAACCAGTATGAGATTGTGTGGCAGCACAAACCACCTGCCACAAGGTCACAAAGCAAACACACACACACACACACACACACACACACACACACACACACTTTTCAACCATCTTGTTACAGCAAGTCAGAAGGAAGAAGATACAGTAGAACAGGAGGTCAAACCAGAGGGAGTGAAAGAACATGGGTTGAGATGGATATAGATGAAGGACCGGATGTGGGGGGGGGGGGACAGAGGTGGGAGGGAAAGTGGAGTAGCACAGACACGATGGATAATGACACACTCAGGGACATGCAGGACACTTTATTTACAGGAGTTCAGGAGTGGAAATGATGTTGACTTTCTCTATGAACCTCACTGTTAAAACTAGCTCAGGATTTGGATTGGGCTGCTGGAAGAGTGAAGGTGCAGATCGTTCTAAATTTATGTGCAGACAAAACAAGGACTCGAAAAAAACAAACGTGGAAATCATCTACGGAAACTAGAGGCATGACGTACAGTAAGGAAGATAAAGGATAAAAGCTACAGTTTAGTGGGTAACACAAGACAACAAATGAAACAGCCGACACAGTCTAAACAAAGAGGCCATCAAACCCGAAACTGTTAAGGGTGATCAGGAACATATGACTTGTCACGGATGATAGGAAATGGAGTCCTGTGTATCTGCGGAGCCATTTCAAATCCCATTGTGGACGTCGCTGTGATGGATTTGAGCATTATCCGTCACAACTAACACCCTCCCCCATCGCCCCCCCATCGCCCCCCTCCCTCCCTCCCTCTCACTCTCCGTCTCAAAAACAATCAAGGTGTCACAAATTAATGCATGAATAATTACAATGATGTGCTACATAATTACACTTCATTTTGCCAGGTCTGTGCTAATGACGATGACTACGACACCACAGGATGCAGTTTTAGTGTAAAAATCACGTTTAAAATAAAATGCACCAGTCCTCTAATGACATTGTTTAAAGCGTGTCATTTTTATCAGATGTTAAAAAGACACAAATATCACAAATAAAAATGAGACTTAAAAACATAGTAAAGAGTGTAAATGTGCTACTGTACAGTAGCTTCCCTGTTGGTAATCATATTTGCATCAGAATATATTTTACGAAGGACTTTTTTTCTATTTATATTACTTAAATATTATTTTTTGTTTGTTTGTTTGTTTGTTTGTTTTGTGAAAAAGTCAATATCCAGGGCGTAGATTCATGCAGTGCTGCTGGTTTAGCAAGAAGACTTTAAACCTGATCTACTCATATCATGAAGACGATTCTCGTTCCATTCTTGCAGTCAAGTCGTGATCTGTTCAAATCTCACCCCACGGTTTAACCATCATGGTGTCAAATACAGTTTTAATGCTTCGCTATGGCGGGAAAAAAAAGAGCAAAAAGTATTATGGTCGATTAAAGTCAGGCATTTGCTTTGACATATTGCCCCTGTGGGGTTCTAAACCTCCAGAACTCATTCTGTAGGGAAATTATAGAAGCACATATTTTGTCTCATTTATATTAGCCTAATTTGTTTCCTTCCTATAAAGAAAAGAGAATGTACAAGTTCACATTATTGCAAAAGTAAACAAACAAATAAACAAACATTTTAATGCTGCATATTAAAATTATTTAGAATCTATTTAATAATTGAACACCTTGAATGTTGTTTCCACTGGTAGAATCCTTGCTTTACGTATGTGTTCTTAAAGTTCTACAAGTCGTGAATAAAGAGGAAGTTTATGTCATTATAATTTTTGCTGGTGAGAAAAATCATCTGATCGTTGATCAAAACCTGTGTAACTGTTTTGTGACCACTAAAGGACATGGTTAGTAAATCCTAGTGTTTTATATACTGTATACAGTATAAGAGACAGAGAGAGCGAGTGAGAGTGTGTGAAAAAAAAAAGTATTATTCTACTGTAATATACATTATACTAATTTCTTTTCTTGAAATGTGTATACATTTTTTTGGCTGGCTCTGTATACTGTATATACTGCTTCACAGAGCCTTCACTTTAGTATAGTCTTTTCTTATTTCATAAGAGGGGCGTTCAAATCAAACCGGGACTTTCGAGGTAGTCCAATCATAAGACAACTTTCTACCTTGATGGTGTTCAAGCTCTAGTGAAACACTGGGATAAGTGCATTAGTGTAGAAGGGGATTATATAGAGAAATAAAGGGAGTTTTTATTCTCAGGACTGTCCCGCTTTGACTTGAACACCACTTGTATTAACGTAGAGATTACCCAAGAAAGTGATCTCAGCGCACGTTCTCCACAAACACCTTATTACCCAATATCCATTTTATTTCTCACTCGTTGTCGACATCCCGACGCTTATCAGGATCAGATTAGGGCTATCTCACGCTGCCATTTGAAACGATGCTGCCTGCAAATCCAGTTGGAATATGACATTCCTCTGAGAGCGCCATGAGGGTGGACTCCGCTTTATGCTAAAAACTGGTTCAAGGGGACGGTGGAGGTGATGCGCGAGTGAATCGGCTCAGGCAGCCAACTCAGAGCGAGCGAGAAAGCCGGTTTAGTTCCGGGGGAAAAAGCGCTAGATCGTCTTTGCTACAGTGATTTTTTTATACATACATGTACAGACATTAGAATTTAAAGTAGTGGACACTCTGCAATCATGCACAGTAGCTTATTAATGTTCATAAACCACTACGCATACAAACTGCTCTGTAATGGTGCAACTCTGTTACCTCTGACTCTTGCAAAGCAATGACACTAAAAAATACACACCACCATATTAATCATTCCACACATTATCGAAAATCATTCAACAGCTTCTGGCTGATCAGAATCCAGGATCAGCTAAAGTACTGTGAAAGCGAAAGCCAGAAATCAATACACTTAAATTTATGTTTAAATGTAGTTATATGTCATTATATGATTTTATATACTGTATACATTTATATCATTACATATATATATATATATATATATATATATATATATATATATATATATATATATATATATATATACTACGGTTCAAAAGTTTTAGAACACTTTCTAACTCCATGATGGAATGTGTATGTGATATATATATATATCTCACAGTGGAACCTGTTCCAAAACACTCGTAAACTACAGTAAATTAAATTTTCACATAGGAAATAATGGAAACTCAAACTATTCGTTCTACAGCCCAAACAAATAAATGCGTAAAAATAATTAACACAAAATATAAAGTAAAAATAAAACAAATGAACCTGCACTTTACCTTTAAAAAACATAAAAATAATCCCGACAGATGACTGTTTCCATTTGTGCATGCAGGCGCACACACACATTAACGGAGAGACCACCCCCACTTCTCCCAAACAAACACACACAAACTCTGCTCTGTCGCGACTGTTTTCAAAGGTAAGGAGCTGGTTAATATTTGTTGTTGTTGTTGGTTTACTTTACAGCAATGATTCCATTAGTATTGTGCTCACGCGAGTGTGATTGCTAATTTTTAAACGGTTTTAAAAACGGTCTCTCCATTAATGTGTGTGTGTGCACGCACATCACACACACACACACACACACACACACACACACACATAGAAAACAGCACGTGTGTGTGTATTCACCCAGCAGGGGAGATGATTACCTACAATTCCGCACTGCAAGAGAAAGAAAAACCGTTGGCTTAACACTCGGCGTAAAAACAAGAAGCGAATGCGTGATACATGATACTCGGTGCTCATAATCCAAGACAACGCTCGTTTTTCAAGTCACAATTTTTTAAAACTCTTTTCTTATCTTGCAAATCTGAGGTTCCACTGTATAATCATAATAGAATGTGACATTGTTGAGAAAATGATTTAACATTTATAACAGCAGCACATTGAGCTCTAAGTAAAACACATTAAGACTATTTAATGGCAGCAATTTAGAACACTAAATGACATGTCTCCTCTTAATTATACTTCAGTTCTGAACAGCAATTTAGATGTATTTATTTATATGCATGCACGTTAATCTTTTGATCATGAAAACTGGGGAGAAAACGTGCTAGTAGGTTCTAATCATACTGTAGCCAGGGTTTCTTTCATCCACTTACGGTTTTCCTTTTACCTCCCAGTGAGGTACTGAAGAGTCATCATGCATCCTCGGAGTGGGTAGAGGAATCACTCAGGCTAGGCATTTTGAATTTGTTCCTTTACAGTGTCATAACTTATTTTCAAAAAAATTAAGAGCGTGGTACTTATTACATGCTACACTGAGTGAAAAAAAAACCCCAACAACAACACAATTTTCCAGCAGCATGGCTGAAAGTGAAGTCTCTGCAGAAGCATAATTTATTTTTGTCTCTGCTTTTTATCCTGAGTCAACGCTAATTGACTAAGTGCTGTTTTGAGACGGAGAGTAACGCCTTCCTCTTGAGCTGATTGCCAACACACACTGCTTCGCATGTCAGAAATCGGTTAATGTATACGAAAACGCCCACGTTTTTTTTACCATCCATTAAACAAAGACAGGCTTCTGAAAGAGAAGCACTTAAGTTGGCTGCAGGGAAGACTGTTTAAGAGGTAATCTAGGGATATACTGTAGGAGAGTGAGTGAAAAGAACAAAAAAAGAAAACTAAAAAGAAATAATTTGAGACAATCTTGCCCAGGATACATGGATTATTCTATTTGTGTTTTACTCCTAAATTATTGTTGGATGGGGAAAGCGGATGGGTGTGGCTTATTCTGGCTTATTGCCATCAAGTGGTAACCTCTGGTCCTGAAAAATGAGTCCAAAATGGAAAAGCCAAAAATGTACAGTTCCATGATTGACCACTAGGAGATGGACTCAAAAGTGAGTTAATCCCCATAGAACCCCACATTAAAATGGCAACAGAACTCATCAGTTAGGATGCTCTCCAGGGGGGTGTTCTTCGTACGTTGCTAACTCAGTTAGCTGGATTTGATTGTTGTGGATTTGTCCTGATCTTGGATTGTTTCGTTCTTCGATGCTCATCTCGCATTTGCTGTCATAGCAACATGTCCGTAAGCTTGAACCTGCTCGGTAGCAGCTTTATTTCATGTAAACAGGATTAAGGCTGCGCTCCTGCCGGGTTATGATTGGTTGAAATGGTGAGGTCACATCTGATTGGTTAAAGCGCGCTGACGTGGACTGACTCACGTGGGGAAAGAAAAGTATCTTGCCATATATATATATATTGATATCAAATATTATATTAGAACATAAATTCATAGGTTTTTTTATTATTATAATAAACTCTAGGCACGAGACAGCCCTCAAGACCATTAATTCAAATTCTTGTATAATGTTTATTTTGTAACACATTTATTTTTCAGGAGTTCGTTATGAATATGCAAATATATGTATAATAAAAATATTATTTTATAATGAAAAATTGGACAAAACTAATTTTATTATAAAGTAAACAATATAAAAGTATACATGTTTTTGAAAAAAAATATATTTAAATTTTTCTATCTACAACATATTTTCATATTTCTTATTTTATTTTATTGTCTCATGTAATTTGTAAAACATATGTGCATGTTATGTTCTAATATAATATTTGATAGCGAGTACAGTATGTGTGTGTGGTGGGTGGGGGAGGGGGGGGATCCATGACAGGGAAGCATTTCAGCGTATAACAGGTGTTACAAAAAAAATTTAGCTCGTTTTTTTGTCATTTCGTCAACCAATCAAAGGGCTTGTGATCAGTGTTTCTACTGTCGATGCATATCGCCTTTTAAACCAACGCACGAGCGCGCAATAATCCTAGACAACTCAATCCGGCCATACTAATCATCAACAACAGGTGTGCTGGAAGAACCAACTTAGCCAGGTCTTAATTAGCACGATGATCTCATCTTAGATGTGTCAATTCATCCTGGATGTTTCAAGCGACGTACGAAGACACACCCCCCAGAACACCTATGGGTGACATCACAGAGGGTGTGTCCAGTTCTTCTCATAGATTACAATTACTATTCCTGACACGTGCTTGACAATTTAACACAACACCTAAACACAGTCGTCGGCTGTAATTACAAGCTGTAATCCTCTAATTTGTGGATGTTATTTATTTATTTACTTATTCATTCATTTCCTCCAATGTATCTTCTGTAGCAAGAAAGCATGTTAGGGTCTTACGAGGACAATGGGTGTCCCACATTCGCCCGACGTCTAATTACATCGAGGCTTTGGGAATAGTGCGGATTTATTAGATGTGATTCAAACATAATTAGCTTTGAAGAGAAAAAAACGCATGATGATGATGATGATGATTATCATCATCATCCTTTAACACCAGAAAAGCAGAGAGCACGGAGAGACTAATTGAAATAAGAAGTACTCTTTACAGTTAATCACTTCTTCAGCTGCGAAAGAGCTTCTGAAAAACAAGTCAAGCGTATCTTTTTATCTAAACAAACACAGAGACAAGAGTTCTTAAGATGTATATGCAAATCATTCGGCCATTTTTGTTTTTCAGAGAGGATGAATTTAAAGGGAAGACGTAAATGCTACTGTAGAGCAGTACCTTATCACGGAGATGCTTATAATTATCACCTCCAGTCTGTCCTTTCAGTTCCGATAATTATAGGTGTAAAGAATCTCTCCGAATACAATTCGTAATAAATATAATTTGTTTGCATTAAATTTGCCTTCCATATGATAAAACAGTATGAATCGCTAAGTGAGCTCGGCACTGATTAATTGCAGAGAGTAAATCATTTGTGTTTGGTTCATTAAGAGAATCAAAGCGGTCACAGGGGCAATTATTTTGTTCCGGGTTACATACAGGGTCCTAATTGACTAAGTGCTCCTTGATAATAATAAATAGCAGCGTCCACTCAAGATGATAGAGTGTGGTTAGTGTTTTGTGAAGACTCAGCAAATAGCATCTCACACAAGGTTTAAAACCGCTCTGGAGCTTAGGCCATGTTTTGTGAGGTCTTGAGTTTAATAAAGCCTGTTAAATTTCCTCTGCATTTAGATCATAACAAGATAAGTTATGAACGTGGAACTAGAATATACTGTATACACACTACCGTTCAAAAGTTTTAGATCACTTTCTAACTCCATGATGGTTCCTGATGTTTATTTCTTTCTACATTGTAAAGTTTTGCTGAAGGCGTCCAAAAACTGCATGAATCTCCTTTGAACAGTTGATATTGAGATGTTTCTGCTACTTCTGCTCTGTAAAGACTTCATAACGCCTCTAATCTGAGCTGCTGTTAATTGGTCATTTTTCAGGCTGATAACTCTAAATGAACTTCTCGTCTGCAGCAGAGGTAGGTTTTGGTCTCGTCCTCCTGGGACGGCCTTCATGAGAGACAGTTTCATTATGGTGCTGGACGGATTCTGCAAATGCACTCGACACAATACTGTTCTTGCAGGAACTATTACAGAAAGGCCGACCTCTGTGTCTTACAATAACAACTAACTGGTGTTTTTCTTGTTGTTACGTAATTACCTAATTCCATATGTGTTATTTTATAGTTTTGAAATCCACAGTATTGTTGTAGAATGTAGAAAATAAATCACTAAACAAAAACAACGAAATTTGCAAGTGTTATAAAACTTTTGAACGGTAGTGCATGACGTGACGTTTAGCTGCTTTCAAAAGATACGTAAGTTCTAATTAATCAATCCACCAATTGACAGTTTTGGAAAGTTGGACAAAACCTCAAGGAAACCCTTATGGACACGCGAAAATAACTGAAACTCTTGAGACCCCAGCACTGTGAGTTCTAAACATGTCTTGGCATACAATACAAACTTCTTTAAAATAAAAGCCAAATGAATCTGGTGTCAAACTATTGGTGTGATACTAATGAACACTTCTAAGAAAAAAAACCTAACATGTATGTTTCCAGAGTGGCGGAGTTTGGATGGCAGGTGGGGGTGCGGTTATTATGGATCTGCATTTTGAGGGACGGGTTTTAGAGACAACGCAAATATCCCAAGCAATAGCTGGTTGGAGCGCTTAATTAAATGTTAAAAATGTTTTTACAGTAAGTTTATACACATTGCTAGTTGGAGAAACATTCAGGTAAAATATCAATGGTCCAGGAGCTTCCCCAGATCCCTACAGGGCTTTTGTGCAGAAGCCCAGAATGGTGAAAAAAAACAGAGAGAACAGTCTAACATCTACCAAAAAATGAGGGTCAGTACATCCCTGACCTGCAGGGAAAACTCCACACAATGCACCACTTATTCTTGGAGAATTTACTCCAGGCTCTGGGGAGGCAACAGCGACTCTATAATAGGCAATCCCATCTCAGGCAGTTCACACCAGAAGAAAAAAGTCCTTGTTTCTTGCCACCTCTAGCATAAAGTTACTCACCAAGTGGCAAGAGACTATCGAGTTCACACAGTGGGATGGGGGAAGTAATCTCTGGGGTGCTGTGAACAGTCCAGGATAACCCATGACCGAGGGAGGAGGGAGGTGAAACCTGTTGTTGTGCTGGAAACAACAAGGAAAGAGGGATAGGGCGGAGTCCTCAAAAACATCAAACTCTCTTTCGATCCTTCTAGGAGAACATTGCTAATTAGGTTCTTTCCTAGGTTCAGCAGTTGCATGTTGGAATATTTGGATTTGTTTTTGCACATACTGTATAGGAGAAACTCCAGTAATCCAGTGCCTTGTCTTGGCAAACTCCTGGCTCAACTAGGATTATCGTGCTGTCTCCAACTGCCTGGTTACGGAACTTTTTAGTCTACCAATCAAGGTTTCAGGGAAATGGGATGTATAGATGTTAATTGGAGATACTGTAGTCTCGCTCGATTCAATTTGATTTACTAACAGATTTTGAAGTAATCAAAGCATTCATTCATTCATTCATTCATCTTCTATACCGCTTTATCCTGTATTTAGGGTCGCGGGGACCTGGAGCCTATCCCAGGAGACTCTGGGCACGAGGCAGGGTACACCCTGGACAGCGTGCCAATCCATCGCAGAGCACACACACACACACACACACACACACACACACACACTCATTCACACATTATGGTCAATTTGGGAACGCCAATTAGCCAAATCTGCATATCTTTGGACTGTGGGAGGAAACCGGAGTACCCGGAGGAAACCCACCAAGCACGGGGAGAACATGCAAACTCCATGCACACAGAGACGGGAATCGAACCCGGACCCTGGAGGTGCAAGGCGACAGTGCTAACCACTACACCACCGTGCCGCCGTAATCAAAGGATTAAGCATAGAAATCCTGTGTAAACTGTGTTACTGATTTAAATGTCATGTCTCGTACAAAATGTTTGTTTTTTTACTGTCGATCTTCAGCTTCACACTCCAGTCCAGTAGGTGGTGGTAATGCATCAACCAATCATGAACTCAAACAACGAAGAAGCAACACCCTTGCAAGTGGTTCACATGTGTGTGTGTGTGTGCTTGTGTGCCCTGTGATGGATGGGCATCCTGTCCATAGTGTACTAAAACCCCGGCTTATTCCTTGAGTCCCCAGGGATCCTGGTTTCTGGCGGCCCTGTACATTATAAGAGGTATAGAGAATGAAAGAGAGTGAATTGTCTCTGAAACAGAAACTGACTCACAATTCAACAAATTGATTCGACCAACAGAAGAGCAATTAAATGGCACAGCCCCAATTATCAGGACAGAACTGTAGCACTATTTGTTGATTTTGAGGTCCGGACAATTTCTGTGTTAATTACTTATTATGCAGTTCGATCCTGAATCCAGACTAGAAACTGTAGGGTTCATTATTTAGATGGGAATAAACCTGAAGGCAGAAAAACACTCAGATTATGAACAGAAAAAGTATGACCTGGATACATCATGACACTCAGACACCATAAATGTAAGTAAGTACAGCAGTGGTATGAACCCTATACACCAGTTCTTATGTAACATCTACTGTATACCAAAGAGGTTTTAAAACATGCCCGAAGCATAATGCGAATGCTGGCACACTGAACTCCAGAGAGAGAATTCAGAACCAGTAACACATAAACATGAGTTATGTAGTGGAGCTCAGCTTTACATATACTAACTTGTCACACTATTATGATTCAGAGATCCGAGGCAGGCAAAACAAGTCCAATAAGATACATGATGTGTGGACATTCAGGTTTATGATGGTAATAATTTCAGATAATCCAAACAAATCTGAGCAGTTTCTTCAACACACACTTAGTAGATACAGTCACGCATGCTCTCTCAGTGAAGAAACTACCAATTTCATTAACACTCATTAAGACCTTTAGTGATAAAGGTATTATTAAAGGTATTATTTCTATGAAATAATAAGTACTACTCACATAAAGCCAGCCCTGAGGATCTTGTTGTGTGGTACATTTTCTATGTTTTACAGTATGGACAGAAAGGTGTCAGGTGTAACCGATGCAATTACCTCATTGGAGTGGTCCAACACTGAACCTGACAGCCAGAAAGAACCAGTGTCAATCAGCCACAGACAGTGTCACTGAGATTTGAGAGGCGGCGTATTAAAGTCAAACCAAAGATAGAAACAGTGTCACACGAAATCAACCTTGAGCAAACTGCACTGACATACTGAGATGAAGTCCTGCCTTGACAAAAGGCAGAACTTCTTAGTGTAGGGGTATGGAAGAGCAAAGAAGAGAATTAGAGGTTTCCTTTGTCGAAGCTTCAAATGCATAATTTATTACTGAGCATTTATGAGCCATAAGCATCAAAGCTTCGGTGTCGCACAACCAGACCTGCAAGTATCTCAGCAAATACATTTTTTTTTAAAAAAGAAACAAAAAGGCTCAACAGGTCTGAGTTTAAAAGCAAGCACAATAACACTCCAACATGATTAGCAAACAAAACTCTTAGCAGCTCCAGAGACTACCAACCTACAGAAACCCCATTTACTGCCAGACTCAACACAAGCCACCAGACCACCTTCTGGCCACCTTCTGACCCAACTAACAGCCAAAGACCACACTATCCTTCACAGACTCCACTAACCTACAAAGAGACCTCACTAACCACCAGAAAGCACATTTGAGACATTGGTCTACTGAGACAACATTAACCACCAGAGACCATAACTAATCACCAAAGGCCACACTAACCTCCACAAAGACCTCACTAACCATCAAAGATGCCACTAAATACCAGAGAGCATACTAACCACCAAAGACCACACTAACCTACAGAAGTCGCACTAACCAACTGGAGACCCCACAAACCACCAGAGACCCAACTAACCTCTAAGAACCCCACTAACCTTCAGAGACAGCACGAAACACCAGACCATATTCGCAATTAAATGAAACAACATTACAACCTTCAATAACCCCCAGGGACCCCACTAATCTCCAAAGAACACACTGGCCACCCAGGACCCACCCCAAAACCTTCAGCACCCTAACAAACAGCAGCATTCTCATTTGTCCATCTGAACAAATAGGACATGACCTTAGAATTTTGTTCAGGGACTGAACAAACTAGCCAAAGTCTTAACTCCTAGAGATCCCATCAAAAGCAAGAACAACTAAGCATGAATAAGAAGTGAATTTCAAATAGCAAAGCATGTACAAATAAAAATAGCATATAATGCAACAACCAATAGATCTCACCAACCAACCCTTCTTTTCACAAAACAGCCGACCAACAAGAATTCAGGCAAATCTTACAACAACCCATAAGAGACCTCACAAAGACTCAAATCTCAACAAGCTCATTAACTACAGTAACTCATGGCTCAAAACATCTAGGAGAAACAACCAGGAAAAAAACAAGCCAATAGTGTACTAGTAATAGAAATAATAGAAATTACAGTAGAATCTCTGTGACCTGCTCTGGATAAGGCTGTAACATAATAATAAAAAAAAAAAATTATAATAATTCCCAGTGAGTGCCGACAAAGAAAATGAGAGAATGAGGAGAATAATGTGAGATCAATTTCAGCAAATTTTTGAAATTATTATAATGTCAGTCATGATTAGAACTTAAACTAAAATAGTCTTTTGGAACAGTAAAAAAAAAAAGGAATCAAGATCCTGTACAAAGAACATTCTTTAATTAAAAAAAAAAAAAAAACCTAATGAGCCCGGGGTACCTTTAGTACTTTTACAGACAATGTGATTTACTGATTCATTTCCTTTCACTGAGTAACATTAGATTGGATGAGCTGATGTGATCTGGGAGTCGTTTTTGTCATTTGTAACTTTTTACGATAACTTCCACATATGAGAGATAAGCTACAGTATAAAGCTGTTGCAACTAGCAACAGGTTTGAGATTCATCTCTGAAATACTATCTCGCACAATAGTAATAACTCTGACCAGACAAACTAGCTCAATGCTAATAGAGAGAAACGAAGAATTAAGCTGTTTAAAATGTTTTTTCTTTTTTTTTTTTTAAATCATTTTGTCTCATAGCTTTTAGTCTAACTTTCACATCTGTGCAGAATGATTTATAGCACCGCACTGCTCCCTCAGCATTACGTCCTTCTGCTAAAATTCATGAGACATCAAAATGAAACTTTTCTTCCCCCCACAGTGAAAAAGCCATAAAACACAGACACTCCATACTTTTTTTTTTTTTGATGCAGTAGCGCATATTAAAATGCAGTTCTACCTCATCTTTAGACTTGTGCTTTAACAGCAGGAAGCTGAAGCACTCAGGATTCTCATCTCCACTCCACTGAAGAGAGGCTAATGCCTGATATATTGCCTTTGTGAATTAGCATATAAATAAGCAGCGCACTTATAACGTCTGCTTAACAGCAAACCTGCAACGAGTGGATGCTGCATTAATATAAAGCGTACTGTGTCGTAGGTGTTGTGCTGTCGGTCATCAAGGGTTACGGTTATGACCGGGATGCCAAACAAATCATTAGCAAAGTTTTAATTGAAACCATGTATCACAGAGAGTGATAGTGATAGGAGTACCAAAACACATCATTTCTCAAGGTCAACATACAAGAACAAAGAAACATGGATGGACATGGACTATAAGCTACATTTACATTTAGGAATTTAGCAGACACTCTGTTGATTTCTGAACTCTGATTGGTGGAAAGATTCAAAACACAGGCTCCAATTTTTTAGCACAGCATGATATAGAGTGTTATACAGTACAGCGGTACTTCTGCATACGAGTTTAATCTGTTCTGGAGACGAGTTCTTAAGATGAAATTCCGTATTGAGAAACGCATTTTCCCATAGGAAATAATGTAAATGCAGATAATCCCCAAAATATTACCAGTATTATCAATTTCCAACACTATAATCATATTTTGCATTTTAAAACAATCAAAACATTTAGAAAAGACATGTAAATTAAGAAAAATATAAAATAAATAGACATTAAAACTCACTTAACCTTAATTTATGATTCCTCTTGGCACCGGCTGCCTTAAAAACCAAACTGAAACTGGCTCCCTTTCCTTCTTGCTACCGTCCTTTTTTGAAAATTGAAATTTGAAAAACTTTAGTATTAAGGCCTTGTTCACACGGGCGTTAAAATCGGGCGTTTTTCTAGCGTTCGTAGCGTCCGGTGAGCGCAGATGAAGCGCAGAGGGTTTTCTACACATAGGAGTCAATGACGGTGTTCACACGGGCTTTGGTGACGTGCGTTTGTCCGGCTGCGCGTTTATGCGGCGTCAAAAAAACATTGCATGCAGGTTTAAATCCCAACGAATGCAAGAAAAACGCTTCTAGTGCGTTTTCTTCGCGTTCATTTACGCTTCGGAGGACCGGATATATCCCATCATCCTACATGCTATACAGAGGGAAATGCGGAAAAAAAAGCTAAATAAAGCTGCAGCAGACAATAAAACGTGGAAACTGACATCCGACAGTAATTGAAAAACTTAACCACAAAAAAAACTTCCCTTAATCCGCCGTTGTGCAGTCAGAGGGTGAACCCTGTAGCGGCGGCGATTTTTTCTCTCCCTACGTCGCCGTATTACGAGAATTTTTAAAACAAGAAGATTAATAGCAAAATGGTCCATATTAAAAGGAGGCACCGGAAATAAAACCACAAGGGCTTTCATATCCAGTTCCCGACACACTGCCCCCCACAGGTTAACACACAAACTACAATTTGGGCTTCCGCTACAAAACGCAACATAAACATCTAGGACGTTCAGAGTGTGTTCGTTTATCCAAAAATTTAACGCCCGTGTGAACAGGGCCGTAAGGCGGAAATTCGCAAGGCAATGGCGTTCATATGCCGACGTACCAGACAGAAACTTTCCTATTCATTGCATTTTGATTTTTTTTTTTTTTTATCATATTGACATACTGTATAAGCTAATTTAACCCAACACACTCCATCACATTCATAGTGAGTGCTGGTTATATCTGAACTAAATGTAAACACAGAAAGAATAAAGAAAGAATCTTCTCAGCAAACAGATAAGAGAAGTGTGTTTGCGTTGTCAGATTGCTGTTTTCAGCTCATGTTGTAGCGCTGGGCTTTTATCTGAAGCTCTCACTTAGAAAGATCTGATGCTACGTTCCTGCGAAAGAGATTGAAATTGGCACAGAAATGCAGCTCAAGCTGAGAAGAAAAGTGAGAGAGAGAACGATCCGTAAACACTCAACACATCTGCGAGGGTGGATGTGAGGAAACACAAATGAGTCACAACTAATGTACAGTACAGTGTGTGACCAAGGAATGCAAGTCTGGAACCACTGTCGTATTCTGGCAGTCATTTTGTCTTATTGTTTTTTTTTTTGTTTTTTTTTTTAATATTATGAGCAGTTGAATTTTCAACAAATAACTTTGGGGAATTTTTCTAATCTGTGCAGAATGATTTATCGCTCTGCATTTCTCCCTCAGCATAAACACTGAGCACATCTGCAGAGGTGCATCTGATGGAGCACAAATGGCTCACGCTGAAAATGCAGTGTGTGTGTGTGTGTGTGTGTGTGTGTGTGTAAGGGTGTCTGAACTCTGGCTACATTTCTGGAACATCTGTGTGTTATATAGAGACAGTCACTCCACCCCAAATCATGCAACTTGCAGAAGTTCTGCTATTTATGAGAAAATCTCACGCAGACTCGTCTCACAAATTGGGACTGAAGGTTATATTCCCTGTTTACACACTGAATAAACTGTGATAAAACCGGCAGCTGGGAGGGGAAGTGCAGAAAATACAAAAAACAAAGTAACAAATCGTTAAATAAAAACAACAGTAAGTGACAGGAATGTTACAAAAGCAAAACAGTCAATCATAAAAATGCAACAAATATCAAAAACATAACAGCAAATGGCTACAACACAACAACAAATCACAAAATAATATCACGTTAAAGAAAGTAAAGAAGAAAAACTCGCAGAAACTGCAAAAGACAACAAATCACTAATCGCAACAAAAACAAAAACAAAACAACAGATAAAGCAACCGATCAGGGGTCCGTTCTTCATACGTCGCTAACTCAGTTAGCTGGATTTGATTGTTGTGGATTTGTCCTGATCTTGGATTGTTTCGTTCTTCGATGCTCATCTCGCATTTGCTGTCATAGCAACATGTCCGTAAGCTTGAACCTGCTCGGTAGCAGCTTTATTTCATGTAAACAGGATTTAGGCTCCTGGTGGGTTATGATTGGTTGAAATGGCGACGTCACATCTGATTGGTTAAAGAGTACGACTGACGCAGACTGACTCACGTGGGAAAAGAAAAGTATCTTGCATATATATATATATATATATATATAGGGGTTAGGTTATATATATGGATTGCCCCGCCCCCCCCCCACACATAATCGCTATCAAATATTATATTAGAACATAAATTCTCAGGTTTATTATTATCAAATATGATATTACTGTTATAATAAACCCTAGGCATGAGACAGCTGTCAAGACCATTAATACAAATTCTTGTATAATGTTAATTTTGTAACATTTATTTTTCAGGGGTTTGTCATGAATATGCAAATAAATATTTATATATAAAAACATATATATTTTTTATAATGAAAAATTGGACAAAACTACTTTTATTATAAAATAAACAATATAAAAGTATACATGTATTTAAAAAAAATTATTAATATTAGATTTTTTTCATATACAACATATATATTTTTCGTATTGTTTATTTTACTTTATTGTCTCATGTAATTTGTAATTTGTAAACCATTATAACCTATGAATTTATGTTCTAATATAATATTTAATAGCGATTATGTTGGGGGGAATACACGGGAGGGGGCATTTCAGCGCATAACAGGTGTTACAAAAATAAATTCAGCCGCTCTTTTGTCATTTCATCAACCAATCAAAGGCCTTGTGATCAGTGTTTCTACTGTCGATGCATTTCGTCTTTTAAACCAACGCACGAACTCACAATAATCCTAGACAACTCAATCCAGCTTCACTAATCATCAACAACAGGTGGCTCGAAGAACCAACTTAGCCAGGTCTTAATCAGCACGATGATCTCATGTTAGATGTGTCTGTTCATCTCGGATGTGTAAAGCGACGTACGAATAACGGACCCCAGAAAAGCACAACAAGAAACCAAACAATAACAACAGGACATTTTAGAACCACATCAACAATGTCAAAAACACACACACAAAAACAGCAAACAACTAAAAAACACAAATGACAAAAAAAAAAAAAAACACTACAGACACCCCCCCCACAAAATTACAAACAAAACAAAGAAAGAAACAATATAAAAAGAAATAAAATAAATAAACAACAACAATGAGCTCACTCATTCATCGCCTAAGCCACCTTTATGAGACTTACGGCATGAGGCGGGGTACACACTGGACACGGTGCTAATCCATCACAGAGCACACACACACACACACACACACACACACACACACACACACACACACACACACACACAAACACTCATTCGCACAGTATGGGCAATTCTGCATGTCTTTGGACAGTCTTTCAGGTATCTTTAATGGTAATTAAACACACTGATAACAGGGATGGTGAAAGGTATTTACACAGAACGCTGCAATGTTTCACCTGTACTCTAAAAGTGTTTATTGTTCATCTATTTTATTTATTTATTTATTTATTTATTTATTTATTTATTTATATTTTTCTCATTTTTATTGGAGTGACAGAGTACCAGATTATAGCTGGCTTTCAGAGAGACATTTTGGAACGAATCCTTGAGCTGTGACATCTTTCATCGAGTTTGTTTATTCGTCTATTATTTATTTATTTCCTTTAAACAATTTAGTTTCGAAAACCGACTCGATAATCAAGATTTCTTCCAGGAGATTAAGGCTGAATGTAGCGGTAAGTGAGAGTGTCTGTAGTTTTTGTTCCCCTCATATGTTGTCCCCTCTGTTACTGCATCCTGGCACTTGAGCCAGTGGAACAAAACTCACGCACATTTCCTGTAGTTTGTCCTTCTACAACATGAGAAAGCTTTGTGATGAACTGTAACGACCTTGTGATAATGCTAAGAGAGAAAACGCTAGAGAACAAAACATTAGAGAGTTTTTCTCAGCACTCAAGAAGAAGAAGAAGAATTAATCTCTCGCACAGCGATAATACTCGTGGCATCTCTAGATCAGAGGGAGTAAAGAACCTTCCTCAAGAGTCCAGCAGTGTCACCATGGCCCTCTGATCAGATCGTTGTTGAAGGTGGCGCAGATGTTAGAGCAATAGGTTACTGATCAGGGCCCGGTTTCTCGAAAGCTTCTTATCTCTAAGTAGTTCTTAAGTCGTACCTTAACCTCTCTCTTAACTTTATGGCGCATTTCTCGAAACGTTCTTACGCTAAGTATCTCTTAGCTAAGTCAGACGTTCGTAAGGTTGGTCTGGAGCAACCTTAACTCATACTTAGCGTAGTTTCAGCTCAAGACGCTAGTCGCCGCCACTGAGCAGCAGTCTTTATAAAGCAGCGGTGTATGCAAACACATTATGGCACGTTATCAAAGTCGTATTAATGATGGAATATACTGTAGACCTGTTTAAGAATATTATTTTATTTGATATCAGAACTAATAGAGTGCCTTTTAATTAGCCTATTTCATAATGTGACTAATGCATTAAAATTGCCAATCACTATTAATATTAAACAGGTGGCGAACAATTAGGCAGCGATACAGCGTGGTGTTGTGTTAAACTGAAGACGGCGCGGTCCGTGGAGCCGTGTGGGTCATGTACATTTTTCCTTTAGACAAAACTTCAGCCCTTTTCATATTTTCCCCATGGTCGTTATTAAAAAATATATAAAATAAACGTTTTGCCTTTCAAGGCAACAGATTATGGAGCTTCTTGAGCTGCTCAGACCTGCGCGTGCCAGACCAACGCGTCGTACTTACTGTACTTACTGTACTGTACTGTACTGTACACTCCCCGTCCCGATGTCCAGCTGCTCGCTGCTTTTTGTTTAAAATATGTTTCATTGCTCATTAGCCATTATCCATGACTTTATGGGTTTTTCTTTTGACACGTTTTATTTTTATGAAATTTGATTTAGTTAAATGAGAAAATAACCTTGGGAGTTTCAAACCCCGCATCCATTCATGTTTCTGTGTGATTGTAATGTTTAATACCCCTACAGTATTCACTTATGCGGTTTGACTCGCTGTGAGATGCGGTGTGTTATACCCCTATCTCACCTGCACGGGCTCGCGCTGTGGCCGTAGGCTTGATCATGATTCACCCCGAGTTTTTGCGCTGTGATTACGTTTTCATCTTTCCGCGTGAAAAATTCAACGTTTAATTTTTTGCTGGTCCTCACGGTAGCTTGCAGACTTTGCAGAACGTCGTGGAACGTGAAAGGAACGTGGTGGGCAATCACGGCAGCTCACGGAGATGAGTCCGGCCACACAGGTGAGAGAGGGGTATTAGGCACCGTGATTTGCCTCGCATGACCGGCGCCCGACGGTCCGCGAAGATCTGCCAGGTCCGCGAGCTTCCGCATGTTTATTTTTTTTGCGTGGTAAAATGGAAACGTAATAACAGCACAAAAACTCGCGCTGAATCATAATGAACCACACTTACGGCCCCGCGTAGGTGAGATAGAGGTATTAAACCTCCACCCTGTCATCTCATCGTATTCATTCCATAAGTGCGCTATACAACCCCAACAACTGACACTTCACATTGTTTCTGAAGCTGGTGAAGAGTGTTATCAGCTGTTTGTCCATCAACTATGATTGTAAAACCCGGTTCGTTTCACGGCCCATGTTACATGAAAATATTATTTATTATATTAATTAATATTAATTTATATATTTGTCTATTATGACATGTTATTGTTAAGTTAACCCATGTTGAAATAAACGCTATTAAAAGAATTTAGTGCAATGTTTAATTTGCATAGAAAGTGCCGTCTTTCTTAACACTGTCATGCAAAAGGAGTCAAAAATCGATTCCAGAGCCACCGATGTCCGCTAATTCAGGACCTTCACTGTAGACAGCGCCGCGTAACGTCGGACGTAAGAGGCAGCGACTTAAGAAGACTCCTAAGAGACAGTTCGAGAAATACACTTAGAAAAGTTATCACTTAACGTAAGATATATCTTAAGAGTCTTCTTAGCGCGCAAATAGTGTGCGTTATCGAGAAACCGGGCCCAGAAGGTTCAAGTCCCAGCACTGCTAAGCTGCCACTGTTGGCCTCTTGAGCCACGTCCTCAACCCCCTCTGCTGTGTCATGGCTGACCCTGCACTCCAATTTTCTAACAAGGTAGGAAATTAGAAGAAGCTAATTTTACCGTGCTGTAAAGTATGCAACAAATTCCTCCTCTTCTTCTTCTTGAGCCACTGCACCACTAATACCAACAGCAACAAAAACTTTCACAGCATGGTTGCAGCAGATGCTATCAAACTAATGACTTTAAGTCCCAAGATCTTCATAGCCACATTTTTATAGTGTTCCAGCCACTAGGATACCACGAGTCTACATGAAGCGATGCACCATCATGCATAGCATCCACTGTACAAGCCTCTGGAGACAGTGTTATGATCTGGGGTTGATCAGTTGCTCAGGTCACAACAATGCTAAATGCAATCCAACAATATACTGTAGAGTATAACAGCATGTGATGTTTTTTGTCCTGGTACAGTAGTTTACAGTATGTACGTATACTGACTATTACAGTACAGTACAGAGAAGACCTGTGAGATGTGAAGGAGCAAGAGGCCATTATAATGAAGATAGTGTTGGTCAAATAAAAAAAAACAAGAGAAGAAATTATTAAAGATCAGGATATACACTAATGAGATACAAGTATTTGGGTAAACCTGTTAATTATTGAATTCAGGTGTTTCGATCAGGCACACTTTCCCCAGTGAAGGACAATCTTAATGCTTCAGCATAACAAGACATCTTGGACAGTGATCTGCTTTTTGTTAATTTTTTGCCATCAGTTTGATGGTCCTTTTCTATTCCAACATGACTGTGTCCCAGTGCACAAAGCAAGGACTATAAAGACATGGTTTAATGAGTTCGGTGTGGAAGAACTTGACAGGCCCGAACACAGAGCCCTGACCTCTACCCCATCGAGCACCTTTGGGATGAACTGGAACGGAAATTGTGATTCGGGCCTTCTCGTCCAACATCAGTGTCTGACCTCATAAATGTTTTACAGAATGAATGGACACGAATTCCCACAGAAAAACTCCAACATCTTGTGGACGGCCTTCCAACTGGGGGGCCGACTCTCCATTGGAAAACCTTTTGCACCATCATTTGCTTGGTCACTTAAATGAGTGATGTGCTCATTGGGTTACATTATCTTACGTAATCTCTTTATAAGTCTACACAAACATGTATAAACGATTGTTAGGATGGAGGTAGATGTTGCCAACTGACTGGGAACATTCACGTTACAAGCCACATCATTCAAATCAGATTTTTTTGGTCAGATCAGATTTGCATGTCATGACGGTTCCCATTAATAAGTCCACGAGACTTTAATCTGCCTCGATTGGTGATGCGTCCGTCCGCTGAAATGGCAAAGGTGTGCAAATGGATGCGTCTTTGCACACGGTGTCCAGGTTAAAACACATCATATTTGTGTGAACACTCATTTATTTTAAACGATCGACGCTATTTTAGCTAAATTAACCTGGGATTTTTCTCTGGAAGACTGCAAGTAGTTAGTCGCTGTATTTGTTGAGGTCCAGAAGGAGGAAGAAATCCAAATGGCAGATGTTTTAGCAGCTGTTGCCAGCACTGCCATGAAATCCCCGAAAAACTTCAATGAAATCTGATCCGCCCATCCTCATTCGAGTCACATGACCACGTATTGCATATGTATCCAATCTAGGGCAGCATATGAAATGGCTGATCTCAAAAACATCAGATTTGTGCATTCAGACAGATTGAAAAAATTGGAATTGAGTCACTTCAGGCAAATAATAAAAATTTATTTGAATTTGAGTCCACTATGAGAGTACTACACTGATCAACCATGACATTATGCCCACCCGCAAAATATTAAGTAGGTCCCCTCTTTTGCCACCATAACAGTGACGCACTGTGTGTTCTTCTATTGGATTCGACTACACAGTTCAGCCTTAGGTCCCCATGTGCATCAGTGCAACCGTGACCTTGTCACAAGGTCACTGGTTTTCCTTTCTTTGATCACTTTTGATATGTCCTGACCACTGCAGACCAGGAACATCCCACGAGACCTGCAGTTTTGGAGTTGCTTTGACCCAGACGTCTAGCCATCACAATCTGGTCCTTCTCACAGTAGCTACTGTATATTTCCAATATCTCGTTATCATGGCAGCTGGCACTGGGTGGGATATATTAGACAGCAACCTTTTTTCCTGAAGTTGATGTGTTGGAAGCAGGAAAAATGGGCGAGAATGAGGTCGACAAGGGTCAGACTGTGATGGCTAGACGACCACATACAGTATGCACATGATGGACAATTACTGTAGGTCAAAAATCATATAGCATCATATAACCTTATGAACCTTGCTCTTAGCCATTCAAAGCCTTTATTAGTAATATTCATATTATAGGTATGCAGAAAACCCTTCCCATGCACCACATCAAAATAAATCCCATCTCATTTCCCATCCTTGTACCTCGCGCAGTGCTGCTGGTGCAAATTCTCTGTCTTTTGCCTCCATGTTTCCTGTCAGCCAGCCTCTAAATGTTATTTCCTTTCAGACACAGTTGACCGAACAGGATTTACCTTGTCTAGGACTGTGTGTGTGTGTGTGTGTGTGTGTGTGTGTGTGGTGTGTGAAGTAGACAGTGGTGTCAATGAGATGAGTGTTGAGAGCCGTGCTGCGGGTGTTTGATAGCTGTGTGTTTGAGCATGCTGTGAAGTGACACACTGTCTCTCAGCATCTTTGCCATCATCGATCATCTCACACACACACGCACACACACACACATACACACACACACAGACTCGCCTTTTCCCTGGATTTATAATTCGCTGACTGCTTCGCGTTTGAGGTGGTCCTAATGTAACAGCGTAAAATATGTAAAAAAAAAAAAAAAAAAAAAAAAAAAAATATATATATATATATATATATATATATATATATATATATATATATATATAAAATCAACTGATTTTGGAAGCTGACTGCTGGTTTATTAGGCTCACCTGTCGGGTACTGTAACTCATAACCTTGTACACAAATGAAGAGCTTTCACTTCAAGATGTGCGAAATAAATAAAACAATCTGTCTGGCATGCTAATCTGGGAAAATTATCAAAGAGTCGATAAAAACTGAATGTTTTCTACACCAGCATGTCTTCATAGTTTAGAGTTTTAGTTTATACTTCAGAAACTTGCAAAATGTTGCAATGTTAAAAATGACATAATACAAAAATTTGTCCTTTTAATCCATGAATTGTTACATTGTTATATGTTGCGAAACATTTATACAGAAATGGCAACATATTAATACGTTTTTAAAACATCAGCACCAATGGCCATTCTACATTCAATACACACACACACACACACACACACACAGTAGTGTACACTACCTCATTTGTAATGTAATGACAAAAAAAAGACAAAAATGAAAACCAGACAAACTGTGACGCAGGAAGAGTAACAACCTGAGAAAACCCCTGGAACATCATGATGTTGATAATGTTGTTATATAAGCCATGAAAAACCACCAAAGAACTTGACGGTGTGTGTGTGTGTGTGTGTTTGTGTGTTAAATAGTCCATCATGTCTTTATTTTCGCCAAGATAAATTCCCCTAATTATAGAACACATCCTGGAGCGTTGTTTTTGAAACATTTTCCCACACGGATGTTGTCAGTAATTCAATGGTGCAGCCACTCCATCATGAGACAGCGGTGAAAGTGTGACACGCTGATTTATTTCAAATCAAAACACCGGCTGTGTGTGTGATGACCCAGGACCAGGCTAATGCAAAGGCAGCATGTGTACGTTGGAAGACATGTTCTGTACAGTAAGTATATTAATGACTGTTTTTGTTTAAAAAAAAATTTTGTTGATTCATTATGAGAAACTATTCTCTCTTAACAAGTCTTTTTGATCTTTAAATTAATCTTCATGTCCTAACATGTCCTTCAAAATCCGGATTGCAGCTTTGCAATCTAAATCTGAAGCAGGAAATAGAATCTCATAAAACACTGATCAGTCACAACACTAACGCCTCTGCCAGGTGAATTTAATAGCACGCTCACTCATTCCTTATATCGCTTTTCCTGTCCAGGGTCACATAAGGACTGGAGCCTATCCAAGGGTACAGGGTAAAGACACGGAACTCCCTGGACAGGGTGGCAGATCTTTTGCAAGACACAGAAACGCACCTAAATAGTCACTCACTCAGTACTGGCAAAGTGGAAATGCTAATTTGACTACAAACCACGAGGAGAACATGCACACAGACCCGAGGTGGGAATCAAACCCTCGACCCTGGCGGTGCGAGGTCACAGTCCTAATCACTACACCACCATGCCACCTGAATGGAATAACACCGATAACCATCAAGTATATACCAGTGAACTGGTGACAAGGTCATGGGCACCAAAGGGTCACCCATGCTCACGAGGACCAAATGCCAGCCTGTCTGGTGAAAAAGTCCATAGCACCTGCTAGAAAGGCACCAGAACACCCAGTGCACCACAGTCCACTCCGAACTCAATGCAATCTTTGGGATCAGGTCACAACCCGCAACCCGCAGCACCCAAAAGGAATCCGATAACATCCTGATGCCAGACCCTGCAGTAGAGACCTGCACTCCCGCGGGAGTACCATGGGACTCGCGGAACCGGCGCGGGACAAGATCTAATGGGTGAATGCGGGTGCGGGCGGTAAGGTCCTCATATATGTGCGGGTTGCGGGAGAATAAAATGAATCGCGGGACTCCTGCAAAATGGAATTATCTTAAAATGAATTTATTGAAAACAAATACTATACTAT
Organism: Channallabes apus; assembly: GCA_030522415.1. Lineage (NCBI taxonomy): Eukaryota > Metazoa > Chordata > Actinopteri > Siluriformes > Clariidae > Channallabes > Channallabes apus. The sequence goes on along the minus strand of CM060126.1, from coordinate 1,921,437 downwards.
TTATCTATTGCACAAATGCAACAAGAATGACTAAATTAAAATAAAAACAATTTACAGACGCAAGGTCGGAACTTATTTTTATTTATTGAGGAATAAGGATGAACTTATGTTCAGTGTTTGGAAGTTGCTGAAGGCAAAAAATCCTAACGTTCTGAAGCAGTATTCGGCCAAATACTTTTTTTTTGTTTCACCACTTGAGAAATCAACGTTTATTATTATTTTGTTTCATTGCAAAATTATTAACCTATTTCTAACAGTATTTCATCATTTCATTTAGTCAAACGCATTCATTCATTCATTCATTCATTCATTTTCAATACCGCTTAATCTTGTGTTCAGGGTCGCGGGGGACCTGGAGCCTATCCCAGGAGACTTCGGCCACTAGGCGGGGTACACCCTGGACAGGGTGCCAATCCATCGCAGGGCACATACACACACTCACACACCCAATCACACACTACGGGCAATTTAGGAACGGCAATTAGCCTAACCTGCATGTCTTTGGACTGTGGGAGGAAACCGGAGAACCCGGAGGAAACCCACCAAGCACGGGGAGAACATGCAAACTCCATGCACACAGAGACGGGAATCGAGCCTGGCCGGGGAATCGAACCCAGACCCTTGAGGTGCAAGGCGACAGTGCTAACCACTACACCACCGCGCCGCCTAGTCAAACGCAAGTAAGACGTAACATTTATTTTCCGTTTCTTTTTTTATATATACACTCAAAAGGGAAACAGTTGAAACAAATAACAGAGTAGCAGGAAGAAGCAGTAAAATATATTATTAAATATTATTTTATTAAAAATAAAATCCGTCCCGCGCAGCTCTCTACCCTGCAGCACACCTTTCAGAGCCTCACCATGAGGAGCAACATGCCCACCCCACTGGCACAAGGGGAGCCTACACAAGACTGGGCTGAACGTTTTGCACTTTAATGTTGTAGTTGATCAGTGTATATAAAAAAATTATAAAAAACTGCACAGGTCTCAAAATGCTGTAAGTAAAAAACTTTTTCTGTATGATATGAATGATAATTCATTATAAACACTACATTTATATACATTTATTATACACACAGCTATAAACTATAATAGCTATTCATAAATCCATCCATCCATCTAGGAACCTCCAACCCAACTAGGGACCGTGGGGGCCAATGGTGATGACTATTATATTTATTCCTATTTTACAACCGTAGTAGGACCTCTGGTCAACATTCACATGCCCATGCACTACTGCAACGCCAATCTGCATGCCTTTGAATTGAGGAAACTGGAGTACCCGGAGGAAACCCACCAAGCACGGGGAAAACATGCAAACTCCATACACACAGACCTCATGGCAGGAATCAAACCTCGACCATGGAGAACAGAAAGTGTTCCCGGGAAAAAACAACAACAATATTTTCGTAAGTTGAAATTAATCCAGATATTTCCCTGTGGCCATGTTTTTTATTCATAATCTTCCCGGTGATGATGATGATTAGTCCAAGTGAACTGCAACATGGATCAGTAGCGTAATTTATTTTCAGTGTGTACCGAGGCAGAAAATCTTTAGCCCGCTATATTACTTCTCCTAAACCTTATTAAGACACGCATATTTCAGAGTTATTTTGTCCATTATTACACAGAAGCGCACAGTCCTGATTAAGTCTCTCTGTCTTATAAGAACGCCGTCTTTGTTAGCGGCTCATTTAGACTTAAAGGCTTTGGGTAAGTGGGAAGAAAATGCTAATGTGCAAAGAGAACCGAAATGCTAATATTTGATGAGTAATAATAAATGAAGGCGATATTGTGTGCCCTTTTAATGATTTATGGTGTTCACTGTTGTGATTTGGGTTTTCTTCTTCTGCCTTCCGGAGTGTACTTACAGGGGCGTATTCAGTCACTGAGATTAAATCCTGTGAACAAGTGTAACAGTGTAGAACGAGACAGTCGTATCACTGGAGCATTTATATTACAGCCGTGCTCAAAAGTTTTGAGAATGACACGAATATTAATTTTCACAAAGTCTGCGGCTTCAGTGTTTTTAGATCTTTGTGTCAGATGTTCCTCTACTGAAGTATAATTACTGTACAAGCATTTCATAAGTGTCAAGGCTTTTATTGACAAATTACATTACGTTTATACAGAGAGTCAGTCTGCAATTCACCCTGCCATGCTGTTAATCAACTTCTGAGCCACACCCTGACTAATGGCGCAGCCCATTCTTACATAATCATCGCTTGGAATTTGTGGGATTTTGTTTGTCCACCTGCCTTTTTATGATTGACCACAAGTTCTTACTGGGATTAAGGTCTGAGAAGTGAGCGCTACCGCGTTGTACCCTGTGTCATGCCAGCTGAGACCATTCATGAGAAAAACTACTTTTCAGCCAAGGGAGTGGGCTCACTCACAATTTTGTCTAAGAACACAGCCATGACTAAAGAATGGTACAAAACATTCTCAGAGAGAATTTCTCCATCCATGAAGAGTTTGGTGATGAACAGTGCCTTTTCCAGCATGATGGAGCTCCTCGCCATAAGGCAAAAGTGATCACTAAATGGCTTGGGGAGCAAAACATTAAAACTTTGGGTCCAAGGCCAGGAAAATCTGCAGACCTTAATCCCATTGAGAACTTGTGGTAAATTCTTGTAATTATACTTCAGTTTACCATAGTAACATCTTCCAGACCTCGGCAGTACTGGACATTTTCATGTTACTTTCATGTGACCTTAAAGCAGACGTTTTTAAGCAACACGTGTAAGAAGGTTGTGAATGTTTTTTATGTTAGTTTTTATGTTCAGATAGATACTTGATTAGCCAGATATTTGACTCAATGAGGTGATCAGAACTGATAGCATTAAATGTTTAGAATTTTCTGCAGAATTAAAGCTATTAATTATTAAAATAGCAAAGCAGAGCTGCTGATATCAGGGGTGTTTTACTCTAACAGCTAGCATCAGCCAAAATGACTTAAGATGTTTGAACATTAGACAGGTTACCCTTTAGCTACAGTTTCTTAACAAACCATCTGATTGAGCTCTTTCTGTATTTGGTATTCTTTTTGAGATTTCTCATCCATAGTTGCAGAATGTTAGTTTTTCTTGTTAAGCATGAGTAACTAGTAGAAAGGCAGTTTTTCTAAGATAAAGTTTGTACTAATCATGTATATTTACATTATATACAATAAGCATGCTGCACAAAAAAGAGAGATAACCTCTAATTCACCTAATTAACTCAAATTCCACTAGTTTTGAAAAGGTAGTTTCAGTGTACTGTACTTAGCACTGTTTTCATTGTAGCTTTAAATGTTTTATCAAAATCCTTTAATATAGCTAGGTGCTTCATCGAAAGCTTTTAGTGCAGGTAGCAGCTTTATCGAAAATGTTTAATGCAGCTAACGTCTTTATAGAATGCTTTTACTGCAGCTAACTGCTTTATCAAAAATGTTTAGTGTAGCTAGCTGCTTTATTGAAAGGATTTTAGTGTAGTTAGTGTCTTTATCGAACACTTTTAGCGTAGTTAGCTGTTTTATTGAAAGCGTTTAGTGTAGCTAGCTGCTTTATCGAACACTTTGAGTGTAGCTAGCTGCTTTATCTAAAGTGTGTAGTGTAGCTAGCTGCTTTATCGAACACTTTTAGTGTAGCTAGCTGCTTTATCGAACACTTTTAGCGTAGCTAGCTGTTTTATTGAAAGCGTTTAGCGTAGCTAGCTGCTTTATTGAACACGTTTAGTGTAGCTAGCTGCTTTATCTAAAGTGTTTAGTGTAGCTAGCTGCTTTATCGAACACTTTTAGTGTAGCTAGCTGCTTTATCGAACACTTTTAGCATAGCTAGCTGCTTTATCGACCACTTTTAGTGTAGCTAGCTGTTTTATTGAAAGCGTTTAGTGTAGCTAGCTGCTTTATCTAAAGTGTTTAGTGTAGCTAGCTGCTTTATCGAACACTTTTAGTGTAGCTAGCTGCTTTATCGAACACTTTTAGCGTAGCTAGCTGTTTTATTGAAAGCGTTTAGCGTAGCTAGCTGCTTTATTGAACACGTTTAGTGTAGCTAGCTGCTTTATCTAAAGTGTTTAGTGTAGCTAGCTGCTTTATCGAACACTTTTAGTGTAGCTAGCTGCTTTATCGAACACTTTTAGCATAGCTAGCTGCTTTATCGACCACTTTTAGTGTAGCTAGCTGTTTTATTGAAAGCGTTTAGTGTAGCTACTGTAGCTGCTTTATCGAACACTTTTAGTGTAGCTAGCTGCTTTATCGAACACTTTTAGTGTAGCTAGCTGCTTTATCGAACACTTTTAGCAGAGCTAGCTGCTTTATCGAACACTTTTAGTGTAGCTAGCTGTTTTATTGAAAGCGTTTAGTGTAGCTACTGTAGCTGCTTTATCAAACACTTTTAGTGTAGCTAGCTGTTTTATCGAACACTTTTAGCAGAGCTAGCTGCTTTATCGAACACTTTTAGCAGAGCTAGCTGCTTTATCTAAAGTGTTTAGTGTAGCTAGCTGCTTTATCGAACACTTTTAGTGTAGCTAGCTGCTTTATCGAAGACTTTTAGCATAGCTAGCTGTTTTATCGAACACTTTTAGCAGAGCTAGCTGCTTTATCGAACACTTTTAGCAGAGCTAGCTGCTTTATCTAAAGTGTTTAGTGTAGCTAGCTGCTTTATCGAACACTTTTAGTGTAGCTAGCTGCTTTATCGAAGACTTTTAGCATAGCTAGCTGCTTTATCGAACACTTTTAGTATAGCTAGCTGCTTTATCTAAAGTGTTTAGTGTAGCTAGCTGCTTTACCGAACACTTTTAGTGTAGCTAGCTGCTTTATCGAACACTTTTAGTGTACCTAGCTGCTTTATCGAACACTTTTAGTGTAGCTAGCTGCTTTATCTAAAGTGTTTAGTGTAGCTAGCTGCTTTACCGAACACTTTTAGTGTAGCTAGCTGCTTTATCGAACACTTTTAGTGTACCTAGCTGCTTTATCGAACACTTTTAGTGTAGCTAGCTGCTTTATTGAAAGCGTTTAGTGTAGCTAGCTGCTTTATCGAACACTTTTAGTGTAGCTAGCTGCTTTATCTAAAGTGTTTAGTGTAGCTAGCTGCTTTACCGAACACTTTTAGTGTAGCTAGCTGCTTTATCGAACACTTTTAGTGTAGCTAGCTGCTTTATCGAACACTTTTAGTGTAGTTAGCTGCTTTATCGAACACTTTTACCATAGCTAGCTGCTTTATCGAACACTTTTAGCGTAGCTAGCTGTTTTATTGAAAGCGTTTAGTGTAGCTAGCTGCTTTATCGAACACGTTTAGTGTAGCTAGCTGCTTTATCGAACACGTTTAGTGTAGCTAGCTGCTTTATCTAAAGTGTTTAGTGTAGCTAGCTGCTTTATCGAACACTTTTAGTGTAGCTAGCTGCTTTATCGAACACTTTTAGCATAGCTAGCTGCTTTATCGAACACTTTTAGTGTAGCTAGCTGCTTTATCGAACACTTTTAGCGTAGCTAGCTGTTTTATTGAAAGTGTTTAGTGTAGCTAGCTGCTTTATCAAACACGTTTAGTGTAGCTAGCTGCTTTGTCGAACACTTTTAGTGTAGCTAGCTGCTTTATCGAACACTTTTAGTGTAGCTAGCTGCTTTATCGAACACTTTTAGTGTAGCTAGCTGCTTTATTGAAAGCGTTTAGTGTAGCTAGCTGCTTCATCGAACACTTTTAGTGTAGCTAGCTGCTTTATCGAACACTTCTAGCGTAGCTAGCTGTTTTATTGAACACTTTTAGTGTAGCTAGCTGCTTTATTGAACACGTTTAGTGTAGCTAGCTGCTTTATCTAAAGTGTTTAGTGTAGCTAGCTGCTTTATCGAACACTTTTAGTGTAGGTAGCTGCTTCATCAAAAAAATTTTGGTTAGCTACTGTAGCTGCTTTACTGAACGCTTTTAGTGTAGTTAGCTGCTTTATCAAACACTTTTAGTTTAGTTAGCTGCTTTATCGAACACTTTTACCATAGCTAGCTGCTTTATCGAACACTTTTAGCGTAGCTAGCTGTTTTATTGAAAGCGTTTAGTGTAGCTAGCTGCTTTATCGAACACGTTTAGTGTAGCTAGCTGCTTTATCGAACACTTTTAGTGTAGCTAGCTGCTTTATCGAACACTTTTAGCATAGCTAGCTGCTTTATCGAACACTTTTAGTGTAGCTAGCTGCTTTATCGAACACTTTTAGCGTAGCTAGCTGTTTTATTGAAAGTGTTTAGTGTAGCTAGCTGCTTTATCAAACACTTTTAGTGTAGCTAGCTGTTTTATTGAACACTTTTAGTGTAGCTAGCTGCTTTATTGAACACGTTTAGTGTAGCTAGCTGCTTTATCTAAAGTGTTTAGTGTAGCTAGCTGCTTTATCGAACACTTTTAGTGTAGGTAGCTGCTTCATCAAAAAAAATTTGGTTAGCTACTGTAGCTGCTTTACTGAACGCTTTTAGTGTAGTTAGCTGCTTTATCAAACACTTTTAGTTTAGTTAGCTGCTTTATCGAACACTTTTAGTGTAGCTAGCTGCTTTATCGAAAGTGTTTAATGTAGCTAGGTGCTTCATCAAAAAATTTTCGGTTAGCTACTGTACAGTAGCTGCTTTACTGAACGCTTTTAGTGTAGCTAGCTGCTTTCTCAAAATCGTTCAGTGCAACTAGCTGCATACTTTGAGCTCTGAAGAGCTCTATCTTTCAGAGACTGCCAGTTTCATGTCCAGGTGGAGCTGCAGCTGTCCATAGCTGGGGGAGCAGACTGGAGAGCAGCAGTTAGAAAAGACGCAGTTGGCTGGTGTCATGCAATTCGGAGGAAGCAAGTGACAGTTTTCACCTTTGCTAGTTGGTAGTTGCTACTGTGATGCAAGAGCGCATTAACACAATGACTGGTAGGAAACGGCTATGACAAAATTAGTTAGAAAATCCCTAGAGAAACATATCTTGGATGTAGTTCATTAGCCTGATTAGATATGAATAAATAAATAAATAAAGCTGTCACAGGGTCTATAGACACTGAACTCAACACTCAATTGGCACAACACAAAGAGATGTTCTACAGTACCTTACCGGCGGTTCACAAGAGTACTGTATGACAAAACATGACAGATATGCCATGATGCCCGCACTGACTGCTCCAAAAAAAATAAGCAAGAAGATATAAAGTGCTGAACGTAAGGATCTGACTATTTATCTTACACAGTGTGCATTAGAAGAAGATGAAGTGTCAGTGAGAGAGTTTGTATTACTGGTTCTTGATGAATTGTAGCCAAGGACACGCAGATAAAACAGGAATTGGGTCCTAACCTCGAATGAACAAATACACCGCTATCGCTGTTGGCCGAAGGAAACAATACAGCAACAGAATTGCAGCTGAACCCCGTAAAAATCGAAAGAAATGTCAGCAAATGATTTATTAAATGTTTACTCTGAGCTCTATTTTTTTCCTCATAAACTCACCCTACCTATAAAAGATGAATGCTAAAAGGAATAAAAGTCTGAGGTTTTTGCTATCATCAATAAAGCATGACTGGCTGTGGGTGGACATCAGCAGAGATGGAGTTGTCTGTCTGTATCGCTGTAAAAGACAACAGCGGTGACTTGATGGATCACTCGGAATATTAAACAATATTGCTATCAAAATCATGATGGCATCTCGGAGAGAGATATCTTTCAACTAGGGGCACTGGAGGCAAGAAAACAAGCAAATAAGCAACAAGAAGAACCTGATAGCACACAATAAAAAGTGCAAATCAGAATTCATGTTACTCATCAGTGAATTTAAAAGATGCAAGGAATATTCTTTAGATTTAGAAGCATAATTTTATTCTTGTTGTGCAATACCATATATTACCAATAGGGGCAGCATACCATGAGACACCTCAGTGTCATTAGCAACCTGAAAAAATGTCTGAAATAAAATTTTAGATTCACAGTGTACACGGATTACAACTGTAATGTATATAATATGAATGTAATTTGTGTGCAATGTGAATATATTATAACATTTCCATATCATATAAAAAGATGAACAGATTCTATTTAAATATCTGTGGATATGAACATGGCCGTAAGTGTCAGGATACATCTAGGATCGCATACATACTGTACTGTAGTAAGTATTTAAAATCATATACTGTTGGTTAAAATAAAATAACAAAATTATATATATTTTTTAAAGCTTTCTATAATTCCTTTAATGTTTATAAACGTAGTCTCCAGTGACGTTGCTCTGTAAGAGGCTGATTTTTTATGTAAATTATCTGACATCGTCGGGATGAAGTGGTTTGTGGTTAACTTTAAGAGCATGTGCGGTTAGAGTTTGCATAGCAGCTGTAACATAATGATACCAGGACCTCCTAATACTGTATTATGTTAGTTCCTAATAACGTGTCATGAAGCCTACTAGTGTGGTATGATGTTACTGTTGTTGCAGTGTTGAGAATTAACTCTCATCCAAAAAAATATCTGGTTAAAATTTTAAGGGAATAATCAGTTGACGTGTCCTTCTAGCTTCTATATACTTGTTATACTTACTAACTTGCACACAGACACATACTGTACAAACTCTAGTTTATTCTCTGTTTTTTTTCACAGGAGTAGAGGTTTTTAAGTCGAGTAAACACGTGTCAGGTCCATCTTTTGCTGCATCAAAAAAGCATGAGCCATTTGTATGTTCTATGGAAATCCAGAGAATCAAAAAACCAAGAAACGAGCCATAGGAAGTGGTGCAACACGATGATTAACCATGACATTTTGACCACCTGACTAATTTTCAGTATGTCCCCTCTTTTTGCCACCAGAACACTAATGCACTGTGTGTTCCGACTCCTTTCTTTTGGAACCAGCATTAACCTTTTCCGCAATTTGAGCTACAGTAGTTCTACTATTGGATCGGACCACATGGCCAGTCTTCACTGCCTCTGTGCCTTGGCAGCCCATGAGTCTGTCACCGGTCCACTGATTTTTCTTCCTTGGAGCACTTTTGGAAGGTCCTGACTACTGCAGTTTCAATTGTCTAGCCATCTCAATCAGGCCCTTGTCAAAGTCAAACAAATCCCTGTGGCTTCTCATGTTTTTCTGTTTCCAACGCAACAATTTCAGGGACAAAATGTTTACTTGCTGTCTAATATACTCATCCGCTTCCAGTTATGGTAACCGTTGTAACAAGGGCCAAATTGTTAGGGGTGATGTACAGTAATGGGTAAGAATAATTCCAAAACTGCAGCTCTTGTTGGATATTCCTATTCTACCAAAAGTGGCCCAAGAAAGAAAAAAGGGGGTAGAAAAACAGCCAAAGCTCTGATACATATGGGGAGCGTAATAGTCCGATGAACTACAGTATAGTCTGATCCAGTAGAAGCGCTACTGTAGTTCTAATTGGAAAAGTTCACCCAATCGAAGGAACATATCAGGAAACCCCATCTATCTGCATTAGATGGGTGCCAATACATTTTCCATTTCCCAATACATTTTGCTCAGTGATTTTGCAACTGCAGAAAGCAGCACTGAGAGTACAGAGAGAATGATCTACAGTATAGTCGTATTGTTGTGACAAGCGAACGTGTGCAAACCTCCAACGCATGCCATAAAAACTTTGCATTCACACCAGTGATAAAGAAAGTAAAGCCAAGAAAAAAAAAGCCTAAACAAAAAAGCAACTGCATTCATTTAGCTGTAGAGATAGAGCGGAGGAAATATTTTATCATCTATAGAGAGCACCTCAGCAAGGTCTAAGTGCATTCTTGTCATTTGTCTAAAAGAAAAGAAAATTGACGGCACTCGTGGGAGATTCATATTGCAAAAAATCATGCAACATAAGCAGCTTGAACACAACAACAGACAACAGGATGTCGTGAAAAAGAGTATCTTTTAGCAACAAAGCTTGTGTGGAAAATGAACAGCAGATCAGGTGCGTAGCAGATTGTTCAATCCAACGCAAAGATCTGAGCACTGATAGGAAAGTATTGAAGCGATTTGATGTCTTTAATGAATTTAAGTCCTTAAATCTGGAGCATGAAATCTGAGCATTGATTTTGTAAGTAAACTCGCATTTTGTATCACTGACATGAACTAAAAACTCAAACATCAAAATGTATTTACAGTAAGCCGTCTGGCTAACGTTTAATCTTAGTCTTAGTATTCTTGGGTTATCTTTAAAACCTGAACTTGTTACAGCAATAGAGAATGTTTAACGGCTGTGGTTCTGAAGAAACGGTGCCAACGAAGGTTCCTTCTTTAAATGTTCGTGCTATTCTTGGTATTTTTTGAGCTGTTTCACCACATCAGGTAACCAATTGTTTGATTTGGCACAGGTTTATATGCTGGATGTCCTTCCGGATGCAAACCTCTCTGGGCTTAGAACCAGCACTAATGTTAAATAAACAAAATCTCTTTTTTAACAAACAAACTGTCTTTATTCAGCAATTATACATATTTAATCCGAAACTGTGGAGGAGTAGTTACTTTAGATATTAGAACTGTGAATTCTTAGTGGACTGCGGGTTCAGTTCAATTTAATTCAATAGTACTAATCATCTTGAAGTTTAGAAATATTAGTAAAAGCTGCTAAAAATATTTAAGAAACATTGAAAAGCTTAGTATAACTTGTGTCGTTGATTGTTTAAAAGTCATGTCTTGTACAAAGCAAAAATCTTTGATCTCAAAGTGATACTTTCACAAAATTCGAGTATTTGTAGTAGAAGCAAGCGGTTTGTATTTTCTGCTAAAGTGGTGATATATTTTCAAGACATTCATCTAAATTTTAGAGCATATAAAGGTTGCAAGTTTACATAAATAACTGCCACTTCGATTCAATAAATCAAATCAACCTAAAAAAAAAAATAAAAAAAAAGATTGTAAATTGTACAATCAATTGAACATGCACAGGTCAGGATTAGAGATATATACTGTAGGAATGAAAATTCTAAACGTACGAGGAAATATATTTAGCACCTTCTATCCAAGCCACATTGTGCCGAATCTTTAGACTAACATACCACAATGTCGAGAATTTCACATTTGTGTTCACCAAGCCGTACAAACTCGTTTGGTTGTCGAGGAGACGAGTGCTGAGGTTTGTACTGGACCGACCTACTCATCCATGGACACACGCTACTGATCAGTGTTGTCTTAATTCCAGCTTTCTGACTTAATTTCCGGCTCATGATCATTCACGGTTTATTTCATTTAAGGATAGTAGCTGAGAAATTGACCTGTCAATCTTTGAATTGCTTAATTACAGATGCGGAGGTTATAATCTTCTCAAATTCTCACTAGCCCGATCTGGTTCAGCGTCTGTCCCAGTTTGTTCCATCACTTAAAATATCAGTGATTTGGCAGTGGTTGATAGATGATGACTGATGATCGATGGCTTCCCACCAAAACCACTCAATCACAGAATCCCTTTCAATTCCTCTCAGCTGGAGACTCGCTCGTAATAGCCGCTGCACAGAGAGAGCTCAAATTCTATTAAGTTTTTATAGCCAGAGATATTTCAATCCTGAGGCGCTGAAAGGTCTCGTTTTGGGATAAAGCACTAAATCATGGCAGAAGCCCATCCATTATCAAGAAATGCCACACTTGCATTGGTAGAGAATTGCAACTGGCAGGAACCTTCACATCATTGAGGATAGACAGCGGTATTTAACTATTGAACGGTAACGTTAGAATAGACTGATTTACTTTTATCATAAAGAGGTAAAAACAGAAATGAAGTTCACTAAGGGTAAGGGTTTAAAAAAGGATACAGAGTTTGGGTGACTTGGACTGGTCAGTCAACCTACTGTACAAAAATGTTTTGGGAGTTGAGAGATAACCAGAGAACCTGGAGAAACCCACTCTGGGAGAACGTATACAACTTGGGGTTTTAGTCAGGTTAGGAGTTTAAACCTTGCTGCCTTATTATGTTTTTGTAAAGTTAGCAGTATAAGGATGTTAGGTATTAGTAGTGTATTATCAACATATTAGACGTGTGTATGTTTTATTGTGTGAAATAAAATCAGGAAATGTATGAGGCCGTCTGCTGTACCGCACGCAAAGTGTGCTATTGGTTCAAGTTGATTTTCAAATTTCTCCTAAACTAAACCAAAACACTTTTCAAATATGTCAAGGATATTCAAACATGCTTTTGCTTTTACTACTTAGAAAAATTCTAGTTTGTAAGTTGTAAAACGGATCTCCTGCATCCACAGTTTCCCGTGTAGGCAGAGGTGTAAGCTACTGTAACTAATTGCGTTTATTAGTTTACTTGAGTATTTTTACTCTACCACATCCTACATCGAATATCTCTACTTTCTACTTCACTACATTTCTGCATGGCATTTCGTTAAATATCAAAGTGGTGTTTAGCATTTGAAGCGGAAATATTACCACCTGCTGGCTATTACATACAGGTACATAAATAAAAGAAAGTTCTTGTCTGTACATTTGTCAGTCTAGCTCTTTCAATGACGTCTTTACATTTCTTGGTATTTTCATCAAAAACCAGTTTCAGAAAAATTTCTGTCTGTCTGTCAGCTGATTTTGTCACACCATCACGCTAAACTGGCTGAATAGAATTTAATGAAACGTTGCCTGTCCTTTCGTATTTGCTTGAAGTTATAATTATAAAATCAAAATGTTGAGTAAAAGTTATAAGCAGTTTTTCTAGTTGTTCTAGTATCTAGTGCTTTTTCCTACAAGGTGAGTGTCTCTATACACCTACTGTAACTCGACAAAGCCAATCAACGTGATACAGTAGTTTAACCTATAAACACATACAGTACGTGGAAAAAAATTAAATGACTGTAATGCACATACAGTATAAGCTGTCAATATCCTCACCAAACAAAACCAAAAAATGGATGTAAATAAATTAAGGGAAGTTATGTGCCAAATGCTGATCAGCTTATTTTTTAGCTTTAACCTTTTAATTAAGTTCAGGGGTAGCTCAGTGGTTAAGGCATTGGACTACGGTTCGGAAGATCCCAGGTTCAAACCCCACAACCACCAAGTTGCCACTGTTGGGCCCTTGAGCAAGGCCCTTAACCCTCAACTGCTCAGATGTGTAATGAGATAAAAATGTAAGTCGCTCTGGATAAGAGCGTCTGCCAAATGCCTAAATGTAAAGGTAATTACTTCAACAGACTCTTCAACAACAGGTATTAACACTAGTTATGTGTAATTAGTGGATTTTTTCTTCCCTTGTAAAATGCTCAATCATGTAGGAGATCTTTGAAATCAGAAAACAGCAGAGTTAGGAAAGAGAGAGAGACTCTTTTGCTATACCAGCTCCTTTTTGATACTTACAGTACTTACATTCATATGTGAGCACTTTTGTACTTTTTTCTCAAGTAACTTCTACTTTAACTTGAATAATATTTTGCCTGGGGTACTGTATCTCAACTTTTGACTTACAGGATTTGTGTACTTTGTCGACCACTGCGTGTGTGTGGGTCATTGGCTTGGACTTGAGCCTGTGCCTTTAACATGGCAGAAACCTGACACGGAGTGACCAATGCCTGAGTGTTCAGGACACATATTCTAAAAGCCCTAAAAGATGTTACCATTATGGACATCTTCAGGACTCGTTTCACGCCTCCTCATACAAAAGTCATCTTTTTGGAGTAATTGGAGTGTTGAGGACCTCTTAAGGGATCCGGAGTTTTCGAGACTTTCTACAGATGACCTTCTCAGGGCCAGTCTGCGTACACGATCTGACCAACCACAATCCAGGGTTTAACAGCACCGTAGTATAACTTACTTTTTTTTTTTCTCTCTCTGTCGATTTGCCCTTTCAGTGTGTTCAGTGTTGCATCACATTAAATAGAACCAGCTCTAAATCACGGATGAGGAGTTGGTTTGCGTGTGTACTTTGCTCTTAGTGTATAGACTCAGCGCTCGGCTTTATTAAATCTAAAGGAGAGCTGAGAGGCGGCTGTAAATAGAAGCGTTTATGACTAACAGATCAAAGCTACCTGCAGGAAGCAGATGAAATGCTGCGGAGATTGCATCAGGGAGTCAGCGTGCCTGGACACACTTGAGTTTATCGGCGCTAATCCAGTTACCTCACATCGCGCTAACAAATTGTATCTGCCTCTGTGAGTCTTATGAAGTCGACAGAACAACCTGGATTTTCTTCTCCACATCAGTTCCACGTACAACAGAAAACCGGTCGAACCTCCGCGTTCCTGTCGCCGGATAATGTCATGTTACTTACCTCGACTGTGTAAACAATTGAAAGTGTGTGATACGTTTATTATATGAACTCTTTCACATATATCAGACATTACAGAGGTTATTGAATATCCCAGCTACTCAGATTAGCACAGAGAAAATACATCTAAAAGCATCAAAGTGCACTGTAGAAGATCCTCTCGCGGAAATGTAAAAGCTCAAATCCTCGCATTTGATGCACACTACAAAGCAACATAATAGCAAAGAGAGTGCTGAATGGAGCTCATCGTCTCAAACGTAGAACGTCTCAGCACAATAATACACCGAGATCAGACGAGAGAAGAAGCCAGGATTTCGTTCAAAATGGTGCCTTAAGGCTTGTCACAGTAATGAGTAAATCAGAGATATGTACAGTGTTTGCAATCCTCCAGAAGTCTTGCTAATCTTTTAGCGGAACAAAAAAACACAACCATGGTGTGAATTAAGGCTTGTTTTTGATAAAACAATAATGTTGCAAAGCACAGGCACCTCGAGACTCAAAAGCATGATCACCAATTTGACTGGTTAATTACCATTATACAAATTACAAAGTACTTCTTTTTCTCCATATACGTATTTGAACTTTTTTTTTTTTTTTTTTTACATATTTGAGCGAAGGTTCAGCATTATAGGGTAATGGAGTGACCAAATCAAACACCTTCCTCGAATAACTTTTCAGAACAATCCTGCAGTACCTATTATACCGTACCTACATTACTCTTCAGTTTCTCGCTCACAAGTTTGTTAGTTTTTTTCCCTATGTGCAATAAGTTCCAATTTCCTGTCTAATAAAAAAAAAAAAAAAAGAAAAACTCATAACTGTGGTCACATCAGATGTTTTTATTATAAACAATCTTTCAATGAATGCACATGGAAATATTCTAAGGAAAAGCTTGGAACGGAAGCAGTAGAGATCATCCTTGCCTTTGGTGGGTTATTTACAAGTTTCTCTTTGTCATTGACATGTCGCAGAGGTTAACACGTGAGGAGCGGATAGAAATTGTGTTGATGTCTGGTGAATGCAGTAACCGGGTCATTGCAGCAGTTTTCAATGCAAGATGTCCTACGAGACCACCCGTCTCCCATGCTACAGTTAACTAACAATAACTAATAATAATAAGTTAATAATAATTAATAATAAGTTACAATAACTCATGAAAGAATAAAGTTTCGTTAAAACCAAGCGCACCATTGTTCTTCTTGTGAAATTCCCAATAAGTTTGATATGTCACATGACCGTCTTCCTATTGAAAAAACAAAAGATGGATCCAAAATGGCCGACTTCAAAACGGCCACCATGGTCACCACCCATCTTGAAAAGTTTTCCCCCTCACATATACTAATGTGCCACAAACAGGAAGTTAATATCACCAACCATTCCCATTTTATTAAGGTGTATCCGTATAAATGGCTGACCCTGTATATACAGTGCTGTCCAAAACTTTAACACCCCCCATGTCTTCATATTTTGCTTCAAAAGAGCAAACTTTCTTGTTTTCTAATTAAGTCTTAAGAATAGTTCTCCAGGATTCCTATAGTAGATGGACTTTTTGTCTCTCATTTCCAGTCCACTCCCTGTACCTGAACAGTTTTAGAGGAATGTTTTGTGTTTGTTGAGCCACACAGTGAGACAAATGAATCACTAAAGCATAAAAAACATTCAAAGTGTGTGAATGCGTATGTTAATGTTGATCAGAGGTCCTACCTTAGTTGTAAAATGGGAATAAATACAATGGCCTCCACTTTACTGGAGGTCTCCACAGTCCCTAGTTGGACTCCAGAGGTTCCTGGATGGATGCATGGATGGAATAACTTCTCCATATAAGATAATAATAATAATCCTGCAACTGAGCAAAACCTTAAACCAGAAAGCAGTCCAAAAATGAAAAAAAAAAAAATCATAAGCACATCAGCATAAGTGCTCTAAGTAAAGATTTATATTCTCTTGTATTGAGATTGTATTTGCAACATTGTTTTGAAGTCATTCATTCGATGTTATGCCATTCGAGATTTCAAAAGCAACCTTGGTGCGATGTTATGTTCTGCTTGAACAACGTCGAACCTAATTATGACTGTATGACAATGCCATCCAACGTTAAGGTTCCTGCCGGAGCGCCTTGACAGTAGACCTTGCAGCAAGATTGACTTTCAGTCTATTACAAAGGAAGCGAACAAAGGAAAACACTAATAATGACCCATGGCAACATGACAAAAAATAAACAGCAGCCTGATCGTAAACGTGCATTCTACATGCTAATTTTCATTGAAGCGACTCTGTGGCACCATAATGAATCATTTTAATTAAAGATGCCTCTGCAATGTCACAAGAGCCTGCCTTAGCGTTGACACCTTCCCACTGCTCGAGTCAATCAGGTTTACACAGAAACATCAAGGCCATCTGTATAAGTCGCATAAGGAGGAAACTGTCATTGCACTCTTGTTTAGCATGTGTGTGTGTATGGGCTAATTCAGGCTAATTCAGGCTTAGCGTATATTTCATCATCAATCAGGATCTGTTAGACTGTCAATCAAGTTGCAAACCCTGTAAACATTTACGGCTAAAAATTAGAAGCAGGACCCACCAAGAATGCAAATTTATACATGGATTTATAATTTTAATCAATATGTAACATATGTTTGTTCATAAAATGGAAAGAAAGAATAAAAGAAAAAAGGAAACTTTGCATTATGAAATTTTCTAGAATCTAATTAACTTTTCAAAAATAATTTTTAATTAATAAACTACAGTGGAACTATAGATTACGAGCATAATTCGTTCCGGAAGTGGGCTCGTATTTGAAAACACTCGGAAATCAAAGAGATTATTTTATCATAAGAAATAATGGGAAATTCAAATGATTCATTCCACAGCCCAAAAAAATAAATACATAAAAATAATGTATACAAAATATAAAGTAAAAATAAAACAAATTAACCTGCAATTTAAATTAAAAAAAAGAAAAAAAAAAAGTAAAACTAAATCCTGACAGATAAATATTTCCGTTTATGCCTGCCTTAGGCACAGGCTGTGTCTGTCTGTGTGTGTGTGTGGGGGGGGGGGGGGGGGAGTGTTTGTGTATGTGTGTGTGAAGTAAGAGGAGGAATCAACCTCCCCCTTCTCATATTAAACAATAAACCTTACTCCTCTCTTATTTGAATTTAACACACACACACAAACGCACACACACACACACACACACACACATTAATGGAAAGACTGTTTTGTCGGGAAACTAGCAAGGAACATCGCAAAGGACACTCGTGTGAGCGCATACTAATGGAATCACTGGTGTAAAGATAAACAAACAAACAAACAAATTAACCTGCACCTTACCTTCGAAAAGAATCGCGACAGAGTGTGTGTGTGTGTGTGTGTGTCTTAAGCTGAGAGGGGGTGGGGGTGGGGGGTGTAAAAGCAAGAGTGTACCTGTATGTGTGAAGGGACATGGTGTCAAATTATGCGCGTGCACACATAACGACAGAGAGGGAGAAAATTTATCTTTAACCTCTCTAACGAGACTTTCTTTTGCTTTACATGCCGCGCACACACGTGTGTTATAAGAAACAGTACACGCACGCTGTACACACACGCATAAAGACACAAAACAAAATATGTTTTTTACGTGCCCACACACGTAGTCACAGTGTTATAGTAAACAGTACACGCATGCACGGATGTTGATTATACCAGTAAGAGATGAGCACTAAGACCCATCAGGGGAGACGATTACCCACAATTCTGCAGCGCAAGAGAGAGAAAAACCATTGGCTCAGTTGTGATCAGGTGACGCTCGGCGTCAAAACAAGAAGTGCATGCGTGATACATGATACTCGGTACTCCAAGACTTGTTCGTTTTCCAAGTCAAAATTTATTAATAATCTTTTTACTGTTTTTACCACGTTACTTGCAAACCAAGATTCCTCTGTATCATCTATTTATTTAAAAAGTAAATGTCCGTGTGAGTAATTTTTCATAGAACTAAACATTAAAGAGCGCAAAATAGAATGTCTAGTAAAGAAAATCCTTGAAGATTTGTTGATCGGAATTGAATTACAGTAGAACAAAGATACATACAAAGTTTAAACAAAAAAAAAATTTGCAGAAAGAAAGCTTCACATATTTTGTATTTTTTGTTTAATAAAAAGCAAGGAATTTTAATTCATAAATCACTTCAATGAACATAAAGGCAGGAAAACTACTTTTCTTCTATTCAAAGCCTGTACTTTGAACTATTTAACTTGAACTGTTTAAGCTTTTAAACTTTTAAAGCTTTAAGTCCAGACTCATTGAGACATGAACTCCACTAGATCTATGAAGGTGTGTGTGGTATCTAGCACCTGGACTATTGATCAGTACCCTACAACCACCAAGTTTCCACAGTTGGGCCCTTAACCCAATGTATAATGAAATAAAATAGAAGTCACTCAGTCAATCAGTGTTGCCGATTTAAACTTGTGTGCATCAGCGGAAAGCCATGCAAAGTGAATTTACAGCTATTTTATTAAAAAATTTTTTAGCATTTTGTGCAAGATTGAGTGAAGACATACAGTAGAATTTTAACAGGGATAGTAGCAAGAAGAAAAAGAGAGGTTTTGGTTTCATTTATAATGCAGCCGGTCATAAAGAGGAATCATAATCAAAAAGGTTAAGTGAGATTAATGTCTATTAATTTCATATTTTACTTCATTTAACATGTTTTTTCTAAATGTTACAATTTTTAAAATTTAAAAAATTTTGATTAAAATTTAATTGATTAAATTTGGTTAGATTTTTGGGTGACTGGAACGGATTATTTGCAAATGCATTATTTCCTATGGGACAATGCGTTTTGCAATACAAATTTTATTGCAAAAAGTGCGGATTAAATTTGTATATATATATATATATATATATATATATATATATATATATATATAGTGGTGTGAAAAACTATTTGCCCCCCTCCTGATTTCTTATTCTTTTGCATGTTTGTCACCCAAAATGTTTCTGATCATCAAACACATTTAACTATTAGTCAAAGATAACACAAGTAAACACGAAATGCAGTTTTTAAATGAGGGGTTTTATTATTTAGGGAGAAAAAAAATCCAAACCTACATGGCCCTGTGTGAAAAAGTAATTGCCCCCTGAACCTAATAACTGGTTGGGCCACCCTTAGCAGCAATAACTGCAATCAAGCGTTTGCGATAACTTGCAACGAGTCTTTTACAGCGCTCTGGAGGAATTTTGGCCCACTCATCTTTGCAGAATTGTTGTAATTCAGCTTTATTTGAGGGTTTTCTAGCATGAACCGCCTTTTTAAGGTCATGCCACAACATCTCAACATCTAGGCCACTCCAAAGTCTTCATTTTGTTTTTCTTCAGCCATTCAGAGGTGGATTTGCTGGTGTGTTTTGGGTCATTGACCTTATACTAATTAGGGCACCCAAGACCGCTTCAGCTTGAGTTGACGAACAGATGGCCGGACATTCTCCTTCAGGATTTTTTGGTAGACAGTAGAATTCATGGTTCCATCTATCACAGCAAGCCTTCCAGGTCCTGAAGCAGCAAAACAACCCCAGACCATCACACTACCACCACCATATTTTACTGTTGGTATGATGTTCTTTTTCTGAAATGCTGTGTTACTTTTACGCCAGATGTAACGGGACACGCACCTTCCAAAAAGTTCAACTTTTGTCTCGTCGGTCCACAAGGTATTTTCCCAAAAGTCTTGGCAATCATTGAGATGTTTTTTAGTAAAATTGAGATGAGCCTTAATGTTCTTTTTGCTTAAAAGTGGTTTGCGCCTTGGAAATCTGCCATGATTACACTGACCTTAATTGAGGCAAGTGAGGCCTGCAGTTCTTTAGATGTTGTCCTGGGGTCTTTTGTGGCCTCTCGGATGAGTCGTCTCTGCGCTCTTGGGGTAATTTTGGTCGGCCGGCCACTCCTGGGAAGGTTCAACACTGTTCCATGTTTTTGCCATTTGTGGATAATGGCTCTCACTGTGGTTCGCTGGAGTCCCAAAGCTTTAGAAATGGCTTGATAACCTTTCCCAGACTGATGGATCTCAATTACTTTTGTTCTCATTTCTTCCTGAATTTCTTTGGATCTTGGCATGATGTCTAGCTTTTGAGGTGCTTTTGGTCTACTTCTCTGTGTCAGGTAGCTCCTTTTTAAGTGATTTCTTGATTGAAACAGGTGTGGCAGTAATCAGGCCTGGGGGTGACTACAGGAATTGAACTCAGGTGTGATAAACCACAGTTAAGTTATGTTTTAACAAGGGGGGCAATCAATTTTTCACACAGGGACATGTAGATTTGGAGTTTTTTTTCTCCCTTAATAACGTAAACCTTCATTTAAAAACTGCATTTTGTGTTCAATTATGTTATCTTTGACTAATAGTTAACGGTTTTTGATGAGCAGAAACATTTAAGTGTGACAAACATGCAAAAGAATAAGAAATCAGGAAGGGGGCAAATAGTTTTTCACACCACTGTATATATATATATATATATATATATATATATATATATATATATATATATATATATATATGAAGCCTCAGTGAACTCGCTAGATTGCATCAGATTTATAGAAAGCAGGCGAAGCCTCAGACATGCAGTTCAAAGCAAAATCACTCAAATGCATCCGCCTCCCATCATCCATCCCCTGTTCCTGAAAATGAAAAGCCAGAGAAAAAGCCTGCAAGTACAGAGAGATGATAAACATGGAAACACGAGAATACACATCATATTTCACTTCAGATCCTGATGGAAACCAACAGAAATTACTGTTTATATAACTTGTATCTAAAATGAATGACAAAGAAGATGATGGATACGTACATCTGAATAAATTTACATCTAAAAGTCTGCATTAACTTCTGTAGTCCACTGTAATATGGTACCGACTGTATACAGTATGCAGTTCAGTTCTAGAACCTGATTGATCCACAGGTCTGTGATTAGTTTTATGTTATATGGACGCTCTAAAATGTTAAACGTGCATGTTGTCGTTGTTGTCATCTCCCTTCTGGAGAATGCGTGTCAATGTTTAATTTAATGTGAAATGACATACTGTATTAAAGTCATTATCGCTAACCAAATACAATATACTGTACACAGTAAATAAACATTTTCACAATGTCGAACATTTAGATAATTATACCTGCATATACTGTATCTAATCAACAAGAAAGTTTCTGTATGATTATATAATTAAAGTACAGATCCCTTGAAATACATGTTATTATTTTCAACAATTTATCAAGCTGCTACACTTTAATTGGAATTTAATGCTACATGAAATAACTAGCTTTAATCTAGATAAATGGAGTTCATTACTCTACTGCAGCGAAAATGAAATTAAAAGGAATTACAAGCAAAAGGCTTTATTTCCTGTTGAGGCTAAGAGCTTCATTCTCTAAAATTTTCAGCACTACTTCTTCCATCTTAACACACTTTCAAGAGAAGACCTATTATGAAGAATTCACTTTTTGTATACAAAAATTCTTTTTTTTTGCAATATTCTGTATAAGCATAAGTCATTAAATTAAATGACATAAATTATTGTAATAATGCATTGTATTGTAATTATCACGAGCACATCTTGCATCACTTTTCCAGTGTCCACATCAAGACATGAAATTATTTGTTCAAAAAATTGTCCAAAGCAATAAGAAACTAAACTGTCTCTAAATCCAATTAACATCCAATTAGCATTATGAACTAAACGTCTCGGGTTACATTTCTGTAACCCTGTTCCCTGAAAGGCGGGAACGAGATGCTGCGTGAAAACGCTATGGGAACCAGTTTGTCGCGTTGCCGGTCGTTGAAGCATGCTGTGAAAACACGCCAAAATTTTTGGCTATATATAACCTCGACAGGTGACGTCATCTGATTAGATGTAGGTGGAGGTTATAAAAACAGGTGAGCCGGCAACGACCTCAGATTAATTTGTCTGAACAGCCGTCCGGTCACGTGGTAGTGCGGCATTGCGACGCAGCATCTCGTTCCCGCCTTTCAGGGAACAGGGTTACAGAAATGTAACCCGAGACGTTCCCTAGCAAGGCTACACTCGATGCTGCGTGAAAACGCTATGGGAACGAGAATACCAACGCCGCCGCACTACAGGTGTCTGGACCCCAAGGTTGTGTAGCGTGTGCGCACAAAGCCAAGAAGGTCTCAGAGCTATGCCTGGGCAGCTAACTCGGGGGCAGTGAGCCCGGAGTAGCATGAACATCCAGATTTATAAATGTAAGAAATGTGTGCGGGGAGGAACCAACCCTTCGCGCCACACAATTACTGCAGGGGATACCTCCTGCTGGTGAGACTGGGATGATCACCCTGGTTGGGTGAGCCCTGCTTCCCAGAGGCGAAGTGAACCCACGCGCCTCATAGGAGAGGGCAATATGCATCTCTCACCCAGTATAGTGGCGCTCTGACTTACGCCACTAGCTGATGCGGTGGACGTGAATCTGAAGAGCACATACTGGATAGTAAGTGAAGTTTCTCCTGCTCCGAAGCTGTAAAAGGCGGAGGACAGAAGGCTTCAAACAATGCAGCTAAGAAAATCCTGAGGGTACTAGGGCACAAGCCCAAGGACAAGCTTTTACTGCAGAAGCTCCAGCACTGAAACATTTTGGCAGTGGACTGGGTCTACCTGCTTGGCACACACTTGTTGCAGGGAATACCTCTTGCTAATCCAATAGCTGAGGCGATCCCCTGGTTGAATGAGCCCTGATTCCTAGAGGCGAAGTGAGCCCACGCGCCTCATAGGAGAGGGCAATAGCATCTGACCTACGCCACTAGCTGATGCGGTGGACGTAGATATGAAGAGCACAAGCTGGACACAGCAAGTGAAGTCTCTCCTGCTCCGAAGCTGTAAGCGCGGAGGACAGAAGGCTTCAAAAGCAATAGGGTGCCTGTTGGGTTTATAGTTAGCTTTTGGAAGATAGTTGAGAGAGGATGCAGTTACGCACGTCCTGAAAGTGCTAGGGCATAGACCCGAGGACGGAAACTCCAGCACTGAAACAATTCGGCAGTGGACTGGGTTTACCTGCTTAGCAGACACTTGCTGCAGGGGAATACCTCTTGCTAGTGCAATAGATGAGGCAATCACTTTGACTGAAGGAGCCCTGATTCCTAGAGGCGAAGTGAGGCCACGCGCCTCATAGGAGAGGGCAATAGCATGTCTCATCCAGAACATGTAGAAACTGCTCTGACCTACGCCACTAGCTGATGCGGTGGACGTAGATCTGAAGAGCACAAGCTGGACACAGCAAGTGAAGTCTCTCCTGCTCCGAAGCTGTCAGCGCGGAGGACAGAAGGCTTCAAGAGCAATAGGGTGCCTGTTGGGCTTATGGAGCTTTCTGAAGATAGTTGAGAGAGGATGCAGTCACGTACGTCCTGAGAGTACTAGGGCACAGACCCGAGGAGGGAAACTCCAGCACTGAAACAATTCGGCAGTGGACTGGGTTTACCTGCTTAGCATATACTTGCTGCAGGGGAATTCCTCTTGCTAATGCAATAGATGAGGCAATCCCCAGGGTTGAAAGAGCCCTGATTCCCAGAGGCGAAGTGAACCCACGCGCCTCATAGGAGAGGGCAATAGCATCTCTCATCCAAAACATGTAGAAGCTGCTCTGACCTACGCCACTAGCTGATGCGGTGGACGTAAATCTGAAGAGCAGTAAAAGGCGAAGCACATCTTAGAAGGCAAGAGGTCCGCCTTGCTACATGAAAATCTCTCCCTGACTACTTCGGAGTGGGGTTACCATTCCCCGTGTGTCAGAGATAGACTGGACAGTACTACTGCTCCCGCATCCATGCTGGAATGTAAATCGCTCTGAGGGACAGGAACCTGGTGCGCTAGCAGTTAGCGGCGCGAGCACAGTCCGCCCTGGCGATAACATATGAGACTGCCATACTATTGTCCCCCGCACTAGGACATGGCAGCCTCTCAACTGCTGGAGGAAGTGCTTTAGGGCCAGAAATAGAGCCATCATTTCGAGGCAATTGCTGTGCCATGCGAGAAGATAGCCTCTCCAGCTCCCTTGGGCTGGACAGTCATCAGAGACCGCACCCCAGCCTATGAGGGAAGCATCTGTCGTTAGCCTCAGTGACGACAAGATTAACTTAGAGTGGGACCCAAAGTAGAGACCGGGGTCTGAACCACGTAGAAAGGGTACGAAGCACCTGGCGCGTAACCCATATTGGGGATTGGCCCTAGTGATATCCCCTGGTTCTTAGCCACAACTTAGAATGCTCTCATGTGCAGAAGGTCCAAAGGTGTCACCGTGGATACAGCTGCCATGAGAGCTAGGATGTCTGAAAGTGATGGTCACTTTCTGGTCTAGCTTGTTTTCCTTGAGGGTGTTGAGAATGGGTTCGATACGAGCGGGAGACAGCTGTGCCCGCTTACGACCGAATCCCATATAGCACGCAATGTGTTGTCCTCTGCACAGGAAAGAGCACGCTTTCGTGGCGTTGGGTCCCAGTCCTGAGAACAGAGATGAGCTAGGACGACATGCTGATGTCGAAGCACTAGCCACCGGATGCCCTGGGACTCCCGTAAGAGCCAGGGCTAAATCCGTGCATTTTGTATGTGTGCGGGTGAGCTAGACCAATGGAAGGACCCGATACTGGTAAGCTTCGCCCCCGAAAGCGAACCTCAGGATCTCCCTGTGTTGTGGCAATGTTTCTGTATAAAAGTAAACGTCCTTAAATCGATTGTCCGAAACAATCGCTTGGTAGGGTTGAGAGCAATCACCTTTACAGTCAAGAACTGAACTGTATTCAATGATTTTCAGGTAGCGGGAGAGCCCGCAGAATCTGAAATATTGGACGCAGCCCCCGTTCCTCTTGGGAACCAAGAATACCGACTGTAGTAGCCTGACTCACTGTCTGGTGGGGGAACATGTTCCATGGCCCCCTTCCCCGGCAGCCTGTCAGCAGATGCGCACTTTCTGGTTTCATGGAAGTGGAGGCCACGCCATTGAAAACACAGAAGGTGAAGTGAGAACTGAATCCTGTAGTTCCTCTCTCCAGTGCTTAGTACCCAAGGAGATATACTTGGCAGTAGCTTCCACGCTGCCAGTTTCTCATAAAAGGGCAAAAAGTTTCGGCAGCTTGGTTAAACGGGGGGGAGGATGTTAGATGTTCGGCATCCTGAAGCATGGCAGGAAAAACCGAAGAACTAACAGCCTATAGGACACTGGTGTTGCCCGAACACCAGTGGTGGCGGAGCAAAACACCGACCTCCTGGGGGTGCCAGGGAGAACACATATTCGTTAAAAAGGAATTCTGGGTGCCTTTCCCTATTGGGGGGGCCACCCCCATTTATTTTATTTTATACACACATATATCCATATATATTTATATTTATATATATATATATATATATATATATATATATATATATATATATATATATATATATATATACACATACACATATATATTTTTAAATCAGTCTGACCTCCTGTGTGTAGTGGAGCACCAAGCTAACCCACTGCCTGAAAAGCTTTTCCCTCTAGGGCAGATAAAAGTCTACACAGCTAGAAAGGAAGTATAAGCTTACCAGGGAGGATGATGTCCCAGGAGAGAGATAGCCTGTGAAGCGTCTCTGCTATCTGGGCGTCATCATACAATCCCGCGTTTCCATATCGACTATATTTAAATAAACAAATAAGTCGATGGCATGAAAAACACAGCATGAATACAGCCTACTCCATGAAAGGGTTAACTCACATGAAGAGAGCTGAGAGGGGGGGGGGGGGGGGGAGAGAGCGTCATTGAGGCTCCGCCCCCCGGCCACCCGACAGAAGCTGCCGTCTACTGCTTGTTTTAGTGCTTAAGGCTATTTTCATCTCCGGTAAACAAGAGAGGAATCCTCGTGATGACAACGCGGAAGAAAGGAGTTTTCTTACCTCCGTCTGCCGCAGCTCTGTCAGATGCACGAGTTTTAAGCCAGGAACGCGCGGCGGCTCGCAGCTTCTCACGGAATGCGCGGCGCGCGCAGCACTAGTCGAAGCAGTGTAGAGATCGCACTCCGATATGGATTATCACACACGGAGGGATTAAACTCGTCAAATCGGTGAGTTAAACACCTTCTTATTTTGCTGGTTTATCACAAGCACGCTTCACAACTAGGCATTGAAGACAAATGATCTGAGGTCGTTGCCGGCTCACCTGTTTTTATAACCTCCACCTACATCTAATCAGATGACGTCACCTGTCGAGGTTATATATAGCCAAAAATTTTGGCGTGTTTTCACAGCATGCTTCAACGACCGGCAACGCGACAAACTGGTTCCCATAGCGTTTTCACGCAGCATCGAGTGTAGCCTTGCTAGGGAACATGAATTGATATATTTGACGATGGTCTACAGTATTTGTAAAAGTCATGGTGATTATATGATACAGTGTGTTCTGTACATGTGCTGTTACATCTGCTGACATGAGTTTAGCTCCTATAATTGATTTGATATTAATTTATAAAGATTACATTTAAGTGTAAAGCAGATTATACGCATAGTTTAAAATAGACATGTGGTTTATGATTTGCTTGCTGTAAACAGATCTGGTAATTAGCATATATAAAGTGAATAAATCAAACAGGTGCACATACAATTGTACTGTATAACAAAAATACTGTACACTGGGCTTTTTTCCTCAACAAACAAATAGATTTCCTATTTTTGAATTGTACATTTTAAATGGCTAAAAAAGAAAATTAAAATTAGCAAATAGTTAGGATCTTTTCATTGGATAATTACTGCAGTGATTAATATGGTTTGGTTGGAAACATCTTATCGAAGCCTAACTGTTGATTTATAGATTAGCTTAGGTTTATACAATAAAATAAAGAAAAATGTCATGAATAGATTTACTATTATTATTATTATTATTATTATCATCATCATTATTATTATTATTATAAGATTCAACATAAAAATACTGTACATAAGATTGTATATGTTTTGGTTTAGTGATTTATTTTTTACATTCTACAACAATACTAGGGATTTCAAAACTATAAAATAACACATATGGAATTAGGTTTTAGGAATTAATTATGTAACAAGAACAAAAACAAGTTGTTATTTTAAGACACAGAGGTCAACCTTTCTGTAATAGTTCTTTATATATATATATATATATATATATATATATATATATATATATATATATATATATATGTAGGCATAATAAATGCTATAAAGTAAGGTGTTCTGATTAATATTGCAGACCACAGGTCTACATCAATCAATATAGTCAGAACACAGAGTTTATCTTCGCCAGCAAATGAGAACCGGTTCCCTCCACTCAGTGCATTCGAGCCAACATCCGTGCTCGCTAAAAGCTGCCCCAAGCTAGCGATTATAACGCAAGCTAATCAATATTTACAACCCCTTGTAATGCTTTAAGTAAAACCTTTAATTCTATGCTACTGAAATGGCCTTTTATGAGAAAAAAAGGCAAAAAAAGGATAGAAAAGCTATCAAGGTCATGAACAAATGAAAGAAAGAAAGAAAGAAGTACAATAAATAAAAAGAGCGGTATTACTGTATGTATTTAACTTCAAGAAGAGATACAAGGTTTTCCCTAGTATATAGACACCACATAATAGAAATGTGAAGCTAAAGACAGTAATAGACAAAACAGGACAGGACAAGACATAACAAGATCAGAATATAACCAAAACGTTAAAAATAACTGTGGAAGCCTAAGCACAGTCAAGGCTTCTCAGTGAGAGTCTGTTCACGGAGGCCACTTAAAAAGTTCTTAATTGCTGGAGATCATGAGACAGCTACAGGAATGTCATTAAATAGAGAAGGGCGGTCTCTGCCAGGGACACATCTGTGACAATTACCCGAAGTGACAGTCCAAATTAAAATGTGTTCGAGTAACTCAGTAATCACTTTAATGCATTGAATTACATCAGTGCCCACACAGGGTATAGGATTAACTTTCATAAAGGCGCATATGATTGAACAGCATGGACCCACCACATACAGATCAAAACATGCAAAAGTCCAACACGGGCTAGACCTTCTCCTGCCAAGTCCTTGTTCTGATGATTTGTAATGGTAAGTTCATATCTGGTCAAGATCTTTTAACATTCTTGTCATTCCTCATTCTTGTCCTGCCTAGCACTTCTTCTGTCACGTCTCACTGTATTTCATTGTCTTTGCACATGTACAGTACTCTGCACAATGACAATAAAGATGAATCTAATCTAAATCCTCTAATCCTCATTATGCCAAATAGTTGTCCTGCTTAGTTCTTGTCATGTCCATTCCTGGTTCTGATGAATTTTAATGCCTAGATCATATCCCATCAAGTTTTTTTTTCTTCTCATGTTCCTGTCATGCTTATCCTGTCAAGTTATTGTGCTCCCTAGTCCTTATCCCTTCAAGTTCTTGTCCTGCTTTGTTCTTTTCCTGTCAAGTTCTTGACACACCCACGTCTTATCCTGTCAAGTACATGTTCTGGTGAGTTTTAATGCCCAGATCATATCCTATCAGGTTTTTGACTTCTTAGGTTCTTGTCTTCCCTAGCCCTTATCCTGTCAGATTCTTGTTCTCACTAGACCTTATCCATGAACTTTTTTTCCTGACTAGTCCTTAACTTGTCAAGTGTTTGTCCCGATTATCCTGTCGAGTTCTTGTCCTCTCTAAATTTGTCTCATTGTACTGTATTTCACTGGCTTCGTACATGTACTTTGCACAATGACAATAAAGTTATCTAATCTGAAATCGAATGTAATCCTCATTATGTCGAATGCTTGTCTTTCTTAGTTCTTGTCCTGTCAAGTCCTTGTCCTAATGAGTTTTAATGGATAGATCCGATTCCACCAATTTTTTTGTCTTCTCAGGTTCTTGTCTTGGCTAGTGCTTATACTATCAAGTTCTTGTCCTCCTGTGTTCTTATCCCATCAAGGTCCCATCCTCCTTAGTCCTTATCCCAAACTCTTGTCATGCCTAGTCTTTATTCTTTCAAGTTCTTATCAAACCAGATTGTTTCCTGGCAAGTCCTTCTTCTGACAAGTTTTATTTCCTAGTTCATGTCAAATGTTTGTCCTCTTGGGTTCTTGTCATGCCTAGTGCCTAGCCTGCCAAGTTCTTGTCCTGCCTAGTTCATGGTGTCCCTATTTACAGTATATTGTTGTCAGCTTCTTGCCTCACAAATTCCTTGTGGTACCTGGGGATTTTTTTCTGACAAGTTCTGGCCTCATCCAGTTCTTGTTCTGCCACAATTATTCCCCTTCATCTTTTCACCCTGCATAGTTCTCATCAGGTCTAGCTTGTGTTGTGTTTAGTAATTTTCTCCACAATTCTTAGCTTGTCAAGTTCTTGTCAAGCCTGGTTCTTGTCTTGGATAGTTCCTGTGGTGCGTACTGTAGTATATTTTTGGCAGTTCTTGCCATAACCTGTTCTTGTTGCGTATACTGTAGTTCTTGCCGCATCTAATTCTTGCCATGTCAAGTTCTTGTCGTGCCTGCATGGGCTTTGTTGTACTGTATGCATTTTAGTTCTTTGCATTCCTATGCCTAGTTTTTGTTGTGTACAGATTTTCTTCTTGAGTTCTTGCCATGCATGATACTTAGCATGCCTAGATATTGCTGCTCTTAGTTCTTTGTCCAGAAAAGTTATTTTCATGCTTCTTATAATGTGCAGATTTTGTACTACCCAATTCTTACCCTGTGACATTCTTGTCATGTCTAGTTGTCCTTGTACCTAGTTATTTCATGCCTAATTTTTATTGAGCTTTTTATCTTTTTTTTTTCTTTTTATGAACCTCTGTGTATATTTTCTTTGCATAAAATAATTCTCTGCAGAGATTTAGTCCAGAGCTGCTCCATCTTGGCAGAGTCAGAATCTGCATCAGTTTTTCCAAGGAGACACGATATTAATATTCATCGTTGATTTGTACATCCGCTTTAGCTTTTGAAGACTAAAATTAATTAGGTGGCAGGAAATGTTTAATATGCTATTCTGCATTTGGTGACTACATTTGCATGCTAATAGGATTCAAAGTAATTGGTGTATCAGGAGTCCAGCAGTAATGAGGGGGAAGATGAGAGGACAAGATGTGCAGCTGTGTGGTTGAGCCTGCTGGGAAACGACGCTGCGTCCATCAGCTACCTTCATCTTCATCATCCATTAACTTCTCGTTCTCGTCTTTGACGTATTTGCGAGGTTCACTACGGGTGGGAATTCTGATGATATGCCGATTTTAATGGCGGTTTATTCACTCCTCTCAAACAGCAAACTAAACATGGACTTTAATATCCCATGTAAAATATTTGTTTTTCTTTAATCCAAATTTCACCTAATCACAAATGAGACAAGTATATTTTTTTGTTTGTTTGTAGAATTATTACATTATGATTATAAAGTCTTGGGTTAGACCACCAAGCTCTTTAAGCAGGAACCTGTATTATTTCCTGTTCTGTTTGTTGAAGATACAATACACCAGGTGCATCATGGATCCAAGAGGTTTACTTTATGAAACGTAACAGATTTGTAACTGCTGTGTTATTTTGCTGTCAGCTGTGCATATCATTCTGTCATGCTGTCATGCTCATAACACATTTCCTCCATCTTTGTTTTTTTTTCCCGCTCAACCGTAAAGTTATTGCGTTGTCTTGAAGCTTCAATTCCTTCACAAGGGCTCTACAATGTCTGTCATATATCCAAGTATATCAGCTATACAAGTCTAGGAGCTTTGTGCCAAGTTGCTGTCCTAGATTCATACAAGGATGATGGATATCTGGGACATATCGGGTCAAAATCAAAGCCTGAAGGAGCTTCCTTTGACAGAAGACTCTCCTGTCTCTGTCCGTCCCAGTAGTGAGACTCTACGTAGGTACATAAAGGTATTTTGGAACACTCTGAGGATGGTAACCTTAATATGCTGAAATTATTCTCCGAAATCGCCAAAGCTGTAATGCTTTACAAAAATTATAGGACGAAAGTTGAAATGAATATTTAAAACATTAAACATATGTACATTTTATTTAAATTTGAAGCTAATTTGTTGGAAGGTGTGGTATTTTTATTATTCCTGGGAAAAATTGCAGTTGTGCACAGGATTGCAGTGATAGCAGGTCAAATAGCAAAGAAGAAAACATTAACATTAATGAAATTATCCCAACAAGGCATGTAGAGCAAACATTGGACTCGAGCATAATGTCGACTATAACATTAACACTATATCAACTGTATACCAATGAACTGGTGACCCAAGGCCAGTCTGTCCATTCCAATCCCTCAAAAAATGCCAGCAGGCAAAAAGCTCAAAGCTGCAGACCCGGCCTTCAAAGTCCCCAGATCCCAATCTGATTGAGCACCCATGGGATGTACCAGTCAAACAAGTCCTGTCCACAACCTACAGCACCCAAAGGATCCGCTGCCAACGTCCTGGTGAGAAACATCACAGCCCCCCCTATAGGCCCTGCGGAATCATGCCCTGAGGGACCTGAGCTGACCAGATGACATGAAGGGAACCTGCTCAATACTGGACATAATGTTTCTCATTGTTATTTTATGGAGTATTGCATTGAGATAAGGAAGGGACGTTGTCCAGCTAGTCAGTGTTCTGTAGTTTAAGATTAAAACTTGAAATTTTCAATCTGTTTGATTAGAGGGCAGAACAGGACAGACTGGAGGCCTAAAACTGTTAGAGATAAAGAGCTCAATCCCTCTGCACCACCATAAGCAAATATTTGAACAACATTGTGGGAAATATACAAAGCTAGTAAAGTAAGTGAATACAATTGTAAAGTATAAAAAATCTGGTTGTTACTATCTATAAAATATGAACTCCTTTTTTTCACTTAAACCTTCAAAATATTGAAGTCTTGACACCTGTCCAGTTGCCTTTTTTTAGGTTTTCGTGTTTTGGTCACGGGTCTTCCTGAGGAATCATAGTTGAATCTTTGGACAAGGCATGATTTTGAAACTTTCATGAAATTTTCATTACCAGTTGTTTTTTTTGTTTTTTTTTACTAAATGCAGCATCTAAGCAAAATGTGTAAACATTTTTAAGCTAACATGCAAACCTTCATAATTCAACTATGATTATACAACACCAAAGACTGGATCAAAAATAAAAATCCAGGTTGATCTTACTGCATCTCATCAGAAGCCTGCATGAGCCTCACGGTCTCTACGGACCAAGTTCACTCTTAGGTTATGATCTGCACTCTTACCTGTGGAAAAAAAAAAGAGAAAGAGAGATAGAGTCAGAATAATTTCAAGACTAGCAGACCATGGGAAATGGAGCTAAGCTCAGAAGAATTATTTTTTATTTCTCTGAATACTAATCCAGTGCTCATATTTCTAGCTTGAACAGCTTTTAAAGAGACATGGTTTTGTAGTTTTATGACTTAACCAGTCTGTTCATATTCATTTATGCTAATCAGAATGCAAATCAGTGCAACAAATCACAAAAAAAATAATAAATCCTGATTTCTGTAATATAAGGTCTATAAGAGCAGTCAGACATCGCTTGAAAGGAAGGTAAAACCACTTGAATCGGCTAGCTGATGAAGAACCCTTTAATTCTCTTAATTATTAGCCATGTAAATTGCAAGCCTCACTAAATAAAGAGTACTCTTAACTAAGGGGAAACAAACAGTACCAAATGATTTAGGGTCTGAAATCGACTTGCAGCCACTAGAGAGTAGGAAACAAAAATATAGAAGGTTCAAAGCTAAACCACTTTAGCTAGAAGGAAGCATTGCTGAAATCCTAATGCAGCACCAACTGGATCATTTTTAACCCGAATGGAATGATTATACATTGGAAAAGAGGTACTTATATCTAAAGTGCTATCCAAGCAATTTTCTGTCATTTCCTAGCATTTTTCAAGGCGGATAATGAGAACACCTCCCCCCCACAGTATAAGACAAATTTCTCAAAATAGGCTGAATATAGGCTTTGAGATCAATGTTCGAGTCCAGTACAGGTCCTGAATCGAAATGCTAGCTAATTAGCAAGAATTATAAATGTATTATGGTAATAATTTTTATAATGTATATAATGTAATAATACAAAAAAACATGGTTATTTTACCCTTCTATTCCGTTTTATTCGACACTCTAAGGACCTCTACAGAATACATCATGTATACACCAACACCAATTTAAAACATGATGCACTCACGTCCTATCTATTCAATGTTTATTTACTTGTTTAGTAATAAAAAACAAACAAACAAACAAAACAAAACAAACAAAAAAAAAAAAAAAAAATATATATATATATATATATATACAGAGGTGGAAAGTAACGAATTACATTTACTCGCGTTACTGTAATTGAGTAGTTTTTTTGTGTATTTCTACTTTTTTAAGTAATTTTAAAAATCTGTAATTTTACTTTTACTTAAGTACGTTTTGTTTGAAGTATTGTAATTCGCTACATTTTAAATCATATTCGCTACTGAGTAAAAAATAAGTGAATGAAAATGATAAAATAATAAAATATATTATGCTTTGTATAAATGCTCCGTTGCGTCGCGTGTGTGTATCATGTCCTGGTCGCGCGCCGCTCCAGACTCCACTCCAGGTTTTCTGACATCGGCATCTTCCTGACCTTCCACACGGTCGCTTCCGCCCTGAGTGACGTCATCGACTAGTACAACCATATATAAACCGGAGAGAGACGCGGGAAAGATGAAAGAGGTTGTGATTTTGGCGTTTTGATATTTGGTTGTGTATTCTGGTTTGACTTTTTGCCTCCCATTGACTTTGATTATTGCTTTGTCCCTTTGGTTTGGTTGGTCTTTGTATATATTTGTAGATAATTTCACTGTTTTTGGTTTAGGGAGTCCGGGAAGGTACCTGTATTTTTGTTTGTGTTTTTTTTTTTTTTTTTTGGCAGGTAATCTAGCTACTGTACTAAATATAAATACCATTTTGTTTATTATTTTGGCCTAGGTCCACCCTGAATCTGATCCTCCTCCTCCTTGTGTGTGTGTGTGTGTGTGTGTGTGTGTATATATATATATATATATATATATAAAATGATTGGATCTAGTTCTTTCTGCCATATACCACCATTTCCATACAGTTTAAAATAGAACCCTGAACCATTCTTTTGCTGTTTGGCCCTAAACTGGGACGTAACACCATATTTAAGTGACCACTTTGATTTTTAAGCACAAGAAAAACAACAGCTTTATTATGCAAAGGTGTTCCTTCAGTTAAAAACAACTAGTTTGAGATTTATATCTGCTCATCTTTTTTGAACTACGCTAGAATGCCTCATCCCACCCCCGCTGTTAAAAAAATGTAAATAAAAAAGTAACTCGGTAACTTTTACTCTGAGTAAATTTTTTAATGAGCTACTTTTTACTTTTATTTGAGTAGATTTTTATAATGGTAACTTTACTTGTACTTAAGTAAAATTTCACTGAAGTAACAGTACTTGTACTTGAGTACAAAATTTTATTACTCTTTCCACCTCTGTATATATATATATATATATACACAGTGGCTTGCAAAAGTATTGGGCCTCCTTGAACTTTTCCACATTTTGTCACATTACAGCCACAAATATGAATAAATTTTATTGGAATTCCACGTGAAAGACCAATACAAAGTGGTGTACACATGAGAAGTGGATCGAAAATCATACATGATTCCAAACTTTTTTTTACAAATAAATAACTGCAAAGTG
Source organism: Channallabes apus (assembly GCA_030522415.1). Classification (NCBI taxonomy): domain Eukaryota; kingdom Metazoa; phylum Chordata; class Actinopteri; order Siluriformes; family Clariidae; genus Channallabes; species Channallabes apus. The sequence continues at coordinate 1,886,592 of CM060126.1, read as the reverse complement.
GGGTGTGCGTAATTATTCAGCCCCATGAGTCAATACTTTGTAGAACCACCTTTTGCTGCAATTCCAGCTGCCAGTCTTTTAGGGTATGTCTCTACCAGCTGTGCACATCTAGAGACTGAAATCCTCGCCCATTCTTCTTTGCAAAACAGCTCCAGCTCAGTCAGATTAGATGGACAGCGTTTGTGAACAGCAGTTTTCAGATCTTGCCACAGATTCTCGATTGGATTTAGATCTGGACTTTGACTGGGCCATTCTAACACATGGATATGTTTTGTTTTAAACCATTCCATTGTTGCCCTGGCTTTATGTTTAGGGTCGTTGTCCTGCTGGAAGGTGAACCTCCGCCCCAGTCTCAAGTCTTTTGCAGACTCCGAGAGATTTTCTTCCAAGATTGCCCTGTATTTGGCTCCATCCATCTTCCCATCATCTCTGACCAGCTTCCCTGTCCCTGCTGAAGAGAAGCACCCCAGAGCATGATGCTGCCACCACCATATTTGACAGTGGGGATGGTGTGTTCAGAGTGATGTGCAGTGTTAGTTTTCCGGCACACATAGCGTTTTGCGTTTTGGCCAAAAAGTTCCATTTTGGTCTCATCTGACCAGAGCACCTTCTTCCACATGTTTGCTGTGCAAACGGGACTTCTTATGGTTTTCTGTTAACAATGGCTTTCTTCTTGCCACTCTTCCATAAAGGCCAACTTTGTGCAGTGCACAACTAATAGTTGTCCTATGGACAGATTCCCCCACCTGAGCTGTAGATCTCTGCAGCTCGTCCAGAGTCACCATGGGCCTCTTGGCTGCATTTCTGATCAGCGCTCTCCTTGTTCGGCCTGTGAGTTTAGGTGGACGGACTTGTCTTGGTAGGTTTACAGTTGTGCCATACTCCTTCCATTTCTGAATGATCACTTGAACAGTGGCTCCGTGGGATGTTCAAGGCTTTGGAAATCTTTTTGTAGCCTAAGCCTGCTTTAAATTTCTCATTAACTTTATCCCTGACCTGTCTGGTGTGTTCTTTGGACACATGGTGTTGTTGCTCCCAATATTCTCTTAGACAACCTCTGAGGCCGTCACAGAGCAGCTGTATTTGTACTGACATTAGATTACACACAGGTGCACTCTATTTAGTCATTAGCACTCATCAGGCAATGTCTATGGGCAACTGACTGCACTCAGACCAAAGGGGGCTGAATAATTACACACACCCCACTTTGCAGTTATTTATTTGTAAAAAATGTTTGGAATCATGTATGATTTTCGTTCCACTTCTCACGTGTACACCACTTTGTATTGGTCTTTCACGTGGAATTCCATAAAATTGATTCATGTTTGTGGCTGTAATGTGACAAAATGTGGAAAAGTTCAAGGGGGCCGAATACTTTTGCAAGCCACTGTATTAACACGATATATACACTCACCTAAAGGATTATTAGGAACACCTGTTCAGTTTCTCATTAATGCAATTATCTAATCAACCAATCACATGGCAGTTGCTTCAATGCATTTAGGGGTGTGGTCCTGGTCAAGACAATCTCCTGACCTCCAAACTGAATGCCAGAATGGGAAAGAAAGGTGATTTAAGCAATTTTGATCGTTGCATGGTTATTGGTGACTGACGGGCCGGTCTGGGGATTTCACTGTATATCTCAGTTCAGTTACTGGGATTTTCACGCACAACCATTTCATGGAAAAACATCCAGTATGCGGCAGTCCTGTGGGCGAAAATGCCTTGTTGATGCTAGAGGGCAGAGGAGAATGGGCCGACTGATTCAAGCTGATAGAAAAGCAACTTTGACTGAAATAACCACCCGTTACAACAATTTGCACGAGCTCACCAAAAATTGGACAGTTGAAGACTAGAAACATGTTGCCTGGTCTGATGAGTCTCGATTTCTGTTGAGACATTCAAATGGTAGAGTCAGAATTTGGCGTAAACAGAATGAGAACATGGATCCATCATGCCTTGTTACCACTGTGCAGGCTGGTGGTGGTGGTGTAATGGTGTGGGGGATGTTTTCTTGGCACACTTTAGGCCCCTTAGTGCCAACTGGGCATCGTTTAAATGCCATGGGCTACCTGAGTATTGTTTCTGACCATGACCATCCCTTTATGACCACCATGTACCCAACCTCTGATGGCTACTTCCAGCAGGATAATGCACCATGTCACAAAGCTCGAATCATTTAAAATTGGTTTCTGAGTTGACTGTACTAAAATGGCCCCCAAAGTCACCAGATCTCAACCCAATAGAGCATCTTTGGGATGTGGTGGAACGGAAGCTTCGTGCCCTGGATGTGCATCCCACAAATCCCATCCCATCAACTGCAAGATGCTATCCTATCAAAATGGGCCAACATTTCTACAGAATGCTTTCAGCACCTTGTTGAATCAAAGCCACCGTAGAATTAAGACAGTTCTGAAGGCGAAAGGGGATGAAACACCATATGAGTATGGTGTTCCTAATAATCCTTTAGGTGAGTGTATATATATGATATATATACATATATGAATGATATACTGTATGAACAACTCATTCCATTGCTATCAGCATGAATTAGCATAATAACTAGAAGCTAGTCAGTAGTACTGTATAGCGTAGTGACTGTAAATGACGGGCATATTGTCATATAAAAAAACGGAAAATTATGTCTCCGTAAATGAATACATTCATGAACATTAATTCTTGTTTAAAAACCCACAGTATAGATGCCGCTCAAAACAAAAATGGATCACCGAGTTGAAAAAATTTAAGTGCGCCTTTTTCATGACAATGAGCCGGCCCATTCAGCTCATGAAACAGTGAAACTAGCAGGCGACTTGGGGTACGAAACTCTGCCTCATCCACCCTATCAACACCCAGTGACACCTTCCTCTTCCATCACTTGAAGAAACCACTTCATGGCGGTTGTTTGATGATGACCAGGTGATTAGCGAGGTGGAACATTTCCTCAAGAGACAAAAAGAAGGCTTCTTCAAAGGTCTCCACCAACTCATCCATGTGTGAAGTGTATTGCCTTCATATTCATTTTCATTACAGTATTTACTCTCAGCAACAATTAATTTTTATGACCGCCCCTCGTAAAGGAAACATAAACAGAAGCAAATGAACATGAATCAGCTCACATAAAGAAAAGGGGGATCAAAAAGAAAAGGCAAACATCAGTCCCCTTTGCCTAAAACTGTACAATCAGATGAATGTACTGTACAGTAAGTCGCTCTGGATAAGGGCAGCTGCCAACTACTGTAATGTAAATGAGTATCATTTGCAATATGCTGTGGTTTAAGAGGAACTTGTTGTTGTTGTTGTTGTGGTGGTGGTTATCACAACCGCATGGCACATGCTGCATATACACTATTAAATATAAGCATGTTCCCAAATGTTTATCATTGCCACCTGAAGTTTGAATTATTTAACAAAATGTACCTGAATAACACAGACACGATTTTCTTATCACTTGTCAATCTCTCGCTTATTATCATTTTAAGCCTGTTTAAGTTTCACCCACCGAGCAGCTCATCACGAACGACGTTCACTTTACCAGAACACATCGACTTGAAACCTGATGCAGCTCGAATCTAAAGTGCTCGATTCCTGCTGCACACTTTCATATTTGATGAATGACCAGATCATGTTCCTTATGGAAGGCTTGAAACCGAGAAAAGGAAGCCGTTGCTGAAGCTTTTTACCGGAAGATTCCCGAAGGTACGTTTTATTATAAGAGCCTCTTTGAGAGAAAGAAGTTCAACTGAAGCATCAATCTGTCATGTGGCTTTGATAGCGGCGGGGGAGATTGGGGTCATTACTCATGTGGAATCATCCAATACAGGCTACTGTACGTTAGACATCCTTATATAACACCTTATAAGCACGATGTATGCTGATAGTCTTATAATAGACCAGCTGAGAGAAAAATAACAAGACGGGTTTCCTGATAATCAGAACCAAAGCAGATTTACGTTCACGTTTTTCACCCCAGGACTTCAGCACCTCTATACGCAGCAGGCTTCTGCTAAATAACCAGAGATGGAGAATGTGGATGGAGAACAGAGCTTTCTGGCACAAAGACTTTCTGATCAAATACAATATAATATTCATGCAGAGGATGGCAAGGAGCAGCTCACCTCTTATACCTTCCAATCTGAGTCGTTCGTTCTTTTGAATCTATTGCACCGCATAGCGTCTATGGGAGTCACGTGTCAAAAGAACGAACGACTCGAAACTTGAAGACTTACTGTATTGCTGAGAATCGTTCAATGCTGTTTCCTGTATATAAAATACGGAGGTTTTGCGATGCTTTGCGCATGCGCGCCCAATAGAAAATGAACGAATCGTCCATGAACGACCCATCACTAGTGAACTGTAAACACACTCATTCACCAACACCACTTCACCTTACAGGAACTCAGCTAAGAGTTATTGCCACGTAACCAGTACAGTCCTGACCTGGCGCCAAGTCACTTCCACATGTTTGGGCAATTAAAGGAGTTCCTGGGAGGCCGGCATTTCAGAAGTGAAGCAGACAGTCCGATCATGGCTCCAGCGAACTGAGAGAACTTTCTACCTTGATGGTGTCCAAGCTCGAGTGAAACACTGGGGTAAGTGCATTAGTGTATCAGGGGATTATATAGAGGAATAAAGGGAGTTTTTAACTCTCGGAACTGTGTTCTGTTAGTCTGTACAATCGGAATAAGAAGAGCTCCTTGAATTTTAGATGGAATAAATGGCAAATTCCAAAAATGCTAATCATTTCTCAAGTAACTAAAGGAACACATTTTAACTCCGCTTTTGGAATCACTGAATCTTGTAAAAACTACTCAGCACGGGGAAAGACCCCTTAGAGCAACCTGTATTTTATGCTTTTCTTTTTTTACTTTGAGATCCCCAAAAATAAACTTTTTTTCTCTCTTTTTCTTTTTTTGTTGTGACCAGAATCTGAACCTCAGAATCAATAACAATTTAAAACCAGTCGATACCCTGCCTATGTACTTAATGCAGGTCGGTCCATTACCGGTGACCGTTCTTCAGCTCCTGTAAATCTGTAACGTAATTTCATTACAGGTAGCTGCTTTCTCTTCCAACTTTTCTCTCTTTCCTTTATCTTCGTACTTTGGAGGAATCGATAGAGCAGCCTGAGAATTTAGGGAAAGAAAATAAGAATGTTTTCCTCTCCCTCAGGCCTGCAGCTTGGGCAAGGCAGGATGTGAGTGCTGCGAAAGTTCATTAGGGCTTTTTCAGAAAACACATTTGAGAGACACATTTATATTCTCCAACACGGGGAACAATCAGGGTCAACAACAACAACAACAACAACAATAACAACTCCCAGGCTGATCTTAAACTTGTGTGATTTCAGTGCTTTTTTAAGATCTCTACTCATCACACTGTACACGATCTTAACAACATTTGATTTCTTTAGAATCCATAACAAGAGATCGTCTTCCATAAGCATGAGCCAGGCTCATGAACACGAACGTCCTTCAAATGCTACGTTTACACTGCCAGGTGAATGTGACCCAATTCCGATTTTTTGTGACACATATCGGATCTGGTCTATGTCCGTGTAAAAAGGAAAAAAACGCATATATTCCGATATTTCGAGATCGGTTTCAGGCCTCCTTCATGTGTGGAAATAGATTGGATATAAATCAGATATGTGCTAATGTGATTGTCGTGTAAACAGACAGATCGGATTTCCTGAGGCATTGTGTTCTGTACGTCATTAAAACTGAGACTTCTTCGCGGTTTAATGATGTAATGTTATTCTCCGGTGGAAGCGCGTGTGGAATGATGACATCGCAGGTGACATGGAAGAGGAAAAGACCCCCCCCCCCCACACAGTATTTGATGAATAAAGCATATGTGCAGGTTGCAATTATGGCATTTTTTTCTCCTCCTCCGTTTTAAAACCATGGTGCTCGATCTTTGCATACAGTGGTGTGAAAAACTATTTGCCCCCCTCCTGATTTCTTATTCTTTTGCATGTTTGTCACACAAAATGTTTCTGATCATCAAACACATTTAACTATTAGTCAAAGATAACACAAGTAAACACAAAATGCAGTTTTTAAATGAGGGGTTTTATTATTTAGGGAGAAAAAAAATCCAAACCTACATGGCCCTGTGTGAAAAAGTAATTGCCGCCTGAACCTAATAACTGGTTGGGCCACCCTTAGCAGCAATAACTGCAATCAAGCGTTTGCGATAACTTGCAACGAGTCTTTTACAGCGCTCTGGAGGAATTTTGGCCCGCTCATCTTTGCAGAATTGTTGTAATTCAGCTTTATTTGAGGGTTTTCTAGCATGAACCGCCTTTTTAAGGTCATGCCACAACATCTCAATAGGATTCAGGTCAGGACTTTGACTAGGCCACTCCAAAGTCTTCATTTTGTTTTTCTTCAGCCATTCAGAGGTGGATTTGCTGGTGTGTTTTGGGTCATTGTCCTGCTGCAGCACCCAAGATCGCTTCAGCTTGAGTTGACGAACAGATGGCCGGACATTCTCCTTCAGGATTTTTTGGTAGACAGTAGAATTCATGGTTCCATCTATCACAGCAAGCCTTCCAGGTCCTGAAGCAGCAAAACAACCCCAGACCATCACACTACCACCACCATGTTTTACTGTTGGTATGATGTTCTTTTTCTGAAATACTGTGTTACTTTTACGCCAGATGTAACGGGACACGCACCTTCCAAAAAGTTCAACTTTTGTCGCGTCGGTCCACAAGGTATTTTCCCAAAAGTCTTGGCAATCATTGAGATGTTTTTTTTAGCAAAATTGAGACGAGCCTTAATGTTCTTTTTGCTTAAAAGTGGTTTGCGCCTTGGAAATCTGCCATGCAGGCCATTTTTGCCCAGTCTCTTTCTTATGGTGGAGTCGTGAACACTGAACTTAGTTGAGGCAAGTGAGGCCTGCAGTTCTTTAGATGTTGTCCTGGGGTCTTTTGTGGCCTCTCGGATGAGTCGTCTCTGCGCTCTTGGGGTGATTTCGGTCGGCCGGCCACTCCTGGGAAGGTTCACCACTGTTCCATGTTTTTGCCATTTGTGGATAATGGCTCTCACTGTGGTTCGCTGGAGTCCCAAAGCTTTAGAAATGGCTTTATAACCTTTACCAGACTGATAGATCTCAATTACTTTTGTTCTCATTTGTTCCTGAATTTCTTTGGATCTTGGCATGATGTCTAGCTTTTGAGGTGCTTTTGGTCTACTTCTCTGTGTCAGGTAGCTCCTATTTAAGTGATTTCTTGATTGAAACAGGTGTGGCAGTAATCAGGCCTGGGGGTGACTACAGAAATTGAACTCAGTTGTGATAAACCACACTTAAGTTATTTTTTAACAAATGGGGCAATCACTTTTTCACACAGGGCCATGTAGATTTGGAGTTTTTTTTTCTCCCTTAATAACGTAAACCTTCATTTAAAAACTGCATTTTGTGTTCACTTATGTTATCTTTGACTAATACTTAACGGTTTTTGATGAGCAGAAACATTTAAGTGTGACAAACATGCAAAAGAATAAGAAATCAGGAAGGGGGCACATAGTTTTTCACACCACTGTATATAGCAGAGATAACGTTAAGCATATTTCACCTTCATCTTTCTTGGCTAGTGTGTAGCGCAAGAATCTCCCTTTAAGTATGCGCGATGTTTCAGATGGTATGGCGAGTGTAAACACGTGAATCGGATACGAGTCATAGTTAAAAGAACGTGTAAACAGACCGTCAAAAAAATTAATAGGAGTTAATAAGGAGATATTTGCTTGTTTATTCTTGACCCTGATTTTGTAGCTGTCTTTTAAGTTTGTCGTCCTCCTACTGGTGCATTTAAAACAAGCGCCATTCTTGTTGGACTAAAAACATTTCATGAAAATCCAGACGTAAACAATCTTGACCTCGGTTTTTTGGTACATTGTGGACAATCCACACACGTCACCTCTGATCTACTCACAGTTCGGTCCTAACTGGATAGATGAATCGGTTTAAAGGCCCCTACTTCTTTAACAACTTACACACACACACACACACTGGGTGAGTGTTGTGTGTTCTAGTGCACCAGTTGAATGATAAAGATTTTTTAAAAAATACCCTTATATCCCTTATATATGCTGATAGATTCAAGACTGCTACTATAAAGTCCAAGCAGAAATTGTGTGAAGAAGAGTTTTAAGGGGGTTGAGTCAAGGCCTAATTAAAGCAAAACCAGGGTTAGGGTTAGCGTTAAACTATGGGAAAACTATGCAATCTTTCATAACTGCTCAGTGCTATTTTAACATTCCGCGAATGACTACAGTGTTTTCAAGACTCCAACACAGACATTTCAAAAAGTGCAGACGTTTACAGCCTGGGACAAAAAAATGGTTTTGGTCTCCATAACCATAATTAGGGGCGTACATTATTTGAGTGACAGCTGTTTGCACCACCCAGTTGCCAGTTAATGGGCTTACACGGGTGTGGGCGGAGTCAGCTCCTGCTAAGATGGCGACAACCAGAGCTCCCACAGTTGAGCTTCAAAACCACTCTTCAAGAAACATATAGGTGATGTCATGGAGGGGTTGTGCAGTTCTTTTATACAGTCTGTTGTTGTTTATTAGAACTTTGGACAAACTCTCCATCAAGAACAAGACTGTAGCACAACCAACATTCAAACCATAAAAATTATATATATATATATAAATATATAAAATCTGCAATTATATCTAAAGCCTTTAATTTTTAATATTGTCTAGAATAGGTGACCAGGTATAAAAAAAAATAGCAATCAAACGTCACAAAGAAAAAGTATTGAAAGATGGTTTTAATGGGTTAAACCAGTGGTTCTCAAACTTTTTCTGTCATTCCCCATTTAAGGGGGTGAGCAAATTTTCAAGCCCCACTTGTCAACAAAATAATAACGAAATCTGCCAAGTTTACTGTTTATTGAAATATCAATTTCTAAACCAATAAGATCAAACAACACCAAGTTAAAAACAGATAAAATACACGTGCAATTGTTATAAAAGGCTTACGTTGTCACTTATCTTTGCATAACTGACCCCATGTTTATTAGCTGCTCAGCAATCGTTTGCACTGGCCAATACTGTATGCAACTTTGAATGAAGCCATTTGTGCTTTGCTGTCCACTGATTCAGATTTTACCATGCGATTCTCCTGCTGTCTGTATTCTGCCAGCTTTCTTTGAAAGAAGTCGAGTGGCTTATTAACGTGTGTTGTCTCTAAGTGTCTTCCTAATTTGTTGGGTCTCATGCGGTCTGCTGCCAGCGGTATAAGACACAAAACACACACAGGTCTCTCCTCTGCCCCCACAATCCCCACCATGAAGCAAGTTAGGCTTCATTAGTGGTGGGCGATATAACCTATCACAGTAGAAGCTATTTTCTACCTCGGTAACAATATATATATATAAAATCACAATATAGCAATTTGTATCTGAAAATGCATAAATAAAAATTCAAACACAAAGAAACTGTTTTACATAATGTAATTTTATATAAACTGTGAATTGCTGAGGTTTGCCGCATTTTTTTTTTTTACTTTGGCCATAATCGTTTGGATGTTTGGATTTCAGATGATAGAAAAGGTTTGACGTGTTTCCACCACTTGTTAAAACAGTGAACTTGCGTACCTTGCAAATCAAATTCAAAAATTCTATGAATTCAAACCTTAAAATAAAAGACTATGAATAGGAAATAAATATGAAAAATAAAATAGGGGGTAAATTTAACTAGGAATGAATAAAATAAAATATAAAAACTAAAGTTAAAATAAAATAACTGTACAACAATACACAATATAGAAAATATATGAAGAATATGTGAACAATAAGAGCAGCTGTACGAGTAGGAAAAGAATGGTAATGTCCAGGGTTGTGCAATCCACATGTTTAAAGTGGATCACGTTCATCTCATTCGTATCACTTTTCTTATACCCAAACTAATTCCACACCACAGACGAGGCAGCTTTTTTCTTTACAATCTCCTCGTTGTTGGTTTTGTCACATATAAGCAAGCTCACTGCTCGTCTTCTTCCATTGTCGAAGTGTATGTGAAGCCAAACACATCAAAAGTGGGACGAAACCGCGGCACCCGATTGAACCAAATATCTGCGCAAATACAGCGCAGCGCGACTACCTGAATAGCGCAGTGATGATCTGGTTTATTTGCGCAGCCCGGTGGATCGCGCAGCGCCGCTCGAATGCGACCCACTATGTTTTTATTTACAAACTATTTAAAATGTCAGGACTGTTTATTATTGTTTCCGCCTTGCCATGCCTGGATTGTACGTGCGCATCCCAGAAAATGTATTTTGATGGTCGGCGCGGTTTATTTCTGTCAGAGTCGCGCAGCGCTGCCCAGTGGCTCGCGCAGGTTTGTGATTCGAGCAGGTTTGTGATTCGAGCTGGTTTGTGATTCGAGCAGCGCTGCTGAAGTTGGCCCGACGTTAAACCGTTATTGTTCCACTATGGTTCCACTTTTTCTCCCGGCCCACAACTGATGTTATTTTAAATTTACTTGTATTAATGATCCATTTATTTGTGTGTGATTGTTTAGTTTTGAGCGTACGCTCTTCATTATCAATAAAGAAAAGCATGAATTAGAATAGGTACTGTCCTGTTTTTCCTCCCGTTCATTGCGCCCCACCTGTCATGTCTGTATTCCCCACTAGTGGGGCGCGCCCCACACTTTGAGAACCACTGGGTTAAACCAAAGTGCGTTTTATGTTTGTTTGTTTTTTTTGTTGTTGTTGTTGTTGTTTTTTTTTTTTAATGGCAGTATTTTTTTTAGAGAATCTATTTATTTATTCACGTACTTATTTTATTTTATTTTATTTTGGTCCCTGTGGACGGCATTCTGTAAACGATTGGCAGAGATTTGCGTTTTCCGACTGTTCTTTTAGTGCTAGGGGACTTCCTGCCAAATGCAATGCCTCTGTTATAATTTATGGTGTAATAATAAATCAATATTTAACTAATCTTAAAAAGGGACTGTACAGTACAACTCCAAATTATTTCATAACGATGTTTAAAGCGTCTTAATGAATTAAACAGTGAAAGTGCATTAGAAATCTTTACTATATTACTGTCCATGTGATCCAGACATTATCTTCTCCAAACGAGAATCAGAGCAAAGTTTCCTTTTGTATCTTTACATGCTGAAATTATTTATTTATTCATTTATTCATTAATTTTTATATCTTACTACAATTCCAAACACATAATTTGCTCGTACCAAACAGCATGACGTGCTTCCTGAATGTCTGAATAGTTTAAGGTGTAAAGGAACAGCAACATTTTACCATCTCAAGTGTAAACATACTTATATATATATATATATATATATATATAAGTATGTTTAGGTTTACGTGTCTACGTTGCACGTACATCCGGCTTGCACCTATGTTAAAAAAATTTTTGGGTGGCTGGAACAGATTCTCTGCATTTACATTATTTCCTATGCGAAAATGCTTTTTTCACAATACGTAATTTTACCTTATGAACTCGTCTCCGGAACAGATTAAGTTTCCCGAGGTCCTGCTGTACAGTATGTGTGTGTGTGTGTGTGTGTGTGTGTGTGTGTGTGTGTGTGTGTGTGTGTGTGTGTGTGTGTATGTAAATACATTTTAAAAAATTTTGATTTTAGAGTGTATGTGGTGATACACGAGTTACTACACAGAATCTTGATACTTGATACATGAATCCACTCTTTTCTCTTTTCTACCTCTATTTGGAATGGTATATAAAAAAGGCTTATATATTCCATCACCAAAGATTTATTAAGAATCATGTGAAAACCTTGTAAAAGATGATGTAGTTATTTGATATTATGTGAATAAAGTCCTAATAGAAAACACCGAACACAAACCCCGTCTTGATCTTAACATTTGTCCCTTGTGATACAGTAAGGGAAGTTTGCTTTCATTTAAAATATTACACTTGGCTGGTCTTTCGACCTAATAATGGTGGAGTTCTGGGATATTTATAGTCTACTGAATTCAATTTCTTTCGGAGTGTCAAGGCGAAAACTTGCTTTTAACAAGTGCATCAATTTAGGGCCCTTTTTTTTCTTCCCTTTTTTGAGACAACCCCAATTTCAAGCCACTCGACAGGCTGAGGAAAAAAAACATTAGACAGGCAAGGTGAAACCCGAATGGAAGGTGACACGAGGCATGTGGCACGCGGCACGCTCAAATTCTATGAACCTTTGTCTGACAAATAGAGACAATAAGCTAGACGACAATAAGCCTGTCCGTATTTTCTCCATCTATATTCATTACTCTCTCAACACACACACACACACACACACACACACACACACACACACACACACACACACACACACTCTCTGATGAGAGATTCAGCTTGACAGGTGCGGTCTAAATGTTAAACTAGCATGACACAGTGGTGTGGAAAATTAAATAGAAATCTGGATTCTGATTGGTCATGAGGTGTAGAAGGTTTGTCTGATCTCATTCCTGATTTTCAGCTGTTTTTGGGTGAACCTGTGACTGATGGAGCTTCGCATCCCTCTTCACCCGTTGTAGCTAATTTGCCTATTTCATGCATTCAGAGCTGCTTTTCTGCTCACCATGGCTGTGAAGAGGAATTCTTACTCACTTACTCATCGCCTAGATCACTTTATCCTGTATACAGTACATGCGGAAGGCCCGGGTTCGATTCCCAGCCAGTGCCCAAACCCCAGCCACTGGATGCAGTGCCGGTCCCTAGCCCAGAGGGTTGCGTCAGGAAGGGCATCCGGCGTAAAAACTGTGCCGAGTTGTATTGCGGACTGGATAGTCTGCTGTGGCGACCCCTTGTCGGGAGCAGTCGAAAGACCAACAGCAACAAGGGGGGCCTGGAGCCTTTCCCAGGAGACAAAGCGGGCTACACCCTGGATGGGGTGTCAATCCATTGCAGAGCCACACATATACTGTACATACAGTACAGACACTTCCACACCCATTCATGCACTATGGATAATTTGGAACCAATTAAGCTAATCTACATGTTTTTGGACTGAACATGCAAACTCCATGCATACAGATCCAACGGCAGGACCCTGGTGGTGCAGAGCGAAAGTCACATTTGAGAATAACTCCTATCCCACCATGTGAACCCTAATCTAGATGTATTTGAACTGTTGGATGGAAGCAGGGTACCCGGAGGAAACCCACTAAGCATGGACCCCATACACACAGAGACCCAAAGGCAGAACTCAACTCTCAACCTTGAAGGTGTGAGGCCACAGTGCTCACCACGCCCCCGTAAATAAATCAATAACCAGATCATTTAACGTCCTTTAAATAAGTATTCCAATGAGGTAAGTTGAATAAAAAGGTGAGAGAGAGAGAGCGAGAGAGAGAGATGTGTAAGATCATTCTGGACATTGCCCTTGCATCCAAGTGTGCATCCTTGTGTGCATCCACAGATCTATTCATTTCATGATTACAGCCTGCAGTGGCAAATTATGCTTCATTTTAAATCCCAATCGCTTTTTTCTTCTAAAGGCGTCCTTCCCCGAAACTGCATTTTTTCCTTAGCGCTATTATAATATTTTTTTTCAGTACCTGATTTAATAACGCAGTCATATTGAGAGATCACACACAGACACACACCATGATTTACTCCGAGCGTGATGAATCATGCAGAACTAGAGTTTCTGAAATAGAGATTGAAGCAAGAAAATTCAAATAGGTTTTTAAAAAACTGGAACTTATTTAATACTGTTAAAGGCGTTGACCTTGTGCTAATCCTGACAGTTTTGTGCTACAGCAGTGAACTACAGGAACTGACATGCTTTGTTTTCCTTTTTACTTAAGAGCATGCGTAGCAGAATTTCAGGATTTTAAACATGGCTCCTAGAAGTGCTAAAAAACTAAATTGAATATATCATTTTATGAATTAATGAAAATCTGGTCCTCATAATGCTGGTGTGATCTCACAAGTAGGTGAGGTCCCCAAAATGCTCATTTACCGGAAGTGTGTTAAAACTCCAGTGTGTGTGTGTGTGTATGTGTGTGTGTGTGCATTTGCATCAAATTCCTAATGTCAATCTGCACTTGTTCCTGCCATATCATTATTTTCATTTATGGTTACAGTTAATGTTTTCAAAGTCAGAATCAAGTTCCTATTCTCACTTTTCTCATTATAGCACCTACAGTATAAACACTCATTCCCTCACCAGCCTCTATTTATTCTGCCTTGAAATTAAAGTTATAGTTTGGATTTTTTATTATCTGTCTTAAATCAAACTTGAGATTCATATAAGTACCTTACCGTGGGTCTTGGTTGTTATAAATGTTCCTGTTTTGCACTGTGACCAAATCTGGAACTTTTTTTCATGTTGAGTAGATACATCTCACTACTTATACAAGTAGTTTCTTCAGTCCAAGTAGCTGCTTTAGCTTAAGTTAAGTGTTTATTTGTCACATATACATTACGGCACAGTGAAATTCCTTATTGTAATGTAACTGGGGTCAGAGCGCAGGGTCAGCCCTGGAGAAGTTGGGGTTAAGGGCCTTGCTCAAGGGCCCAACAGTGGCAACCTGGTGGATCTGGGGATCAAACCGCCAACCTTCTGATCAGTAACACAGTGCCTTAGCTTTCTGAGCCGCCACCTGAATGAATGAGAATCTTCACAGACACAGCAACCAAAATTTGTTGCACGGAAGATGAGTACAAGTTTAGTAATTAGGGCCAAATTTCACAGCCATCGTTCCGTTCAATAATGCATTTAAAAGGTCTCCTGAGACTTATCTTTGGTATCTTTCAGTTAGTATCTTTTAGTGTTACGATGTATTTAGTACAAATGTACGTAATATAGCCTTCTTTTATATACATCAATGTTCTTGACATTGTTCATGTAAATTTTTTAGCATGTTTATTATTACATGTACATGAGATGTACCAAATTATATAGTATTATATAATGTACCATTTGAACCAAATATTGACTATGTTTATTTTATTACTCTTCAGTGTTCTTTATAGAAGTTTCTTTCTTGTAGAAATTCTAAATTTCTCTACAGGGAAAATGGGTTTTGCAATCTGAAATTTCACCTTAAGAACTCGCCTCCTGATGGATAAAATAAACATGCTGCAGCTGCGGATGGATTAAATTCACACCTCAGTATGTAAATTTAATCAATCTGCATTTTTCCCATAGGGAATAATATAGAAACGCAGATCTGTTCCAGCCAATATTACCATAATCATATTGTTGCATTTAAGAACAATCAAAAAAATATGAAATACATAGACATTAAACCTCACGTAACCTTAATTTATGATTCCTTGTGCCATTGTTTTCTGGACATTTTCTGGACTGAATGTACATGCGTAATGGAAGTACACGCCGACAGGCTTGATGGATTATACAGTATGCTGAAAAATCTTTGCATTCCAAAGAGAATTTCTTGCAAAATTTTAGTTCTCAAGCCAAAGTTCAAATGCCAACGTGACCCTGAAACAGCCGTTAGGTTTTACTGAGCTTGCTGGAGAATATTCCAGAGTTCTTCTAGTAACTTCGACACACTCGCTTATTTCTATTTTCAAGCAAAACCCAGGACCCTACATTAGGTGTTATTGTTTCTATATATACAATTTCATACATTATGTTTAATTGAATGTGTGTGTGTTTTTTTTTTTCAAACCTCTTGCTTTGGTGTGTTTCTTTTGATAAACTAAGAAGCACTGTGTGGCTTGTACTTGTCCTGAAGGTCTCTACAGAGCAACACTGTAAAGCACACAACAATGACTCTCTCATTTATCTTTAAAGATCTCTGGGGACACGTATCGAGAGAGAGAGAGAGAGAGAGAGAGAGAGAGAGAGTATAGAATAATAATAATAAGACAGGAAAGAAATGAGCTACAAAAGAAGGACATTCATCATACTATCATGCATTCTTTATTCATAAAGGATGTCTGTTTAAAAAAGAATAAAGAACAGGGAACATTGCACCAAGCATTTCTTTCTTTCTTTTTTTTTTTTTTAGAAAACAGCCCACGCTCGTGCACTCTCGGGCATGTTTTGTGTCAGAGACTCTTTACGAGCATTTATGCGCCACCAAGGGCCGAGAGAGAGAGAGAGAGAGAGAGAGAGAGAGAGAGAGAGAGAGAGCACCGGACGAGGAAAGAAAAAAGAAAAGTAGCATATACAGTATATGTGTAGAGTGGAGGTGCTTTATAAATTCTTTACAATGCTGGTTCAGGAGAGCAGAGTAATGTTGAAAGAAAGTTCTAGAGTAGGCCATTAGGGGCTTTGCTCCACACAAGTCCATTACGCTATTCATTTCCTGTTGAGATAAATGATCCTGCTTACTCACTGTTCAGCTCAGCAGTGTAGATATGATTAACAGCCGTGCTACACCATGTGTAAGAGCCTCACCTGGCTCCTCGTTACAGATAACGTACTGCACCGTTCAGCTATAACGAGCAGAAGTCCAATCAGTTCAACGACTGTGAATAATGGCAATGAAAACAATTAATACGAATATCCTTTTTACGAGGTTTAAGACGTACACATGTTATTGTGTCGATCCGAGCTCCACCGTTTCCCGGAATCCTCCACAGATTTACAACATGGCCAACCAGGACTGCGGTTCTCACCATGTATACGTGTCCAAGTTCACCTGATCCAGTAGACTCACTCAAGACTTTTGGTTAGTTAACAAAGTCTGAACTCTAGATAGAATCTGACTGATCTATCACTGTCGCATCAATCTACCGAACGGCGAAGACAATAAAAAGGACATTATTCCGTTCTTCAACAAAAGAATGAACAATTCCTTGCAAGCAGTGAGCTGTAAGACAATAACATTGTTATTCTCTTCAGTGCAGCAAGAAATCAATAGAACAAATCTTTAAATATTTCCATTGCTTGATTTCCCTATTGTCATATTGATGTCAAGCGTTGGGCGGGTTAACCAAAGAAGAAGAGAAACTATTGTTCAGAGGTGGGAAAAAAAAGACAAAAACAAAATAAATCTACGCCTTTAACCAATAAATAAAAAAAATCTGCAAATAACAATGGTTTGAATAAGTCCTTTAACAATTACATGTTACTGTATGTGAATTGTTCTCCATGAAGCCAGAGACGTTATGAGCAACAGACAGCAAGAGTTTATTCTACAATGACTTCCATTTATACACTGACAGAAAACAAGAAGACAAAGACGCAGCAACTG
Source organism: Channallabes apus (assembly GCA_030522415.1). Taxonomy (NCBI): domain Eukaryota; kingdom Metazoa; phylum Chordata; class Actinopteri; order Siluriformes; family Clariidae; genus Channallabes; species Channallabes apus. Next base: position 1,869,423 of record CM060126.1, on the reverse strand, counting down.
GCACAGAAGAGTTCAGAGTGTATCAATCAGAGTTTATGTCAGTTCATGTCAGTAGGAGATGATCAAGTATGCAGAGGAAGAAAAATACGAAAAAGACAAAGCAATATAATTATGCAGAAGAAGAAGAAGAAAAAACAGTATGTATACAAAGACAAACATGAAGGAAAAGATGATGATGAGGATGAAACTGCCGAAGAAGCAGATAAATGAAGATAAGAAGACAAAAGAAGGATATAGTACGAAATAGAAAGAAGATGAAAAAAATATGAGGCAGTAGGAGGAAGATGATGAAAAAATATGATGCAGAAGATGCTCACGAGTACAAAAAGAATAAAACTTAGTTACATGTTAATCTATTAATTCTTTAGCAAAGCAAAAACATTTATAAATGTGGTAGTGTTTCGAATGTTTGCATAACAACTAAACATGATGTTCGTGATGGTCATTTATCTTCAGCAAGCATGTCATCATAGACTCACTGACGCTTAGACGAGAACATACACATTAACTGGAGAACCTTGGGAAACTCCAAACAAACCCTAAGGGCTCATGATGGAACAAGGGACCCTAAAGCTTTGAGGCAGAGATGATACTTAGCTAGAGCTACTCTACTGGTACTTTTATAACAGGTAAAATGTTATGTTTGCATGTGTGCATAAGCAGTCCTTAAACAATTACTAATATTATGAAAGATTCTGAAAATGCCAGAGATGCTTTGGTAATAAACATGCTCCTCCACCTCCTCATTTAAAACTAATCCAGTCTCAACAGGGCTTTTGTTGGCTCCTTAGTCCAATAAAACACTATTCCGTTCTTTGTTGCCTACTGAAAGATAAAGATGATTTACGGCTGTGCTTTGAACTTTGCACATATTTGAAGCTCATCAGCATCTTGTCTCTTCCCTGATAGCTATATCGGTACCTGAAAGAGCGTGGTTGAAAAGGTGTTTCGCTGATTATTGTTCCCTGTTAAGATCCCATTCTGCGAGAGAAGGCTACTGAGTGATGATGCTCCAAATCCACTCGGACAATCACAGCCGGGCTCTGAGTGAATCTTTTGTCTCCTCTCGCCTCCGCCAGGCACTTGCCGAAAAAACCTCCCCCAGCGCTGACTTGATGCTGAAAAGCTCTCCGTGTCTCTCCAGGTTTAATATCCACAGGCGTTTCGATCTCTAGCTACAGAATGGTCTCTTTTGTGCTTTGACAGAACGATGGATGACAGCGTGGTAAATCAATGGGCCGAACCATCCATTAACTCTGGAAATGCCACCTTTACACAGATAAAAGAATTTCAGCTGGCAGGAATCCACAAGGTTTAAATAAAGAGACTACCGGGACCCTTTGGAAAGCAGAGTGTGGCTTTTGAACCTGGCAGCCTGTAAGAACCTGAAGCGCTGGAGTAAAGACAGCTAACAAATCATTTATTTAAAGTTATGTGGATGTATCTATCACTAGTAAATTATATTTTAGGCAAATACCTGAAGATTGTTTTTCTTCATAATACACTGCAGATGGCACAGTGGCTTAAGTGGCGAGCACTGTCGCCTAGCACCTCCAGGGCTTGGGAAGTCAATCTCATCTCTGGTGTATTTGCATGGAGCTTGTAGGTTCTCCCCTGGTTTGCTCTAAGTACTCCAGTTTACTCTCATATACATGCGCTGTAGACTTATCCGTTTCCAAATTATCTGAAGTGTGTGAGTGTTTGTGGGTTGACACCCACGCCACGGTGTACCCCACCTGACACTTTGAGTTTCCTGGTATACAGTAGACCCCCAAGAAATTGCTCAATTGCCCAATTTCCCAGTTTCTAGAAAATTAAGAATTCCAATTGAAATTGTTTCGGTTTCTAATTTTCTATGACGTCGCCTCATACACTCAGACGAGGTTGTTTTTTTATTTATTCATTTGTTTCACTGTTTGTTTATTTGTTTCCCAGATAGGGGCTGTCTGAGCTCAGATTAAAGCTGAATGCTAGCAAACCACTCATAAGAAAAGAAAGAAGAAAAACAGATACTGTCACAAGCAATCATACATCACAGCAAGCAAAACTTGGTATCCCAGGGAGCAATGCAGTTAAAGCCAAAATCAATACCCTCTATAATGTTTTCCTCATAATGTTTGGTGATAATACGCAGGAGGAATCGATTCCTATGCATTTAATTTTCGTAATGAGCCACCGGATGCTGCATAACAGATTAATTGAAAATGAGCTTTTAAAAAGAAATATCAAAAACCTTCAGTCTGATATTAACTGAGGTTACTTTGATCATTTAATGCACTTTAATAGTATTAAAATAAATTGTTACTGACTGGAAGTAGTCTTTAGGATTGTCAGGATTATCAGCTTTCTACGAATGGGGGTGTGGGATTATGTCGTAGAGTTATAACTACAAGACAAACCACAGTGAGGCAGTGCACTAAAACCAGGAACGTCCCATCAGAATAAGACACTGGATCTCTAATGTCTCATTGGTGAGGTTGAAGATTTAATACAGGAATTAAACTACTACTACAAGGTCCAGTTATCATGGGAACCATAAAACATTTTGAGCAAGCATTGGTGTGCACCAGGGGTGCTGCTTGTCAAGAGGCCACTGCTCGGGGCCCCAGGCCAGTAGGAGGCCCCCGGAGTGCTTATTTATTATTAATAAGATCATTGTCATGAATGCTGGTTTGAGATGCCCTCAGCAATTCTTTTTGCCTCAGGCCCCAAATGACTCTAGAATTGCCTCTAGTGTGAACAAGCATATTTTAAATTTAAAAGCCAAAAAAAACATTACAATTACTTAATCTTTATCCCATCAGTAGAGCCACCACTAACTCTGATAGCAGAGCCTTTACTGGATAATTTAATGGTCAACCCAAACCATGTTTATTAGCACATGTTGCTTAGTACATAATCTAAAAACAAGTGTCAACAAGTATTGGGATAAATATAGAAAACTATTTATATTGTTGCAATACATAATACACTGTATGTTACATATTCAAACAAGTATTTATGTATTTTAACAGGATGTAAACGATCTACTAGCACGTCCTGTGTTAGCAAATAACATGGATTAGCTGATTTTGCACAAAAGTGGGCTAGCTCAATCACATTTCAGCTAGCTCATTTATTTACATTTCAGTACATTTCAAGCACTTCATCAATGTAGGTAAAACTATCGAGCACCATTTCACTTCCTCTTCTACCAGGCTGACAGTTAGCTCTATACAGTAGCGACCCTCTGTTAAACCTGAGCATGAGAATTATTGCCTCAATTAAACCTTAAAGTATGCTGGAGTTAGATATGAAACAAAGCATATTTACTCTCCTTAACAGGCATACGCCTTATTTAATAAAAATAAATAAATAAATAATTAGCATCACATGCTGAGGTAGTGTAAGCTTTGCTAATTGTTACCCAGTGTTTTGCTAGCTACAGTAAGCCAGGTTAGACTAGCGTTGGTTCCAGTAACATAATTGGCTAGGCTTTAAGGATTCTTGCCCAATAAATAATTTCCTTTGCCTGAGCTTATTGGGCTAATTAGCACTATTTAGCTTTGATAGGTTTGTCTTACTTGGTAAGCATCTGATCTATGAATAAATGAATGAATAAATGAATGAATGTAAGCTGCGTATGAAAGTAAACTGGGAATGGGAAAGCTGAATGTGACTCCTCCCACACTGAAGCAGCTCAAAACAGTAATTCATTCTCCTCCGTGTACTGTAATGCATCTTGCGTAGTTTCTGTCTCGCTTTAGACTCTGAAGCTGTAGTTGAACAGCAGGAAGCTGAATCATGCTGGATTCATCTCCACTCAACTTAAGAGCACCAATGCCTGATGCACTTCCTGGGAGAATTAGCATATAAATAAATGCCGCGCTTATCGAGACTCTTTAAGAGGCATCCTGCTTTTGACAAAAAAGTGTCTCCTGCATTGATTGCTTCTTAAACCAATGGCATTCGTTACACTATTTTAAATAATTATCAGAGAGTTTTTCTGAAAGTATTCAGTAATAATTTAAGTGGCAATGGTTTCATACCCATAATGCTATATAATGGGCAGTGGTGGTTCAGTCGGTTAAACCCCAGCATCGCCAAGTTGCCACTGTTGCGCCCTTGAGACCCTTAACCCTACAGTATCTGGTCCAGGGGCGCTGTATGCTGGCTGACCCTGTGCTCTGACCCCAGTTTTCTAATTGGGATATGCGAAGAAGACATTTCATTGTGCTGTAAAGTACATGTGACCAATAATTGAACATTATTCTTCTATAGGAATACAACCCTGCTTTTTGTTTGACAGCAGATATTATAAAGGTTATAAACCTGTGATATACTGTACAGTGACTTTTTAAAAATCTATATTTGGTTGCAAGATGTGAGACTAAAATAAAATAAAAAAAATCATACAAATATATCATTGCAAATATTTCAACAGCAACTACAATTAATAATGTGTACATTTAATTCATAATGATGGGAATTGTTTAAATTCACAAGTTGTATTTAAACACAACAACAACAACAAAAACAAGCATAGACAAAAAACGTGTGTGTGTGTGTGTGTGTGTGTGTGTGTGTGTTAGTTAGTTAGTTATGTGACAATAATTAAAGTAAAAAAATGTGAAATGTTGGACAATAGACTGTTATTATATATATTTTCATAATCTTCATGCTGTTCTATTTTTTTCAGCTATTCCTATTTACTTTGTGCATATTAAATTAGTATTTGTATAATTTAATTTAATAAAAGAAACTATTTAAATATGAATTCCTGTATAATACAGAATTAAATTAAAATTGGGAATCATTATAAAATGTAATAATGCTTTGGTGAGTTTAAAAAAAAACACATAATTCATTGTTGTAAATGTAAAATATTATGTACTATATTTTTTTTACTTAATTCTAGAACTTTACCTCTACGTTCAAAATATTTACATTTTTAAAAATATTGTTTAATGGAAATAAACCTTTACAAGCAAGAGAGAGAGAGAGAGAGAGAGAGAAGTATGATTAACATGCATGTTCCAATTTGCAAAGCAATTAAAATCCCTGGACCATTCATTACCTCTTCAATGGATTACCCATAATTCCATAGTCATATAAGCAGCAGAACTAAGCATGTCAGGAAATAGAGTTGTCCCCATTTATCCAGGATTTGCACTGGAACTTATTTAACAGTATTAAACGTGTTGGCCGGATGCTAATCCTGACAGTTTTGTGCTACCGTGGTGAACTACAGGGACTGACACGCTTCGATTTTTACTTGAGAGCATGTGTAATATAATGTCACGATTTTATACATGGCTCAGCTCCTAGAAGTGCTGAAATAGAAAATGTCAGCCACTAGGTATTTATGAATTACTTAAAATCCGGTCAACAACAACAAGTGAGAATCTGGTCCTCATAAAGCTGCTGTGATATCACAGGATATGACGTCCCCACAAATGCTCGATTACTTGAAAAACCTGTGTTACTTTTGTACTGGTCCATCATTTATTAAAACGTATTGAAATTAAATTCAATTACATTTTTTTTTACATATTTTTAAAGACATTTTTGTATTCCAGCATATTATCTCACTATTTTTGAATAATTAAATAATTTTAACAAATTTTCTAATTAACTTTTTTTATTTCCTGTTATTATTTCATTATCTTTTTTTGTAGAGTAATTAAGTAATTTTGGGGAATTTAAATATTTAAACATAGTGTTGTATTTAGAGCTATCTCATTATTTAGATCTTACATTTAATTGCCTCGATCTAGGAAATCTGGGATTGATTAGTTTATTGACTATTGGCATGTAGTTCCACAAAGGAAACGTCTGCCCTACTTATTATCGTAAAAATTAGATATTAGGAAAAAGAACTCTTAAGCTGACTATCAGTAAATTAGTCTGTTCTGAATTAAAATGTTGTGATAATATCTGACAATTCTGAGGTATTTAGATAAATTCAAAGATATAAAATCAAAGCATTTTACCTTGAAATAATAAGCTACAGTATTACTTTTCTTTTTCTTTCCTGTAATGCTGTAGCTTAGGAATTTTGTGATTTTAAAATAAAGCACATATTATGGAGTCATTATGGACCTAATTTGGCAAGCCATGTCAAATCATAAAATAACATTTAAACCTGTTTCTTAAAGAAATTTGATACGTTTTCTTTAGTTAATGCGTTTGCTTGCGAGCCTCTGGTACGACAGAAGTCTTAAATAATATTCTGATGCTGCAAGTGAATATTTAAAAGTCATGCTCTGAAGCTGATCATCAGACTGAATTCACAGCCTCCAGTTAATTATTTGGTGGAATGGCTTAAAACATTTATTCACTTTGAGAATTTATTGAAGGTGACTTAGAATAATCGTATATTCATGTTACAAAGCCACTGACTCGTTTGCCTCTGACTCGTGTCCTGTACTGTGCTTTGCTCATTTCGAAATAGTTCCCTTGAGTTATGTGCGCCATGACCATGAAATTGATCTTGAGAAACTTAACTCGTATCATTAATATATAAATTTGTGGCTGCACCTTGTTAAAATGTAAACGCTATGTCACCTCGGCAGCTCTGTATGGTTATACAAAAAAAAAAAGATTCTGCCTCAAGCAGTGTTTAACACATTTGGGAGCTGTGCAGTTGTTCCATTTAAAGCTGCTGAAAAACAGTGCGTTTTCTAAAAAAGAAAAAAACTTTGAAGATTGCAGAGCACGACCGGGCTGAAGTTCCCCCTTGAGCAAAATGTATGAAGGGAATTACCAGAGCCAATAGAAATTATTTAATGTAAAATGTAACAAGTCCCTGCACAATAAGCAAAAAGAAAATAAAACCGCAGAAAGTATACCTTATGTCATCTCCTACAGTACATACCAAGGCCTCTTTATCCCCGCGGAGACTTACTTAAAAATAGAAAGCAAATTTGGAACCAGTTAAAGCAAGGAACAGCATCGGCTTCAGTTTCAAGCTAAAGTTAGAGATACTGTAGAAGTTTGTGGCTTCAGATCGCAGCTATGACTGAGGTCATAACCACTAATGCTGCTGGGGCATGACCTTTAAAACTGGGAACACACTGCTTGATTTTTTTTTTATTGCTTATAATGTGTAAACTCATGCTACAGGTTTAAATCAGACTTCCTGCATGTCCTGTAGTTTTTTCTTTTTATTAGCACCTGAGAACTACAGTATGAACGTAATGAGCAGGAAGGAGGTTGCCGAAAGAATTAGACATAACCATCCTCATACACGGATCACACAAGGATATATACACACTACCGTTCAAAAGTTGCTTTGCACTTGAATTTCTTTGTTTTTGTTTAATGATTTATTTTCTACATTCTACAACAATACTGGGGATTTCACAACTATAAAATAACACATATGGAATTAGGTAATTACGTAACAACAACAAAAACAACAGCTAGTTGTTATTTTAAGACACAGAGGTCGGCCTTTCTGTAATAGTTGCAAAATCCATCAAGCACCATAATGAAACTATATATTCAGCAAAAAAAGAAACGCCCATTTTCCGGACTGTGTATTTCAACAATAATGTTGTACAAATCCAAATAACTTTACAGATCTTCATTGTAAAGGGTTTAAACAATGTTTTCCATGCATGTTCAATTAACCATAATCAATTAATTAACATGCACCTGTGGAATGGTCGTTAAGACCTTAACAGTTTACAGAAAGTAGGCATTTAAGGTCACAGTTGTAAAAACGCAGGACACTAAAGAGACTTGTCTAGCGACTGTGAAAAACACCCAAAGAAAGACACCCAGGGTCGCTGCTCATCTGCGTGAACGTGCATTAGGCATGCTGCAGGGGGACATGAGGACTGCTGATGTGGCTATAGGGCAATAAATCGCCATGTCCGCACCGTGAGACGCCTAAGACGGCGCTACAGGGAGACAGGAAGGACAGCTGATCATCCTCGCAGTGGAAGACCACGTGTAACAACACCTGCACAGGATGGGTACATCCGAATATCACACCTGCGTGACAGGTACAGGATGGCCACAACAACTGCCCGAGTCACACCAGGAACACACAATCCCTCCATCTCACAGCAAGAACTGACAAATCTGGTCCAGTCCATGAGGAGGAGATGCACTGCAGTACTTCAAGCAGCTGGTGGCCACCACATACTGACTGGTACTGACTGATTTTCAGCCTCCCTTCATTCAGGGACACATTGGGAAACATTTTTACTTTATGTCTTATGGTGTCGACTCTTTTAGTGTTCATACAAATATTTACACATTAAGTTTACTGAAAGTAAAAACAGTTGAAAGTCAGAAGACGTTTCTTTTTTTGCTGAGTGTGTATATATGTATATGTGTATATGTGTGTGTGTGTGTGTGTTTTCCAGCAGGAGTTGCAAAGGGCAGCCTGAATTGTGGAAGATCTGACCATACTGTAGTCCTGCTCACCCTGGAGCACAGCTGACCAAACTTGTCGGTATGAAACTGTTGTCATACTGCAGGACAAATGACCTCTAATAAGGCTAAATTTCGGTCTGGTTCTAAAATTATTCAGAGGCAACTAAATCAGGGCTAAAATTGGGCTTGAATCCATACAATGTCCTCCTAGTCTAGCTATCAATAGTTTCAGATGCCCCGCCCACAACCTTATTGCCGATTGCTTATACACATCTCGGGCTTCAAGGTTCAGAATCTTAAAGCTTGCAATATTCAATATAGATTATTATGAGCTGGTCAATTCTAAAATGTTGATCAATATATTATCACAGGATCAAACAATAGTCACTACATGCAGGCTATACTGTACACGTTATTCCAGAGTTTGAAAGACCTGCAAGTGCAGTAGATCCCAATGTGGTGTAAATGTCGTGCGTTTTCCACTAACAGTAATCCTTCTTGAACAAAACTGCACGTTAAATAAATAACCAGCCAATCAGTAAATCCCTGCTATGTTGTAATGCTGTAGAAATTGTTCCCTTTCAAAGTTGACACGAAGGAAGTCAAGGATTAATTTTCATTAACGATGTGTATGGCAACGGTGGAAGCCAAGATTAGAAGTAAGTGGTAGAAAATATTGCTTTCCTTAGAAGCTGCAATTAGCAGTCATTAGAGCTACTTGGATCATTCATTAAAACGCTTATATAATGTTTAGTCACGCATCATATCCTTTTAATTATAATATCCACATTAACCTCCAGATACTGTAAGTATTACACCTATAATAGACTTTTATTTTTATGATAATTCTCCCACTGAGTGTTTAAATCGCTATATCACAAATCAGAATCTAGACTACTAGTTTAGTGATAGTAAACCTCCCATCCCGCGCAATTTATTAGCAGGGTAATACTATTTCCTGTACTTCATTTCTCCACATTGCACCATACAGCAGCGATGTCCATGAAATAAGATTAGTTCTTTTGTGATTTACTATTTCATCGCCCACAGCTACTTCTTCCATTATAATATACGTTAAATATTATTTATCTTGTACAAGCATTATTTCCTTCGGGCCCGACACCATGTAATTAGATTCAAGTCAGAATTACAATAAAGGCCCCATGAGGTAAAATATTTAGAGGAACTGCAATCGATATCATTTAAAGTGCTTTAGAAAAAAAAGATTAAGAATAAAATAAAAAAAAAAACAGCTTTGGAAGCATCCTGAAACTTCGTAATTACCCTGGAAAAGAAGCGAGAGAAAGATAAACGGCTCTGAGGTAGATGGACACTCAGATATTTCTGCTATGTACATCTTTATCGGAAATAAAAAGCACCGCCTGAAATATAATCTGGTGTTAATGGATATGACGGTCGTAAAACATCATCAAAGTGAATGATGGAGCTGTGTGGATATTTAGAGACTGGATTGAGACTTTATGAGCTTTCCTCCACAGCCCGAGGCTTCTGTAACAGAGCCATCCAACATAAATAAAGTCCTCTTTACCAGAAACCATCCCTGTGCAATACGATCTAGTTCCACTCCTCCACATGGTTCCACTCTGTTGGTCTCTGATCAGGTTTCCAAGCGAAGGGTAGAGGTGTCGATACAGCCGTCGTTAATCAAGTTTGATGTTTTACAGTAAGACTCCCAGAGGGCCGACATGCTGTAAGGACATCCGCCTTGGCCAAAGACAGGCTGCTCAGACTGGAACGAGCTTCCACATGGGGTTCTTAAAGTCACTTTTTTGGCCACAACATGTGTTGAATTTCATTATCCTCCTGAGCCCGCGACTCTGCTGCTGTGTTCATTGCATTTTCTACTCACTGTTTCTTTTTATTAGCACCTGAGAACTATGAACGTAATGAGCAGGAAGACGTTTGCCAAAAGAATTAGACATAGCCATCCTCATACATGGATCGCACAAGGATATCTTCTCATTCATTCATCTTCTATACCGCTTTATCCTGTATTTAGGGTCGCGGGGACCTGGAGCCTATCCCAGGAGACTCTGGGCACAAGGCAGGGTACACCCTGGACAGCGTTGCACAAGGATATACTGTATAGATAATATAGTTGGGAGAAAAGTTCATGTCCTCATATGAGACCATTTGGATGGATTTCAAGAGGCTAAAAATAGATGTATGGATGGATGCATGGTTAGATAAATATGGAAAGGGATGGTTGGATGATGGATGGATGGATGGATGGATGGATTGATGTATTTGTCTTATTTGTTCATACACAACAACTGAAATAAATTGATGGATAGATGGATGGATGGATGGATGGATGGATGGAGGTACTATTTGTCCTATGGAACCACTGGAATAAGTATAATAATATCAACGGACAAATGGATAAAATAAGGGATGCACGGATGGATTGATGAATGATGGAATATTTGTTTCACACAACATTCATTCATTTAATTTCAAAATTAACTCCATTATGGCTGGTTGAACAAAGAACAGATGGATGGATGGATGGATAATTTGGATGGATATAGACCTGAAAGTATGGACACCTGGATTAATATGTAGATGCGTATAAAGGTGATCTGATAAATGGATGGAGGGAGGAAAAGATAAGAAGTTGGTTGAACAGATCTGATTATTATATCGACATATGCTTAAATGGATAGAATGATGTAGGAATGGATATCTGAAGAAACAAATGGTTTGAGTGGTATTTAATGTGCTACAACAGTAAGCATAGAAATAATCAATCATTTAAAGGTTCCTCAGTTGTCCCTCTTGAGGAACCCATAAAGATTCAATTCAAATTTAAAAACACTTTATTTATCCCCAGGGGGCAATTTAAAGCATGCAGAGTAAAGACAATAAACCACAAACATTTGAACATCAAGAGGTTTAGATAGAATGACATGTATATCAGTGCAACTATAATAAAATAAAATAAAACTGGTGGAATGATTTTAAAAAAAAAATGGAATTGGTCCATTAGTGCAAAACAACTGCAAGTAAACAACATTATAAAATAACTGTAAATAAATATCAGGTGTAAGAAATGGCTAATGCAACAAAACAAAAATAATAACGGGGGAGGTAAAATACTGTAAGTAAAACCTTATGACAGTGTTTTCATTTCAGAAGGAGTTTCAAGTATAAATAGTTTTTTCTTTTTTAAGTTAAAGTCAAACCTGATTATGCAAATGAATGAATTGGTGGATTAAAACATAGAATGGAAAATAAATAGATAAATAAATAAAGAATTAAATAAATACAGTGGTGTGAAAAACTATTTGCCCCCCTCCTGATTTCTTGTTCTTTTGCATGTTTGTTACACAAAATATTTCTGATCATCAAACACATTTAACTATTAGTCAAAGATAACACAAGTAAACACAAAATGCAGTTTTTAAATGAGGGGTTTTATTATTTAGGGAGAAAAAAAATCCAAACCTACATGGCCCTGTGTGAAAAAGTAATTGCTCCCTGAACCTAATAACTGGTTGGGCCACCCTTAGCAGCAATAACTGCAATCAAGCGTTTGCAATAACTTGCAACGAGTCTTTTACAGCGCTCTGGAGGAATTTTGGCCCACTCATCTTTGCAGAATTGTTGTAATTCAGCTTTATTTGAGGGTTTTCTAGCATGAACCGCCTTTTTAAGGTCATGCCACAACATCTCAATAGGATTCAGGTCAGGGCTTTGACTAGGCCACTCCAAAGTCTTCATTTTGTTTTTCTTCAGCCATTCAGAGGTGGATTTGCTGGTGTGTTTTGGCCGGACATTCTCCTTCAGGATTTTTTGGTAGACAGTAGAATTCATGGTTCCATCTATCACAGCAAGCCTTCCAGGTCCTGAAGCAGCAAAACAACCCCAGACCATCACACTACCACCACCATATTTTACTGTTGGTATGATGTTCTTTTTCTGAAATGCTGTGTTACTTTTACGCCAGATGTAACGGGAGACGCACCTTCCAAAAAATTAAACTTTTGTCTTGTCAGTCCACAAGGTATTTTCCCAAAAGTCTTGGCAATCATTGAGATGTTTTTTAGCAAGATTGAGACGAGCCTTAATGTTCTTTTTGCTTAAAAGTGGTTTGCGCCTTGGAAATCTGCCATGCAGGACGTTTTTGCCCAGTCTCTTTCTTATGGTGGAGTCGTGAACACTGACCTTAATTGAGGCAAGTGAGGCCTGCAGTTCTTTAGATGTTGTCCTGGTCTTTTGTGGCCTCTCGGATGAGTTGTCTCTGCGCTCTTGGGGTAATTTTGGTCGGCCGGCCACTCCTGGGAAGGTTCACCACTGTTCCATGTTTTTGCCATTTGTGGATAATGGCTCTCACTGTGGTTCGCTGGAGTCCCAAAGCTTTAGAAATGGCTTTATAACCTTTACCAGACTGATAGATCTCAATTACTTTTGTTCTCATTTGTTCCTGAATTTCTTTGGATCTTGGCATGATGTCTAGCTTTTGAGGTGCTTTTGGTCTACTTCTCTGTGTCAGGTAGCTCCTATTTAAGTGATTTCTTGATTGAAACAGGTGTGGCAGTAATCAGGCCTGGGGGTGACTACAGAAATTGAACTCAGGTGTGATAAACCACAGTTAAGTTATTTTTTAACAAGGGGGGCAATCACTTTTTCACACAGGGCCATGTAGATTTGGAGTTTTTTTTCTCCCTTAATAATGTAAACCTTCATTTAAAAACTGCATTTTGTGTTCAATTATGTTATCTTTGACTAATAGTTAACGGTTTTTGATGAGCAGAAACATTTAAGTGTGACAAACATGCAGAAGAATAAGAAATCAGGAAGGGGGCAAATAGTTTTTCACACCACTGTAAATAAGATGGATGATAAGTGTATGGATGGTTATATGCACAGATAAGACACGAGTGGATTGGTTAATGGATGAATGGAGGGAGGTAGATTGGGAGGTTGGAACATCCAGTGAGTAACTGCTTTAAACTTCAACCACAAAATGTATGAAAACTTTCAGATCTTCAGGAGTTTCTTCAGATTGTCAACTGAAGAATTATTATAAAGGTTCTAGCATTAACAAACAAGCCTAATGACCATGTTCATGACATGTCTGGCCGAGTTTGTGGTTCTTTGTGCATTTCAATATCCAGCGTATTTCGTTCACAGAAATTGAATCCCAGATGTATGAATGTAAACTTTATTCCAAACAGGCGTGATGGTGGATTTATGACTCCAGCAGCTCGTCGCAGCTCACCAGCACCATGCATGCAGAATTGTTTAGTTTTTTTCCCCTGACTCACTAATCCCAAATTATTTCATGTTTAACACATAAATCTTGTATCCTGCAGCTTTAGTTGTGAAGTCGAACTTCTTTTGTGTGTTTTGTGGCTTTTTGGATAAACACATTATCGTCTCTGAGGGGAAAACAGCAATACAATTCCTCCTGCACGATGCGTCTCTAATGCAGTGATTATTTCCCGTTTTTTTTTCCGTAAGAACAGTATATCTCCCAGATAAATAAATGTAGCTCAGAACAAAAGCACAGAGGTGATATCCTGTTCCTGTCTCCGTGAAATTATTGTATTTTTCCCCCCCAAACCACTACAGCTGGGAAAAAAATTGAAAAGCAAACTAACGAGGGTCTGAGACAATATTATACTGTTATTACACTTTCATGAGAGCTTTATTCACCAAATCACCAAATAGTTCAATGTTTTCTGTTTGAGAAATTTACTTGTTATTCTTCTTTGTTTAAAAAAAAAGAAAGAGAGACGAACTCTAGCATTCTTAAGGGTACTTTTGCTCCGCAGCACACAGACTCCCTATCAGGAAAGAACATTAGAAATCAATTTCATCCAGACGTCAGTGCATTCTTGTGTTATTTTTTAATTAAGGACAGATCTTTTGTGTGTGTGAGTGCGTGTTAAAGAGAAGGCGTGAAGTATTACCGTCTTTACTGAAAGCCAGAACAGTGTATTACACTTCTTTCTATTCGAGCATTACAGACTTTTTTAAAATCTTGTAATTATTCACACAGCATGCTTGTGTTTCGAGACGCATTCAGTATAAGAGAATAAAGAGTTCTCAAATAAAGCAATAATAACTACATGTTAAATGTAAAAGAATATTAAAGTATTCTTTTAAATTTATTCTTAAAATTAAAACAGCATATGTACCAAAACAATCGTTTAAACTTATTTTTAAATATTGCTTTTGTGAAAATACTGCAAGCGCGGATCTATTCGAATCGTCCCTGACGCAACTAATATCAAGCGTTTATTTAAGCGTTATTATTATTGTAACGGTATCGTTTGTCAAGGTTGTTAGCTGCGAGTCTAGTGTCGCTAACGATAGCTTGTATTGCATGCCAAAGCAGGATGAATTTTTTTTAGGATAGTTATTGTGAAGAGTGGAAATAGTGGAAATACACACACACACAAAAACAAAAAACATTTAGTAACAACAGTGTGTAGTTATAATAGTGTTATTAGTATCATATCCTTAATTTTAAACTGAAATCAGGGTCGATATGGAGCTACATCCCTGAGACGTCTGTCTTTACTAAGGGCTTAGTAAGATGGACATGTTAGTAACTCACTGCTAACCCAGACATCCTACTGTAGCCTTCCAAAGCTCTAAGTTGTGTTTGAATGCTTACTGTATGTCGCTGAGCACTTGGAATAAAAAATATACATGATAATCTGAAAAAAACGTTTTCCCGCTTGTAATGCCTAATACTCTTACAAACTTGAGTAGGTTTTAAATGGGGGGCGGAGAGTGAGTGTTGCCTAGCTGTTTTTCGTCTCCGTGTTCTGATTGGCTAGGAAAATGCTCTTCCACAAGGGGGCAGTCATTTAAAGCTACAGACAGTGAAACGTGACATTTGTAACATCAAGGAGCCAGAATGCAGGATCAGATGTGGTTTGGAGATCTTTGAGGCTCCTTTGAACTTGAAAAGGAGGATAATAAACAGTACTGTACAGTATGAGCTTAAATATACACTAGAAATACCGAAACAGAAAGACAGCACTTTAGTTCCCCTAGATGTGTGAAAACAACAAAGCAATTTTTCTGCTACATTTTTACCACTTTATCTATTTTCTTTTCTGACCTCAGAGCGCACAATAGACACCGATTTCTTCTACTCGGACTGATCAAAGTGTCTCAGAAGACCCGGTTTGTCGTGTAACTGGAAATACAACGCTGTCGATGAAGTTGATTGTTTTCCTATAGCAGTTTTCCTCCTATTTCCTGAAACGTTTTTATTCCTCTAGTCCCATAACGATTGCTCTGATTTACATTATAGCAGCTAAAAACGCTCATCTTTTCACTTCCTCCACACATTTACACATTTTACAGCTGCTTTAAGTTGTTGAAACGTAGCTGCTTTATGTTACTAATCCTGTAAAAGTTATTATTGGCCTCAAATCTCCCAAGGTAAATAAATAAATAAACAATGAGAGCTGTAAACGCTTGCGGTTAAATCTCGTTAGTATGGAGTCTCGTCAGAGATCGACTCGACATTGTCGTGGAGCTGAAGGAGACGCTCGGTGTCTCTGTATGTCACTGTCTTTCCCGTAATGTTTCACAACACTCCTCTGTCCGTCACATGATGAAATCATTTCATCACTACGTGTAAGTCGATGTACTGTAACTGTACGAAGGCTGCAAATCTTACAAAGTGTAAATAATAAATGCGGTGATTCCAAACACGACAATAACATGATAATAACGAAATAATACACAGCGTGTGTGTTCACAAGCGTTCTGTGTTTCTTTCTTTTTTCACATCATTAATTAAAGAGTTCGGAAACAAAGTGCATTATTTAAACACATTGTTATGTTCACACTCCAGAGAATTCCACACACACACACACACACACAAAACTCAAACAGTTGTGTTCTAAAGATACACACATACAGTACACATTCACATTCAAATTCACTCCCTCTCTCTCTCTCTCACACACACACACACACACACAGTGAAAATCCGCCTTCATCTCTGACAGCTCATACAAGCAGCAGGGCTTTGAGGTCAGTTTTAACGCCGTCTGTGAACAGCATCGTTCTGTTAAATAACCAGAAGCCGACACTGCTGGAGCGCTCGGAGCCGGGAGACACATCTGGATGAAAAAAAAAACAAAACACTGGCTATTTTTTTGCCGCTTGCACTGTATTTCTATTTACAATATTTCTCATTTAACCCTCTCAAGGCAGGTGTTGCAGATGTGCAACTACCTACACAATGTAACAAAGTGCTTTCAGTGGCAGAACAACAACAAAAACAATATGGGATCCAAATCCAATATCTCAAATCCTCAAAACTTAATTTGAGCCTGAAAGGGTTAATAGAAATGACTACACAACAGGGTGCCAATATTTACAGTTTAGCCAAAGTATTTATGATTTTAAATTTCTTGCTACTGTAGGAGGAGGACATGAAAGTTATTTTCATCTGTTTTTGTGTCTGTCTTTTTTCAATGAATATCAATCTCTATTTTCCTTTCTCTCTTTCTTTTCGCACATTTATTTCTTTATTATATTCAGGTCTATTATTTGTAAGTATTCTTTGTTCATTTCTGCAACATTCATGTTATTTGCTTATAATTTTTTTTGTATTTTATTCATATCATTCTTTCTTTTTACTATTTTGTAAATATTTTAAATATATCTGAAATATATTTTCTTTTAATTTTTAAAAAATATTTTAATGAATTAATTAAAAATGTATGCCTTTTTGTCTTAATTATTCATAGATTTTATTTCCCCTGTATAAAACACATGGTTATTCTTTTTCTCTTGTTCTTTTGTTTAGTTTTTGTAAATTTTTATTTTTTAAATTATTTTATCATCTTACTTTCTATGGAAAGATTTACCCTGTTTTTGTATTTTTTTAATGCTTTTTTTTCCTTTATTTTTGTTTATATATTATTTATTTAATTATTTTCACTTCGCATTTCATTTCGTTTCCTCTGTTTTCACCTTCACACCTTGAGACTGTGAGCCAATAGGAAAAGGGTAAAGATTAGGATCGGAGGTCTTGAGTGGCTGCGTACGCTGAGTGGGAGGGGCATCATCATCTCTCTCGCTCTCTCTCTCTCTCCTGTCAATCATAATGACATTTGCCAATCACGATGTCTGCCAGTTCGTGTATGTAGACAAGGACAGATATCTCTTTCCTCTCACTTCCATTTATTGTATATTTTTGTGTATAATATTGTAATAATGCATGATTATATTTGTAAATGCACCCACACGTCCCATCTCCTGTCTTCTCCTTCACATGCGCTCTAAACTCCAGTCGTACAGGAGGTTGTTTAACCCGGTTTGGTGCATAACTATAAAAACTGGCAGGTCTGAAAGTCAATATTTAATTTGACTGACATGCAGGAATGTGTTCAGGATTTATTTCTCGTTTAGGCTCGCAGTGTTGCAGTGTATTTCAAACTGTCATGGAGCATCACGTAGAAGACGTGCATTATTGAACAGCAGGATCGATCCACAGCATTTCATTTTCTGTAAACACTCGACACGGCTCGAGAACCTTCACGACTTTAGTTTGGAAGCTACAGAACAAACGGTTCTGCATTTTACAAATGGATTCTGTCTATTATTTTTCACATGGTGCTGATTTAAAGTGTGTGTGTGTGTGTGCGTGTGTGTGTGTGTGTGTAAGATCTCAGAATCAGTAAGCAGCCCATTTTAAATGAATTTTGGCTCAGAAATAAGCTTATGTAGTGAAGATACACTAAGTGTGTAGATGAGCGGATCTCGGGCTAGTTGACGGAGGTATCTGCTTCGATGCTGAGGGACGGCCCCGGGTTGTGTGTGGTGACTGGGGACGGTTCCACTCGTCCATGGAGACGGTCTTGGACTCAGCTCATGCAGAACACTGTTCTCTGAGAACTCATGACTTCAACTGCTCTCAATAGTTTAATTTCTACAAACAGTACAGTATATACAGTGGGGCAAAAAAGTATTTAGTCAGCCACTAACTCTCCCACTTAAAAAGATGAGGGAGGCCTGTAATTTGCATCATAGGTATACATCCTCAACTATGAGAGACAAAATAAGAAAAAACAATCCAGAAAATCACACTGTAGGATCTTTAAAGAATTTATTAGCAAATTATGGTGGAAAATAAGTATTTGGTCGCCTACAAACTGTCAAGATTTCTGTCTCTCACAGACCTGTAACGTCTTCTTTAAGAGGCTCCTCTTGTCCTCCACTCGTTACCTGTATTAATGGCATCTGTTTGAATCAGTATAAAAGACACGTGTCCACAACCTCAAACAGTCACACTCCAAACTCCACTATGGCCGAGACCAAAGAGCTGTCAAAGGACACCAGAAACTAAACTGTAGACCTGCACCAGGCTGTGAAGACTGAATCTGCAGTAGGTAAGCAGCTTGGTGTGAAGAAATCAACTGTGGAGCAATTATTAGAAAATGGAGGACATACAAGTGAAATACCACTGATAATCTCCCTCGATCTGGGGCTTCACGCAAAATCTCACCCAGTGGAGTCAAAATGATCACAAGAACTGTGAGCAAAAATCCCAGAACCAGAGAGCTGGGACCAAAGTAACAAAGGCTACCATCAGTAACACACTGCGCCGTCAGGGACTCAAATCCTGCAGTGCCAGACGTGTCCCCCTGCTTAAGGCCAGTACATGTCCAGTCCTGTCTGAAGTTTGTTAGAGAGCATTTGGATGATTCAGAGGATTGGGAGAACGTCATATGGTCAGATGAAACCAAAATAGAACTTTGGAGGAGAAAGAATGTTGCATCCTGAAAACACCATACCTACTGTGAAGCATGGGGGTGGAAACATCATGATTTGGGGCTGTTTTCTGCAAAGGGACCAGGACGACTGCTCCGTGTACAGTAAAGGAAAGAATGAATGGGGCCATGTATCGTGAGATTTTGAGTGAAAACCTTCTTCCATCTGCAAGGGCATTGAAGATGAAACATGGCTGGATCTTTCAGCATGACAATGATCCCAAACACACCACTCGGGCAATGAAGGAGTGGCTTCGTAAGAAGCATTTCAAGGTCCTGGAGTGGTCTAGCCAGTCTCCATCTCAACCCAATAGAAAATCTTTGGAGGAAGTTGCTGCTGTAGAGGAGATCTGCATGGAGGAATCGGCCAAAATGCCAACAACAGTGTGAGAAAACCTTGTAAAGACTTCATTACCAACAAAGGGTATACTGTATAACAAAGTATTGAGATGAAATTTTGTTATTGACCAAAATACGTATTTTAAATTCAAAATTATAGGCTGGACTCCATATGAACTTCTCCACATCTCCTGTTATACTGAACTTCCAGCCTCCAAACACACAGTATGAGTGCAGATCAATCCCTGCTATCCGTTATCACCCAGATGAGGATGGGTTCCCTGGTGAGTCTGGTTCCTCTCAAGGTTTCTTCCTATCACCATCTCAGGGAGTTTTTCCCTCAGCAGGGACGATCTGATCATTCTGATTTAGACATACTGTATCTCCTCATCTTTTTCAAACTCATTTACCGAATCAAAAAATTATGGAAAGCAGCTTTGCAACAATGACCCTGTTAAAAGCATCATATATTTAGAATAGAATAAAATTGAATTGAAATAAATTTGGGAACAGAATAGTAAATGAGTCTTAATCCAGATCCACTTTCACACACACACACACACACACACACACACACACACACACACACACACACACACACACACCACATTAAAGTCTCATCTCAATGAATATCTCTCTCTCTCTCTCTCTCTATCTATCTGTCAGCTTTTCTTTTATTTATTTATTATTTATTATTTAATTTTTGCACTTTTGAGGAGAAACTATTTCACATGAAGCAAACTGATGTAAGATTGCAAACTGATATACAATACGTGACTGTCTGTGAAAAACCTCCTAAGGAGAAAAAAAAGACTGGGTTTTAACACAACTTTAGCTGGGTTTTCACAGAATGGGTCAGATATTTTTTCCGTGTGTTGCGTGGTGCGGTATGGAGAGACGCTCCACGAGATGTTTTAATGATAAGAGTCCTGACGCAGGAGTTTGTGAGAGCGCTTATGACAGGCTCGGGAAGACCTTCCCGTTTGGAGATGGCATGGGATTATTATTTAAGGAACTTAAAGTAATAACTCCCTTGTTATTTCAAGACTGGACTACTGCAACTCACTCCTGGCAGGCCTGCCTCTGTCCACGATTCGTCCTCTGCAACTGATCCAGAATGCAGCAGCACGTCTCGTTTTTAACCTCCCCAAGTTCTCCCACACCCCCCACACCCCCCCCACTCCTCCGCTCCCTGCACTGGCTTCCTGTAGCTGCTGCATCAAATTCAAAACGCTGATGCTTGCCTACAAAAGCTAAAAATGACCCTGCACCCACTTACCTCTCTGCTCTAATCACACCACGCACTGCACCACGTTCCCTCCGATCCTCCAGCACTGCTCGCCTCATCCCACCATCTCTCAGGGATCGAGGGCGACATTCATCCAGGCTCTTGTCTGTTCTGGCACCGAGGTGGTGGAACGAACTTCCTCTAGATGTCCCTACAGCAGAGACTTTGACTATCTTTAAACGACGACTCAAGACGCATCTGTTTCTCCAGTACTTGGACTAACCCCCCCCCCCCCCCCAAAAAAAAAAAAAAAAATCCCTCTTCCCAGTTGTGTTGGACTAAAGTTATTAACCTAGTTAACCCAGTGTACTGTAAGTATCCAGTGATGTAAACTTTAAAGCGCTTTTTGTAAGTCGCTCTGGATAAGAGCATCTGCCAAATGCCTAAATGTAAATGTTAAAGGAAACAAAAGAAAACTGAAAACACAAAATAACCAGAGCTCCGCCCGTTCGGAACAGTTTATGCGTGGCGCTGCCCCTCGCGCGACCCTCGTCGTTACACTGTGAGTGTTTTCTTTGGATCACAATGGTGTTAAAAAAACACAAACATGAAACTTAAAATATATAAATATTTAGTGTGAATTTTGTGTGATTTCTTTTTTTTCCAAAACGCTATGAATCCACCTTCTACATTTTGTCCCAATGTATAAATCAGTGTATAGTTGTAGTTACAGTACTTAAGTATGTGATTTAGTATCAATAGTATCTTGGTTGAGTTTTAATTTAAAATACAGCAAACTCATGCTTGGATAGTTATCGCGTAACGAGTCGAATGGGACGTCGTGTCTGTAAGGGTTAACCCCTAGAGGGCGCCAAAGTGCCCAAAGACTTTGTTTATGTTTTGTAGTTTTGTTTTGAGTTAGACTTCGTTTCCCATGGTGCACCTCGGTCAGGTGAGGGGAACGCACACCTGAACCGAGGCGAGTCATTAGAGACAGAGTCATCAGAAGTTTGTCTAGCTTTTGTTGTGGTTAAAGATTTTGGTTGTGTTTTGTACCGTACAGTTACGAGTACTCTAAGTTTGTTTCACGTTTTTTCAATAAAGAAAAGAACGTTAAAACCAACAGCTTGCCTCTGCGATTATGCCACGCTCACACTCACAGCGCATACATGACAGTGTGAGGAAATTAGAACGAGGAAAAATGTTTTTGACTTTTGTTACAAGCAGTTTTAATTAAGAAGATCATGAGACTGAAGATCATGAGAAACATTATAATCCAAAAACTTTATAGCATCATCAGCCTCATCCTGGATAAAGAAGAATAAACGGACACATTGATGTGGAAGTGAGACTACAAACTAACCTCACCATTTCCACCTACGCTACACCGTCCCACATGGTTTATTTATAAACATGGTGTTTAAACATAGAAATCTCATAATGCTCTATTCCACAGAACACTCTGCAGATGTTACGTGATGTGAACCTGTACTGCATAACAGCTGGAGTGTCTGTAACAGCTGAGTAAAAAAATCTTTGCTTGGCTTCAAAATTCTCCACTGAACACGTCAAGTTCAAGCAGCCGCTATTTTGCGCAGTGTATATTTTTGCTGAATTGATCACATGACTGATGAAGGAGGTGATGAGGGTTTGAGGATGCGTCAGCTTTTGATCTGAAAAGTGTTCGTATTTTTTCCAAGTGTCTAAACTACGGTTATCTAATGGGTTTCAGATTAAAAGTTTTGTTATAGCTGTGTGTGTGTGTGTGTGTGTATGTGTGTGTCAGAGAATAATAATTACATTTTTTTAATAATAAAAAAGTTTTTTTTTTTCATTTTCATTTTCTTCCTTAAATTAATTTTTTTTCTTTTTTCCTTTTATATTTCATAATTTCTTTATTTTTAATGATTTACCTTTTGCTTACTTGTTTTTATTATTTTTCTTTTTTCCTTTTTTGAATGCACATATTTTTATTTATTTAGTTTTATATTTATTTATTTATTTCGATTTGTTTATTTTTTACATTTCTAATTTTTTCTTTAAATGTACATCTGACTTTTTTTGTTCATTTATATCAATTAGATTTTTATTGTTTTATTTGCTTGCTTGTTTTTTTTATCACATATTCCCTTTTTATCTTTCTTATTTTTTGTGCATATATTTATTCTTGATTTTCTTTCTTTTTTTCTGTCATTTTTGTATTTGCAGAGAGAGAGAGAGAGAGAGAGAGAGAGAGCACCAGCTGAAACTCGAATACATTTCAGGAGAATATAACTTGAAGAAAAACTTTTATTGTCCTGTAGATTTCTTTAAGCCTCTCTTTGACACAATACAAATCCATCTTTCCTTCATTCATATTCACCCTTCTTCTCTCTCTCTCTCTCTCTCTCTCTCTCTCTCTCTCTCTACAGATCCTCTGACTGCAGTTTAGGAGAAGGACATGCTGGAATTTGCAGCCGCTGTGACAGAGCAGACAGAACAAATGATTTTCTTTGCCAAACACCAGGCGTCTCCTCCGTGAGCTCAGACGCTGGCAGAGAAACGTTCTGCTGAAGCTGAATCTGCTTTTAGCCAGCACTCGGCTTCTCCAGACTCAGAAACCCGTATCAGATCATTCACACTTCCCTCGTGAATCATATCCTACTCTCGCTCTGACTCGGAGGCTCTGGACGTCGCTAGCTCTGTCTCAGGACTGAAATTACATCTTAGGTAACGAACAACAAAAAGGGAATAAAACACAACATGATGTGCTGAGGATGTGCTGTTCTAGAGAAAACCATCCACAGAACAAATCCCCAAGTGTTTCATTTCTCTTTTATCATAGTGCTGCTATTTTTAAAGAATAAAATGTTTTCCTTTTTATCTGGTTATCGTTATTTTTCATACAAAAACACGTTCGTTCCTGTTCTCACTGATGTAATAGTAGATATAAACTGGTGTGTTGCCTCTCCAGCTTCTCCCAGTTACAGCTTTACCTTTCGCCGTCACAAGCACTGACACTGGAGACTCCTTCCATGCATGCCTCATAAACATCCTGAAGGAAAACAACCAAATCAACATATGTATGTGGACACATCCATGTGAAGGAGCTGTTGCTCGATAATCGATAATCTCGTACTGAACTAACTGTAACAAGATCGAATATACACTCTAAAAAGAAATGTTTAGACAAAGGGCAAGTTTTTAAGTTGATAACTCATAAATTATGTTGCTCCAAATGGCCTTCCGATATTATTTTAAAGCAATTTTATGTTGCTAATTAATTACTATAATAATGTATACAAAATTTCAAATAGCAACCATTTAAAAAATTCAGTGGCTCCAAATAGATTTTTTTCTCAGGTTTCTTTTTATTTTTTGTAAGTTTTTTTTTTTTTTTTTGTTAATGTGGTAGATTTAAAAAGACATTAGTTCAACCATTATTTTTGTGCAATTAACTTTTTTTTTTCAACTGCTGTAGTATGTATGCAGAAAATATACATTTAAAAAACTCTCAAAATTCAACTGGTCCTCATTAAGCATAAGCATAATAAAATGTCCATAAATTTTACAGTCAAAAGCCAAGTAGCATGTCATGGAACATTCCAAGAGAAAAAAAATTAGATAACACTATGTAGCTTACAGTCAAATGAGCAAAACTTGAATAATGTTTTTCCCATCAGCTTTCTTGCTGAGCAGATATCTCAGTGAAACAAGTGCAAATTCATTACTTCAGTAGAACTATTAGATATAAATTAAATGTTACTCACCATGAAATATAGTTTATATTGAGTTTGGTTAGTCTATAAGTCTGCTAACACACAATCTTACCACTGGAACACGTCCAGTCATGTTCTGTAGGTAGGAGATAACTGAAAAAAAAATTTATTATCATTTTTTAAAGTTAAGACAACTTAAATTTTGTTTTCACCCCATTACCAATTAAATTTGAGTTTAAATTACATGCAAAATTAAGTTGATATAATTACCAACATTATTATCTGATCACAACTTATAAAAATTAAGTTCGCAACTTAGAAGGTTCATCTAAATCAATTAATTACAATTTTTAACTTGCATCCATGTATTAAATCAAGTAGTGGTAAAAGGTCCTAGTTTTTAGAGTGTAAGTTGAACTGGATAAAATGTAGGCATTTGGTTAATAGGTCAGAGGTGATTCAGAACGACTTAGAAAGGTTGTAAAAATGACATAACATTATCAATTGTGTGTTTTTGCTAAAATTGCCTGCGTCTGTGGTTTTGCATAAGGTTGTGACTCTGGCATCCGCTAAGTAACACCCTTTCAGCATCCAGAAGTGGGCGGGACAATAGCGGACAAACACCGTGACATCAGGTGGAAGTGCATCAGGTGCAATGTCTATTGATATGAATGATCGAATATTCGCCAATCGTAACGTCACTCGTTCTGCCAGCTTTATAGCGCCCCCTGCTGCTGCTGAGAAATCAGACATTGTATTTTTTAGAACTGGGAAAACGTTGTAGTATGAGAGAAACAAAACGCCCCGATTTAGAAACCGTAGCGTCTCATGATAATATGCTGTGTCCAATTCCTTGCTTATATTTGAAAGGACATTTAAAAGAAAAAAAAAAAAAGAAAAACAATGTATATGTAAATGAATACAAAATAATGCAGTTACATAGTATCTAATAATACTGTATATCTGGGTTTACTGTATAATGCAACTGATCTACTTGTGCTCGTCTGGTTACTTGATGCCGAGGCATGCACAGGGATTTGCAGTCCTTATCACAGCGACATAATCGACTTACCAAGAAGACATGACTACTGTAACTATCTTGATTAGAAAAAACACAATGCATAATTCAAGCTGATGGTCCGAGACATTCGGTATTCAGAGTCATGCTTCTGACCTTTGACCTGTAATCTCTAACGTATGAGATGTTTTAATTTCCTCGTAATTACCCGGGCGCTTTGTTTACGATGTTCGGAAATTAAGTGCTGGCTTTTGACCGGCTTCACATTCTTTAGATTACACACACACACACACACACACACACACACACACACACACACACACACACACACACACACACCATGTTTAAATTTACAACATGACATTTTAGACAGTTTTGACACATTAATGATTTCGCATCTTCTGAAACAGAAAAAGTCAATTGTTACATATCCAGTTCTTATAGAAAGAACATGCTTGTTTACTCTCTCTCTCTCTCTCTCTCTCTCTCTCTTTCAGCAAGCAGGGCTTGAAATCTCTTTATCCAGCAGTGCTGTTCCACACAGACGCCTGCTCACTGAATAAATGTGACATGATGACACACTCGGAGGAACACTGCCATGATCTACGAGCTGTGCAGCAGAAGCTCTGCGAAGTGTGTGATGTATGATGTATTTGCCGCACGCCCACCGCCTGCTCAGCCACGGACCCGAGAGACGCGCATCACAGAGCATGCTGAAAGTCCGGATTGTCACTGGTCAGGTGGTCCTGATTTGTTCGATTCATTGCAGTTACTGGATCATTACGGTTATTAATGCCGCTCGCTCTCATGCGTTACCGTTTCCATGGTTACGGGAATAATAACAAACTTATTCAAAAACGTGTCTTGATATGTTGGGATTTTTGTGTATTTTGTATACACTAAGAAAAGGGGAAGGAGTCTCCAGCCCCAGCGCTTTTTAGCCCTCATGGGAAATATATCATATATCTAATTTTTTTTTTATTGTCTTGATACTCCAAAATGAAAAAGAAGAAACAAAACACACAAAAAATATACAGTTTACTAATGTCAATAAGTTTTAACATAGCATAATGCTAGCTAGCAGAGGTAAAAGGTAATTGTGTACATTTATTTTGTCACTTGACTGTACTTGAGAAGTTTTATTAGTGAATATTTTTTCACTTTTACTCCATTGCATCCTACAACAAATTTCTGTACTTTCTACTTTACTACATTTCTGCACAGCCTTGTGTTAAAAACCAACATGTGTAGCATTTGATGTGATAATATTGCCACCTGCTGACTATTATAGGTAATTGGGTGATTTGCTTTCCCTCCTGAAAAAACACTCAATCATGTAGCAGGTGTTTGAAATTTGGAGTGGAGATTGTTTCAGACAGCGATAAAACAACAAGCAGAAAGAGTATTTTACTGTAACTTAAAGGCTACTACAAGCTCAGTTCATTTGATACTTAAGTAAATTTCAGAATCATTACTTTTATACTTTTTCTTAAGTACCAATGCAGGCTGATGGTTTCTACTTTTACTTGAGAAATAATTTACCCGGGATATCTCTACTTTTACTCAAGTACAGGATTTGTATACTTTGCCCACCACTGCTAGCTAGACATCAACTGCCAGGTGAGCAACTAGTAGGTAATGATTCATCTAGCGGTTTTGGAGTATAAACATTAACACATTACCCAAGGCGTTCCATTTTCGCCCATGTGATTTTCATTACGGTTCATCAAAGTGTGAACTAGCGCTAAACCAAGCACTGAGGATATAACCCTGACGCTTTCAAACAGTTAGCCTTTAGTCGGCTTATTGTATCACAACATACTATAAACAAGCATGCCTTTGTACATCTTGATTTAGGAAAAAGAGTGCAAATAGATTTTCCTGCAGTCATTAGAATTGCCACTGAGCTTTAGCCTGTTTATTTGCGATGTTTGGAAGTGCTCTAGTCTTACTTTGTTCCTCTATAAAAACAGCTCATTAAAAGGGACAGAGCCATCTTTCTGTATCACTATAAAGGCACACAGGGACAGTCGGAGGCACCGCTGAGAATATTAAACAGCTACGACAAGCAGTCATGCAGATCCTCTCATAAGGAAATGTTTGCTATGAAAACCTCTTAATCTTTAAGGTCATTTAGAGCATGGTGTCAAAGAAAGGGTAGAGATCTAAAGGACTCCTTATCCTGTAACAGATAAAGAACTTCTGAGATAGCATGGACTATAAATGTGGAGCATGCGGCACTACAGGCTGCTGTGCTAATCATGACGGAAAAGGTCAACATTAGCACAAGAAACATTCTGGACCAGGATTAATGGTCTCCATAATGTTTTCACAAAAGTCTGACAATTTTTTTTTCTTGTTTTCCTTTTCTTTTTTTTCACATGAGTTATATGCGAAGAATAAAAAAAAAACAGGTAGATAGAAAATGTATCAAAACGATCATGTGGAAATTTGTGGCGATGGTCTGAGCGCTCTTCTACATATTTGATTGTAATTGATTATTAATTTATTAGTAATTCATTAATAATCAGTAAGTGATTAGTAATTACACATACGTAGTAATTGATTGTTGCCTTGATTTTTCCTTCGTCAATGCATCAATCTAAACCGTCCAATCCTAGAGATTATTAAACCCTTTAATCGCACCTAAGAACAAAACTTTTGACACTTTTCCTAAAAATCTGCTGAAATTTATCCTCTTCTTGCACTAGTTACATGTAGAAATCTTACAAGGACACATTGCAACCCATCAATACTGCGAAGTTTCTGAAGTGCTTTGCTGTCAACATTTTTACCCACGCTTCGACGGGATCTTTATGATGCATATTTCATCAAAGCATTTTGCATATCTTTGATTTTACGGATGTCTAGGAGAGGGCTCATTTCTTTCACGTTTTCTCAATGCGACAGGAAATTCAACCCTCTCCGTCGATCCGTGCTCTTTGAACGCATGAAGTCTCAAGGTCACGAGTTGGTACTCTGAATAAAAAGTTTTAAGGTCGTCACCTGCATTAAATCTAATGCTGAAACGATGCTATTGAAATGACAATGTACAGTAGGAGAATGAGTTCATTGATATAAACCTGTGACTTGCAGGGTGCTATTAATTGTCCTCTTGATCGAAACGAATACAGAATGCAACTCCGTGTTATTTAAATCACAACAGAAAAGAGACCCGGTCCTAATTATTGAACCTCATTTTAAAGCCACGTTTTTCAGTACCACGTAATTTACCTCAAATATCTCTCGATGCTCCTTTTCCAGCTAAGTTTATTCTTCCCTTTTTCTTCCATGAATGCAGTCTGCATTACACAAGGAGGAAATGAGAAATATCATCAGAACGCATATGTGTTTAAGTATTAAGAATATGATTACATGCCATTCACTCTTACAATCCAGTAAGTAACACGAGTGCTGCCTGTCATTATCCTCCCACCATTTCTGGAGCTTGTTTCCATGACAACGTCAACCTAAATAAGCATCATCAGGCATGTGTATCTGGCTGATTCAGACATTTTCCTGAGGCAGGAGGTAGTTATTTAGTTGAGAATGCAAAAAGAGTAAGACATGCTAAAACATACCTTAAGGAAGATTGATAGGTTTGACAAAAGCATGGATACTGCAGTAGCGAGGACTGATGCCAAACTGCTGTCGAAGGCATACGTAGGTATGCAAATGACTTTTAACCCCATTTCTGCCTTTTCCAGAAGGAATTCTGACCAAGCCCAGCCCACAGCTCCTGACATTTTAACCATTTCTATCTGTCCCTAAAAGACTTTTGTCCAGTCCCATAGACTGTTGAAGAGACTATGACCAATCATGCCTGCTCACCAAAAAAAAAAAAATTCAATTATTTCTGCAGTCCTGTCCTCTACACGAATTCTGACCAAGTCCTGGTATTCTTTCAGTATATTTCACCGCTCCTGGTCTCTCCAATTGTGAATTTATGACCAGTGCTCCTCCGTTTCTATTTGAAGTCTGACCAGTCCCAGTCACTTCTGAAGGAACACTAACCAAAATTGTGCCTGCTTCCACAAAAAAGTCTTACCAAACCCACTCAATCCTGAAAAAAATTATCTAATATCAATCCTCCTCAGTCTCTTTTTCCAATCCTACAGACTCCCCAAAAAGAATTAACCAATTATATGTGTCCTTAAAAGGTATTTGGACCAATTCTCCCCATTTCTACGGGAAATATGACAACTGTCACCCACTTCAAATTAAATTCTGAGGAATTCGGCCCACGTGATAAGCAATCCTAACCAATCCAGCCTACTTGTAAAGGCCTATCCACCCTTCAGTACCACTGACTAATTCAACTGTTTGTATAGGAATTCTGACCAATCCAGCCTAATTCTAGGAATTCCTGAGCAATACAAGCCCATTTGTTAAAGGAGCAATGACCAATTCACCAATTTGTAAAGAAACTCTGTTCAACCAACCCTATTTGTGAAGGACTTCTGACCAATCCAGCCCAATTTTAAGGACTTCTGACCAATCCAGCATACAGTACTTGTGAAGGAATTCTGAGCAGTCCATAGTAAAACCTTTCTCCTGAATCCCACAAACACTCGTCAACAAACTCATCCATTCACATAGAAATGTTTCCCAACCCTACAAATTGTCCAACAGATTCCATACAGTTGATGTTTATTTTTAATTCCATGTTTTATCTTATTGTGTAGGTTTTAGTTTATTTATTTCTAAAATACAATGTACACATGATCAAATTAACTCATAATCTCATCATGTAAAACCTGGCCAGTTATAGCAGTACGAGTACCAGTCAGTATTAAGCAGTACTATGCAGTACTCACCACATCATCTGCTTTAGAATAAGAGTGAAAGTGAAATCCCACAGGATCCCAGTTCCTACACACACCACTAGCGTAAAGAGTTAATTGTAGTTAAGCACAAAAAGTATACATTCTGACATCTCTATAACATCACATAAACAAAATATTCTTATATTAAAATATCATTCTTATATTGTGAACGATGCAATATACTGTAAAAACCAGGCTGAACTTAGAACTTCAAGAATTTATAGAGTGAAAAAAAAGGAGTGTGTGTAAGGTGCAGGAAAACACAATACGGCATGTACTGTACGTACGCAGGGCAGTTCATGTCAGGTTAAAGTAAAGGCGGATTATCAGGATGGCGATCACGATCACAAGGTCAAATCTCAACTGGGAACTCAAGGAAGTGTAATTGACCATGATGTTGGAGTGTGTGGGATCATGTCACTCTCTACCCTGTCAGTCAGTGTGAATGCAGAGGTGGGTGTTGAGCAACCTGACGAACTCTGCAAGGAGGCTGTGAGCCCTGATGCTCTTGTACTTCCTGCTGGAAAGTAAGAGAGTAAATAATCCATGATATGAGTGGGAGGCCATCAATGCTTTATGTGAAGATGTTCTCCGACGGGTTCTTTATGCATTCCGAGATGCTGCAGTGACCATAACAACAATCTGGCTCTGGATGCTAAAGACTGGCTTTGTTCTTTAGTCTCTGCAGGTAATTGAGACACTGCTGGGTTTTTGTATGTGTGTGTGTGTGTGTGTGTGTGTGTGTTTGTGTGTGTGTGTGTGTGTGTGTGTGTGTGTGTGTGTGTGTGTGTGTGTGTGTGTGTGTGTGTGTGTGTGAAGCAGGCTACGTAGAGGATCCAGTGCAACACCACTCGATAGCTGCTAGCTGTCATAGATGATGATAAATGATGGTGTTCGCCCAAAGCTTTGCCAGCCCGCTATTTGGTTCACTGTCTTTCTACTTTCCTGTGGAGTACATCTTTATTAAAAAAATAAATAAAATAAAAAGGATGGGGAAAAACACCTAAACTAAACCACAGTGCTACAGTAGGTTAGAAATAGAGGTACCTAAAAAGACAAATCTGGACATCTTAAACAATCTAATGAGCATTCCTATTCAATATTTTGTATTTTGTATTCCAAAATACTAAATATTTCTTTAAAACAAGATAGCTTGATTATTTGGACCACAAATGATCGTCTCTGGCTTGAAATACTGTACAGTACATAAGGGAAATTCTGCACTGGATTCAACTCTTAACTCTGTAAGTGTAGAGGGAAACAGACTCATCTCAGGAATATATGCAGAAAAAAATAATAACCTTTTTTTTTTATTTATTTATTTTTTTTTTTACATCTTTCCACACAAAAAAAGCACCAGAGCTTCTTCACTTATCACACTGCAGCTACAAGTCGGAACATCCTCTTCCTATCAGCTCCTCCATCGTACACTGAAGAGGAATAGTGCTTTCACACACAACATCTCAACCCTGTGTTGTTTTCTTCTTCTCTCTCTCTCTCTCTCTCTCTCTCTCTCTCTCTCTCTCAAAAAAAAAAAAAAAAGAAACAGCAAAATTCTCTAAAACATGAAGCAGAACCTGAGTAGTTTAGTGTCATGCAAAACACTCAGGAATATTTTAACACAAGTGTTCTATATCTCTCAAGTGCTCGCTACTGTACTGTACCTGCATGCAGATGAGCCGAAAGTAACGGGAAAAAAGTAGAGAAAAATGATACGGTACTATCAAAAATAACTTACAAGATACATGCAGGAAAAGTATCACATGTGCTTTCACCGGCTGCGCATGTCAACATACAGCAAGCGCGACTGACGCACAGTGCTAGGCTTCAGACCGTCCATTTAACAACATATTACTTTTTTACTTTCTTTCTGTTCTTTTAACTTTTCTTAACAACAGGTACTGCACCGTAGAATTATTAGAATGCCTTTGCTACAGTAGGTGTGCAATGTACATGTCACATGATTTCAATATGAACACACATGTTCCTGAAGGAACCTCGAGAACAGTTGTTCCCAAAACATTCCGGGAATGTTACAGTAGCTGTGTAGCGTTCAGATGATCATTGGACGTTAACACTTTGGTTGTCCTGTGAAAGGATGTCAGTGGTTAAGGCATTGGACTACGGTTCGGAAGATCCCAGGTTCAAACCCCACAACCACCAAGTTGCGGCTGCTGGGCCCCTGAGCCTCATATGCTCAGGTGTGTAATGAGATAAAAATGTAAGTCGCTCTGGATAAGAACGTCTGCCAAATGCCTAAATGTAAATGTTAAATGTCATAAATGTTATGAATGCTGGTGGTCTCCCATCAAGATGCTCCTGTCAGGATATCACCAAAGTGAACGATGGTATCTGCACACACCTTGGCATCTTGACACCTGATGCTCCCATTTTATCCAGGCTTGGGATCGGCCCTGCATCCAGTGGGGTTTTGGTCGCTGACTGGGAATTGAACTCAGCCATAAATGCTATAATTAGATGCTGATATTCAGTTTTTTTTAAGAGGTTTGATTTGCTGCATTGCATCATGGTTATTCAGTCAACATTATTTTATATACTGTAGATGTGCAGGTACGTCATCCTAACCTTCAAAAACAACATTGGTCTGATGTGTTTTGGGCGTTATAACAACATCAGCGTTTCTGCAGATCCTGCATAGGGTTGCACAGGGCTTAGAGTCCATCCCAGGTTACAAGCTGGATAAGGTGCCAACCACTGGAATGACACAAGCGCACACACACACTTACACACACCATCTCTCTATGGGCAATTTGGACAGTGGGAGGAAACTGATGGAAACTCACCAAGCACATAAAGAACATGAAAACTCCAGGCGAGATTTGAACCCCCAACCTGGAGGTCACTGTGATAATCACTAAGCCAACACCCGGAACATCATTAAATCCATTCCAAAAATTTGGGAAAATGTGACGGCTGAAGTGAGGAGCTCGATCCAGTTTCTAGCCACAAACCCACAGCCATTTCTATTCTTTTCCTGTGAAATGGACCAGTTGCTGAAGAGTAAAGTCCTTTTCAAGGCTCTGCTGCGGTGTGATGAAGTTGAACAATAGCTTAATTTCTCATTCTTCCCAGACTTCTCCTCTGACTGACACTAAATCTCTTTCTCAGTAGTATTTTGCTCTTTTTTGCAGGAGATCGATGCTGTCGCTTCGGTAGAGTTTCAGCTTTAGGGGTCACAGCACTGATTCTTCTTTCCCCAAGAGGAACTCTCCTGAATTTCACCTTCTACACCTTTTATTTTGAGCTTTGCCATTTCTCCAGCTTCTACTTGTCTTAATAAGCGTCCTTACTGGGCGGATGGCTCATTAAAACCCGACTTGTTGCGCTGTTCAATGAAAATAATCAACATGCCGATGGTGTGATGACCTGCTGTAGGGTTTCCATGACCACCACAACATGTTATATTTCTCTTTTATCAGTAGAAAAAAAAAATCCCACAGCTTAGGACCTTCGGTATCGAGTGTTCGCATTAAGGTATTAAAAGTGTATTGAGCGCAGGCCTGTAATAGTTCTTCGAACACGTGCACTTACAAAACGTTGTCCGGGGAACATTTCATACGTTGTGGATTTCGCTTAAGGCTATTCATTAGGGATGATTTTCAATCCTAATTATAGATGCATATTTTAATTAGTGACTAAAGAAGTCTAAAGGCTTTGTGTTTTTCGCGAGTCGTTAATCTCACGTCCTCACTGTGGAGTAATTAACAGCAAAATAATATCCGTCTGTCTGTCAGGGGCTGGCAAAAAAAATACAATTAATATAATTACGGAATATTTGTGACTTATAATTGTATAATTGTGAGTTATAATTACACAGGTCACTCAAAAGTATTTAATCTCAAAAGTATTGTTACCCGCAGGCTTTGATGAGTGAAAAGTTCCTTTGGTGTCTTTTATAGTTACTTTTTTTTTTTTTTTTTTTTGGTATTTTTTAAGCGGGGGGGGGGGGGGGGGTTGTTCTGCAATCACGTTCTGTTCTCTCCAGGTCTTTTCTCCTTCACGTTTCTACTTTTATTTCTCTCTGATTGTAGGCGAGCATCAAGCCTTTTTCAAAACCGAGAAAAGACTCGAGAGGCAGCGGGGGGAATGTCTCATTGGGGAAAGAAAAGAAAAAAAAAAGAAAGAGACATTCTTTAGAGTAACAATCTCTCACTTTCAATGATGTGGCATGTTTTTTTTTTTTCCTACTCATTTTTCATATGCTCACTTATTTCTCAGTAAAATGTTTCAATATAAAAGAGAAAACCGGTAGTGTATGGATGATGACTATATAAATGTTAATGAACATGGCCAGTGTCAGTCACATGCTCTGTGGTCCACTCTCACAAGCAACCGCAACACATCGCATCTTTATCCATTACTCACTCGTCATCATGTCCGCATTTACATCACAATCCTGACCGCGAGACGTCTAATCCTACAGGTCATTTTCGACACAGCCAAGCTACAGTATTACTGTTACCTGACTGTGTGTGTGTGTGTGTGTGTGTGTGCTGTGTCTTCAATAATGTCACACACTAATCATTCATGATACAGGATCGATTCAGGAAATCAATAACGGCAAAAACAGCACTCGTGATCCTCCTGTAATTCATCAAACACCAGCTGAAATCCGGTCTATTGGCTGTTTGATATCAGGATGTTAATGTGCTGGGAAAAAGAAAATGTGTTGTTCAAATTCAAGCTGGGAAAACTTGATTCCACTCACACTATAAATAACACAATAGACATGATTTACATAAACAATCTTAATACACTTCAGTGCCATCATGGGAACTCTTGTGCACATGGTGGGGTACACACTGGAAGTACCAACCCATCACACACACACACACACACACACACACCTAATCATGTACTATGGGCAATTCAGATATGTCAACTGGGAGGTAACCGTAGTGCCCTGAGGAAAAACACCACACAGACCTGAAACAAGATTCAACACCCTGGAGGTGCGGGGCAACAGGGCCAAGCTCACATGCCATCATAACTCTAACTATGTACACCCTTTTGCTTTGTGAAACATATTTATTTTACTCGACAAAATAATTATTTTGCTAATTAACTACCCGGAAGCTTAAGAATAAACACATTTTGCAAGACAATGGAAAAACCAAGGACACGCCTTTAGAGTCCCACACAACTACAGTACAGAGAGGTTAAAGCCAACTTCTGATCATGGTTGAGTGAAGCTCTGCAGATTACCAGTCAGGCCTGCGTTTCCCAAAAGCATCGTAAGCCTAAGTAGTTCGTAAAAATGATCGTACGAATGATCTTAATATTACGGTCTGTTTCCCAAAACAATCGTAACTTGAAAATGCTGAACTTGAAAATCTTCGTAGATCTACGAGCGCTCGTAAGGATACAGAATTATGAGGCCGCCTGCTGGACAACCGGAAAATTGCACCTAAAATTTACTTTAGTCATTTTTCATTTTATTTGTACGTATATTTTTATTCATTTCTATTTTCTACTCATTACACAATTCAATATAGAAATAAAAATGAATAAATAAATAAAATTAAAATGACTTAATAAATGTTAGAATGAAAAACAAAAGTACACAGTGGTATATGGACATTTCGAGTTTACAGTACAAATGTATTTAATAGAAAATATTTCATGTGCTTTAAAGATGACACAAATAAAGGATGACTTGCTGGTGTGCATGAAACCCAGCCATGTATTGGACACGTCTTGGTTGAGCATCATGAAGTCTCATCTCGACTACATTCTCTTCCTCCATCTCTTCATCTTCCTCCCTGATGTCCAAAGGCCACTCTTGCCCTCACTGCAGTGTTGTGCAACATAGCTGTTACTGTTATTACAGCACAGCACTTTTGTGGCACAAAGAGAGAGAGAGCTCCACTTCCTCTAAAATAATATTCATTTCTTATTTTTGAAAAATTTATTATCTTTGTTTTTGATTTCAGCCATTTTGCTAATTTCTCCACCCCTAGGTACTGTATGTGCTTATTTAAAATTTTCTCCTATTAGCAAATGAATGTCAGGTGAAGATAATTAGCTTCAAGGCTAAACTTTTAAAAAATAAATGTAAGAACTTATTTATTTATTTACTTATTTATTTATTTTGATGTGAGAGAAATTTTTTTTGTTGGTAAAAAAAAAAATTGATAAATAATTTTTATTTATTACTACTTGAATAATTAAGGTTACATATAAATATAAAAAATTATGCTGTTAAAACTGTTAGAATTTGTTTTATGCGAAACTGGAGCAAGACCGTGTTTTTACAGAACGACATTTCCAGTTAATTTATGTTTTTAAACTTGCTCAAGAAGAAATTAAAGAACTTTTTGTTATTCGAGTTGAATATACATTCACACAAGTAGAACAAACGGAAATCAGAGCTTAGATGGGTTGATAAAACAACATGTGCAACAATGACGAGTCATTTCTACAGCGTGACATTTCAGCACGTGACCAACAGATATATATCTAACCCTAAACCTAGCGACTCCTAAGTAGCACTTAAAGCAGAACTACTGTACGTGCAATTGTGTTAAGTGCATGTTCGGGAAACGCACGTGAAACAATAACGAACGTTCGCAAAATGACTCGTAGAAAACGTTCTTAAGCGCTAAGATCAATCGTTATCGGGAAACCGGGCCCTGATCTAAACAGAAGTGTATTCGGGCAGTCTGAAGAACAAATTCAAGATATCAATTCACTAATGAGGCCATACTGAAAAAATAATAATCTAAAATCCAGTTTCACGCAGTCTGATCTAAAGAAACTGGCCTGATACTAAACAAGCAACTGAATCTGAATTAATCTGTATTAGTTTCTGATTTAAGAAGAAAAAAAAAACACTTTTGCAAATCTGATCTAAAAAGAAAACTAACTACGCTGAAAATGAAAAAAGAACTGAAAAACAATAATATCCTGAATAATCTTATCTATATGAAAAAGACTTACTTACATACTTACCTGTACCAGTCTGATCTTAAAGAAACTAAAACTATAAGATAAA
Organism: Channallabes apus; assembly: GCA_030522415.1. Lineage (NCBI taxonomy): Eukaryota > Metazoa > Chordata > Actinopteri > Siluriformes > Clariidae > Channallabes > Channallabes apus. The sequence continues at coordinate 1,832,157 of CM060126.1, read as the reverse complement.
TCTTATCTATCTGATCTAAAAAGGAAACAAGTTATTGAAACTAATCTAATCTTTACTTTTTTAGAAGAATATTGCACCGTCCTGTATCTAATCTAGATCTGACCAGATCTAAACAAATTAACAAATAAACTAATCTAAACTTTACAGTCTGAAAGTAACAGTATTAACAGTAACAGTATTCTTTCTTGTCTGACTTAAAATGAATCTTATCTTATAGTCTGATCTGAAAAACACAAGAAATGGACTAACAAGTCCAATATCAACATCGATCTTTAGTTATTAGTCTGAGCTAAGAAAAACAACAATACTAAACAAAATACACCTTTCCTGAGCAGTGTGTGTTACAGAGAATACAGCAGGAGTGGCCCATCTGATCCAGTCTGATTCTATACAGGACTGCATGAATGAGTCTAAATCAGAACCTTTTTTATCATTGTTTAGTACTGAGGAAAAGAAAAAGGACCAGGTTGACAGGCTGGTACTGGACGTGCTGTAACCCTTAAGTGGCCACATCAAATAATTCTGTGTCCTATTTAAGGAGCCACTTAAACCAATTAAAGGTTCTTCACCGCGCCAGAACGCTCTCCTGGCAGACAGAGAACAGGAACTCTGGCTCTGGATCTCTGTTTTGCTAACAATTAGAAGGAATCATGCAAACCAACAATCTGTTCGCAACAGCTCCGCTTCCAGAATGGCTTTTGGAAGCTGCGAAACCAAACAAATAAAAATTCAAATCATATAAGCAGCAGCGTTCCAAAGCCGGCCGACTGAGCAGGAATGTGAATGACAAGCTGATGTAGAGCAGAGATCGGTGTCAGAGATACAGGCGTGATTATTCTGCCTCATTAAACCCCCATGTGGAGACAAAGACGGGTCATGTTTGTGCACCAGGTTATAAAATCAACAGATAGTGATGGATGACGGAGATCTAGGCGTGGATGGATGCGTCAGGTGCGTCGATGATGAAAATGAGAAGCTCGGTCTAAAAAGCTGAAAGTGATTTTAAATAACGTCGTTTCATGTATTTCCAAGAATTTGACTTGGACATTTATTGGCAGTTATATACAACATGTTTTGTACAAAAATTACTTGGAATTAAATTGGTATAAATACTTCAAATAACAAATATTCAAATATAAACCTTCCATTGATTTCACTTCCAATGTTAACAAAAAAATTTATGTAATAAAAAATATCTATTTATTTATTTTTGTGCCAGTTAAATTAAAATGTTAATATTTTACTTAAAATAAAAAAATATATAAACTAAACAACTAAATTTTCAACATGTTTAAGTTCATTAAAGGTTTGCGAATTTTCATCTGTACAATACTTACTTAAAATATATGTATATCTTTTATTTATTAGACTTTTGTTGCTGTTTTAGTTTTTGATGACTAAATTCTTTAGAAATGTATCTCCATAGGTGTGATAACCTGGTGATTCAGTACATTCAGGTCGTCAGCTGACTTCATTTATTGTCCCATAATGTTACTGAGTCTCGACCTGATCACCTGATCAACCCCAGATCATAACACTGTCTCCAGAGGACTTGTACAGTGGACACTATGCATGATCGCTTCATGTGCTTCTCTTCTTACCCTGACACGCCCATCACTCTGAAATAGGATCGATCTGGACTCATCAGGTCACATGACCATTTTCCATCGCTTCAAAGTCACATCTTTATGATCCCTACTGTAGCTCTCAAACTGAAAACTTTTTTTTCTGATGAGTTTCACTAACAAGTGGTTTTCTTATAGACACACAGCTGTTTACTTCTCAACATACAGTATTGTGTGTGTGTGTGTGTGTGTGTGTGTGTGTGTGTGTGTGTGTGTGTGTGTGTGTGTGTGAAAATATTCTTACTTTCACTGTTAAACATTGCTCTGTTTTTTATTATTTATATTTGTTGCGTTCACCTCTGAACTGTTTGTTCACTTCGGATGTTGTTGTGTTTATAGGAAACGAGTGCTGCAAAGCTAACTAACTTCTACTTGGTGTGTGGAACAAGGTATATATGCATACTGTACCATTTAACGCTATATGGGATTTAACCCCCACACCTGGAAGTTAACAGAGCTGATATTCTAAACTGGAGTAAACTGGAATATCTAAGTGAATTAAATCTTGTTTACTCAGGACTGTCCACCATCTCCATGGTTTATTCTCCTCACCTTTGGCTACAGGGACCTGGGGAGAATTAAAAATGTAAAAAGTGAAAAAAAAAAGGATATCCTGGTTTTACATACAAGAAACATGAAAATTTCCTGCATCATTTGTGAAAACAACATGAATTGTGTTAATTGGTTTGAGCCAGAACAAACAGATTCTTTTAATTCTTCCAGCCGTGGGAGGAGACGGTTGTTGCTAGTTACAAAAGAGACCACACTGTACATGTTCATGTTCGCATGGCGTTCAGTTACCTTTGTCATGTTCTCTAAAGTTAATTGCTACTGTTAGTTACTGTATTAAATTCACACTTAGAAACTGTTTGCTGTTGAGGTTTAGACAGAGAAATGTCCAAACCTATATACTGTACAAATCTTCCCTAAGATTACATTTATTTTTGTAAATATATACAGTATGTAAACAAGCTTTTTTTTTAACATTTTTATTTCCGAAAAAAAAAGAAATTTGCACGTAATCATACCAAATGAATGTAAAATATTACAGCACAAATAATTTTTGTTTAGAAAGATGAGCTCTATGATTTTAATATATATAGCAGATTTTGTTGCTCTTGTTGTTTCTTTTAACAATCACTCATACAGTATATTTTGATACAACCTGTAATACATACCAATAACATTTTTTTAAAACACAATTATCACAACATCTGTCTGTTTTGTTTTGTACTATTAACACAATTCTTGCTCTTTTTTTTTTTTTACCGAATATGCAGTCAATTAGCACCTTTCTAAAATGTTCCAATTTTCTTTACATACCGTACAAGCCCAACCAAATCCAAAATGACATCTTATTTATGAATGTTTACACGCAGCATGTTCAAAAGCTTAGCAATAATCCTCTACTTCTGCACCAGCTAGGCATGCTTATTAAAACCAAGATCTGCTTTTCTATCCTTTTCATCTTAGTACAGCAGAAATCTGTCTTATAAACGTGCTAACATTTGTTCATGGGGTCTAAATCTTTTTTTTTTTTACATAATTTTAAAGAAACAGTCAAACCTAATCCCCAACAAAGACGACTACTGTACATGTAAGAGTAAAACTGTATGTTAAACTTGATCAAACAAAAGGAAAGCTAATATTACTGATACATCATAAAGAGTACTAGTGTTATTATGATTGTCCGGTGCATCTATGTGAAACTGCTTTGCACCAATGCAGAAATGTTGGGCCGGTCCCCTTTTATTTTATTTTAGACCTAACAACTGTTCCTTGTTGAGGCAGCAACAAAACATGGGAGAGATGGATGAGGACATTTAGGAGTGCATGGGTGAATGCAGTGTTCCGCTACTCACATGCAAACACGAACTTGTTGCAGAACATCCAAGAACATCCCTCTATTCCTCTATTTAGGAACTCTTCCTGCCATGATGTGGAACGTGTATGATCATCAGCAGCATCATTAAACATTCTACTTGGATGCAATAGATGCAAGCTGACGAAACACCCTACTGTAGTTAATGTCTGCCAGAGATGGAGAAAGTATTTCTATTCAAGATTCAAAACGAGACACAAGGTATGATGGGACAAGGATGTACATATGTTCTTTACATCCAAAGGCAATCCTAAAGGCACTTTTTAATTGCCACTTTCTATTGTTTCATACTCTAAGTATAAATCATATTTATTTTTACATAGTGGATCATCTTTTTCCAAGGTGATTAAAAAGATGAATATTTAATTACTGTAGTTTGGTTTATCTTTTACTTAACTACAACAGGAAGCGCTGAACAAATTAAACCTGCTGGCTTGACTTCAAGAAACACAATTTAATCCGAATCTTATTTTAATTATGATCTTTTAAAAAAAATCATAAGAATCTTCTCATACCTGGTGGCACTTTTAGTGCTGATTAAACACAGAACCTAAAACAAGATATAGCGTATAAAAAACATGAATACTTTGTACAAAACATGAATACTTTTCAGTTTGACTCTTATTTGTCTTTCACCATTTTGCTGCTTTCCTTCATCAACGGTACTGATTTAATGATACAAAAAACAAAAAAACATATATTTTATTATATAGCTGCTATTAAGGTGAAGTTTTAATATGTTGCTGTACAAATTGGTGTGAAGGCACATTCAGTGATTCATAAAACACAGTGATGATAAAGTTTCTATTATCAATGAATGCACATCTCTCTCTTGCTTTTTTCTACTCATGCACTTCCTAAATTGGTAAAAAAAAAAGTTTTAATGTCTCTTCTTACGACTTAAATTAATTTGACCATGAATTGAAGCAAATTCCTCATGGATGATAAAAATGTACGAGACATGTAAAGTTACCCCATAAGAGCCCAGACCCATTTCTCCATTAAAGGGAGATTTTTAAACATATAACACAGACCACATAAACACACGGAGCACATTTTGAAATACATCACGTAATTTTTAAGTATAAAAAAAACCTTATGTGACATATGTCAAAGTTATATTTTCTTAATGTGTTTTATATTAATTTGTTTAAGAAATGCAGTCAAAATTATGAGATGTTTTGAAAACATCTTGATTGAAACTTTCATTAAAGCTAAATAAGAAACTTTCCAGAACATTTAAACGGTTTGTGTCAACATGGTTTCTTGTGTATGAAGATGCGGAAGTGCTGCCAAACGACTATGATTCTCATTAAATCTGTCTGTTCAAGTTTGAACACAATTTCACATCTACATCAAGTTCTGCGATATGATTCTTTTTTACTTTATTACTTTAATTCCAATTAATGAATGCTTTGCCTGCCAGTTTTAATTCGGTTAACTATTCCTTGCTACAGCGTCTCTTTCAAGACACACAAAGTTTCCCAAGTGTCTTTCAATGTACTTTACATCTATATGTTTTTCAGTCAAGGTGTGCCTTCTGCACCATACATGACTGACTGCCTACCCATTGTTGAAATTTACATTTACCAGCAATACCAGAGGCTTCACAAAGCACAAAGTGGACTCATATTTCAGCTCCAGACAGCTCTGAAAGCCAGCAGGCCTCCAGGCACCGAGGCATTATTCTTTAGTAGTGAGATACAGAAGGCCGATCCAATTCTACCTTCCCATCAGAGATGCCGTACCCCTGACATTTGCATGATAAATGTTGTTCAATGCAGCAAGACTAGGCCAGGTCAGCCTTGTTATTTTTAATTTACCATTTCATTGCTGATGCACAGTACAGTAAAGCAAAACATGCAGCATTGTTCAGCATGCTGCTTATGAGCATCAACACATATACAACATCCTCCATCACGCTTCCTACCACAGACGAGATTGAGATTGGCATTTTTTAGGATTCGTGAATTGTCCAAACAGAACCGTGATCACATTCCTGGCCCGTGATTCCTCCAATCAGTGGTGTACTATGTAAATTTTCTGTAGTTTCACTTCAAACACTGTTATTCCACTCTAAACTCCTCAACCCCGGTGGTTTAAATAGAAAACTGCAAGGACAGGCAAGAGAACCCAGAGCACAAAGGTAATTAAGTCATTACAGGATCTTTTCCAAGTGGTCATGAGCCAGAAATAGGAGGAAATGGCCACAGGCAAAGCTAAAGGCCTGAGAGAGGAGACTGCGCTGAATATACACCACTGAGTGAAACTCTGAGCCGGGGTTAGAATCGGGGTTAACCAGAGCTCGGTCACAATGAAATGTTGATTAGCATGTTAATATTATAATGGATTTCTTTTCGTTCAGATAATTTTTTTAAGACATGAATATTTTGGCCATCTACATCCACATAATGGATGATTTATCATGCCAGGAAAAGATCTCCATTAACACATGACCGTTACAATGGACTGCATTGAATACTCTGCTTTTTTTATATGACGGTGTCTGATTTCATTAGCTATAATTGATAAGTAATGGAAATCTCATAGGGAACTTTCCATAAGGGTTAGATGAAATGAAATCAGTATACAGTACTTTATTACTTTGCCCCTCCACTATGTTATTCCCACACATGGGTAAAGTATGTGTGCATCCATATGTACTGTCATACATCCCATTCCAGATGTACTACCCCTTTTACAGAATATAAAACGAAAGGTTTTTATAACAGGAAAGGCTTTCCCCTAGGTTTTTGAATATGGCTGTGAGGATCAGCTATAAGAGCATTAGTGAGCTCAGGAACATCAAGGAGGCTCCAGTTCCAGTTCATCCCAAAGCTGATGGTTGAGTGGGGTTGAGTTCAGTCAGGGCTCTGTGCAGGACACTCGAGTTCTTCCACTCCAACACGCTCGTAACACACCATGTCTTCATGTGAATCTCACTGGGGTATCGTCATGCTGGATCAGAGTCTGAGCCTCTTACTTACAGTAAGCTGCAAAGTTGTACATAGACATTTTACACAACTGTGCGCTTTAGACTTTGTGGCAGCACTTTTGGAAAGAGTCAAACCTCATCAATTATCATTCGGCAATCTCATCTCTTTGGAGATTCATGGGTTCTCTTCGGCACTTCCATAAAATGCTGTGGTACAAAAATGAGAAATGATGCGGCGCATATGGGACTAAATGACAAATGGACATCCGTATCTTTTATATCGCAATATAAGACTTTCATGAAGTCTCCATAATCATTAATTACATCTGAAAATCATATTTTCTACCTGAAACAACAACACAGGGTATATTTCATAATGATAAATATAACTTTCTGGAATTCTAGAAATTTCTTGTCCAAACCAAACATCACAAAAATATTGTCAATTAATTTAATTAACTTCAATAAATTTTTTAATTGAAGCATTAAGCAAAATGTTATATCACTTCCCCTATTATGTGCGTATAGGGATAGGGTCCATGTATGTGACATCAGGCACATCGGGTGACGAATACTTCCAACTAGCTACTGTACTGTATAGCCCCCATTTTAGTGGCAGTTTGTTATTGTGTCAGGTTGCCAGATTGACTATTGATTTATATATAGCAGAATTTTAACACGCACATTCATTCACTCATTGTCTATATCACTTTATCCTGTATACAGGGTCGCAAGGGCCTGGAGCCTATCCCAGGTGTACACCATACAGTTCTTAATCAAGAAACAAATGTTCAGGTTAACCATACAACACAAGTTATAAGTCAGCAGAAACAAAGCAATAAAACAAAACCATTTTGTTCTGCCTCATACAGGCCACCTGCTTCCGACTCAGAAACACCACTCTTATAGCAAAAAAATAAACAGCTCTGGATTTCTCACATCTTAAGAGATTTTGAGATGAGGATAAAGCTCGGGGGAGACCAATCCACCGCAACCTGACCTTCTAGCACAATGCAGTCTGATTATAGCTATTTATCACTAGCACATATTAGAGTGTCAAGTACAAACATGCCACTTGAGTGAAGGAATAAACCACATCCATGATTCATGTAAATGTCCAGTCGTTTGACCTATGGTACAATTTGCTCTTTGAGTCCAAAAGATTCATCAATAGGAACAAGGAAATTTCTGTGTGTTCAGATTCGTTTTAGGAACGAATTGATATTTACTGTATAAACACTAGTTTTTTCTTGTGTAAAGGTTTTAGCTTAGGATATACAAATGACTTCATGAACAACTGAACCATTCTCAATGCAAAATAATAAATATAACAGGAATCCAAACGACACCAGTCAGAAAACTTAAATACAACATATTATAATAGAAGTATTTTTTTTTTTAGCTTTTTAGTTTATAAAAAAAAAAATCATCTCTTTCTAAAGCCTTTCATTAACGTTTCATGATTTCAGCTGGCCTTCTAACTCATTTTAATTTACTTCAAATGACGGCGGCCGAGTGTGCTGCAGCTGCTGTGAATGTTAAATAGCCTTTCAGATGCTTTAAATGGGAATTTAGCAAAGAGCCAAATGCAAAAGTCATTAAGAAAGAATCATCCTGTTTTGACTTATAGTTTAGTCAAAAGTGTCAGTAAACAATGTCTTCAAGTTTCAGAGCAGAACTTAAAAACAAATAAATAAAATAAAGTAAAATAAAATAAATCTGCTAAATACATAAAAAAGGATCCAGAAAAGTTTAGTGTCAGCAGCAAACAGAGCAGAAATGCTGAAATTTAAATAGAAACTGACATTTCTGGTCTGTTCTCAGTGATTGTGTTGCTCTTTTAGAACTTATTCATCACATCACTGTTTTGTTGAAGAAATAATACCAGACATCTGATGACTTACAGTGAAGGTCATTCATTCTTTATCCATAAAAGTCTAATGTTCATCTTCAGAATATTTTCTAAAGAACTTTAGAAGCATTTGTTATACATTTCTATGTTCTTCAACATTTTATCTCCAAATGTCAGATGAAGCTTAATTTTAGCCATCTGTGAGACAGCATGTTCTCATCTTACTTTGCTTTTCTCTTTTTTTCTTTATTTCACTCCCATACAGCAGTGTGACCCATATTGGCATGTTAGCATAACACTGTCTGTTAGGGAGGCACGCTGTGTTTCTCAGCACTTAAAACTAATATTCTTCTAGCCCATGACACATAATATTAATATTCATCATGGGGTTGGACAGCGCAAATATTGGCTGTGTTTCGGCTGTCAGAGGACCAGCGGGGATAACGATCTCTCCATGGGGAAACTCCTGCATTGTTCTGGATTGTCGTATATGAGAGGTTAATGAACAGTGAAGCTGAAGACTGCTGAAACTAGAACAAAAACAAAGACAGAGAAACAACTAGCAAACAAATAAAATAAAAATAAAAAAATTCACATTTTTGGTTAAAATGAAAACTGAACCTCTGCTCAAAACTAGTTTTTCTTATATTGATTTTAAATGTTTTTTAATTAAAATATTTAGGATTTTTATGTGTAAGAAATGGCAAGAATTATTGACAAGTTTTACCTCAAACTTTCAGGAGCCTACATTTTGGAGGACCTTTAATTTTATTAACATAGAAAAAAAAGTAAAATGGTTAAATAAAAAAAAAAAATAATAAAAAAAAGATGTTTTGAAATAGACACAAAAAATGGTACAGGCAAACTTTTTTTTTAAAATATAGCCTCAAACTGGTATCTGGATAATAAAGAGAAAAGTAAAAATAACAAAAAAGAAAGAAAGAAAGCAAATGAACAGAAGTTTTTTATGTTTATATTTCTAAAAATATTTAGTTTTGTAAATGGCAAAATATTTAGCATTGTTTTAAACTTTTAGGGGTGTAGATTTTGGTGCATTTTTATTTTATAAAATAAAAAGTAAACAAAGTAAAATGGAATACAGAAATTGCTAAACAAACAAACAAACAAACAAACAAACTTTAACAAAATTAAAACTTAAATGAAACCCCATCCCCAAACAAAACCTAAATGAAAACCTAAAGAATATTAGTAAAATAAACGAAATAAAATTGAACATTTGAATAAAAAAAGTGGAACTGATCAAAATTTTGGTTTGAATGAACTGTACTTTAATAAAATTACAAAATGTACAAAATTAAGTAAAAGAGAAAATGATGAACTAGCTTATTGCATATACTAATAATAATAATAATAATAATAATAATAATTATTAATATTATTAATATTATTAATATTATTAATATTATTAATAATATTATTATTATTTTTTTTTATAATACGATTTTTTAAATTATTATTTTTTTTTATTTGTATTGTATTATTGTTGTATTATTAAATTTTATTTATTATTTTTTTTTACAAATTTTCACCCACAATTTTTAGTGGCCTAATCTATTTTACATCATTACTTGAGATATCCTTTTTAAACGTCACACCATAAAAAGTCCTGTGTGTGTGTGTGTGTGTGTGTGTGTGTGTACAGTATGTGTGTGTGTGTGTGTGTGTGTGTGTGTGTATGTGTGTGTGTGTGTGTGTGTGTGTGTGTGTGTGTGTGTGAGTGTGTGAGTGTGTGTGTGTGTGTGTGTGTGTGTGTGTGTGTGTGTGTGTGTGTGAGTATGTGTGTGTGTGTGTGCTCGGTGCATGGCTGTCAGGGTGTATGTTGGAGGTAGGAGTAGATCATGTAGGTAGAGTAGGGGAGCATCGCTTTACACAGATATGGAGAGAAATCTATACTGAGTGAAGTAGCAGGAAATTGGATTAAAGCTGCATCAGAAGAAGAGCATTGAGCACTCTAATCAGCATCGATTCCTGAATCAGATCTTTCAGAGAATAATCTGGTATCTTCTTCTAACAGCAGATCATTGCAACCAGAACGGTGAGCACAGGAAGAGATGCTGGATCCTTCTTACTGCTTTCCTTATAGATGTTTGTTCACCTGTCAGTCACAGAGCAACTGAGGACGAGACTCAAACTTGAGGGAAAGATCTCCAAACTTACCTGTGGAGAGAGAAAGAGACGAGAGTAAGAAAAGCAAGAATCATAATGCCCTAATGCAGCAGTACTGAAGTGGTAAATCAGAAGTCTATTAAGTATTCCTTCAGCTGTTCACTAATGCTGTTCATTATACGTTCAAAATTTACAATTTGAAATAATTATCTAAAAAAATAAAAAATATAGAAAATCATCATGAAACTGAGAAGACAGATTTCCATCATTTCATCCCAGAGACACGTCGACATCCTTTAAACTTTTGTCCAGACATTTGGCATCAGCTTTTAGCTCAATTATTTTTTTCGACATTTAGGACAGGAAGTAAGGGAAGACAAAATGGACAGATGGACAGGAGATGGCCATGTGCTGGGTGAAATGGCCCTCATGTCTGTTACTACGCAATCAAAATCACTCGGCAGGCGTTCGTTTCTCCAAACGTTAACACCCGCAGGGTTTTTCTCCTCTCTCTGTGTCCTGTCAGCTTCCTCTGAACCGCTGTCCATCACTTAAAATGGAGGAAAAAAAAGAAAAACACACACACACACACACACACACACACACACACAGAGAGCCAGGCGGCGGTCCAGTGCTGTGTCTAACATGCCCTTGTTGACTCTGTCGTCCTTGGCAGAATCTCTGTAGTCGTCTTAATGGCCATTAAACACTTTATTTAGCTCGAGTGTAAGTTTGGACGACGAGCTCCGGGATGATTTGAGGATCAAGTGAATGTGAGGGAACCAAACTTGTCCAGAAACCAATCCAAGGTGACCTGATATTTATTTTAAAACATAAATGAATCACAATTGAAACTATTTGTACATGCAAAAGGGGATTATAAAGCATTAATCAATTAACACTTCATTTTAAATGAAGTTAATTATAAATACTACAATAGTACAATACTGCCTTAAGCATTAATAAATATAAGTACAGTTACATATAAGTATAAACACATACAAACGAATCTGCAGTGGCCAATTTTGCATAAAACCTAGTTAACACATTAGCTAACATTAATATACCTTGCAAAGCTGATTCAAAAAGTACTGTACTGTATGTTCCTATCTAACATTATATGGTTATATATCATGTTTTTGTATACAGTATGTCAGAAAACTAACAATAAACCAATTTTTTTTACCTAACAATAAATCAATATCTTACACTGACTATGTCTAATATAAAATTATTACATAACACATAAGCTAGTTATGTTTTGCTAAGAAGCTAGCTAACATTAAATTACTATCTAATATTGACTGCCTATTATGTTTTTTGCTAAGAAGTTAATACTGTTAAATTACAATCTTAAACTTGAGCTAATAACTAATAAATACTAGGATGTTAGCTATATTAATATCCAATATTATGTTTTTTTTTTCTTCTAGGAAGCTAGCTAACCTTACCTAAGTAAGTTCTATAATTTAAAAGAAAATCAAGCCAGTATGTTTGAGCTTAAAGACTAGCTGCTAATTCAAAAGTATGCTAGCGAAATGCAAATAATTAAATAAGTCAATATAAGGTAATTATTTGATTAAAACCATTATTTACTTGGCTAGAAGTCTAGTTAACATTAACTAGGAAAGTAGCACACCTTCAAAGAAGTATGCTCATACTGTGCTAGCTATGCTTTAGCTTAAACTTAAGCGCTGAAACTGGAGACTCCTTCCATAGCATTTTTAACTTCATTTTTCTTATATCCCAAACATAAGTCCCTGTGAATCAGATATTTGATATAGGAATGTTAGCGTGTTAGAATAAGTAGCTTAACTTTATGAAATATTCATGGAGTGTTTATTCCGCACGCTGATTCGTCCTGGCCTCAGCTGAAACCCGCTCCAGGAGCCAGGTGATATTACTGTACACTCAGTGACGGCGCTCAGTGGAAGCGATCAGGCTTTTGCATAAATGGAGTCCCACTGGTTGAGAGCGCGTCCTAGCGTGTGCTGCGGTACGGAAGGTCGACACACAGCATCTGCATGAATAATGTTATTTATTTAAAGCGTTCCTCCACACAAGCAGCAGGACTCCACGGCCTGAATGTCAGAGTGCTGCCTTAAAGGTCGTTTCTTATGGAAGAGCAGCGAGGGATTCCACAGGTAAAGTGATGCAACACACGTTCATGGTGCACCAGACACAAGCCGAGATGTTTTAATATTTGTTTAAAGAACACTCGAACCTATATAAAAAAAAGATTACGCTTATTGTTTTGTATAATGTTTGTTTAATATCTTGACTTTTGTTAAAATTTCTCCTGTAACATATTTAAAAATGTGTGTAATTATTTATATGATGTTTTCCACAAGTGGACATTTGTGAATGAGTCTCCAGTGTCAACTTTATTATTTCATGTGCGAACTAAAAACAAGCTAGATGCATTAGCACAAAGACGTCTTGCTCATGGTAACGAGTGTGCTGGACTTCCGCCTCTCAAACACACACACACACACACACACACACACACACACACACACACACACACACACACACACTGTGAATGGGATCCACCATCTCCCCTAATGTGCTCTGGTGTTCACTTAAGAAAACATTTGATGATGTGACGAATTGCGGACGTTTTTTTAATATGTATAAAACTAGATTTATTTGTTTAGCATGCCAACCCACTGGCTGTGTGATACATTATCATCAGCAGCATAGACACTTATTTATGAATTGATGATGTCTGCATAGTAATTTCAAATTGACTTTCACTCCGGGCCAAACGCAGACTCGTAAAGTTTGATAAAGTGTGCGGCTAGTCTGACGCTAATTCGATTAATGATACATTCCGTCGAACAATGCTGTTATGGACTTGTTTTATTTCTGAGACTGATATACTTTCTATAGGTCTAAAGTTCAGCAGTGACGCATCCAAGGTATCATTATGTATGTTTTTTGAGAATGAAAAACACACCCATCATTCTTTACAGCAATAGTGAGTTGATTTTAAAATGAACTGCTTGAGCTAGATTCAATATTTAACTATAAAACATATCAGTTTTGTATACAATCATATTTATCCAGGTTAATGCCAAATAATTGCACTCCAGGGGATTCTGGCAAAAAATTGCTTTTCTACGCAAAATGATAAAAAACAAAAGTACAGTGAAACCTCGGATGCGAGACACACACACACACATGCACTCTCTCTCTCTCTGAGAAACTGCTCTGTCACGATTCTTTTCAAAGGTAAAGTGCAGGTTCATTTGTTTGATTGTTTTACTTTACAGCAGTGATTCTGTTAGTATGCTCTCACGCGATATTCCTTGCTAATTTTTCCAACAAAACAGTCTTTCCATTAATATGTGTGTGTGTGTGTGTGTGTGTGTGTATACACACACAGAGCGCCTGCGCGCATAAACGAAAACATGTATCTGTCTGAATTTATTTTTACTTTTTTTAAAGGTAACGTCCAGGTTAATTTGTTGTATTATTTTTACTTTATCTTTTGTTTTAATGTATTTATTTTTTTGGGCTGTGGAACGAATAATTTGAGTTTCCATTATTTGTTATGGGAAATTTTTTAAAATTGATTTACAAGTGTTTTGGAATACGAGCCCGCTTCTGGAACAAATTATGCTCGTGATCAAAGGTTCCACTGTATATAATTATTGACAAGCACTAGTGTACATAAACTCCTGGTTTGTTGCTTGTATTACCTGTAATGAACTGCAGCCTTATGCAATTAAACAATTGCACAGGTCCGTATCACCAATTTAATAATTATCCAATTAAATGTGTCACTTACAGTAACTCATTTGCAGATGTTAACACTCAGTTAGCCTCTGTTTAGTGCCAAGGTTTATGTTTGTTTGTTTGTTTTTTCATTTGTACTATAGGACGATGCTGTAGATCGTAATCACGCTTGCTTTGAAAATATACTTTGTCTATCTGTCAGCAAGCTTTCATTATTCCTAATTAAAAAAATTTTCAGCTGAGCTGTGAGCCACGAATGCACTTCTTCATCGTCCTCATGGGGCTGCTTTCAGGGGATCAAACAGATAAAAGTCTGATGGTGTGAGATCAGGAGTATACTGTAGGGAGAATTAGCCAAGTCGACAGTTTGGGCAGAAGTGTGAGGACGTGCATACTGGATATCAGATCTCTGCGTTTAATCCAAAGTTTAGTCTTTAACTCTTCAATAAGCATCTCACTGTAACGAGCGCTGTTGTTTTTAAACCTGTTTACTGATAATGTTCCAATACTTCTGGCCCTTGAGAATCCCAGAAAACTGTAAGCGTTGATGTATCGAATTTGTTCTCAGTCACGGATTTAACTCTGCCGGCTCGTAGTGATGGATCCATGTCTTGTCACCAGTAATTATTCTCTTTAGGAAACTTTGCCCTTTCTTGGAGTATCACTTCAAAGTTTGGTTGCGGTACAGTACACCTTCAGACCACAAAATCTGATTGCATTCTTTCATTCTTACAAATTAACTGATGTAACACGTTCACACCTGCACAGCAGCGACTTGGGAGACTGGAGACTTAAAGGGAAAGTGCTTATAAGACAGTGCGACCAACAGACGTTTTAATGTAACCGGAGTGCAGATTATTTTTGACTGACCCTCGTATACAGTATAAACTAATACTAGGTCTCTGGGTATAATTTGGTACTGTAGCATATGACCGTATAAGAGTATTTATTTTACAAGATGCTAAGCCTGGCATACTTTATTCCAGTGTTGATAATAATGGTTCTTTACATACTCATATCTCCCACTGAACATAAACAATAAGCGAAAGCCGTATTCATTAGCGCTCCACTTTTAAATCAAATCAAGTCCTCGCGTCTTTCTTTGTGTGTTTAGCTTCCAGCAAACTCTTATTAAATCAGATATTTCTTTCCGCTATACATCCTGCTACATGGTGACTTGTTCTTGTGAATTATTTTTTTGTTCTTTTTTCTTTTTTGTAAGACTCTTTTGCCAAAGGCGGCATGTAGTCGTTTGCGTGAGATTAAAGGCTCCCGTTTTATTATTATTTTATTTTATCAGGAAAAAACACATTTCTCCAGGAGCGAAGTTCTTCCTCTAATTAGATCTCGATCCATCTTGTAAACAATGACGTACAGAATTTCAAGGTCGCGCTGGTGTTAGTTTAGCCTCTGAAAGCTCGGCATATCAAGAACAGCGGCTCCTTCGCAACTCCTGACCTACGTCTTTGCTAATTGTCATGTAATTGGAGCTCCGTTTGCGTCAAAGCTTATCTGTGTCTAAATTAAATCTTGGAGATGTTTCTTAGATGAGATGTCATCTGCGGCAACCTGTTTGCTGGATTCGAATTAACCACTTCAAATTGCTTGGTAGAAATGTTCTTCTGTTATTAGCAGAATGTTATAAGAATGTGCAGATTTGTGCAGTTTTAGAAGAAAACAGTTGTTAGCTTTTACTGAGCTTGCTGGAGAATATGAGTTCTTCTGGTAACTTTGTTACATTCGCTCCTTTCTATTTTTATACAAATCCCAGGATCGTACATTAAGTTTTTTGTTTCTGAAAAAAACCTGTCTTCTGAAAACTGGTCTGTCTTTTACTATACATTTTTTCTTTACAGCCATGCATATATTCTCCTATAATGTGATTTATTCATACATTTTTTAGTCATATATGGAAATACTGAATGATTTTATATATAATTATGCAGACATGATAAACATATATAACAAATTGGTACAGCATATAATATGGTGCCTAAGACTTTTGCACAGTACTGTATATAAAGCTAAGTTTAATTTTCTTCGAGCTCAGCATATGGTCTACATTAGCCTTCAAGATCTGCCGTGATTAGGTAAAAAATCTGTAACGTTAAAAGCTCTTCCGAACATGCCTGTGACAACAGTGACACACCAGTCCCCTGATTATTTTCCCAAACATGCGCATGATAAACCAGTCCTGACTCATCAGGGGCAGAGTATAAAAGAGGAATCTCATTGGAGGGAACGGTGGGAGAGGAGAGGGAGAAGAGGGAGCGTGTCAGGCAGCCGTGCCAACATCGCTAACAAGAAACTCTCAGCAGGGAAGGAGAGGAAAAACGTCATTCTAACACAAAAACCCTGAGTGTAACGAGCGCTGGGCCTGGTGGCTCCATACAGTATAAATATTAAAACATTTGGGATTTCAAAGGTTTTTTAATGTATTTTTATGTGATTTATTAATTGGAATTCTGAAATAAAAATTTTAATCTGCCAATTATTCTCACTTTATACTTCATACAGAAAAAACACTCATAATTTATCATATTTCCATATATCAAATGTTAAATAGAACAAACGACTCGGACTAGAAGGCTTATGAAAAGAACTGCTCAATTCTGTTTCCTGTGTAATGTGCTATGTAGCGTCTATGAGAGTCATGTGACAAAAGAACGAACGACTTGGACCAGAAGATATCAGAGCTGAGCTGCTCATTCTGTTTATCATGAAATGTCCTTACGTAGCTGCATTGTAATATTTTAATTACTGGAACTATAGCCAAAATGTGTGTATGTAGACGTGTTTGGGGTATTTTTATTGAAAACGCAACATTTTATTTTTTAATTCATTTATTTCTGATCAAAAGAACGAAATGAACTAAATGATAAAAAAAAGATTCATTCATTTTGATGAACGAGATTCAAAGAACTGAGTCACTAAATTGATCCAAATCAAACCCATCACTAGTGTGTGTGTATGTGTGTATATGTGTGTGTGTGTGTGTGTTTGTGGCGAGAGGAGGAGGGAGGGGGCACACTCGCGTACACACACACTAACTTTCTTACAGAGAGAGAAACTGTATCTTTAACAAGGAACCTCTTTAATGACTGCTTTACACACGTGCACACGTTTGTAATAATAAACAGGTGTTCGTGAAAGGACGACTTACACACACACATGCAAACACAAAATACAGTAAAATATGATTTGCGCCCGGCACACACACATGTAGTCACATTGTTATAGTAACCAGTACACACATGCATGGATGTTGACTATACGATTGACACATTCAATAATACTCAATGATACTCTGTACTCATCTATCAAGACTCAATGAGTTAAATTTTATTATTCAAAATGTATTTACATTATTTGCTCTTCTTGCGGAACGCTCGCAAACAGGGTTACTCGCAATCCGAGGTTCCACTGTATTTGTAATCATTTTAATGATTTTTTTCTTTAATTGTTTTTTTTTTTAGGTTTTATTTAATTTATACTTATACACAAAAAGAAAAACATAATTCCATAAATGTTAAATAAACATCTCCTTAAACAACATTACCCTATACAACCAATGCAAACATGTTTTCTTTAAAGGTATGATTTCTGGGCTTGGCGTGTTATTAAAAAAATTATAAATCTGACTGGGATTTATTTAAATTCTAGTAATAATCTGGCTAATCATCTCATCTTTAGCGGTTACATCACACTGCCTTTTGCTTTCTGGATTGAATCGTCTGAAATGTACTGATGTAACGTGATAAAGTGAGAGTCGGCCTGATGCTCTGTTTTTACACCGAGTCTTTAATAACCAGCATGTTTTCTGACAGATGAACAGGTCTAACAGGTCTAAACACTAAACGCACGGCAGCTTGGGAGCCATTGCGTCTGATAATCTTTATCAGAAAACGAGGCCTCCCTTGCTAAATATTTCCCAGCATGCAACGGGAGACACTGGAGCGGAGCAGCAGCCGCGGTGATTGAAGAGGAAGTCATTGTTCATCAGACAGAAAGCTCTCACAGAGACCTACAGCAGAGCTGAAAGTAAAAGTGCCATCATTTTTTCACCACACTGAGGGTCTCGTTTTAAAAGATAACCTTTAGCATCTTTTCTAATTAAACACACACTCGCATGCTGCTACGCCGAAACACAAGCAGAGCTGACACACTGATAACAATGCATGAGAAAAATGGAACCCATGAGTAGTAATAAACGCTGAAAGCCAACAGCGTAGGCACTTAATTTAACTCATCGCTTCTGCTTCGTAAATGCCGCGGACTGGCAAACAAAACCAAGACGAATACCACAATGCAACTGTAACTACTATATCATTCTAAACAGATCTGTTTCTCTCTACACGCGTCGTTCTGTAATTTGGGATACGTTTCATGTACGTAAAAAAGTACAACAACTGTGTTCTTTTTCATAAACTTCATAGAAAAGATTAAAAGAATGTTCCCAGCGCACTTCTTATGTAGCAGATCCAAGTCCTGAACATTGTTGTGTATTCCACTTCATGTTCACAGACTCACCAGAGAAGAAGCGCAGCACATCACAGTACTTAAACGCATCACGTTTCAATCGAGATCCAGTCATGATGAGCTCTAAGGACCATCATAGCACTTTCAGACACAAAGAAAACAACCTCTAAGGCTATCAGCTTTTACAGCAGAGGAGAGGAGATCTCCTAAACCTCCTTCTAAAGAACAGCTTCCTGAGTGGAGTCAGAGTTGGCCTGGTTAATTGGGTGAAGTGCTGGATTGGTTTGCGAAGTGTGAAGAATTGTTCTCCTGGAACTGGGTTGATGGAGCTAACAAAGCACGATGATGATTCCAGGCGATCGTGTGTAGGAGGTAAGACAGAGTGGTTTTCGACTGGTTGGAGGTTGCCACTTGGAGAAGAATATTGAGGAAGGGTCCAGATGTCTTGGTTACAGAGTATGGAGCTCTTGGCTCTTGGGTGGATATAGAGTCACAGGGGGCCTGAAGCCTATTGCAGAAGACTTACGGAATGGGACAGGGTACACCCTGGATGGGGTGTTGGTCCATTGCAGGGCACACACATACACGCACTCACAAAATCAGTCACACACTACAGGCTATTTGGGAAAGCTTGTTAGCCTAATCTGCAGATCGTTGGACTACGGAAGGAAACCGAAGTACCTGAAGAAGAGCCACCAAGCATGGGGAGAACATGCAAACTCCATGCACACAGACCAAAAGCATGAATTGAACCCGGACCCTGGAGGTACCAGATGACAGGGCTAACTACTAAGCCACTGTGCCACCTAGAGATCATCCAAATGCAACAAAATTTGCATAAAATAACAAAATTGCTTTTTTTTTTTAATGTAACGTCTCTTTCATCCGTCTCTTTACGTCCCTTTATCTCTTACATGAGTCGTATGTCACACTTCTAGAGTACTGAGTTTTTCATCTGGAGCGCTAATCAACGTTAGATTGAGCGGTTTCGTTTCGGTGGACAGGGGGGCTATTATGTTCAATTTGTTCATTTATGCAGCAATTAGAGCTGGGTCGAAACGCTCCAGAGACAAACCACGCTGTAATGACAGGTAAACTCCTGATTACCAAACTGTAGCCAGGGTGTAAATCAGAATCAGGACAATTAGATTATACCAACGCAGAACGCATTTTTTTTATAATTGCATTGTCACCAGAGACTAACATTAAACGGTACAGCCTCATTAGTCACATTCATGAACGGTACCGCCTCATTATCGAGTCCGAATCCAAGCAGATTCGATTCCTTTGATTCTTTGATTCACTTCCTGCATTAGAGTCGATTCAGAGTTGATTTTAGCCCACCATGCACAGACAGTAATCGCTGTGTGTTCGCCACACCGAGATGGAGAACACGCTTCACACCGCATATGTGAAAACATCATAAAAGACCTTCACATACAAACTCATCCGACCTCACAGTTCATATTGGGCAAAAAGCTTCTCGGCTGGAAGATCAAAAGATACGTAGCCTGAAATCTAATCGCACACAGCAGGATTCAAACTGAACCGCACACATTAGAATGAGAACTCTTCCTGGAATGCAATATGGTGTATTACTGTAAACCAGGCTGAATGATGAACGCTGCAGAACGCTACCTCTACTTCAGCTCAAAGCGTCCCACAGGAACCATTCTGAGGTTCTACTCATGCCGTGTAACAACCATGCTGCTGCTGTTATTATAACACTTCTCAGACCTGAAATGGGAAGAGTTTATTCACTAGACCCCCATATTACTGTCAGGGGAGAGATTTACTGTAACACCTCAAGGTTTGAGAAGAGGAAAGGTCTACAGATTGATAAGAAAAGTACAGATGTCTGAAAGTCACCAGCTACTTTGCATCAGAAACAGGAAAGTGGTGCTTGTTTTTTTTAGTGTTTTACTTCCTGTCTTCAGAATTTTATATGTTTTTAGAAAACATCATGTAGCTACTGTATGTGTGGCTGAAATGATACCATGTGACACGTATGATCCAATGACAGGGAAGATCAAAGGTAGCAGAAGTCCCGGGCAAGTCCATTTACTCAGATTTACTTACTTTTTCTTTTAGTTGTCTAATATTTTGTTGTGACTACGGCTAGTAATTTTATACTTACTTTGGAAAACAGCGACTCAGTGTATATAAAAAACGGCATAAAACTGTGTCATTTGAAATAAAACCCCGTCTCCATAGTCCCCTGCTCCATTCCCATGTTGTATTACAAACCATTAAGGTAATTTCCTTAATGTCTTTAAGTTCAGCAACCGTCCACCTCGGAATATATATATATATATATGTTACCCATAATTCCCTTTCTAGCATCTCTTTTATCTAATAAAAAACAGGAACAGATCTATAAATCTCAGTAAAGCAGCAGACTCCAGCCCAAATGGGAATACGTTCATATTTATCAGCAGTCACAGGAGCTGAAATCACATCAGTCCGATAAGAAAGCAGGAGCATTTTTAAAATCTAATGTCCCCAAAGCGATACGTTTCAAAGAGCGGGTGTAACTAATGACGGGGTGGGAAGAGTGATCGTCCAGACGCACGATTTGTCTCAGCCGTGTATTGAACAAAGAACTTTGAGAGCACTGAATCACCCAGGGTTCTACTAGCACCGAGCCGCACCGCACGCTTCAGGCCTGATTAACGGCCGCACACTTTATTACCAAACACACACTCCGTAAACGTCTCATTAACGTTTATTTAAGACATCAGGCTAATCTGAATGCTTCATTATTTTAAATTTAATTAAAGGAGTTTAAAGGATACTGCGTGCTCCTTCCACATCTAGTGTTTCTTCAGCTTTCATTTCTTTTTATACTACGATGTAAACATCGACCCAAGGCCAAGAAATGGAAAAACAATCAAGGTTAAAAAGATCATGTGAAAACTAAGTAAACAAGGACACTTATAAAGATCACGCTGACATAAATTCATTATTAATGATTGTGCTATATTAATATCAAATGTTAAGGAAAATTTGAAATAAATCCCTCAGTAGTAATCACATATGTTTTATTGATAAGTGATAAATAAATAAATAAATAAATAAATAGGCAACAGAAATGAGAAGCAACATTTTACCTAGAAATCATCTAATAGTATGAATGTGAAAATAATTATGAATAATAAAGAAGAAGAAGAAGAAGAAGAAGAAAAAGAAGTACCACAAAGGAAAAATCTATTGTAAAATCAACCATCTGGAATAATTACAGTAAGGAAAATAGTTATTAAAATGATAAATAAATAGTGTAAAGAAAAATTACAGTTACAATAAAGTGTGTGCAAACATTTACATTTAAAAGTAAATGAATTGTGTAAAATTTCTCATAAAATTTTATTGTAATTTGTCAGAATAAATGTAAAAAAGAAATAATTAATAAATAACATAAGACATTAATTGTTTAAAAATCTACCCTTAATTTTAATATAAAAAAAATTAACATAAGTAATAACTTGTCATGTCAAGAAATCATGTTTAAAAATATACATATACAGTATATATATATATATATATCAGTGCTGTGGTGTCCGGGGTGCAATTTTTTCCCGTCCCCATTGTATTATTTATATTATTTTTTCATTTTCATTTATTTTTTTACTCAGTAGTGAATATGATTTAAAATGTAGTGAAGTACAATACTTTAAACAAAACATACTTAAGTAAAAGTAAAATTACAGATTTTAAAAACTACTTTAAAAAGTAGAAGTACACAAAAAAATCTACTCAATTACAGTAATGCGAGTAAATATAATCCATCACTTTCCACCTCTGTGTGTGTGTGTGTATGTGTGTGTATATATATATATATATATATATATATATATATATATATATATATATATATAATTTGTAAAAAAAAATTCTTACAATAATAGTGTAAATAAATACAATTAAAAAGAACAAAAATAATCATGTAAAACTCTTAACTTGAGAAACAATTTTAAAGCTTTATAAATTTAAATAATTTTCTTGTAAAAAATAATAATACAATTACCACACCCTAAAAAATGCTGGGTTAAAAACAACCCAATCTGGGTTGTTTTTAACCCAGCTGCTGGGTAAATATAGGACTAACTAAATGCTGGGTTAATTTAACCCAGCAAGATGGGTTATTTGTTTAACCCAACAAGATGGGTTAAATATTCAATCCAAATGCTAGGTCATATTTAACTATAATGCTGGCTTAATTCTACCACATAAATTGGTCTATTTGTGAGGTAGAATTGGGTTAATTCTACCTCACAAATAGGTTATTATTATTTTCATGTTTTACAGTGAATCTGTAAAAAAAAAAAAAAAAACACCCATGTCTATTAAACAGTTAAATTACTTTGATATACTGGTCTATTACAAAAAACATACATGTATGCAATAAACAACATCCTATTAAATGTTCTTAGAAAAAACATTTATTTTTCAAAAGCACAAGAACAGATAATCAACAGTGACATCATTACTATACTATTACTGATAAGAGCAGAATGGAGTAATTGAACAAATAGGCTGAAGCAACTTCTACAGAGCAGGATCAAAACTATCCAGCCCTGGTCTCATTTTAACATACAAACACTGTCTATGACTTTTCAGGTAGGTCTCGCTATTTCATAGCAACATTACAACATTACTGAGAGCAGCGCTGGTCATTATCTCCCAACGTCAGGATGTAGGGGTACAGACTTGACACTTCAGCCTGCTGGAGGTATTCCACCATGTTGGTTCCAACCTTAGAAAGAAAGAAATGAAAAAGTTAAAATTTTGTTGAATAGCAAAGATTAACCTGAATAAGACTATCAATTTAGTGTGAAATAGGATTGATACAAAAAATTTACAAAGCTGCCCATTAAGATAGTGTATAGGTAACCTAAAACAAAAACATGGAGACAGCTACCACCAAACATAAAACAGCAAAATAAGCATGGCTTTTAGGATACAGCACTTTATGTCAGACTAGTTGATATTGTAGTCTGCATTGATTTTAAGCTAATTACCGAAAAAATGTCATAGTTGGTGTCATACTGGTACATTACAATCACCAAAATATTAATACTTCATCTAGTAGTTATCTGTACAGCTGTGGTACTTTTTCCTGTAGTTGGCGCGCTGACTGATAGTTAATTTAACTTTGGTTAAAGAGAGCTACCTGGTTAGCTTACATGCTATTACTGGTGATACATTAGCATACTTGCCAAAGGGGGAAAGGTGTAAAATATTGTTATAACTCGGGAGAAACGCAGGAGAAATTTGACCGCAGAGTAAATTACTAGCTGGTGAAAAACGGGAGGGTTAGCAGGTCTGTATATTTGTGAGAGGGTCAGTGTTTTGTAACACACCAGCATTTTATTGTCTCAAGCAGTGAGATTAATAAAGTTCTAAAGTGGTTGCTAATGCTAGCAAACTAACTAAATGCTGTGTCATGCTAACAATACAGTTAACAGTTTAGCGTTCATTCATCACTTCACCATCTTCGTAACCCTGCAAACATTCTACAGAGAAAGCTAAAAAGCTCAGACATCTTAGCCGTTTCTTTCATACACAGGTGGGGTTTATGGCTAGCAGTTATTCTCAGCTAAATTATCATCCAGTACCTCAGACCAGCCGGAAAGTTTGTGTGTAGCCTTAACACGGTAACAGTAATAAATGTTATATATAGTAATAATTTTTCAGTCATATGTGAATTAGGTGAGTGAACATGTGTATACAGACCTTGTATTTAACGCCATTTCCCCTTAAATGTCCGAGGAGGATGAACCGTCATCAGCGGTGTGGGAGCTCAAGAGACACGAAGCTGAGTGACAGCTGCTGAATCCACCGGTGAACTTTGGGGGAGGGGCCAAGCAAACTTCAACCCAGCAGCTGGGTTACACAAAAACTACCCAACTCTCTGTAAATAACCCAGAAAAATGACCCAACAACGGCAACCCAGCGTTTGGGTAGAAAAAACAACCCAGCATTTTTTAGAGTGCATGTATAAAAATACAAGCACAATAAATAAATCATGTAAAAACAGGTTTGTTAGGAAAAAAATATCATTAGAAATAAATGAATTATGTGTTACAACTACACTTAAAAATTTTATGTGAAAAATAAATCATGTGAGAAATTTTTTTTTTGTGTAGTGTCTTTGTTTTGCAGCCCAGCTGTGGTGAAAGTGAGTACGAGAGCTGAGAGAGAAATGGCACCAGCGTTCAGTGTTTTCTCTACAAAAACAAAAGGAATGTAGCGGCATTGAAAACTCCTTTATTCTTCTCATTTCTCCGAGGCTGTCCTTTGTATAATCACAAAAGCAGATCAGTGACTGCTGACAGAGACCCACCCGGATAAACTCTTCTGCACAGTCTATACGGAATAAAACACGCTGTGCTGTGCTCTTACAGGAAAATAATCAGTGATGTGGAAAAGTGTGTTTCCTATAACAGCACCTCCGTAAATGTTTTATCATGACACTGGAGACTCCTTCCATGAATCCCCTTAAATAAAATACCAGGATTATACACTTAGATTGAGCATGTTAATTAATCAGTCTTCTGATCAATCAGAATCCAGAATTTGAGAGCACTACAGTAGGAATGCTCTTTAACAAAAAATAAAAAAGGGGACATAAAATGTCATAAAAATTCAAACAGCCTCCGGGGAAAATTCATCTGAGCTTCGAAAAATGCATGAAAAGCCGTTGGAGGAGATATTGAAAGTGAAATGCAGAAGATTTCGAGCCATTTGAATGTAAATGGAAGGTGACAGACTCGACAGTGAAGGAATAAATGACAAGCGCTTTGTGCCTCTGCCTGCATTAAAACTCCACAGTGACAGTTAAAGGAAAGAAGAGAACGCTCATATCCATCTTTACTCCATCCATATTTATTAAACTCTCTCTCTCTCTCTCTCTCTCTCTCACTCTCTCTTTCTTAGATGATGAAAGGGTCTGCCAAATGCCTAAATGTAAAGAGGTGAGATTTGTCCTCAGATAAAGATTTGCCTGATCCCCAAATCCCAGTGTCTCCTTCACCAAACTATAACGTTTCATAATTACAAACAGTACATTCTTCAAACCTGACCATGAATAAGTATCAGCCTGCTGCCCCGTCTGCCCCGTCTGCCCCTGGGGGCATTTACAGTGGGGTAAGGATAAATTGCAAAACCCTAAACGGGAGGCAGATTTGTAATTAAGAACTGAATCACTTTGTATAAGCAACTTCATGATGTATATTTTTATATCTACTGTACATTACATGTAATGTCTTTTTTACATTACATCTATTTTATTTATTTAATGTGTTTTACTTTTTTTTTTTTTTACGTTCCAAACTTAACCCACTTAGACTTAAGCGCTAAACTTAAGCACTATGTGGAAGACAAATTCAAGTGTAAAAATATTGATTATAATTTAGTGAATTATGTATTAAAAGCCATGGTATTACATACTGTATAAATGAGTTATGCCAAAATTGTAAGAAAAATAAATTACTACAAATGGACATTTCGGAAAATCAACAACCCCCAAAAAAACTTTGAAAATAATTTCCAAACTATTTACTTATTTATTTATAAATTTTTAGGTCAAGGGTTATAGTCCAACCTCTGTATTTATGTGTGTATTTATGTATTTTCTCCCTGTGGTTGGTGTGTTTCCTCCGGGTACTCCGGTCTCCTCCCACAGTCCAACGACATACAGATTAGGCTAATTGTCTCTGTGGTGGACTGGAACCCCATCCAGGTCGTCCCCCGTCTCATGGCCTGAGTAACCCTGAGATAGACTCCAGGCTTCCTGCGACTCGGGGCATGAAAAGTGCTACAGAGAATCAATGAATAATTATTCTTTCCTATTAAAAACTGTCCAATTCGGAACTCTTCATGAGAAGACACTCACTACTGAACAGATGAAAGAAAATTCATTCATTCATTCATTCATTTTCTATACCGCTTAATCCTGTGTTCAGGGTCGCGGGGGACCTGGAGCCTAACCCAGGAGACTTCGGGCACTAGGCGGGGTACACCCTGGACAGGGTGCCAATCCATTGAAAGAAAATTGATTCACTTAAAGTTCTTAAGTTTTACTACAAAATTAAATTGTACAATTTGGTTTGCTCGAGTCCGCCTTTGCGGAACCTTGATGTGTTCTGTGTTAAACTGAATGGGAAAGGATTCCCTGTAGATGGATATTGTGTGACATTCAGTAGTTCCAGTGTTCTTCGGGAGCTCATCGAGCAATCACTGGATAATTAAAGGCTTTCCAGCCTCAAAACCACTTCCCGATAGAAAGCGACTGTGTTGTTTGGCTACAGGACCCACTGAACAACCCTGAATGTGTTCAGCTCTGTAGCTTCACTTTACAAAAAATATATATATATATCAACAGAGCTCTTAGTGCCATTCCTGCCACTGTGTCCTCAAACAGCCGGATTCCACTTTATTATTTGTCAAAGAAAGAACTCTCGCTGCGCCTCACTCTCTCTTGGCCACACACAGACGCAGCTACGATACACCCACTGCCTTCTATTCAACAAATCTAATCCCCACGGAGAGAAATTACGATGTAATTCTCAGACATTAAGCCGTGAATGAATTCTCCGGGATAGACCAGAGGGTGCGAAACACTCGTTCTCACTCCCACTGACCACACAAACCTCGAGTAGTTTGAATCCATAAAAATGGTTCACTCAATCTCTGACAGGAAGTCACACCATCATCTCGTCCTCTAAGATCTCACCTAGAGTACAGGCCTCGCTCAGTGGATATTATGACCAGAACCCAGTCACAGACGAAAGACACCGCGTGATCCTGCCTGAGTGCTTTAAAGTAACCCGCAGGTGTAGAATGTAGTGCTGGGATCGTCATCTGGAGGAAAGCAAAGCATTCAAGCAGATCATGAAAACAAGTAGATGACAGAATAAAGTAGTAGAGATGGTTGATGGAAACTCACCAGCATGGCTTAAACATGGGGAGAATAAAACACAAGAGCAGGAAGCAATTACCAAATGACCAACAAATGTCTTGGAATGTGCTAATTTCATGTCACCCTATACAGTGGTTAGTGATGTCACTTCGTATCTCCGGGGTTTGGGGTTCAAATCACATCTCCATTCTGTGACAGTGGAGTTTGCATGTTCTCTACGTGCTTTTCTCTGGGTTTCCTCAGGGAAGTCTGGTTTCCTCCCATACTTCAAAAACGTATGGTCTATGAAGTCTAGCATTTCCAAATTGCGCATTGTGTGTGGTCGTGCCCTGCACTGGGTTGGCAACCCATCCAAATTGTACCCTAAGGTTCTTGGGATAGTATCCGTGTAATCCCATGACACACAACTGGCACTCAGAAGATGCATAAGTGTACCCTCTGGGGTAGAAGGAAAATAACCCTTTCGTCACTTCGTTATAACATTCTGTATGTTTTTATCGGCTTCTCTTGTACATTTGGGTCTACGAAAATCCAAAGTAATCCAATTTAAGAAGTTTACAAATAATTGCCAAAAATAAAACTCCATCTCTTTATCATTAACAAACAGATGGGATTAGTCGCACCAACACATTTGTACCAGACTCCCCTGACCCTGGCCTTGTATAATACGTTTCAATCATTTTCAAAAGTCTACTGCATACACGAGAAGAAAAATTAGACCAAAAATCATGAGCTTGTATTTGGAGTAGAAATGAAATCCACCCCCCCTGCTGTTTGGAAGCCATGGTCCAGCCTGGTGATTTCCCTCAGCTCCTCTGCTTGTGCATGGCATTTAGCCTGGCAGGACGACAACAGCTCTTTGGCCAGGCTTTGAAGCCTCTCTATGGTCTACTCTTGTCCTCTGGCTCATGGTGCCATGTCGTCTTCCAGAGCAGGCTGAGATGTGCCAGCACACCATGTCTGTCAAAAGCAGGCTAATTAGGGCTACACATCTCACAGCTCGCTCACATCTCACATGTTCACACTTCATTTACACTCCCAGAACGTTCCGAACAACCCTATTTGGACACGACGATACTATTAAATTGGATTTCAAAAATATTCTTATTATTGCACCAGGTGTGAAATTGGATCAGGACTGAGTAGATCAAGGGATGAAAGCATTCTTATTTATATATTAAAAAAAAAAAAAAAAAACTTAAATCCACCTTTAAGTAATGATTAATCAACCTTTTAATGAATAAGGGACAGAAATGCGCTTGTTCATTTTGGAATATAATAGAGTATGAAGTGTAACAGTATTTTAATTTAGAAATTCTTTTTCGTTTATTCGTTACTCAGCACGTAGCAATTTCAGTGCAATATTGAAAACAATTTATTTAATTCAAACGTACGTACAGGGCTTCAGATCAGGGCTGAAAAGATGGTCAATGGTTTTATTTTGTAACTAGTTTTATCCAGAGAAAGAGCAAACCTTTATCAGTTTGCCTCTAATGCCCAAAGTGGAGGAAAAACAACTCTCTGAGATGAGGAACAAACCTTGGGAGGAACCAGCCTCAAGGGGAACCATCCTCATTTAGTGATACCAGATACACCAGTAAATTCCCTCTATAACTGCTTTACAGTATGTGGTTGAAAGTGTGGCTGTAATGCAGGAAATGCGTTTCAGTTCATTTTAGCCATTTAATTAGGGTTTCCACATACAGTACTCATTGAAACGTGGAACAGAAAATAACAACGGCATTGAGTGAAGATTCACAGCTGAGGTTATCTGATGTTTATTCATGTCAGTTGGACTGAGTCTAGTAAACGTCTTGTTCAGTAGAAACTTTTCACTAATCATCCAAGTAGCTTTTTCAATCTAAGGTAAGTTGAAAGGTTCTTCATATTTAAGTTCTCCAAAGTCAAAGGATCCTTTGTGTTAGTGGATAATGTTAGTGTTATTAATGTTATAGATGTATTTTTTGCCAATCCTGTAATATGTTTACTGATAAAATAAAAATGATCATTAATTACCATGCAACTTTTTATATATTTCATAATTCCTTTTTTTTTTTTAGCAAGCTAACCCACTAAGGGTTCTCTGGTGCCAGTCACTCGCTACCTTCTGCTCACCAGCCTAGAATAATACCCCTCCGGCTCCCAGCGCTCATGCGGCTGATCCCATTTGCACAAAGATGACCTGAATATTTATGCATGATAAAGCTAAAGCTAAACCTAAACTCTCTCACTTTCAAACATCTCGGACGTCTCGGGAATCAGCGACCCATTTGCACGAAGAGTTTTAAAGATGCGGCAAGAAATCAGCGCTTGTCGGATGAACGCCCAGTCTCGTTGGATTCTAAGGTTTTTATCTCTTCAGTAATTTGTGAACAAACTCAGTGATTGACTAAAATGGAATGTCTGGATTTTTATTTAAAGGAAGAAATTTTTTTTAACTCGAGGCGGTCCAAATCATGTTAGAAAGACAAAGACAAAGTCAACTCGGTCAATTGAATCTGACGGTGTGAAACTCCGGGTCAGGCGGTTTCAACCCTGGACTTGAGGTGTTGATTCATTTCCTGATAGACTTAATAACAACGGCTTAAAGCTCTGTAGAACTGGTCTTTAATTCTGTCCTCTGGTTTGGTGTATAAGTTCACGAGCTTCGATGTGTTCTGGAGGAAAGATTTTAACAAAAAGAGCAAACTGATGGTCAACAGCCAGATGTCGGATTATGATCTTTGAACAAAGACTAAAAATAACGGATCTCTGAGCAAGCATGAAAACAATTCCATGGTGTGTACTTGTTTCTTTACTCTTGTCCTCTTTCTTTAAGCTCTTTCTATCTGTCAGAAAGGTTACCATGAGCCCTCAGCTCCATCCTCTTCTGTCACTGTAATGGCAGGGTAGTGGTTTCACGCAGGGATGCCAGAATGAATAGCAGAAGGTCTACAATTTCCAACAAAGCGTTTGAGATATTGCAGAATGACTTTTTTTTCTTATATTGAGGTGTTATTGCAGATCAGAAACCTTAGCATCAACTAAGCATCCAGAAAATCTAGAGCAAAAATGTGGACCAATAAAAATTTCTGTAAAACATCAGAACATACAGGTTTCCATTAGGTCTTCTGCTTCGCATCAGAACCCCAATGGTGGAAGACAAGCATCAGCATTAAATAAGAATTATTATTATTAAAAGACAAACCATTACAGACAACCAAATCCACATTTCAGCCATTTAGGAAGTGCCTGAAATCTCTATAAAAAGCTACAGTAGATAAAAACCTTGCATAGTACATGATCTAGTACAGAATGTCAGCTAGCTACATGACGGTAGATGCAAGGAGTCTCCAGTGTCAGCACTTTGTATGAGGCAATTGTAAAGCTGCTTTATTTGTTTGTTTGTTTGCTTAATCGTTGTTCAAAGATTGCTAAACACAGGGAATTTGACCATTTTGCACTTTCTTGCACTTTTTATTTTTGCACTTGACCACCTGCCATCTCTATTTTCCAAGACATAATGATGATGATGATGATGATGATAATGATGATGATGTCAGTTATAAAAGTTAAAAGTCTCATTAAGCATGAGCTTGCTTGCAGCTCTGTCTGTGTCAGAGTGACGTTAAAAGAAAAAAATAGATAACGGTCAGTGCTTTACTCATCCATAAAACATGGCGTGCTGCGTGTGGGATGGAGCTGTCTCTCTGCGTTAGCGTAAAAGACAACAGAGACAGTCTGATGGATCGCGGGGAATATGAAACAATGCCACTGCTTTGAGGAGCGCAACAATGCGGACCCGCTCGCGGAGAAAAGGATTACTGTTAATCAGAACAGATTTTAATAATATGGGGGGGGAAAGCCTCATAGATGTGATGCTGTCAGTAGAAATGTTAACAAGAGACGAAGAAAGTATGATCACAAGAACATGCAGGAAATAAAAAAGGAGAACATTTCTCATTTATTAATATAGCATTTTGTCAGAACCATTAAATGTGGCGATTTCCTATGAGGGAAAGATAAGATCCCAAGTAGAACTCTTTATCAAGGCGTAGTACACTGAATGAACTCTTAAAGAACCCTTCAGAGTGCACCAAGAGGGGACCAAGACACTACAACTCTTACACAAAATAGAATGGTTCTTCAAGAGTTCTTTAAGGGTTCAATCTGCCCAATATGTGGCAGGGGAAGCTCAGTGGTTAAGTGGATGGACTGCTGATCAGGAAGGTCCCAGGCTCAAATCCTGTTGTCCCTGTTGGGTCCTTGAGCAAGTCCCTTAACTCTCAACTCTGTATACGGGCGTCTGCCGAATCCGGTAAATGTACATTTGTGAAGCTTGAATACTGCTTCAGATGAGTCCATTCAAAGCTGAATCACTTTCCCACTAGAGTTCAGCTTGTGCAGAAGACCCAAGCACGGTTCCTGTGACGGAGAACACACCACGGTTCTAAACAGTATAAAAATCTGTGTTACGGAAACAACAGGAGAGTATAAATATCCTAAAAGAGAATCTAATGAATTGCATACAGCCTGGAAATGCCTCCAGGATCCACACGGGGATTTCTTCAGTTCTCGACACCAGCGTGTGAGGGAGAGAGAGAGAGAGAGAGATGGAGTCGTGTTTAAACAGTGTGAAGGTCCTGAATGTCTCTAAACAGTAACACGGAGCCTTTCAGTGACTTATTCATCCAACTTTCAAGATGTCCGCTGGGGGAGACAAAGACGCAAGTGAGAAAGAAAAGTGAATCAGAATCTCTCATTATTTACTGTTCAAGTGGAACAAAACCAGCTAGGCTGAAACGGGAGCCATAATTACATTAAGAAAAAAACAGTTTTTTTTGTTTTGTTTTGTTTTAGTATTCGTAGTGTTACGTCTTGCTTGATGCTACAATTTCTGATACCTACAGTATTTTGAGACGTGGTAATGAAAAGTGGTCCAAGATGGCCACCATAGTTCTGTTCCTACTGTATGTTCTGAAAGATGATGATGATGATGATGATGATGATGATGATGATGATAAGACATGCGTTCTGTAATGTTACTGTTTTGTCAGAAAAGCTCTGACACTGGAGACTCCTTCCATAATTAATCTACAGCACGTGTCCGAAGCATCACCTCGTGATGAGCAAGGTTTGAGGATTCAGTAAAGTATATTTGCTCACGCCAATGGCAGAATTTATTTATTTTTATATTAGATCCTCTACTGGAAGCTCTTAAGCCAGTTTAGCTTTGCTTGACTGCGCAAATCGATTATCACGCCTGCTTAGCTTTTAACTCGCCTCCCGGCCCGCGCTATACGCATGATTAATGATAAACGTGCGCAAAATCTGATAGGATCATCCAACCTCTCGTTTACAACATGCTGCTTATTATAAGCGGCGACACGACATGTTCAGTGTTTAATGTTCAGTTTACAGCTCGATGATGGATATGTGTACATTTAACTCGATACGGAGATGGCGGATCCATAATCTAGAAGTTAAACTTTGACGTTTGAGCTAAAGACCTGACAAAAATATATAATCTACTGTTGTGGACGATCGATAAAGTAACAAATGAACCAACCTCAAATATCATCTGGGCTAACACAGCAGTAGCAGGTTTATCATGAATACTGCCTCAAATCTTTAAAATGATGTCATGCACAAGAAAACAAACTTTAAATTCATTGGCAAGTTTATCATGAACACAAAACTGCTTATCAAACCTACAGTAACAATAGTAACAGACATGTGAACTGCTGTAAACACTAGAAAGAAGGTCTTACCATTAAAAACTAAGTTTAGGCCAGAACAGGAGTCGACATGGTCCAAAAAAACAAAGTAAAATCCAAAGTGAACTCAGTCTTACACATTATTCATAGGCTTTACAGGGTGATGGGAGACCTGGAGCCTATCCCAGGGGACTCGGGGCAGGAGGCAGGGTACACATTGGACCGAGTGCCAATCCATAGCAGGGTACAAACATACACACTACGCAGACACACAAAAAAAAAAACACTATGGGGAAGTTTAAATTAAAATTTAGCCTTTTCTCTACGTCTTCGGACTTTAGGAAGAAACTAGATAACCTGGAGGAAACCCAGACGACTTCCTACTAACAATTTGCAAAATATAAATACAAATACAACAATGCAAATCCCCTGAGCAAATCACAAAGTAGGACAAGCCATGGGACAGAATATCTCAAAATTAATCTAAAAATAGTGGCAATAATAAACGCCACAAAGTGAAGGCACTAGGACGGACAGGGTTTCTATGGGCTGTGACCATCCAGTCATGAAGCAAGGCATGTAGTGCTAGCGATCATTTACTGACAATAAAGACAATGCGGAGAAAGCCTAAACGCATGAATACAGAAGCCTCTGCCTACAGCACGGTGCAGGTTTAAGCAGACTATACGGGGGAACATTGAGAGCTGAGTGCAGCATCTGAACCGCATCTGAGAAACAAATCGTTTAGACCCCTTCTAATGGTTTTCTGTGAAGTTTCAAGTCTTGCGTTAAAGTCAAATCACGCATCATTTACCCTATTTAAATTCGGCCTGAGTAATCATTCTGAAGCAGCAGCTCATTTCCTGACCTTCTCTTTGCACTTGGAAAACATTTACAGTACAAACTCATATTCGGTCTTCTGTTTCCTAAAGAAGAACACCTTTATTATTGGATCCAGTGACAGCTATAGTGATGTTGCTGCGGGGACACCGGGGCAGGCAGGTTGATGCAATTGCAGTTTATTCAAGTGAAGCAACACAAATACAAACAAGCAAAGCTGACAGAGTGGTGCAGGTCGAAATCAGAGCGCGGAGTGACGGGGGTAAAAACAAAAAGCGAGGCTTCTCAACGGGAGTCAGCGCTCGCGTCTCAACCACAGGCATTAAATAAGGACCAGAGTCTAATTAGTTCTTTTGGTTCGTTTGATATTTGCTTTAGATTGGTTTCTCACTATGTGAACAGAAGAAAAAAGCAAAGAAATCACACGAGCACGGTGAACAAGGGATTAATTAGCGGCCCCTCCATGTCACATGACCCTGCCGCGAACCTGTTTTGTGTTTCCCCTGATTAGCACCACTACTTAAGTTTAAGGTTTCACTTACTGTAGCATTAGCATGTATCTGGGTTGTTTTATGCTAAAGTGCTCTGAAGGTTTATAATTCTTTATCTATCTTTGCATATGAACCTTATCTGACTATTAGCTAACTAAAACATCACCACTTTCAATCCTGTTATAAATCACATTCATCCGAACTTTTTGTTCTGTTTGGTTTCGGACACACTACAGCTCTGTGGTTCATTTTAGTTTAAAGCTAAGTCCAAATAAACTCTGCAAACCAAAAACTGATTTACTGTCTGCAGGTGATTTGATTCAGAATCGAATCGCTTTTAAATTGCTTTTCTAAGTAGATGTCTTAAATTATCTGAGGCCACGTTGTTCAAACGCAAACAGGAAAAAAGTCGACGATTTGTCTTTCACAGGTAATTCCTTCAAAATTGGCATCAATGTCCACCTGGGCTCAAAGATCGACTGATTAGATTTTGGTAATCAAAGTGCAAAAGTGGCAAAAGGTGACATTATGGTCATCTAACACCTTGAGGAGACTTCTTTAAATTTGGCACAAACATTCACTTTGACTCAAGGTCAAACTGAACACAGTTTCTCAAAGGTCAAGGTCACTGTGACCTCACATTATTCCATCCAGTCCTTGTGAAGCGATATCTCAGAAATGCCAGGAGACAATTTATTCAAGATTGGTACAAATGTTCACTAGGCCAGAAGGATGAACTGACCCCATTTTAGGGGTCAATGGTCAAGGTCAATCTAATTCTAAATCTAATGTGATATCTAAGAAATACTTGTGTTCTACAGTGTTGTGGTTTCAGTTTAAACCCCTCTTGAACCCCCATTACAAGCAATCCATCTTCACTTCCTTTCTCTGGATAGGACAAGCCCCCCCCCCCCCCCCAGTGCACCACAACCCTATTGGTTTATCTGATATTGAGCTCCAAGTGGTTTTCATTGACTTTTCAATAGACTCATATGTATGAATATATTCAAGCAATACCACTTTTTCCAAAAATACACTTCATATCTTTTATTACATTTCTTCAAAGTCTTCATTACATATACTGTACTACCTGTCAAAAGTTTGTACACCCCATTCTACTGTAATTAAATGGTCATTTCTAATTTTTATTTCTTGCAACACTGTAAAACAATACTGAAGGCGTTTATTATCCAAAATCCACAATAATCTCCTTTGAACAGTTGATATTGAGATGTTTATCTGCTACTTCTGCTCTGTGAAGCTTCATAACGGCTCTAATCTGAGGTGCTGGTTGTTAATTGGTGATTTCTGAGGCTGGTGACTCTAAATGAACGTCTCCTCTGCAGCAGAGCTCAGTCTTGCTTTCCTGGGAAGGTCTTCATGAGGGACAGTTTCATCATCATGGAGCTCGATGGGTTTTTACAAACGCACTCGACACAATACCGTTCTTACAGGAACTGTTCCAGAACAGCTTATAGATCCTACAGACCTTTGTGTTGTAAACTAACACCTGTTGTTGTTGTTCCTAGTTAATTAAATAATGTCATATGTGTTATTTCGTAGTTCTGAAATTTCCAGTATTGTTCTAGAATGTGGAAAATAAATCACTAAACAAAAAAACACTGAATAAGAAGGTGTTTCAAAGTGTTTGACTAGTACTGTATACCTAGTGAACATTTTTACTCTCAATAAACATGCATGCAAACTTTTTTCAGTTTTTTTTTATATGTTGGAATTGCCTTTATATTTGGTTTAATTATTTGAAACTTGATTTAAGCTTAATTTAAATTTAATTTATACAAAATGTAGTACAGGAAAAAAAAATTCTGTAAATTTCTATATTTTAAATTGGTAACTAACCCAGAAGACCTTCCTTTTCATTCCAATTAACTCTCCAGGGAGGCTAAAAAAGATGGGCTGAGGTGTGTGAGCTCCAATCTGACTTTTTGTTCCATCATTAAGTCACATTTTTTTATTACATTTAACATTATTTATACACATTCATGCGTAAAAGGTTTCCGGAGTTTGGTTTGCTTTTACATTCCTTATGGCTTAATGTTGTCTTTTTCCTCTTAAGGATCTGTTTACATCCCGCAGTCGAATAACTAAACAAAGGAATTGGGGTGACCCCGATTTTGGTGTCTCATTTTTAAGTGTCAGGATGGCTCTTGGAAATCACGCCTGCGCATAATGTGTTGTAAAAATGCGCTGCTCTTGAGAAAGTGTCAGGAAAAAAATAACGCCGTTACAAGTCTCACATCACTGCTTCAATCACGGCGAGGAGAGCGCAGATAAGCGCCCGCGCCAGAAGAGAGGGGTGACCCGATCCTCGCTTCGCTCTTCTCGAATTGACATGAATATGTAAATCGTGGCTGAGAAAATGAAATGCAAATAGACTGGCACAACAGACAAGTGCATCTGATGGGAGGGCTCGAATTTTGTTTCGATGCAATTTGTGAATCTCGCTAGCTGTCTGGAATGTTAAACACGAGCGTCGCGAACCACAGCAGCTTGTAAACCGTTATGGATGCCCGCGTCTAAAGGAAGAACAGTCCAATTAGCACACTGCATTTATATTAACGCACTCACTTTAATACATTCTGCAACAATGGCTCATAGACGATATCTTCCACACCTGATGAGCTCCACAGCGTTGGCTTTCTAGACCAAACCTGAGGTCGAAAAAAGCTTTCACACATGCACTGATCGTACCGAAGCCCAGAAGCCTGAAAGTGTGAAAATAACCTCAGACTGCAAACGGAATGAAAAGCCTAAATCAGGCTCTGCACTGGCAGGCAGTCGTGCACTATTTTTGTCATTGCCACTGGGTTCCACCAAATGGGCGTCCATCTTGGCTAATGGTGCAATGCAGTTTGGGAATCGAGGAGGAAATAGACACAAGTTAATGCTCTAATTACTATAGATTTCCACACTGCAGCATTTCAAATGATGTAATTTCCTTTCCTGTAATCTGCATGGTTCACTAGGCAGCGCGCGCTTCATGCTTTCCAGCCACAGGTACATGTACAGTACAAGTCTATTTGTTATCACTTCTCTTTCTTCCTTTTGCACTGATTGTTTTTTCCAGAGGTGTACAGATTCTCCAGAAACATCGCGCCGTGCTCCCAGGTGGCCGTCCAGTGTGTGTGTCCACAGGGACGCCTCGTACCTGCTGCGAAAACACCTGCAACCCTCGTTTGGAAATGTTCACCTCATCACTGTATCTAAAGTGGCCTTTTTAAGTTGTTGCTTTTCTGTAGCCACAGCAAACTATTTTAAATTCTAGAACTTTGCAAAACAATCTAAAAATAATTTCACACAGCAGCAGAAAGCTGTAAAGAGCAAATCTTCCGAACGACGGCATCGGCATCGGTGTCTCTCTAGCGTCTCTTCTTTTTTTTATTTATTTATTTTTTTTATATGAAAAAGTCAAAGGCGCAGACCCTCAGGGTTTCTGTCAATGTTAGTAATGCAAGATTAGAAAAATCAACACAGGTTATTAAAAACACTGACTGAGTGAATTATTTACATTTAATCACAAGTAACAGAAAAAAAGCAGAAAGCAGTTGTGACAGAGACGACAGTCACACGAGCGATAACGGAGTGAACGTGCTGACCAAGTGCAGGCGGTCAGGGCAAGAGGACGAACTCAGAGTATTATTATATAAATATTACATATGCTATATTTACATATTATTATTATTATTAATATTATTATTATTATTCAGTGTTGTTGCTGTATAGTTATTACCAAAATACTGCACATCATACAAGTTTATAATATTTAAAAACAAGCCAACAAACAAATAAATTAAAAGAAATAAAATAATTAATTTAAAACACTGATAAATTTCCAGTAAATACAAATTAGATATGAACATAGTTCACTTTTGAAAAAAATATTCAATTTGTAAAATGTCATTCATAATATTTTAAATAATTAACTTTTTTGTAAATTTCAACCTACTAAATTTAAACGTAAAAATTTTAATAAGTATATTATTATTAATATCTTTGAGTAGCATAAAGTTTACAATATCTAAAATATTAATAATAAACAAAATCACAAATAAATACAATTTCACTTAATTAAATAATCATTTAATACAAAGTGTTTTACAATACGTAAATAAAATTAATAAATGCACAGATGTTTTAAACACTGATAAATTAACAGTAAATAAAAAATTTATAAAGATTAAATAAAATGCACACATTTCCAAATGTACACAAATTACAGTTTTTTTAATTAATAAAGAAAGAAAAATTGTAAACATCCATACAGCAACAAAATACACAAAAACTATTTGGTGTAATTTTTTAAAAATAAATAATTAAAAGTAAATTTAAGTACATTTTCTAACACTGAATCGTAACCTCCTGGCAGAAGCAGCCAATACATTAGTGAAGTTACATCAGCTGCACTGGGGGGAAAAAAACTAAGTAAATCCCATAAAATATTACAGTTTCTTCCTCATGATTAGAAACAGAAGCTCTTTCGAGAATGAAAAGCAGCATCCTAGTGCAATGGCTTCTGGGTAAATTCACTCTCGCTACTGACATCTACAGTCATGTTGACTTATCCCTCGAGCCCCTAAGAGCTTGTATAACAAATGTCACTTGAGCTAATAAAGTACGGGGAAAGGCTTTAAGATGGCGAAGGGGATTCCTCACCGGAGAGCGATGGAGAGGGCAAGTGGGCGAGGCCGTGCTGGAGGCGGGATTGGAACACAGCCTGAGATCGCTGTTGGACAACTCCATAGAGAGCTGAACTTGAGCAGTCAGCGTTATTCATATGTATGTGACCTTCTCAAGCAGTGCAAGTGTTTTACACACATCTACACACACACACGCTCGAGTCCTTACTCAGCACCGGAAAAGTCACAGCGACAAGAACATACAAGCATACGCTATGTATTTACTGATGTTCTTTATATTAGTTGTGATACACAGCACATATACAGTACACACAGTACTGGATGAATCTGCTTCTTTTGTTAATAAGACAAACCGTATGTACATATAAACGCCAGCATCCATCACATCACCTCGATCTCACCTCTGAATCATCTGCAGCTTAGCAGCTTGTTAGCGCTCAGGCCAAACGTCTGCTGCAAGTCGCGGTAATGAGTACGAACGTGATTGCGTAGTCATTTTAATAAGACGTCTCGGGTTCTAGCTTGCCTGACACTATTGCATCACACACTCTCCTAACACCTACGTACAGCGCTGGAGGTGTGGGAACATGTGAGATATAGTTGATGGAAACAAAAAGAAAAAAAAAGAAAAAGTTGCTTTCTCCACAGTTGCATCACGCAGATCCGCAGAATGAACTCAGGTGTTACGGAAAAGTTACATAACCGCTCATTACGGCCGAAAAACAATTGAACAAACAATCAAATTAAATGTAACATGGCTAATGCTAAGCCTTGGCAGATGTTTGTCATGGAAACGTGTATGTAACATATGTTGAAGCTGCGACGACAATCGCTAATGAGGTATCATTTACATTTAGGCATTTGGCAGACGCTCTTATCCAGAGCGACTTACATTTATATCTCATTACAAATCTGAGCAGTTGAGGGTTAAGGGCCTTGCTCAAGGGCCCAACAGTGGCAACTTGGTGGTTGTGGGGTTCGAACCTGGGATCTTCTGAACCGTAGTCCAATGCCTTAACCACTGAGCTACCCCTGGCCCGAATGTATCAGGTATACATTTGTTTTAAAAAAATTATCATTTATATATGGAAAGTTAATATTAAGCTGATATTGTTCTGTTTTTACAGCAAGAATAATAATATATTTTTTTATTATTATGTATTCTTTTGATGGTATGTGTCGTGAAAAACCACAGCAGTGTGTCAATCTTATTTATAGCCAAATGATTCACCGATTCAATCCCCGATCTGCTGAAAAACAAAGAAACCAAATAAAACATTCGCCCTCGGACTGACAGACTGACAGTGAATCTCCGATCACTGAGAAGTCAATTAAATTCATGTCTGAAAAGATTCACTGGTTTAAACACTGACTGTAAAGTGTATCATAAACCAGAGAAGAAAAAAAATTACTGAATCATTTACTGATTCAAACCTTAAACCGAGCCAATGAACGTGAGAGGAGTGAATCTTCAAATTCAAAACTAAAAGTTTAGATGAATCAAAAAGTGGCTCACTGAAAAGACAGAAGAGTGAATCATGATTCATTGATTCAAAATGTGACTCACTGAGCAACTCAGAAATGAATCAAACAAAATGATTCAATCAAACAGCATGGGACTGAATAAAAGTCAAAAAGATTCACTCATCCAAAGCCTAAGCCAGTGGAGTAAGTTAAGCAATGAGAGACAGGAATGAATCACGGATATGACTCGTCATGTTTAAACTGATTCACTGATGCATCTTATATAATGGGAATAAAACCTGCCTGATATTCATAACTCACGCCTATTTGCTGATGCTGGAGGCTGTTAATCTACTACAATCTCCATCTCTCAGTGTGATCCTGGTCGTACAGCTACCCGAGCGCGAATAAAGCACATCATTACATCGACTTATCACTCCATCACTTCAGCCTCGGACCGGTTCTGGTTGCGGCCTCCAGCCTGGCGGAAAACAAGTGAAAGTTCACATTTGGCACGTCCTCTCCTGCACTCCTTCCAAAGGCAGATAAAGGACGATCTTTCCACCTCAAAGAGCTCTACAATTGCCTTGAATGCTGTTCAGCTGGCACTCGGGTTTCCTTCATTGCCAGCGCAGAGGCGTAGACGGTCTCCAAAAAGGTTCCGGCTGAATCCGGAGCTCGGGGGCCTCCGAGGAAAATGCTGGTCATGCAGCGTGAGCTGATTGTTTCGGGATTTACACACACTTCAGTCCGTCATGCTTTAATGAGTGAATATAAAAGCCAGTGAGTTTTAATTGAAATTATTCAAATGATGGTGTCGATTGCCAAAAACAGCTCCGGCATCAGGACGAGACACTCGCCGTGCCGTGTTAGGATTGTGAACCCGAACCGAGTTATCAAAGAGAAATGTTCATGTGTGCTAAACTCAACATCTCTGGCAACGTTTGAAGGCGATAAGACGGATCGTGGGTCCTGTGTTATTCTTTCCACTGTTCCACGTTAATGCGGACACACTACACGCTCCAGCACACGTTTATTCATGTGGCAGAGGCTTTTATCTCCACAACTTACTCACGAGTCTCAATACCATCCAGACAGCTGTGGGATTCAATATCAGATTATATACTTTTTTTTTTGTTGTAAAAAAATAAATAAAAAAGAACGCCATACAGTCCCATGTTGTATTGATTGAGGTTTCCTGTGATGAGTTTTTTTTTTTCTCGCTTTCTCATTATCTTCTGACATGATGAAATAATTTTCTCAACATCTGGAGATAATGAAAGTGTGTTTTCCTGAAATAACAACATAATTAATAGACTTTTTTTTTTCAGGAAAACATTTTCCCTAATTAATTTAGCACAACAGCTGACAACTCATAGATGTGAACAAGCCTAGTTTACAGTATGTTAATTATATTTATTTAGGTAGATAGACAACTAAATAGAGCTACAGTATCTACGTTAGCTAGGAAACCGCACAACACATCTCTTTTTACCCTTTGATGTTATTGTTGTTGTTATCTTGTAAATAGAACACTTTTTTTTAGTAACTAAAATTGTTATGCGAGGAAAATTTAAATTCTTGCATCTTGTAATAAAAAAAATCTGGATATCAAAGACTGATTTAATAAAATTCTAATTAAGCAAGGAATTTTGGCCCACTCGTCTTTACAGAATTGTTGTAATTCAGCTTTATTTGAGGGTTTTCTAGCATGAACCGCCTTTTTAAGGTCATGCCACAACATTTACATTTAGGCATTTGGCAGACGCTCTTATCCAGAGCGACTTACAATTTATTATTATTTTTTTTATCTCATTACACATCTGAGCAGTTGAGGGTTAAGGGCCTTGCTCAAGGGCCCAACAGTGGCAACTTGGTGGTTGTGGGGTTTGAACCTGGGATCTTCCGAACCGTAGTCTAATGCCTTAACCACTGAGCTACACCTGGCCCCACAACATCTCAATAGGATTCAGGTCAGGACTTTGACTAGGCCACTCCAAAGTCTTCATTTTGTTTTTCTTCAGCCATTCAGAGGTGGATTTGCTGGTGTGTTTTGGGTCATTGTCCTGCTGCAGCACCCAAGATCGCTTCAGCTTGAGTTGACGAACAGATGGCTGGACATTCTCCTTCAGGATTTTTTGGTAGACAGTAGAATTCATGGTTCCATCTATCACAGCAAGCCTTCCAGGTCCTGAAGCAGCAAAACAACCCCAGACCATCACACTACCACCACCATATTTTACTGTTGGTATGATGTTCGTTTTCTGAAATGCTGTGTTACTTTTACGCCAGATGTAACGGGACACGCACCTTCCAAAAAGTTCAACTTTTGTCTCGTCGGTCCACAAGGTATTTTCACAAAAGTCTTGGCAATCATTGAGATGTTTTTTAGCAAAATTGAGACGAGCCTTAATGTTCTTTTTGCTTAAAAGTGGTTTGCGCCTTGGAAATCTGCCATGCAGGCCGTTTTTGCCCAGTCTCTAGATCTCAATTACTTTTGTTCTCATTTGTTCCTGAATTTCTTTGGATCTTGGCATGATGTCTAGCTTTTGAGGTGCTTTTGGTCTACTTCTCTGTGTCAGGTAGCTCCTATTTAAGTGATTTCTT
Organism: Channallabes apus; assembly: GCA_030522415.1. Classification (NCBI taxonomy): domain Eukaryota; kingdom Metazoa; phylum Chordata; class Actinopteri; order Siluriformes; family Clariidae; genus Channallabes; species Channallabes apus. The sequence continues at coordinate 1,788,840 of CM060126.1, read as the reverse complement.
GATTGAAACAGGTGTGGCAGTAATCAGGCCTGGGGGTGACTACAGAAATTGAACTCAGGTGTGATAAACCACAGTTAAGTTCTTTTTTAACAAGGGGGCCATGTAGATTTGGAGGTTTTTTTCTCCCTTAATGACGTAAACCTTCATTTAAAAACTGCATTTTGTGTTCAGTTATATCTTTGACTAATAGTTAACGGTTTTTGATGAGCAGAAACATTTAAGTGTGACAAACATGCAAAAGAATAAGAAATCAGGAAGGGGGCAAATAGTTTTTCACACCACTGTATTCCTCAAGACTACATTAAAAATACAAGAAAGTCTGGCTCTTTGAAAGTAAAATATCAAGAATTGAAGCGGGAGTTACTAAAGCAAAAAAAACATCCAATAACAGAAGTGCAAATGTTTCCAAAAGCGTGATAGCGAAAGATTGAAAATAAGCATTGTCCTAAAATATCCACAGGATATGGATCACGTAGCTAATTTACTGGAGAATCGAGAAACTTAAGTAAATAATTCAATAAAACGATCCGCGTGGCCACAGGGAGTCTCTTAAGCCATTAGGCTGTGAGGAATTCTGTTGAAAGGAAGATCTAAAACCTTTCTCCTCGTGGCTGATGGGTTTCGATATGCACTGCTCTGTGCAGCTAATCACGTTACAAAAAAAGTGAAATCCGACACTGTAATATTTCATCTCTGTGCAAAGGTTAACTGTTCTGTCTGAGTTCAAGAGAAAAAAATTATATGAAAATTCAGTGTAAAGAGCTGATTCTCATTTATAAAACATTTTATTCTATTTAATGTTGACTGGTTTACAAAAATGTGTAAAATGACGAGCTTGAAAAGCCTCATGTGAGTCAAACATGCTCTACAACCTCTGCAGCTCTTTTCAGTTCTGTGTACACAATTTAATTTAGGAATATGATTTTTAAATATTACTAAAGAATTCAGTTAAAAACACTTTTTTGGGAGGGAAAGGTGGAAAAAAAAGGCACATTTGAGGATGCAAAACAATTCTCTTACTGTTAATAATTATTAATAATAAATAAATTTTTTTAAAAATAATTTTTAATTACTTTTATTTTATGTTCCACATAAGTTTCCCTGTTGCTGTAATATAAAAAAAATAAAAATAAAAATTGACATTCTGTCTCAGGGAGCGATGTTCTCGTTGTCTTTACTGTGCATAGTTTTATCATGGATTTTATCTTTTTTTGTTTGTTTGTTCATGTGTTTGTTTAAAATGAATTATTTAGAATTTTTTTTATTCTTAATAATTTCTAGTATTGCATTAAAGGTAAAAAAAAATAAAGAATATGATATTTTCTAATAAATAATATATAAAAATTTAGAATTATTTCATGAATCATATTCACATAAGTATCCGTGTTCGCATATCGATATTTCTATCTTGATCATAATAATAACAGATTTCAACCGACTCAAACTGTTTATGTGGACGCTGGTCTGTGTGTTTACATGTCTTTTATGTTCTAATCGTTAATCAGAATATAATATAACGTTGTAAAATATAACAGAAGAAGAAGGCATTTCTTCTCCAACTTTGAGGTTACTGTAGGTCAGGCTCATCCATGATTGGTTAAATGCTTTACTACGTGTGAAATGTGAGCCAATCAGAGATCCTGCCTCATTCATCCAGAAATTTCCCTCAGCTCAGCTCAGAATGAATATCATATTATGAATATCACTTATAACAAGAGCGTAATGATCAGATCAGGAGTTGACATGAATCATATTTACCTGTTGAACAGATTATTAAAATTTTTACAAACTAAAATGGTCACATAATCAGGATTATTCAGATTATTGGAAGAATATTATGATCCAGGATAAAACACCCCTGTTGACTCAGTTATCTATGTATAAAAGTGAACTCTTCCCAGTGTATCCAGCGTTGCCAGATTGATTTAATTCTGTTAAAACTTAATCCATCCAATCAATTAGGAACTATCCCAAACTATACAACACAGCCAATTATATTACACTCACCAGCCTCAGGACTGTTTTTTTTTTAACAGTTTGTGACTAAACATAAGCAAAAAAATAAAAAAGTGTAATTGTTTTGGAAACTTGACAAATCCGACAAAAGCACATCCAGCACCTGGCGAATAAACCAAACACATTCATACAAACACGGGACGAACGTCGCAAACGTTTCCATATCAAAGCACAAAGCTGTAATTAGATTAAAGCAGCTCCGGCGTGTGTTTGAAACGACAGAGGCGTATGATTAGACTCGGGAATTCGTCGCTAATGAGACTTGTGTTTGCTGGCAGTGAAGTAAACAGCAGCAGCAACATCGACACCCGTGTCCATTTCAACAGAGCTGATCTTTTGCCTGTTTATTAAACATTGTTCGTTACCTTGAGCCGAGGCCAAGAGGGTTCTGTTTGAACATAACTGCTCTAACTTTTTTATCTGCGTTGATGAAGCATCGTTAAGGTTTGAGGAGTAAATCTGTATTTCCGGCTTTAAAATGCCTCAATGAAAGTTAAATGTTAAATGTAACATATTAGTTAAATGTAAACTTGTGAAAATCAAGAATCCTTTAATGTTGATTTTAATAGTCACGTGGTGATGTGCAAACAATATCCTTATAGAATGTTAATTGCTAAAGGGAATTAGTCCTTTGCTGAAATAGATCTCAAAGATATCAAAAAAAGTAAAAAAAAATTATAATGTATTATAATAATAATAATAATAATAATAATAATAATAATGTTTAACAATTAATTTATTTATTCTTTTTTATGATATTATGCCCGAAAAATAAATATATTTTCAGAAATTATTTCTTTAAAAAATTGTAAAGTTGTGATTGTGTATGTATTGGCAAGGATATTCAGAATTAGTTCAGATGCAATCTGTGAAGCATGGTGGTGGAAGCCTCATGTTGGAAGTGATCCTTGGACTCTTTCTCTCCCTTTGACAAGCTCCCTTTTTCAAATTTGATTAGTTTTTTTTTAAATAGAATTGTAGTCGTGCCATATTCTTTACTAAAGACAGAGAGAAAAATACTTTCCGTTACGTATCACAATTCTTTTATTTATTTATTTTGTAGTTGATATGGTAAAATGTTTGCACATATTTTTATTTTGACGTGATTTCTTTTATATGAAACTTTTACTTGAAGTGTAGTTTTTAACTTTCACCTTACTTATTACATCACATTAATTATTAGGAGTGAATTGGAAGCAAATTATTTGCCAAGTTTGTTTAGAATTGTGACCAAAAATTTTATATAAGTATTTTGGATAATTTCATGATTAATGATAAATCATATGAACAGAATCGCAATACAGATTGAATCGGCACCTTGGTATCGTGACAATGTCGTACCAGCTGGTCCGTGGTGATTTCTGTCCCTATTCTTTACCTTTTCTTAATAATTTTGTTTTTTTTACTCTGGTCTTGAACTTCTAGTTCTCTACAATGTGTGTATAAAGTTGCGTCCAGACATCTGCATTCACACAAACGTTATATTGCTGTGCTCACTGCTGGAGAGCTCATGTGCAGTTCCTGGAGTAGGAAGAGATGAAAAGTCTACAGTCTCAGACAGTAAATTATTTAAAGAATAATCTAAATGCACTGCTTGTGCTCTGATCCAGCTCTCTCCTTCTCCCTCTCAAGTCTTTGTTTAAGGACTTACAAGGTGACAAAAGTTCAGATATTCAAGTTTATAGAAAGAGAAAAAGGAAAAGAAGATTCCGATGAACAAAAACACTGTAACTGTAGAGGTGAGTGACGGAGCACGACGACTGCGATCACATGAGAACAGAGCGAGGCAGCTCGCGAGTCAATTTCTCAAGAGGAAGTGATTCGACTCTGAATTCATTCACTACAGCAAGTGAATCAAGTTTCCTAAACAGAACAGAGCCAAAGGACAGAACTGTAGCAGAAGTATTGAAGTGTTAATATAATTATATTGGTTTTGCAAAATGTTATTTGCATCTTGATTTTGCTGCATATATTGTTTTTATTACCACTAAAAGAAAAGGGAAAAGGGTATAAAGTACAAGGAGCTTCATACTTTTATTCTGCACCTTTAAATTCAAATTCAAATTTTATTCGTCACATACACAGTCATACACAGTACGATATGCAGTGAAATGCTTACACGACCGCCAGTGACCTTAAAAAGAGAATTAAATCTTATAGTAAGAAATAAATATGAATAAAGAAATATGATAGGAAAATTTTAACTTAACTAGAATAAAAAATAGAAATAAAAATAAAAGTATACTGTACATAAAATAGAAATAAAAATAGAAATATACTGTACAATAGAGATTTTTTTTGTCTATACATAAACATGAGTTCCGATGTAAGTGTAGATGTGCATGAAAGTGTCCATAGTGTCCATTGACGTTAACAGGTTGTATTAGTTCTGTGTTTGTGGTGTGAATGTGGTATGGTTGAGAGAGAGACCTTATTGCCTGCGGGAAGAAGCTCCTCCTCATTCTCTCTGTGTTGGCCTTCAGGGAGTGGAAGCGCTTTCCTGACCGCAACAGAGAGAACAGTCCATTGTTGGGATGGCTGAGGTCCTTCACGATCTTCCTGGCCTTAGTCCAGCACCGCTTGGTGTAGATCGAGTGCAGTTCAGGGAGCTCGGTGCGGATGATGCGCTCAGCTGATCGCGCCACCCTCTGTAGAGCTCGTCTGTCCTGCATGGTGCTGTTTCCAAACCAGGTCGTGATGTTTCCCATCAGGATGCTCTCTATGGTGCAGGAGTAGAAATTCCTGAGCACCTTAGAGGGCAGTCTGAAGTCTCTCAAGCGTCTGAGGTGGTACAGACGCTGCCGGGCCTTTTTCACCACGGTGTTGATGTGACAGGACCATGACAGGTCCTGCGTGATGTGAACACCGAGGTATCTGAAGCTGTCCACTCTCTCCACTGGGCTCCTGTTGATGACGGGGGTCTGGTAGTTCCTCTCCTGCTTTGTACTAAAGTCTACTATCAGCTCCTTTGTCTTACTGACGTTCAGGAGGAGATTGTTCCTCTGGCACCAGTTCTCCAGTTCACCAGTTCTTCCAGTCTCCTCTAGGTAGGCCGACTCATCGTTGTTCGTGATCAGGCCCACCACGACAGTGTCGTCAGCAAACTTGATGACGGCGGTGGAGCTGGTAGTGGCCACGCAGTCGTAGGTGTATAAAGAGTACAGCAGGGGGCTCAGAACACAACCCTGGGGGCTCCAGTGCTGAGTGTGAGGGAGGGTGAGACATGACCGCTCATCCTTACTGCCTGTGGTCTGCCAGTTAGGAAGTTGGAGATCCACTGACATATAGATGAGCTCAGTCCCAGGTGCTCCAGCTTGGTGGTGAGTGTGGAGGGAATTATGGTATTAAAAGCAGAGCTGTAGTCGATGAAGAGCATTTTAACATAATTCCCTTTCCTAGTGTCCAGGTGAGTGAGTGATGTGTGGAGGAGATGAGAGATTGCATCGTCTGTGGAACGGTTCGGACGATAAGCGAACTGTAGTGGGTCGAGTGTGTCCGGTAGTGAAGAGATGATGAAGTCTCTGACCAGGCGTTCAAAGCACTTCATCACTACTGAGGTCTGCAGCTGTTAGCGCCGTTAGCATTAGCTCCGTTAGCATTAGCACCATTAGCATTAGCATCGATAATATATACAGTGGTGTGAAAAACTATTTGCCCCCTCCTGATTTCTTATTCTTTTGCATGTTTGTCACACAAAATGTTTCTGATCATCAAACACATTTAACTATTAGTCAAAAATAACACAAGTAAACACAAAATGCAGTTTTTAAATGAGGGGTTTTATTATTTAGGGAGAAAAAAAATCCAAACCTACATGGCCCTGTGTGAAAAAGTAATTGCCCCCTGAACCTAATAACTGGTTGGGCCACCCTTAGCAGCAATAACTGCAATCAAGCGTTTGCAATAACTTGCAACGAGTCTTTTACAGCGCTCTGGAGGAATTTTGGCCCACTCATCTTTGCAGAATTGTTGTAATTCAGCTTTATTTGAGGGTTTTTTAGCATGAACCGCCTTTTTAAGTTCATGCCACAACATCTCAATAGGATTCAGGTCTGGACTTTGACTAGGCCACTCCAAAGTCTTCATTTTGTTTTTCTTCAGCCATTCAGAGGTGGATTTGCTGGTGTGTTTTGGGTCATTGTCCTGCGGCAGCACCCAAGATCGCTTCAGCTTGAGTTGACGAACAGATGGCCGGAGATTCTCCTTCAGGATTTTTTGGTAGACAGTAGAATTCATGGTTCCATCTATCACAGCAAGCCTTCCAGGTCCTGAAGCAGCAAAACAACCCCAGACCATCACACTACCACCACCATATTTTACTGTTGGTATGATGTTCTTTTTCTGAAATGCTGTGTTACTTTTACGCCAGATGTAACGGGACACGCACCTTCCAAAAAGTTCAACTTTTGTCTCGTTGGTCCACAAGGTATTTTCCCAAAAGTCTTGGCAATCATTGAGATGTTTTTTTAGCAGAATTGAGACGAGCTTTAATGTTCTTTTTGCTTAAAAGTGGTTTGCGCCTTGGAAATCTGCCATGCAGGCCGTTTTTGCCCCGTCTCTTTCTTATGGTGGAGTCGTGAACACTGACCTTAATTGAGGCAAGTGAGGCCTGCAGTTCTTTAGATGTTGTCCTGGGGTCTTTTGTGGCCTCTCGGATGAGTCGTCTCTGCGCTCTTGGGGTAATTTTGGTCGGCCGGCCACTCCTGGGAAGGTTCACCACTGTTCCATGTTTTTGCCATTTGTGGATAATGGCTCTCACTGTGGTTCGCTGGAGTCCCAAAGCTTTAGAAATGGCTTTATAACCTTTACCAGACTGATAGATCTCAATTACTTTTGTTCTCATTTGTTCCTGAATTTCTTTGGATCTTGGCATGATGTCTAGCTTTTGAGGTGCTTTTGGTCTACTTCTCTGTGTCAGGTAGCTCCTATTTAAGTGATTTCTTGATTGAAACAGGTGTGGCAGTAATCAGGCCTGGGGGTGACTACAGAAATTGAACTCAGGTGTGATAAACCACAGTTAAGTTATTTTTTAACAAGGGGGGCAATCACTTTTTCACACAGGGCCATGTAGATTTGGAGTTTTTTTCTCCCTTAATAACGTAAACCTTCATTTAAAAACTGCATTTTGTATTCAATTATGTTATCTTTGACTAATAGTTAACGGTTTTTGATGAGCAGAAGCATTTAAGTGTGACAAACATGCAAAAGAATAAGAAATCAGGGAAGGGGGCAAATAGTTTTTCACACCACTGTATATATATATATATAATATATATAATATTAAAATATATTGTGTTTGTATCGTGTATTGAGACAGAAGCATATCGTCCCATCCCTACTGGCTGAGATGCACTAAATGTTTTAGACTAGGTAATTTTATAATTAATGAATAAATAATGTTTATTGATGTTTCCATGTTTTTGCTTGTTTTCTACAAGGATGCTTTTAGTCCTACTGTCGTGATGCAGAACGTGGACTGTGAAAGTGGGCCCAGTTGCAGGTAGAGAGCGAGAGATAAGAGCCGTGTGATCAGTCAGCGAGGGCGTCGAGCAAAAACGTGAAGCTGAGCCGTGGTCGAGGAGGAGAGCAAGAGATCAAAGCCGTGTGATCAGTCAGCGAGGGCGTCGAGCAAAAACGTGAAGCTGAGCCGTGGTCGAGGAGGAGAGCAAGAGATCAAAGCCGTGTGATCAGTCAGCGAGGGCGTCGAGCAAAAAACGTGAAGCTGAGCCGTGGTCGAGAAACGAAAGCGAAAGTTCAAAGCCGTTAAATCCAAGCGTGGCAATAATCCAAATCGGGAGGCGAGGGGGAAAACGAGAAGCAAGCGAAGTCGGCAACGTGAAAAGTCATGAACAGAAACGCGAGAAAACTATGGCCAAAAAAACACACAATAATCCAGCGCGAGGCAGCGCGCTGCGCTTCCTTATAAGCTGGGTGAAATCAGCGCCAGATGAGAAACCGGTGTGCCGGCGGGGCGGTCCGGGAGGAGCGATGACAGCGTGGGAAAGCATGATCATGTGATGAGAGTCTGACAGCGTGGGAAAGGAAATGTCAAAAGGTTTCTGATCAGCGCGAAGGCACTGAGAGCGTGACAGTACCCCTCCTCTAACGAACGCCTCCAGGCGTTACGCGGGGTGCGTTGGGGCAGCGTCTGTAGAAGTCCGTGATCAGGGTTCGGTCGAGGATGAATCTGGCTGGGATCCAGCTTCTCTCCTCAGGGCCGTAGCCCTCCCAATCCACCAAAAACTGGATTCCTCTGCCTCGCCGGCGGGCCTTCAGGAGTTTTCTGACTGTGTACGCCTCACTGCCATCGATGATACGGGGAGGAGGATGAGGGTGGGAGGGTGGACTTAGAGAACAGTTTACAATGCGTCGTAGCTGGGACACATGGAAGGTGGGGTGGATGCGTCGCATAGACGATGGGAGTAGGAGACGGACAGCGCACGGGTTGATTATCCTGGTTATTGTGAAGGGTCCGATGAAACGGGGAGAGAGCTTGCGGGAAAGTGTCTTTAGGGGGATGTCTCTGGTGGCGAGCATGACTCTGTCTCCTATGTGATACCTGGGAGTCTTGGAGCGATGACGGTCCGCCTGTCTCTTGTATAAGCGGGATGCTTGCAGCAGGGATCGTCTGGCTCGTAACCATGTACTTTTGCAGCGGCGGATAAAGTGTTGTGCCGAGGGGACCTCTACCTCCTCCTCTTGAGTGGGGAACAGTGGTGGTTGGTAGCCCAGGCAGCACTGGAACGGAGAGAGGCCCGTTGAGGCAGATGGCAGGGAGTTGTGAGCGTACTCGACCCACGGGAGAAACTTACTCCAGGTGGTGGCATCACGAGTAGTCATACACCGGAGGGAGACTTCCATTGCTTGGTTTTTTCGTTCTGTTTGGCCGTTGGATTGGGGATGAAAACCAGAAGATAGGCTAGGAGAGGCTCCGATGAGTTTACAAAAGGCCCCCCAGAAGCGTGAGGTGAATTGAGGGCCACGGTCTGAAACTATGTCGGTGGGGAGGCCGTGAAGACGAAAAACATGAAATATCAATTGCTCTGCGGTCTCTTTGGCGGACGGGAGCTTGGGGAGCGGGACTAGGTGGACGGACTTGGAGAAGCGGTCAACAATGGTCAGGATGCAAGTGTTTCCGTCAGATGAGGGTAGCCCTGTTACAAAGTCCAGCGAAATATGCGACCAGGGACGGTGAGGTATGGGTAAGGGTCTGAGGAGGCCAGCCGGAGGACGGTTGTTGGGTTTGCAGCGGGTGCAAATGTCGCAGGCTGCCACAAAGCTGGAGACATCCCTCCCCATCGTGGACCACCAGAAACGCTGTTGTATGATAAATAGCGTTCGGGCAGAGCCTGGGTGACAGGACAGCTTGGATCCATGACCCCACTCCAGGACCTGCGGGCGCAGACCGGGGGGAACAAAGAGGCGATCTGGGGGGACATTGCTTGGGCCGGGCTCCTGAGTCAATGCCTGCTTGACTTTGGTCTCGATGTCTAGCTCTAAGGCGGCAACGAGACAACGAGATGGTAGAATGGGTTGGCATGGTGTGGGATCTTGTGGGAGGGAGAACTGACGTGAGAGGGCATCAGGCTTAGTGTTCTTAGAACCTGGGCGGTAGGACAGGGTGAAATTGAATCTTGAGAAGAACAGCGACCACCGAGCTTGGCGGGCATTGAGTCTTTTGGCGGTGCGCAGGTACTCTAAGTTCCTGTGATCGGTCCACACTATGAAGGGAAGCTCGGTCCCCTCCAGCCAATGTCTCCACTCCTCTAGTGCTAACTTGATGGCCAGGAGCTCTCGGTCGCCTACGTCATAATTCCTCTCAGCTGGAGATAGACGGCGGGAGTAGAATGAGCAGGGGTGCAGCTTGTTGTCTCGCGGGGATCTTTGGGAGAGAATTCCCCCAACGCCAGTGTTGGAGGCGTCCACTTCTACCACAAACTGGCGAGATGGATCGGGTATGGTGAGTATGGGGGCTGAGGTGAACCGCTTCTTGAGGTCCGTGAAGGCCTTGTCTGCCTCGTTGTTCCAGCAGAACTGTGTCTTGGGGGAAGTCAGGGAGGTGAGGGGGGCGGCGACAGAACTGTAACCCCGGATGAAGCGGCGATAGAAGTTCGCGAACCCCAGGAACCGTTGGAGGTCACGTCGAGAGGCTGGCGTGGGCCAGTTGGAGACGGCCTGGACCTTGGCGGGTTCCATCTCCAGTCTGGAGGGAGAGATGACAAACCCTAGGAACGTTGTGGAAGTTGTATGGAACTCACATTTCTCGGCTTTAACAAAGAGATTGTTCTCTAGGAGCCTCTGCAGAACTTGGCGAACGTGGTGCCGGTGCTCCTCCAGGCCTCGAGAGAAAATCAAAATGTCGTCCAAATACACGAACACGAAGGAATTCAAGAAGTCACGGAGAACGTCATTAATGAGGGCCTGGAATACGGCAGGGGCGTTGGTCAGTCCGAACGGAACCACCAGATACTCGTAATGCCCAGTGGGTGTGTTGAAGGCAGTTTTCCACTCGTCGCCCTCCCGGATGCGGACGAGGTGATAAGCGTTTCGTAGGTCGAGCTTGGTGAAAATGTCCGCCCCTTGGAGAAGTTCGAAGGCGGTGGCCATGAGAGGTAACGGGTAGCGGTTCCTGACGGTTATCTCGTTAAGCCCTCTGTAATCAATGCATGGACGAAGGGACTTGTCTTTTTTCTTGACGAAGAAAAATCCTGCCCCAGCGGGCGAGGAGGATGGACGAATAATTCCGGCGGCGAGGGAATCTGTGATATACTTATTCATGGCCTCTCTTTCTTGGTGTGCCAGAGAGTAAAGTCTGCCTTTCGGAGGAGAGGTGCCCGGGAGAAGATCAATGGGACAGTCGTATGGTCGGTGCGGCGGAAGTGACATGGCTCGGGTCTTATTGAAGACCTGCCCAAGATCATGGTATTCGGTGGGTACGCTGGAGATGTCCGGGGTTTCATGGGGCGTGGCCAGGATAGGAGTTGGAGGGAGTGCTGAGTGCAGGCATGTCGTGGAGCATGAGGGACTCCAACCCGTGATGACTTGCTTGTTCCAATCGATCTGGGGTCCATGGAGGGCTAGCCAGGGAAGTCCGAGGACCAAGGCGGCGTGTGATTTCTCCATAATGAAGAGGGAGATCTCCTCAGAGTGGTTCCCTGACGTTCTTAAGGTTAACGGTGGGGTTCTAAGTATGATGGGTGGAAGCCGGCTCCCATCCAAGGCCTGAACGGCGAGCGGAGTGTCTAGTGGTAAGCCAGGGATCTTTAATGCTCTCACCGTATTCGCGCTGATCAAATTTCGATCGGAGCCGGAGTCAATTAGTGCCTGAATTGGGTGAGCCTGACCACCGATGATTAGGTTTACGGGAAGTAGGGGACGTGATTGTGGAAATCTATCAGGAGGGGAGCCTTCTAGTGTTCCCAGTCTGACTAGGGGGGGCCTCCCTTTTAATGAGCAGTCTTTAAGCCTGTGTCCTGAAGCTCCACAGTAAAAACAAGCCCCTTGTAGGCGGCGTCGGCGTCTCTCCTCGTCAGAGATGCGGGTCCTGCCTAGCTGCATGGGCTCCTCCTGATTGGTTTGCTGCAGGGCAGGAGGCGCGTGCCCTATTCTGGGGTGCCGTCTTAACTGGAGACGTGAGTCGACCCGCCCGGCGAGATCCATGAGTTCGTGGAGGTCCGTGGGGGTTTCGCGGGAGATGAGCTCATCCTTAAGAGCTTCTGATAGCCCTTCCAGAAAGACATCCGCTAGGGCTCTGTCATTCCATCCACTAGAAGCGGCTAGGGTGCGGAACTCGATGGCATAGTCGTAAGCAGAGCGGGATCCCTGATGAAGTCTTAATAACCTTGTTCCCGCCTCCCTGCCGGCGAATGAGCGATCAAAGACCCTCCTCATCTCCTTGGAGAAGTTGTCGAAGTTCTCGCAGCATGGGTCGCGAGCCTCCCAGAGGGCTGTACTCCACTCCCTGGCTCTATCAGTTAGTAGCGTGATGATGTAGGCCACCCGGGAACGTTCTGATGAGAAGGAGGAGGTTTGAAGCTCGAAAATCAGTGAGCATTGTGAGAGGAAGGACCTGCAAGTTCCTGGTTCTCCCCCATAGGTGGGAGGGGCTGGTAGGCGTGGCTCTCGTGGTGTTCCGGAGTGTGAGGTCTGAGCTGTAGGTACCTGGAGCCGTTGTATTTGGGAGATGACGTCAGCTAGAGTTTGTCTCGTGGCGATGAGTTCCTCCTGGTTCTTTCCGAGGAGCACACCTTGGGTCTCCAGTGCCCGTCGCATTCCGTCTAACCCTGCTGGGTCCATAGTGCTGGCTGGATTATTCTGTCGTGATGCAGAACGTGGACTGTGAAAGTGGGCCCAGTTGCAGGTAGAGAGCGAGAGATAAGAGCCGTGTGATCAGTCAGCGAGGGCGTCGAGCAAAAACGTGAAGCTGAGCCGTGGTCGAGGAGGAGAGCAAGAGATCAAAGCCGTGTGATCAGTCAGCGAGGGCGTCGAGCAAAAACGTGAAGCTGAGCCGTGGTCGAGGAGGAGAGCAAGAGATCAAAGCCGTGTGATCAGTCAGCGAGGGCGTCGAGCAAAAAACGTGAAGCTGAGCCGTGGTCGAGAAACGAAAGCGAAAGTTCAAAGCCGTTAAATCCAAGCGTGGCAATAATCCAAATCGGGAGGCGAGGGGGAAAACGAGAAGCAAGCGAAGTCGGCAACGTGAAAAGTCATGAACAGAAACGCGAGAAAACTATGGCCAAAAAAACACACAATAATCCAGCGCGAGGCAGCGCGCTGCGCTTCCTTATAAGCTGGGTGAAATCAGCGCCAGATGAGAAACCGGTGTGCCGGCGGGGCGGTCCGGGAGGAGCGATGACAGCGTGGGAAAGCATGATCATGTGATGAGAGTCTGACAGCGTGGGAAAGGAAATGTCAAAAGGTTTCTGATCAGCGCGAAGGCACTGAGAGCGTGACACCTACACACATTTTTGCTAATTCAATCTGTTTAGATAAGTGCAATCGTAATAAAAATAAAATCAAATAAAAACGAATCAAACATGAAAGCCTTCTTATTCTGATTCAATAAACAGAAAAATGTGTGTAAAAGCTTGTCCTAATTCTTTTTTTTTTATGTAAGAACTTCAAAAGGAAAGCCAATGTTTTTAATTCATTTCTTCATTTCATTCAGTTGTTCATGCTGATAAGAGCGAGGAAAATTTTTTAATCGATGTAAATAATTTTTCATAATTTAAATTTTTTTATTTATTAAAAAAATAGACTTTTATTTAAACACACAAAATAAACTTTTATTTATTTATAATTGTTAAACATCCAGGAATTGATTTTGAGGTACTCACTTCTATTACAGCAGATACACACAGATATACACCTTACAGTAAGATACTGTACGTAATGAACCATTAGAGGCATGAGCAGTGCTTTAGCAAGTGCTCCATTTGAAGTATTGAATAAATGTCTGTCCAAACAGACTTTCTTTTTAGATGCATTCAACTCTGAACAGCGTTCACAATTTTTTATTTATTTATTTTTTCTACATAAATGAGTCTGCAGATGGAGCGAGCAATTTGCCTAAGTGCAGTAAAGAATAAATCTCCCGCTCACAAGAACACAGAGAGGGTAAAAACAACATTAAGTCTCAACATCCATTCTGCCGGAGCTGCAGAGCGACTTGACGAACGGCTTGTAAATGGAAAGGGGAAAAAAAAACTTATTTATTTATTATAATGTGCTGGAGATCATACGATTCTGCACTGGCGCAAATCATGTCGTACACGAGCTTACAGAAAGGTCACATGATTCACTTGTTGATTCACATGATTCCCTCTCCCTTCATTTATACGTTTTCTTTTTTTTTTGGTTCACATGATTTTAATTTAAACATTATTAAACATTTCAACATTATTTTTAAGAATTTTTTTTATTTCCATTTTACACTCGCTTTTATTTTGACATGATTTTTTTCCTACAAAAAAATTTCTTTTATATAAAACTTTCACTTGAAGTCTAGTTTTTCACATTACTTATTTTTTATACATATGGTTCTTTTTATTTTCAGCAATTTTTTCTAGATGTTTCTATATTAATCATTCATTTTCAAGTAGTGCTTATTTATTTTTTAGTTTTTCTCAAGTTTTTACATTCTTTCTTAATTCTTTATTTAGTTTTATATGTGATCTACCCCATTTTTTCCCTTAAAATCTTTGTCATTTTATTGCACAGAATTCCTTTATTTTCACGTGGTTTCTTCACATGATCCCATTTTTCACATGTAATCTTTTCTTTAATTTATTTTTCATTTTCATTTATTTCATATAATGCCTACATTCATTTATTCGTTACATTGTTCACATGACATCACCTATGTTTATTTAAATTCCTTTATGAAATTTCAGGGCACAACTTTCATGTCGTTCACATACAGTATGATCACTTATTATTCACATACTGTAACGCCACATTCCTGTAAAATCAGTCTGTCAGAACACCAAAGCTAAAACCCAGGGTTAGGGTTTTATGATATTGGAGATCATAAAATTCATAAGGAGAATTACAGAAGGAAATCAATAATATTAATTACAGTATAAAAGTGCAGGGACTGATGCAGACAAATTAGTTCAGATGGAATATAATTAAGATCTGAATGAGTGGCGTCTTGTAGGTCGAGCTTGTTTCTGCTCTACGTCCTCTAGCTTTATCGATCATTCCTCCTGAGATGTTTCTACTCCTGTTCTCCTTTTTTTTCGCTGCTGCTACCTGTAGAAATGACACTGATGACAGCAAGTCTATTGGGATTGAGTGTCAAGCGAGATTCTGACAGCTCACTCTGTAAAGAGGTCAGAAACAGGACACACACACACACACACACACACACAGAGCTCGGAGGGTTCATGGTCATGTTTGTCAAACAGTCACCCGGAGTGTGACAGCACAGGAGGGCGAATGAGAAGCGATGACTAAAGTGACTAAAGCTGCCACCTGGTCATCACAGACGTGATCTGGACTGTTTAAGTCATTTAAATATTTTATTTTAAACGCTCAATATGAGCAATCTCATAAAATATAGCAAATATAGCACCACAAGACACAGAGGTCAAACTTCCTTTAGTTGCACATTTAGACACAGAGGCCACACCTCCTTCACTCCCATATATAGACACGTAGGCCACACCTAATTTAGACTCACCAGTAGACACAGAGGCCACACCTCCTTCAGTGAAACTGACAAAAACCAAACCACTCCGTGGCTGAGATTGGTCCACACCGCCTCATTTCCTCCTACAGCCAGAGCCGGAGGTCACGCATCCTTTGCTGAAACTGACTGACACCAACACCACACCTTCTTCACTGTAACTGACACAGAGGCCACGCCGACTAGAATTGCCGTATCGATAAATAGAGTGTGGAGTGTGGAGTGTGGTTTCAGACTTACCGAGATACCTGCATTGATTGGGTCACTGCTACCTGCCAACTTTTTGAAGTGTAAATATTGATCAAAACCGGTGTTTAACATTTACTTCATAAAGGATATTTTGAGATCCAGAGCTGAAAAAGTATGGCTTTAAATTCCTACACAGACTTTTTAATACCAGACGTCTACTAACCAGGCTGATCCAGTCTCTGGCTAAAGAGACCGGTATAAACTAATCTGATCTGGTTTAAATAAAACATAAATTGTATTTACCAATCTAACTCATTATTTGGCTAAAGAGAACTCCATTAACAAATAATCTTATGATCTAAAAAGAACTATACTGTAATAACCAGCCTGATACTAATGACAGCTGTATTGACCGGTCTGATTTGCTTAAAATTTGAGGATAACGTTATAGCTTATAAGCTAAAGTCTAAAGAAAGCATGAGCCAGGTCTAACGAGATCAACATAAAGTATCAGCTTGATTTCATCTCAGTTTCAAAAGATCTGAATTGATTGATCTGATTTAGAAAGAACTGTATTAACCAGCCTTATTCACTTTAGTCCTCTAGTCCTGGTATGATTCAGTCTGATCTGAAGAGAACTGCAATAATCAGTTTGATCTAGCCTTAATGTAATGGGTACTGTGTTATCTGCTCTGATCTAAAGTCTGATCCCATTTCCAGTCTGATTCGGTTTCAGTAACTCGTATTACATTAACCAATTGGATCCAGTTTTGGTGTTCCGTAGTCCCAGAGTGTGTCGGTTGGATATAATCAACTCTGCTACTTATAGACTTCTAGCTTCTATTCAAGTGGTCTGCTCACCCACCCACCCACCCACCCACCTAGTTCTGAAGTCTCTCAGCTCTCTCTGTTGTTTTCTTTCACGGCACCACAGGAAACCCACTGCAGAGACAGCCAAGGACACGGACTCACACACACGTACACAAACACAAACACTTCTCACTTATTAGAGGTACGACAGAAACGGCTCAAGTCTTTAGCTAGCACAAGATGGCTCAGTTACATCATACTGTATGCAGCGTTACAGGGCTCTCGCAGACGGCAGGTTATATAAAGACAGAGATTTCAACAAGAACATTCTTTATCTTCTAACAAACAGCGCTTACACCACCTATAGTCCTTTAGGACATTTCAGTTGCTAAAACAAAGAATTGGGAAGATCTTTAGCAAGAGACAGAAAATGGAAATCTACTTTAGGGAGCTACCCAAACCCTCGGTCTCTGATTTGAAAGCAGGGCTTGAAGCTGTGGTAGTAAATGCACTGAAGAGCCCATATAATGACTCGGATTCCCCAAAGGAACTCTGGGACTATCATGACTTCTGTTGAAAATGTGGTGTACATGCTAATCAACCACTTCATTTTAAGGCTAATTAAACTTTATCTGTAAGGTTTTTTTTCCAGCACTTAGCATTACTTGTGTTTTTTCCCCCACATTGCCCTGAACAAAAATAAAGCATCACTATTTTTAATGGAACATAACAGGAGCAGAGGTGGCTCGATGGTTAAGGTGCTGGACTGCTACTGTAATCAGCAGCACCTTTGGGCTGCCACTGTTGGGCCCTTGAGAAAGGTCTTCAACTGCTTAGATCAAATTGGGTGTTGAAGTGGCAACCCAACCCTCTATGGAACTGCCACTGAAACAACAGACTATACACCCTCTCAAAAGGTGTGGGATATTTGTCGCCCAACGGCACTTGGATGGACCCTTACCCACCTTACCTTACCTTGACTGATCATAAATTTGACAAGAATGGTTCCTTAAAGGGTAGACACTTGCCAGCACCATTGATGTGCAGGTTTTCACTTCATAGGAGCTACTGTAGCTCAAGGTTCAGTTCATATACATTAAAATGAAGTAGGTCACCTCCTTCTACCCATCTCTCCCAAGCCCACCTGCACTGGACATAATTGCAAAAGAAAAAAGGAAAAAAGGTGCAGCATTGTTTACACCACGAGCATCATGCACACACTGTTTCTGATTCTCACATGATTCGCTCCATCTCGGAATGGTTTGAGTAAAGAGATTCGGTAACTTATTTCTTTAGCTCATACTGTAGGAATATCAGCAGACATCCCACATCATCTCCTGCAAAAAAATTATTACTCGCTAAAAGTACAAATCCTCAAGACCCCCACTCCATCTCTCTTCATCCCTCTCTCTCTCAGAACACTGATTTCTGATTTCGATTTGCGGGTGTCATGAAGCTGCTATCTAAACTGCTAGCAGTATTAGCAATCAAACGAACTGAGTCTTTGGCGCTTACATTCATCACTCTGCATGTTAACGATGTTTTACGTTCTCTAGTTGAAAACTGAACAATTCGGTTTACCTTTCACCAAAAAAACGAGCGCGTTCAATGGGTGGCTTCTCTTTTAGCGTGTTCATGCACTACATTTGCCAGAACCTTTGCCCGTAGACAGTGGCTCTGTGGTCATGAATTTCTCCTCAACCAGAAGATGACTTCGACATGCTTAAGGAGAAACTAAAAACATGACACCAGAGAAGATGTCCTGTCTCATGGAAGCAAGGTCTGTGGTGTCTGTTTCATGGCCAGTTTCTTCTGGTTTTCCAAAACTTTTTCTGTCTTGTCCAAGAAATGTGTCAAACACATCATGATGAAACTGCATTACTTAATAAGGATGAAGAACTTGTAATCCCAGTGAAATGCCCCGTGGTCCAGAAGCCAAGCGTTATTAGCTTTAAAGCTAATAAAGTATCAGGACGTCAGCTGAGACAATGTCAGGGATTTCCCTGCATGGAACGGTTAAGGCCAGTCTCGCTGTTCCTTAGACATTTTCTTTCTGTTTCTCCGTCTCCGTTCTGTCCCCCCTCCCTCCCACTTTTCCTTCTTGCTTCTCATTCTCTCTTAAATCTCACGCCTGGCTTGATAGTGATGAATTGAGCCTGCGGAGCTACTTAACAGGCTCGGTGGCAGCCAGGCTTCTCTGTAGAGAAATGAATAGTGGACGTATATAACACAGTCTTGCCCTGCCTCAGCCAATTCATTTAACAAATGAGCATTGTGTTGCAGTGTAATCTGCGGGGACATTTATAATTAGTCGGGATGAAAGGAAGGGAGAGAAACGGAATGACTTCACATGGGACAGACCAGGACCTGAGAGGGAATTAATCCATTTATAGGTATCAGATCTAATTGATTGGTTGGTTGATTGATTGATTGATTGATTAATTGATTGTCCAAAGTGACGCTAAATGTTGCATGTGACATCGGTACCTGCACACAGTTGAGTGCCTTAAACCAATCTACAGTAACTGCTCTGCCATGCAGTTTTTTATGACGGGTTGCGCAAAAGCACTATGGCTGAACCTAAAGCGGAAGAGAAGAAAGGACGCCGCTCATGCAGACCACCGCGAGATGAAATGGGAAACCCTACATTGTTGTCTGAATGAGTGAGTGAGTGAATGAGTGAATGAGTCTGCAAGGTTTTTTTTATTCATCCTGAGACTACAGCTCAAGAGAGACCCCTACTAGCAACCGCGGATACTGCATGTAAAACACGAGCACATAGAGAGGCAGAAGAAGAAGAAGACAGATATGAGACAGAGATCCTGCATAACTCCATTCACTTTCTAGATCATGCATTATTTGTCTTTTATTCCTAAAATATATGATTTTCTCTTTCTTATTTCAAATCTTGTCCATATGTGTATCTTGTTACTGTGAAAATAAAGCTCTTCTGAATGATGATGCTGCGCAACAAGACAGGATTAATGACCGTGCAATACAAATCAAGCGTCAGCCAATTAACCAGGAAATATCATTAAAACCCTAGTTGGAATGCAGATACATTAAATGTTGCAGTGATTTTAGCATTAGCATAGCATCACCCTGGACCTTCAAGGTTTGTGTGCTTAAAAAATTTTGTTTGGAACAGACCCTGAGTTTGCTAATTAGTGCTACAAGGGGAAAAAAAAGATCCCTACAACACATCAGTGCCAAAACCTGACTGGCAAGACAGGGCAAAGCAGAACACATGTGGCACGACACTGATTAGCTATGCTAATCCTGTATTAACACGCTAATGATTGGCATAAGTGGTTATGATGAAACCTTGTGATAATACTCCTTGTCTCCTTGACTTTACGACTCCCAAAGTGTGCACTGGAGGGAACTCGTGCCAGGACAGGGTGGGATATGATCGATCTGCTCCCTGTGGAGTGATAATGTTCAAGTCGGGGTGGATCAAAAGTCGCAGCAGGACTCACCATTGAAGGTCCAATTCATCAAAGCTCATCCATTTCCTCTACAGTGTAATGCCAAGAGAAAGGTTTTAATTTATCTGAACGTACAAAAGTTAGGGATGAATTAAAATGATTTAATAACAGGATTTGCAGGTATAGAAGACTACAAGGTTTCACTATAGGAAGATAGATGTTCCAAGTAAAGAAAGCTGGAAAAATAAAACAGACGTGAAATCCATGGCATGTTTCCAACACTGATTCTTTCACATTCATCCAAACCACCACGGTTTGAGTTCTGACCCGGACCTGTCCGTCCAGGTTTATGCCTCGAGCTAGCCAACACACACGAGGCTGAGAACATCCACGCTCCACACATCACTCCTTCAGATATGACATGACAGACCCACATCTGCATGACAAACACACATTCAGGATGAGATGCACGTTCATCTCAACGCCGCACGTTCCCCACACCGGTGGAGCGCATGAGATCTATCAGCGTCCGGGGAAGTTCTCACACATGTTGCAGCAAACCTTAAGACTTTGTGGAGGATCGTTATCCTGTACCAGGCTGGAGCTTCGGGAGAATTTTGCACAGCGTGTGTTCAACTTGACATGACTCGACTTGGGCAGTCCATCTGTACTGTATCTCTCTCCAGCATCTCCACCTACACCACCTCCACCTCCACCTCCTTCACCTCCCACCCACATTGGAGCAGTCACCCATTGAGTAACTGACATGAGGAGGGTTTATGTAAATCTCTGACATGACCTTAGGGGAATTATGATGCACTGAGGACTAGATCAACCTTTTATGATGAAAATATATATATATATATATATATATATATATTCATACATCATTGTTATTAATCATAATAAACAGAATAATAATAAGCAGAATAATATTCTATAACATTTACGCAGTTATGTATAAGATTTTTCTCTACTTAACTATTCTCAAAATCAGGAGTTGACACTCACACACACACACTCTCTCTCTCTTTCTCTCACTCAGAACATGAAGCCGTCCAGCTTTTTATTCATCCCACCTACCTTGAAATGCGAGGAGCGCGAAAAACGCCAGGATCCAAACTGCGGGTATCCAAACGCAACTCATCTTCATACAGAAACGAACCGAGTTTAAAGCTCTCCGAGAATGCGGCCAAATGTCTGCCTGATTCCGCTCTTCCTCGCGTCGTTCTCCTCTTCTCTCTCCTCTTCTCTCTGCTCTGCGCTCTGTGTCTCCGGTCTCTGACTGCGCTGCGCTGCGCTCTGCCCGACGCGGAGAGGAAAAAGTGCAAATGTGCTTCGGGAAAGAGGAGGAGGAGGAGGAGGGGAGAGTCGATCGAGAGAGAGAGAGAGAGAGGATGATGCGCGCTCCCGCTGCTCGGGCACGGTGCAGTGATGGATAGTACTTGATGATGATGCTCACGCACGGCACCGTGAGCACACACACAGCCTTTGTATCTCAATAATAATAATCTTTTACTTTCTTAATGCTATTGTACATTACATTACATTAACTCACTCATCGTCCATACCGCTATATCCTCTATACAGGGTTGCGGGGGGGATACACACCGGACCAGGGTCATAATTCATCGTAGGGCTCACACACTCACACACACACACACACACACACTCACTCACACACTACATGCAAGTTGGGAATGCCAATTAGTCTACTCTCAATGTCTTTGCACTGTGGGAGGAAACTGGAGTACCCGGAGGAAACCCACCAAGTATGGGGAGAACGTGCAAACTCCACACACACAGACCCCGAGGTGGGAATCAAACCCAGACCCTTCCTGGAGTTGCCAGGCGGTAGTGCTAAACACCCTGCTATCCATCCTACTGTACATTACAAAACACTCACTCACTCATCATTTATATTCTGTATACAGGGTCGCGTGGGAAGGGGGTACACTCTGGGTGCAGCACACACACACATCTGGGAACGCTGATTAACCTAATCTGCATGTCGTTGGACTGTTGGAGTAAACCGGAGTATCCGGAGGAAACCCAGCAAACACGTGAGAGAACATGCACACAGACCCCGAGGTGGGAATCGAACCCAGGTCCTGGAGGTGCACAGCAAAAAAAACGCCAACTGTACCTTACAGAACAGCACAATTCTTTTACCCAGCTTGTTAAGATGTTAGTGTCAGAGGTCAGGATCAGCCATGAGACAGATGATACCGCACCCCTGGAGCAGAAAGGAGTTAAGGGCTTTGCTCCAGGGCACAACATGTACATCTTGAACCCTTAAAATTCTGATGAGTAACCCAGAGCCCTAAGCACTGAACCACTGCTGAACGACTCGGCCAGAACACAGATCGAACCCTGATCTTGGGGGTTAATGTCACCACAAATAAAGAAATATTGTCATTGTTGTTGTCATTATCATGATAAGGGCCACCAGAGAATAAAAAATGAAATACAAAGTGTAGATAAATACTCATTACAACCTTTATTGAACCAGAAGAACCTAATTGGCATTTCAAGAGTTTCATGAACAGCATGGTTACACACACAAAACAAATTATACAGATCAACCCATAACACAGAGTCACTCATTCTCATATTGTACAGGGTCACGGGAGGCCTGGAGCCTATCCCAGGAGACCCAGGGCACCAGACGGGGTACACTCTGAATGGGGTGCCAATCCATCACAGGGCACAAGCACACACACTATGTGAAGTTTAGAGATGCCAAATATACCAATCTTCATGGCTTTGGGAGGAAACAGAGTACCTACTGTGAACTCCATGCACACAGACCCGAGGTGAGATTCGAACCTTCGACCCCTGGAGCTGCGAGGCCACAGCGCTAACCAGTACACCACCTGTTCTGTTTAGTCATAACACTGACAAGTTTCTAAAGTTCTAAACCTACGAAGGAGACACCAGCAACTGTAAATTTAATTTATTCAATAAATAAATTGCTGCAGACTTAAGGGCTCCTTTTTCCAACTTCGTCTCTAACCTTGTGTATCATGTGTGACCGGAGAGTATAATAACTTCCTTCACCATATAAAGACATAAATAAGCTGTTTTTATTGTCATCATCATCATCATCATCATCATCATAAAGCTTACCATAATTCATGTACCCAAAGGCACCTTAAAAAACAAAAGCAGAGATGAACTGCCTTTCCATCCAAGGTCAACTGGGACAAGTGATATCTAGCGTCACCCTGACCAGGATAAAGCGCTTACCGCAATGACTGATCAAATAAATGGGGGAATAAACAAATCGTGTGCGCATGTGGGCTCATGTGTGTGTGTGTGTGTGTGTGTGTGTGTGTGTGTGTGTGTGTGATCACCCTCTGACTCAGATCAGCACTGCATCCCAATTTCAACCATCCCTTAAAATAGACACTCATTATGATCTAAATGAACAGATTTTTTAGGTCAAGGTCACTTATCTACTCTCTCCGAGAGAATCTGTCAGGCCTCAGTGTGGCGCAGCGGTAAAGTGCTCACTCTATCATCCAGAGATCGCGAGTTCGATTCCCGGGTGATGCTGGAACCTCTCGCAGCCGGAAGTATAGAGAGAGCTGATTGACCGAGCTCTTTCAAATGGGAGGGATGAGAGGTACTTAGCGCTCCCACATTAATCACATCTCTACAGCCAATCAGGGGCGTCTGTGAGCTCACGCAAGCGGAAGGAGCGGATAGCGCTGTCCTCTTAGTGTGTTACGCCAACAGTGAGCAGTTTGAAAAGATGCAGTCGGCTGGCGTCACGTGGTTCGGAGGCTTCGGCCCTCCCAACTGAGTGGTAGTAGTCTTAATGTGGAGCCCCCTAGTGACGGGGAGGAATTGGACACGACTAAATTAGGGAGAAAATCGGGGGAAAATCCCCCCCCCCACCCACACCCAAAAAAACAACAACATAAAAATCTGTCAGCGTGATGAACTTTTCAAACCCTCTGAATACAAACACGAAACGGAAATTATTTCAGAGCCGACATCGGGCCTCTCTAGCTGTCTTTCTCTCAGTCATTGTTCCTCTTTCCGCACTCATTATACTACTGTACGTTGCAACATCTATGTCTGATCATTTGTTTAATTTGTCTTTTCTTATTATTTCATTTTTTAGGTTACACAAGTTCACAACTCAGAGCTGAACGTTATAAAGTCATTAGTGCTCATGATAAACCAATAACACCAGTGTGAAATGTCTGTCCACGAGCAGTTAATTGCTGAAAGCCGATATATCCACGGCGATTAAGCTTTCAGACTCGCTGACTCTCAGGCCTTTTAATATTTGTGTGTGCTAATGAGTTCCTTCAGCTCACAGGGAAATGTACAACCTTCAGGCATCACATCAAAATCGGTTAGTGTGTAATGAATTGTGCGGGACAGAACTTGATTTATTTTGCTAATAATCCCCGAAACTCTTCGAATAAGTATCTTGTGGCCTGTGGAGTTGAAACCAAAAGAAGCCAGAGTTCCTCTTCAATAATATCCACTGCTGTTGTTACGCTTTGAATCGTGCCGTCTCTCTCAGTTCGTTTCAGATCCGGAGAACTTGGATGTGCTTTCAGATCATTCAAAGACACATATTCTGTTTGAGGAATGAAGTAAAGTGGATTTTTGCCTTCTAACTACTGTACTAACAGACATTGAAGAATCTCCAAAGACACATCGGGTCGCCGTTTGTTCCTCTCTTATTATCATCCAGGCATGGCTTTTGGGAATAAGTGTCCCCTTGTAGTCAATTAGATAAGAAGCAAGTCCTCCAAGTGTTAATTAATGTTTAGGACAAGGGCAAAGTGCTGGCAAATCCCGTTTAACTCTCTGGCTTCAAATCATCGATATTTCATTGGAGAACGTTCACAGCTCAGTATCTGATAGCACGTCCGTCTGATTGAAGATGGACGTGGCTGAAATTGTATCCATGCTGTCAGATGGTATCTCCAGACTGATGATATTATCCCTTGGTGTTCTGATGATGGCCGTGCCTGGTGTTATAGTTCTATAATTCAGTGCTTTTTGCCTTGCAGAGTCTGATTGGGTTCTGAAGGCCAGGTGCCAGGCTTTGCATTGCTGCACACATCTGTCAGGTGAAGAGGATGCTCTGACATCTGTTGGTTGGAGTGTCTAAGATTGAATTGAATTTTAAAGATGTTACAGACTGGGTAACTGTCATGTGATGAAGCAGAGTTGCTCCAGAAGTTTGTTATTTTACTTTAAGACGATGTCGTAAAATGGTTTTTCTCCGACTGTCACAAAGCACTAAAACCAGAGAGTCCTTCAGAACATGTTAAATACAGTACACTTCATTTATGTATAGAGACTGCTCTGGAAATTTTAGGTGAATAAGCTGTTACTATAGAAATATGGATTTAATATGGGTTTGACAGCAGAAACCAATCCTTCAGACTCACACAATCAGTCCGTGTCGACGATCATTAGGTGTCCAAGGCAGATACTCTGACTGTTCAGTTATTAGAATGTAATAGATTTTTATATTCTGATATTATTTGAGATATTTTGACACTTCACAAGGTGTTAGAAGATTTATTTTTAATCTGACAGGGTGGCAAAAGCTTGATGCAATTTTACGGAGTAAACAAGGAATAAAAGATGAAAAAAAAGTGTTTAAAATTCATAGTTGTGTTCAAAAGATTCAAATTATAAGACATGTTAGTCGATCCAAATTACAAAAAAAAAAACAATATCTGACTACTAACCTAGTAGTTTTTATGAAATATTACATGTTGGAGATTCTAATTGTTCTAACAAAAACTTTTTTGTATTGTCTTGTATTGTATTGTTTTGTTTTGGAGTTTTATTGAGTGGACATCTGAGGTACTACAGAATATGACTGAGCAGCATGGGTCATAGACAATAGAATAATATTTTGGAGACTGGATTATTCCCCACTGGATTAATTGGTAACACTGAAGCATTGGAGATATATGTACTGTATACTGTATAGTTTGATTGGATACTAAACATCTTCAAATGCTTGATGGGTAATGGACAGATTCTAGAGTCTGACTGGGTATGTGAGATATTCATTGGTTTGGGTATTGGGGACGTTATGAGTCTGAATGTCTGTTTTTTGGAGACATTATAGCATTGTAGATACTGATTGGGTATTAGAGATGTTTCAGAGTCTGTTTGAGTATCGGAGATGTCAAGGAGTCTTGGAGATACTTTAACATTTGACTGGGTGTTGATGATGTAATGGACAGATTGGGTATTGGAAATATGTTAATGTCTCATTGAAGACATTATATAGACTCTGATTGGGTTTCAGAGATGTTACGGAGTCTGATTAGGTATTGGCGATGTTATACAGTCTGATTGGGTACTGGAGATGTTATAGACTCTGATTGGATATAGGAGACATTATAGAGACTGATTGGGTATTGGGGATAGTTTAGTGTCTGATTGGGTTATTGTTGGTCGCCACTGCGGACCATCCAGTCTACACATACAAACGTGGCACAGGTTTTTACGCCGGATGCCCTACCTGATGTAACCCACCTATTTTATCAGGCTTGGGACCTGCACTGCATACAGTGGGTGGGGTTTGAGCATGACTGGGAATTGAACCTGGGCGTTTCGCATGGCAAGCGGAACACCTACCACTGAGCGACCAGTGCCCACTATTGCCTGATTGTGTATTTTATATAATTTGGAGACTGATTGAGTACAGTCTCGATCAAAAGTTTAAGACCACTTGATAAATGACAAAAAATCATATTTTGCATGGTTGGATCTTAACAAGGTTCCAAGTAGAGCTTCAACATGCAACAAGAAGAAATGGGAGTGAGACAACATTTTTTGAGCATTCAATTAATTGAAATAACGATTAAACTGAAACAGGTTGTTTTTACACTGTAAATAACAGTAGATTACTGGCAGCATAGTTAATAACAGTACTCATACTGTTAAATTACTTTATTGCTTATTACTGTAACCATAAAACACAATACATTTCTGTAATTTTTACAATTTACACTAGAATACTGGCAGCACAGACACCAGCAATCTACTGTAATTTTACAGCATACATCCAGTATTTATTTTACAGCAATTTTCTGTAAAATATTAAATTAATTTATGGTTTAAACTAAAAATCTATAATATAAATCTTATTATATAAAAAAAATATAAAAGTATTGCTCTGTAAATATATACAATAAACACTTCAGAAAAGATATAAAACCAAAACTTTTATTAAAAGGTAGCAGCAAAAAATTTCCCCAAGGAACGAGCCACAGAAGAAGAAAAAATTCACAAAAAAAAACATTTTTTTTTATTAAAAAAGTAAAAACAATAGCCATAAATAATCCTTAAATTGCATATCAGAGGCATGATCATGGCAATTATTTTTATTTTTTTTGCATTCAATTGCATGCTCAAACCAAGACAACACATAAAACTAGTTAAAAAGTTACAAGCATTTTAAATTGTAAAAATGTTCAGTAATAATAACAATATAAGTAATAACAAAACAGTACAGTACTGTACAATTAACATTTTGTTATTGATTTTCTACGGGTCCTGCGAGGGGACACATGCACAGTACCTGTAATCACTCCTTGGTTGCTCTCCAGGTTTATTCCAGAGTACCACTGCAGAAAAGCAGTCATTTAGAAACTTCCTCTATAATTGCCAAGCAATGATAACAACTCATCAGTAAAGTGATATTCACACATTGAGTACCAAAAACATGCCACAACCCTATACTAACATTAACAAAGTCTGCTTAACAACTTTTAAAATTTTAAGGTTAGCACAAAGATAAATCAAATATAATTAAAAATCATTAACTATATGATTAACTCTATAGTACCTAATCAACAGAAATAATTGTATATAACTATATTGATATAAACAATTATATAGATCGAAAATAACTTTTAACATGCAATATTTGATAAATTCTAAGAAAAGTTACAATCAAGGCCATGATAACTTCTGGCATTTTGGGATGACAACACTGTTGTACAGTAATTAGCATTTTTTTTATACCACCTGTACAAATCTTTGCATCTAAACTTCAAATTATATACCAAGTAAATTAAATATGTTTATATATTTTTTACACAGAAACAATCTGCTCCCTCACAATTTAAATAGGAGCCACCAAAATTATCTCTGTTAATAATGATGGTTAACACTTAACATGAAACAATGAACACTATTTAACATTCAAAAGACAATTTAAAACAATGTAACAAGGCTTGGTGAGAGCTAAATCCATGAAAGTATATATGCTCGAGTTACTGACATGTCAGCACTGATGTACGTTCTAAACACATTTTCACAAACCTGACAGCTTGATAAGCATGAACACCGTGCATTGCTTCTGGTTGTACAACCTTTATGAATAAAATACTGTCAATACAATAAAGAAAATTACCGTTGTGTTTGTTGGTGCAGATGCAGATAATCGCAGAGTTGAATACGACGGACTTCATCGTGCGTCCTCTTCAGAATAAAAGCTTTATAAATAAGTAATGACGTTTGCAGCAAGTTTACATATGCTAGACTGAAAATTATCTAATTGCTGCTTCTAAAAGTTATGTTTAAGATAACACAAAACAAATTACTTTGATAGGACATTAATGAGATTTGATCAGCCTTGCACTTATACACTCCAATAAGTTTCCAAAAAAATACTGAAATGTACTGTTATTTAAAACATTAGGTATTAGGACTAGACCACAATGCATTGCAAAATACAGAAGATAATCATATTAAATAAAGACAGTACGGAAGACTACTGTTAAAAAGTGCAAAATATTTCCCAGAATCCAATTTTTTCTATCAGAAGAATTAATGACACTCGTGTGAGCGACACACTAAAGGAATCACTGCTGTAAAGTAAAACAAAACAAACAAATGAACCTGACCTTTACCTTTGAAAAGGATCACCCAGCAGGGGAGACGATTACCCACAATTCCGCAGCAGAAGACAGAAAAAAAACGTTGGCTCAGTTGTGATCACGTGACGCTCGCGTCAAAACAGGAAGCGCATGCGTGACACATGATACTCGGTGCTCGTAAACCAAGACTTGTTCGTTTTCCAAGTCAAAATTTATTATAAATCATTGCGCGTCTTGTGGAACACTTGCAAACTGCGTTACTCATAATGTATTCTAATTGGGTTTTGGAGATACTTTAATGTCTGACTGGGTATTGAAGACAATATATAGACTCTGGTTGTAGTTGTGGGAATATTATGGGGTCTGATTGGTGTTGGAGATGTTAATGATTCTGATTTGATATTGGAGGTATTGATAGAGTCTGATTGGGTTTCAGGATACTTTATTGTCTGATTGGGTATTTAAGATAATTTGGAGACTGATCTGATATTAGAGTCTGATTGGGTATAGGAGATGGAAGCAAGCCTGAATTTTGCAGATGTGAGAGATTATAAAGTGTGATAGAGACTCTTGCATTGGAGAATATTTAGAGTCTGATAGGGTCTATCAGACTATTTAAATCTTGGATTAAACACCCCAGTGATATTACACTTCATGGATCCTTTAGGTTAGTAAAGATACATGGATAGTAAACATGAGCATTATAAAAGTAGGATTTAGGAAATTCCAAGAGTCTGACTGAGTATTTGCGCTAACCTGCTACTTTCTTCACAAACTCCAGCTGCTATAACATCTGCTTTGTTGCTCTATGATCAAGAGAATCTGCTGAACAGTTTAGTCTCTCCATCTGCATGCCAAAATTACGCCCGTAATCAAATTCACACGGTCCACAACATGTGCTTGATTTACATCTCCCCAGTCATGTCATGGAACCGAACGACTAACAGCTGCTGAAATCCATCACCTGTATATTGCATCACCTACAGTGGATTTGGTGTAAATCAGTCAGCAACGTAGTCTTATATTAAATGATTTGATGTAGGTCTTTATTCCCCTTAAGTGCAGGGTTCTTTTAATTTGAGTTTGACAGAAGAATTATTCTTTTTCATTTGTAGAAAAGTTTTTTTTTTCTCTGAAGCACACTTTTGATTCACTCATAATAGTGGGGTAGATAAAGGACACCCTTATATTATTATTATTATTATTATTATTATTATTATTATAACTAGTATTCATTCCATAATTATACCAATTGCTCTGGAAGGGACTGATGTTGAATAGTGTCACAGGCCAGGTTCGATTCCCGTCTCTGTGTGCATGGAGTTTGCATGTTCTCCCCGTGCTTGGTGGGTTTCCTCCGGGTACTCCGGTTTCCTCCCACAGTCCAAAGACATGCAGATTAGGCTAATTGGCGTTCCTAAATTGCCAGTAGTGTGTGAATGAGTGTGTGTGTGTGCTCTGCGATGGATTGGCACGCTGTCCAGGGTGTACCCTGCCTCGTGCCCAGAGTCTCCTGGGATAGGCTCCAGGTCCCCGCGACCCCGATACAGGATAAAGCGGTATAGAAGATGAATGAATGAATGAATGAATGAATAAACTCGTGACAGAATCATGGCCACCCAATGCTCACCCATCGCCATGAGGACCGAAGGCCAGCTCGCCCGGTCCGGTCATACAGAAAACTATTTTATAAAAATATTCTACTTTTATTACATGTAAAGTGAAATATTTCAAACTTTTTTGTCAATATTTCAATGATTACAGGTTACAGCTGATTAAAATGAAAAATTCAGTATTTGAGAATTTTATTCAATATTCACAAAAAATTTTTTTGAGTCTGAGTAAATTACTATTCATATAAAATGAATCCATTGTATCTCTCAGTCTTGTTCAATACATGCATGGGGAAGACTGCTGACTTGACAGTTGTCCAGAAGATGATCATCGACTCCCTCCATAATTATGATGAGCCATGAAGGTCATCGCTAAAATGGCTGTCTGTTCACAGAGTGCTGGATTGAAGCATTACTGTATTTATGGAAATGTGGCAGGATAAGTAAAACTCCTCCTACCTGCTTCTGGTTGGCCATGTTTTAATTGATCGTCCTATTGTGGGTTAGCCCAATACTATTTAAGCTGGTTGGTAAGGTGGCTTGGGGTTACGGGTCCCGCCCCCATAGCTTCCGTTGTGTCGTCACACCCAGAACGGAACCGGGAAGTGATCTTTTTGCAGTATAGAAAGGCTGATTTAAGTCAGCGGATTTAACTCACCTGGTGTTGTGGACGTGATTGTTCTGTAGAACTGACTGAGCTCTCAGCTTCCCGGATCACGGCTTAAATGCCCTTCTGGTGAGACTTGGTATCAAATTGCAGACTGGGGGCGGCGCGACGTGTGGTGCCGCCACGCAAAGAGCATTATCGGCGGGCGCTGCTGTTTTGTCTTGCTGGGTTTTATCTTTTTGGTTTAAGTTTGTTCTATTTACAGTAAATTGTCAACCGTATTTGTCTGTGTTTTTCTTTTCACTCTCTCTCTCTCTCTGTCGAGCTACACATGTCGTTGCTGAGCTGCCAGTGATCCAGACTCCCTCTGCCCTCCGGACCTGTCTGACCCATCCTGGTGCCCGGTTTCTGCTTGGAGATTTTGTCGCATGGATGCCCCGTGTGTCTCTTTGGGATGCATCTGTTGCCTGGGGATGATTCTCTCTACCTAGACGGCGGTTCTGGCCTCGACTGGTGTTGGCAACTGTTTCTCTGGGGACTTGACAATTCGATAGTTCAGGACTGGAATTTCCTTCAAGTCTATCTGAGTCTCCAATAACTACTGGACTCCATTTTAACATCAACTAACATCAACTATTATAGCTGAACTGCTGCCACCTAACACACTGTATAAATGCAGATCATTTCCTGCTATCTGTTTCACCCAGATGAGGATGGGTTCCCTGTTGAGTCTGGTTCTTCTCAAGGTTTCTTCCTATTACCGTCTCAGGGAGTTTTTCCTTGCCACTATCGCCCTCGGGCTTGCTCACCAGGGACTAACTGAACATTTTGATTCATACACATTCACATTCCATACATACTTAAAAAATTTTTTTGATTGTGTAAAGCTGTTTTGAGGTAATGTCAATTGCTAAAAGCGCTATACAAATAAAATTGAATTGAATTGAATTGAATTTTCTCATTCGTGCTCTTATTACTGCCTTGTTGCTTCCAGGCTATATACCTTGAAGCTCAATTGTTGTCGTTAACTCTCTGTGCCGGGGTTTACAGCCTTTGGGTTGTAAACCACTGTGTGTTGGTGTGTGCACGTGTTTTGGTGTGTGCGCGCACAACCGTTTTGTGAATGAATAAAATAAATTTTAAATGAATGAATGTGAGTGTGTACTGGGTTGTTATATGTTGGATGTGTATGTAGAGAGGGAGAACGCACGTACAATAAAGACGTGGGAAAGACCTTATTGGCCTTCTGCCAACGAGATCTTCCTGTTGGTTTTCTTTTCTTGTGTGAATTTATTTTATTTTATTGTTTGTTTTTTTTTGTTTGTTAATGTTCTGTATTCTTGGGCCAGTTGTGAGGGTGGGCAACCTTTTGTCCAATGATGTGGGACTGTACTGTTTAGTACTGTAATCAGATTCTTTTTGTTACAGGAGACGGGTGCTTAAGGCAGCGGTGGAATTCTAGGTTTGTCTTTAAGTGTGTGGAATACGAGCACGTGTGTGTATGTGTGTGTGAGTCACCAGTGTGATTGCAGGCTGCTGTGCTGTGTAGGCCGATTGCGCCCTTAGGCCCCCGCCGCCTAGCCTCGGTTCCTGCACTTGAGGCTCCGGATGTTCAGGTTGCTCATGAGTGTATTCCATGTGAACCACTGGTCCCAGTAATTTTCTGTTATTGACTTCTTTTCTTATTATTATTTTTTTTAATTAAATTGTTTTAAATAGTATTTGTAATCAAATTTAATATTTTCTGGATATCCTAGTCTCTTGCCTCCTCTTGTGAACTAACCTGTGTGTCTTTAGACGAGATCTACTTAATTGGGGTCCCTGGCCCCTTAACCAGGGTGGCGTAATCAGAATTCTAATCTTAATAAACTTTGTCTTGTCCCAGCACTTCGCCACAGAAAGTTGATTGAAAAGGTAAAAGACCAGTTAGAAAAAGATGCACAAGCAACAGAGCCACCGACATCTTCAGGACAAGTCAAGCCACTCCTGAACCAGAGACGCCATCAGAAGCATCTTACTTGGGCTAAGGAGAAAAAGAACTGGACTGTTGATCCATGGTCCAAAGTAGTCTCTCCAGGTGAAAGTAAATTTTGCATTTCATTTGGAAATCAAGTTTCCAGAGTCCATGTCATGCACACTCAGCCGCGACCGGCACTAGGACCCGGAAGTAAGGCGGTCGCGAAGCTGAAAGCATAAAAGGAAACAAGATGGCGGCGCACATCGCTCTGTCATTGAGTTAAGCCCATGTCTGTTCGGAATCGTTCCAGTATATGTGAGTACTCACTTTCTTGGTTATCTTTTCAGACTGAGTGTGTATTTATAGGACTAGGGTTAGATTGTGTCTTTCCTGTGCTCATTGTGTGTGAGAGTCCTTATAATAAATCGCGTGATTATCCTGCCTGCTCGTGTTTATCCGCGTTTGGGTTTACCATTCACGCTACAGGGCTAACTGCTAAGGCTATCTGTTCATCCCGGTTAGTTCGTGACAGATAGCGCGATCATCATTCTGGTCATCCCGGTTAGTTCGTGACAGAATGACAGAGCCAGCAGTAAACCCAGCGGATTACGCCCGCCTTCGCGGTGTGGTTGACCAGCATGCTTTGCTCATTAATGCGCTAACCGCGGAGCTCGATTCTCTGCGCCGGAGTGTCCGAGACACCGCGGCCTTGCGCCGCGAGGTCGCGGAGCTTAGGCAGGAGAACGCGGGCCTTCGGGCGGCGGTTAGTGGGCTGGCTAGCGGTCCGCCCGCCGCGTCGGTCGCGGCACCGCACCATCCCCCCCCCCCCTTCTGACGTTTTTCTAGCTCTTCCAGATAAATGGGATGGCACGGATGGGAAATGCAGTGTGTTTTTAACATCTCTGGAACTGGTGTTTGAGTTCAATGCCACCAAGTACTCCACCGACCGGCTGCGCATTGCACTCCTCGTCTCGTTGCTATCAGGGCAGGCAGCAGAGTGGGCCACGGCAGTCTTGCGCGCTGACACAGACACTGCGCACTCATATAATGAATTCACCCGTCAGCTCAAGCTAACATTTGAACATCCCGCGGGCGAGGTGGAGACTGACACAATCTACCACCTGCGACAGGGAGGACTGTCCGTGAGTAGATATACCGCCGAGTTCCGGACCCTCGCTATCCAGACCTCCTGGGGAGACGCAGCTCTCCGGACGTCCTACTTCGAGGGGCTGGCTAATCGTATCAAAGACGAGCTAGCCGGACGAGAGCTCCCAGCCACACTGGAAGGGCTAATCCAGCTAGTCCTCCGGGTCGATCAGCGCCTCCTCTCTCGTCCGAAGCCAGCACCTCGAACCCTGTCGCCACCATCCACTTATACCCACACTGCACCAAGACCACCACCCACCGTCACCACAGCTTTTCCTGGACGTGTCGGATCTCCACCCCCTGCCGTGGTTGACACCGGAGCCGGGGAACCCATGCAACTAGGGCGCGCCTCCCTGACCGTGGCGGAACGCCAGAGACGTTACCGCGAGGGACTGTGCGCCTATTGCGGCTCAGCAGCGCACCACCGAGCCACCTGCCCGTCTCGTCCGGGAAACGCCCAGACCCGGTGAGAGAAAGGAGAGACTCCCCGGGTACCATACACCTCTCCGCCACCACCGATCACACCGCCACTCGACTCACGGTTCAGGTAACCCTCCACCTTGGCCACAAACGGGTCAGAAGTGCCGCGTTCATCGATTCCGGTGCCGCGGGTAACTTCATTGACTCAACATACGCCAGAGGATTGGGGGTAAAGATTGAGGCGTTATCCCAGCCAATGAGAATCATCTCAGTCGACGGGCGGCCCCTCTCATCCAGCCCCATCACCCAGCAGACTCTACCCATCACTCTCGTCCTCGGCCAACATCAGGAGTCCATACAATTTCACCTCACACCCATATCATCTCCACCCATCATCCTCGGCTATCCCTGGCTCTTACAGCACGACCCACTCATCTCCTGGTCTCAGAACCGGATCCTTCAATGGGGGCCGACCTGTACCGACTTATGCCTACAGGCCCAGGCTGGGACGTGTTCCAGGGAGTCCGAGGCCCCCGACGTCGACATCCACGCCATTCCTCCACCATATCGAGACCTGGCTGAAGTGTTCTGTAAACGCCGGGCCAGCCACCTTCCACCTCACCGACCCTACGACCTAGCCATTGAGCTCCAGCCAGGCTCCAGCCCCCCCCGCGGCCATCTCTACTCCCTCTCTACCAACGAGACCCAGGCTATGGAGGAGTATGTCACCAACGCCCTGCGAAATGGCACCATCAGGCCCTCCTCCTCGCCGGCTGCCGCGGGGTTCTTCTTCGTAAAGAAGAAAGGGGGCGAACTTCGTCCATGTGTCGACTATCGGGGGCTAAATAAGATCACCATTCGGAATCGTCACCCGCTGCCTCTCACCAACTCAGCCCTGGACGCCCTCTCTGGTGCCACCATGTTCACTAAGTTGGACCTCCGGAGCGCCTACAACTTGGTGCGCATCAGAGAGGGTGATGAGTGGAAGACAGCCTTCATCACCCCTACCGGACACTATGAGAAGGCTCGTCACCAGGCGGTCATCCCATTTGGTCTCTGTAACGCACCCTCGGCCTTCCAAGCTTTCATCAACGATGTCCTCAGGGACATGCTAGGCCGATGGGTGTTTGTCTATCTGGATGACATTTTAATTTATTCACGCACCCCCACTGAACACACCAAACACGTTCGAGCTGTCCTTAAGAGATTGCTCGCCCACCAGCTGTACTGTAAGCTGGAGAAGTGTGCTTTTCACGAGCACTCCACCACGTTCCTGGGTTTTGTCATCTCGCCCCAGGGTGTGGCCATGGACCCGCAGAAGCTGGAGGTTGTACGTCACTGGCCCCTACCCAGGACACTCAAACAGCTCCAACGCTTTCTCGGGTTTGCGAACTTTTATCGTCGCTTTATCCGGGGCTACAGTACAGTTGCAGCACCGCTCACTGCACTTACCAGGCTCTCCAACAGTTCCTTTCGACTCAACCCTACCGCCATCTCAGCTTTTCATCGACTCTGTCATCAGTTCACCACCGCAACCTTCCTGCTTCATCCAGATGCCAGCCAACCGTTCGTTGTGGAGGTGGACGCGTCGGAGGTGGGCGCCGGCGCTGTTCTCTCCCAACGAGGTCCAGACCAGAAGCTGCACCCATGTGGCTTCTACTCCAAAAAATTTAACCCCACTCAGCAGCGATACGGTGTGGGGGACCGCGAACTGCTGGGCATAAAGTGGGCCTTGGAGGAGTGGCGTCACTGGCTCCAGGGCGCCAGTGAGCCATTCATCGTCTGGACGGACCACCAAAACCTGATCACCATCCGCAGTTTGAAGCAGTTGAACCCACGACAGGCACGGTGGGCACTGTTCTTCGAACAATTCAACTTCCACCTCTCGTACCGCCCGGGGTCGAAGAACACCAAGGCTGACGCCCTCTCCCGGCAACACGAGCGAGAGACGCCCCGGGCGGACCCCATGCCTGTCCTTCCACCTACCCGCATCATCGCACCCCTGCAGTGGAACCTGGAGACGAGGGTCCGCCAGGCACTGACCAGGGACCCAGCACCGGCAGGTGTGCCGCCCGGATGGCTCTTCGTCCCCGAACGACTCCGAACTGAGGTCCTCCAGTGGGGCCATTCGTCACCCGTCGCAGGACACCAGGGAAGCCGGAGAACCACCACCTTCATCGGCCGGGCCTTCTGGTGGCCCTCCATGAGGAGGGAAATCACAGAGTTCGTTCGGGCGTGCCCAATGTGTGCCAGGGCGAAGGACATTAACCAACCAACTCCAGGGGAACTCCAACCACTCCCAGTTCCCCGTCGACCCTGGTCCCACATTGCCGTGGATTTCATCACGGGCCTGCCGGATTCAGATGGAAGAGACGTCATCCTGACCATTGTGGATCGCTTCTCCAAGGCAGTGCACCTGGTGGCCCTCGCCGGACTCCCGTCAGCGAAGGAGACAGCCGAGCTGATTCTGGAACACGTAGTCCGATTGCATGGGTTCCCAAAGGACATCGTCTCGGACAGAGGTCCCCAGTTCACCGCCCGGTTCTGGAAGGCCTTCTGCCGTCTGATCGATTCGTCCTGCAGTTTGTCTTCCGGCTACCACCCTCAGACGAACGGTCAGACGGAGCGAACCAACCAACAGCTGGAGCGCTACCTGAGATGTTTTGTGTCGGACCGCCAGCGCTCCTGGGCCCGCTACCTCAAGTGGGCCGAGTTATCCCATAACCTCCATGTCTCCTCAGCCACCAACCTGAGTCCATTTGAGGTGTGCTATGGTTTCCAGCCTCCAATGTTCACCCACCAGGAACCGGAGGTTGACGTACCATCGGCCCAACAGTTGGTTCGCCGGTGCCGGCGGCTATGGCACCAAGCCAACCTCGCCATCCGACGCACCAACGCCAACTATGTGGCCCAACACCGCCGCCGGCACCCCCCGGGACGATTGTACCACGTAGGTGACAAAGTGTGGCTATCAACCAGGAACCTCCACCTGCACACCGAATCCAAAAAATTATCACCAAGATTCATCGGGCCATACCGCATAACACTCAGGATCAACCCTGTCACCTACCGGCTCCAGCTGCCTGCGGCGCTCCGGATCCACCCCGTCTTCCATACCTCACAGTTGAAACCATTCACCACCTCACCCATGGTTCCACCCACCCCCCCTGCTCCTCCTCCCCGAATCATTGACGGCGGTCCCGCCTACACCGTGCGACGGATCCTCGACTCGCGCCCTCGGGGCAGGGGCACCCAGTATCTGGTCGACTGGGAGGGCTACGGCCCCGAGGAGCGGTCCTGGATTCCGGCTCGCTTCATCCTCGACTCCGGGCTCATTAGGGACTACCGTCACCGGGTATCCTCCACCCCTGGACCGTCCGGAGTCGGTCCTGGACGGGGGGGTACTGTCATGCACACTCAGCCGCGACCGGCACTAGGACCCGGAAGTAAGGCGGTCGCGAAGCTGAAAGCATAAAAGGAAACAAGATGGCGGCGCACATCGCTCTGTCATTGAGTTAAGCCCATGTCTGTTCGGAATCGTTCCAGTATATGTGAGTACTCACTTTCTTGGTTATCTTTTCAGACTGAGTGTGTATTTATAGGACTAGGGTTAGATTGTGTCTTTCCTGTGCTCATTGTGTGTGAGAGTCCTTATAATAAATCGCGTGATTATCCTGCCTGCTCGTGTTTATCCGCGTTTGGGTTTACCATTCACGCTACAGGGCTAACTGCTAAGGCTATCTGTTCATCCCGGTTAGTTCGTGACAGATAGCGCGATCATCATTCTGGTCATCCCGGTTAGTTCGTGACAGTCCAGAGGAAAAGTGGAGAAGAGCAGAATCAAATGTCTTGCTTAAAGTCCAGCGTGAAGTTTTCATGGTCTGTGAAGGACGCCATGCTATCTGCTGGTGTTGGTCCACTATGTTTTGCCAAGTCCAAAGTCAATGTAGCTGTCTACCAGGAAATAGTACTCTATGCTTCTGTCTGCTAACACGATGCCAATTTTCTTTTCCAGCAGAACTTATCACCCACCCACCCACAGTGCCAAAACTACCGCTACCTGGTTTGTTGATCATTATATTACTGGGCTTGATTGGCAAGCGAACCTGCCTGACCTGATTTTCTGGGCTGTTGTCAAGAGGATGATGAGAAACACCCGACTCAATAATATAGACGAACTGAAGGGTGCTATCAAAGCAACCTGGTCTTCAGTAACGCCTCAGCAGTGCCAGGGGCTGGTCACCTCTGTGTCATGACGCACTCATGCGGTAATTTGTACTAAAGCAGCCCTGAACAAGTATTGAGTGTAAAAATAAAAAACATATTTTTTTCAGAATATGTGTATTGTAAAACTTTAACTGGTCTTAGGAAATATTCTAATATTTCTCATTTTTCCCCCATCAGTTGTAAGCCTTAATCATCAAAATAATTTTAAATATAAATATGTGATAAATATTTCACTTTAAATGTATCGAATCAATAATATACAGTATGAGAGTTTCACTTTTTTTGTATACTCATGTTGAGATTTAATTTTGTTTCCGAATAGTTGTGGTAGAAGAGGAATAAAGCGCTCTAGGGTGTGCAGTTATAGTAGATGAAATCTCTGAAACACTCATGTTTACCTTCTGTAGTTATTTATTTATAACAGGACATTTTACACTGCGTTAGTTTTACTGTATGTAACACATGTAGTACAAAAGCTAGATGAAACTAGATGAAGAAATATGAATAATACATTCAGTCATTCATTCATATACATTATGTATACCACTTACACACTCACACACACACACACACACACACAATCATACATTAAAGGGAATTTGGAAACACCAGTCAGCCTACATTGCATGAATTTGGACTGTAGGAGGAAATCTGGAGGAAACCCACCCAGTACAGGGAGAACATGTAGACTCCACACACACACACACACACACACACACACAGACCAGAGGTGAGATTCTAACCCCAAACCCCGAGGGGCGAGGCAACAGTGGTAACTGCTGAGCCGCTGAGCCGCCGTTCCCAACACATGAATGATTCATTTTATAAAATATTAATGTACAAACATATAATCACTACAAAACAACACAGAGAGAAGTGGTACATAAAAAATACATATAAAAGAGATTTAATAGATGCATAAAAACAATGACGACTGAGAGTTGACTCATCACGGTTACTTTAAATCCCAGATAATAAATCGTCAGACAGGCGGCCATGCTAGTCATGATTAGCTGAACTGATCGAGTCGTTATGTTTAATTTATACATTTGTATCGATGTTTATTTACGTCTGTCTCTGATGCCGTGCCTTTCTTGGAAAGCGAGACTGATGGAACAGTTAAATAACACATTTCACCCTCAGGCTCTGCTTTGCATTTGGGGGGAAAAAAAGAATTCATGACAGCTTTTTAAAAAAAAAACTCATGCAACGTGAATAATTCAGAAGCTCACTAGCGCCCTCAAGGACGTGTCTTCTCTAAGTACAATAACAAAATGATCGCAGATTTGTTGTCTATCTATCTTTTCTTTTTTGTTTGAGAAAAATCTTAAATTATTTAAGGTCATAAAAAGTGTTTATCGTGCCCGTGTGCGTGTTTCTCTTTTTGCTTTTTGGAGAAAGGAGAGAAGAAAGCACAAATTTGTATCTTAAACAGACTGTACGGGAGAAGCGCGCGCTCGCGTTCATGGATCTGTCACGAACTGCGGAGTCGAGACGACTGGACGCTTGGTGTTGAGTCGCGTCTCAGCGTGTGGTACGTGTGGAATACAATCCAGAATGAGGACTTAATGAAAACTGACATCGATTGAGCTTCCCATCACAGGTTAAAATGCTAGAACTTTACTTCTGGTTGAAATGTGTGCAAAAAAAAAAAAAAAAACAGTAAGATATCCACCCTGTCTATTGGAATGGAGTCTGATCGATTTGCCATTTGAGTGAATTTCATAACCGTAGTGTCATCAAATCTAAAGAGACATCCTGCGAGCGAACAGAGCGCGAGTGTTGATATTTAAGGTGAACTTCTCCACCCGAGCTCCATCAGCGATTCATTTATTCGGTGCAGCGAAGCAGGTAGACAAATTACCTGAGGAGAAATGCTCCTGCTGAATGTCTGCTGTCAGCTAGAAAGAGTGAATCTGCTGCAGATCGTCACTCACCATGAAGTGTGTCACTGTCACTTACTGAACTCTTCAGGACCCGGTGGAACGGATGTTAGAACGCCGAGCTCACTACGGGAATAAAATGTTCCACTTTTCGAACTTTATTTTAATGAAAGTGAGCTGGTGCAGGGACGGATTTCACTCCCTATTCCTTGGAAATCTCTCATAATTCAGCTGATTTGCATAAATTCACATGCAAGGAAAGCTATGACGGTTAGCCACGCCTCTTTCTCTACAGCTTAATGGGTGATAATGTCTGCTGAACCAAACCAAAATGACATTATGTACAGCATGTCAAGTCAATTTGATTTGTATACCGTTTTAACAACAGTCATTGTCGTAAAGCAGCTTTAAAGAATCAAAAGAAAATTATGGAAATTTGTATAAAATGTGTATGTATGAAATATTTTCAGATCCTATTGTCCCTGATGAGCAAGCCGAGGGCGACGTATGCATGTTTCTTGCAGTATTATTACATGCATGTAAAATACCCGAACTGAGAGCCCAGTGTTATGTGCTAAAATGCCCTCCCAGTACAGATTGACAACCGCCCCCACACACACACGCATAATCACTATAAAAATGTCTATCACAGTATAATTTTATCACACAAAACTGGCTGGACAGAATATACTGAATCTCCTGCAGTCCTCAGATCTCTGTCTGTAGTTTAATCTGCAGCATCAGTGAATCTAAATGTTGAGTAAAAGTGATGTTATGAACAGTTATGTGGTGGATTTAATAATCTACTGTATAATAATCTACTAATGCGCTACTGTCTCAATGTAAACAAACACCTGCACCAATAGATATTAATTAGAAAAGATAAAGTGAATATTTTGACTGGGATTAGTTCATATTTTCACTTTGTCTGAAATAACAGCGCTGAAGTGGAGTTATAATAATAACTTGGTGTTATTTGATCTTATTGGTTTAGAAATTTATATTTAAATAAATAGTAAACTTGGCCGATTTCGTTATAATTTTGTTTGATGAGTGGGGCTTGAAAATTATCTTGAAAAATATGGTCATTTATTTCAGTTAATAAATCTTTTTTTTTTTACTCATTATTGTACAGTACACATCAATAGCTCTGGTTCAGATTTTTCATGTTTGTTGTGGAAATTACCATCACTGTTGTATTTACTGCGATGAATGAAAATGTCACTTTGCGCCACCTGGCGGCCATTTTACGAACGACTTTGAAATGCAACTGATTTATTTTGGCCGCTGTTGCCTTTAAACGGCGGTATGCGCGGCGGGATGGTTATTCCGATTGAGTAACCACTGTATAAGTGAATTTTAACACGCTGGAGTCGTTTTAAGACGAAACTTCATCTTTATCTGATCTACTTTTTCCATTTCTCATCTGTGATTCTCTCTCCGATTACCGAACAGGGAGTGTATTTGTCTGAGCACCAAAGAAGGACAACTTAGTGTAAACAAGGCGTCAGATACTCAACCTTACAGAATGTCATTTCTGTCTATTAATAAGTTAGACAGAGAGTTCTGCTGTACAGAAACACACACGTACACGTAGGTGGACTTCAACCTCAAATAATAATAATAATAATAATAATAATATCACTGATTACATTAAAGTTCAGCAAATTTTTAGATTTAACATTTTACCTATTTCTAAAAATTCTACAAATTGTTTCTACATACATTCGACATACTGTACGTCAAAGTATTGGCACCCCACATCTCACTGCACTGAACAGTTTTTTTTTAAAATTATTGATAGCATTTGATTGAGGAATAAAACTCAAAATAATCACAGATTGGGGTGGAGTGATGAAGTCACAGATACTGCACCAAATGAAACTACTTCCT
Organism: Channallabes apus; assembly: GCA_030522415.1. NCBI lineage: Eukaryota > Metazoa > Chordata > Actinopteri > Siluriformes > Clariidae > Channallabes > Channallabes apus. The sequence continues at coordinate 1,746,583 of CM060126.1, read as the reverse complement.
ACAACAATCCACAATAAGCACATTTCCCCATTATTCCACGTTACAATTTGTATTTATGAAAGAACAGCATATTCTTCGTAATTAGAAAACCCCAGAGTGTTAAAGATACCTCTGAGTGTTACAAAGCACCGACACTGGAGACTCCTTCATAAACAGGAACTTTATGTAAAACATCATTACATCACCAATAATGTTTACTTACGAGCTGTTACTGTAGAATCGAGTGCATCATCATAAACCTGTGATAGAGACTGTCAGATCTGTGCGTCGCTCGTCACAGGGATTCCTGAGACATTGTTCATATGAAAAGCCGCGTCTATCTCCAGTCTAGCCAATCAGGATAACGCCTCGTCATCTGCGTATAAAGGCACAGCCAGACAAAAGTAATCACACCGCTGCCGCTGAGGGCGAAAATCCCCGAACAAATGATTACTCTGTGTCTCAAAGGCTACGCGCCTACTGATGCAAAATTGATAACACCCACGGACGAGTGTACCGAAGTCATGGAAGGATAATTGCCTTCACAGCTGGCGCGGACGAAGAAGCAGCACTGAGTATGTGAACAATCTGCAGACCTCCACCGCACAGCGGAGCTCCTTCTCTCTGATCCGATGGTGTTTTAATGAAGTGCTTGAGTTTACTGCTGGTGGATGACCTTTGAAGAAAAATAAGGTGAGAAGAGGAGATAATAATAATAATAATAATAATAATAATAATAATAATCTGTTTTACTTTTTATATGAGACAACACAATAAACTACGATTTTGCAGAAACTGAAAAAATTTCCAAAAACCATCTTGTGTTCTATATTGTACGTCCCCACAAATAAGTTTTTACACATATGTTCAATGTACAGCCACGCCCACTTTACAGTTTTATTATATGTATAGATCACAGCGCAATACAAAGTGTTTCATTCCTTTTTGTCATGAACGTGTGTCTTTTATACACCTGTAGTTATTGCAGAAAATTACTGTTACACAAACTCGCTGGTATTTATTGGAGATAATTATTTTATTAATTAAAGGTCTCATATTTCATATTTCTAAGAATGAAAGACAGGTCGCCCCACATGTTTGTGTGTTAATGTTCAAGCTGAAATATCCCTCAGAAGAACCCGAATTTTTTTAATTTGTTAAATTTCAAATGTGCGTTTTCAGTGTCTACATATATGTAAATGAGCTCATGCTGAGCCACGCCTCCTCTAGAGAACAGCATAGTTCTTCTTAAATGAGGTCACATTAGGGGGAAAACCTATTTGACTTGTTTATGCTCCAGCAAATGGAGACCCGTCTGAAAGCCTAAATACGATTCAAAGTGAATTAAACATGTAAAGTGAATTAAAACATAATAGAGTATTGTTAAATGAAATTACAATATTGCATCCATTTGTTTATTTATTTATTTATTTTGCAGTTTTGTGTGAAAATGCGAGTGAATGTTAAAATACTCTCCTGAAACAATGTTTTATTTTTAGAATTTACACAAAGTCTATTTCTAACACTTATATTTTCACTTTGAATTTTTACAGTAGAAGTTTTACAGTACTTTGTCCTCAGCATAAAATCACATCTTTTAGACTATGACTTCAGCCACGTCGAGAACGCAATCACATGGACGCGCGCTAGAGAAAATTGCGAAGGAATTCTGCTCTTTGAAACTGATCAGGAGATGATATCAGTGGGCCGTATCGACTAGACACGATTGCTCTCAATCACTTCTGTCTCCAGCAGACATGTAGAGACGAAACCAGACATAATATTCTCTCTCTCTCTCTCTCTCTCTCTCTCTCTTTCCCTCCCTTTTTGCCTTTCTGAAACGCCTCATCAGAAGTGGAAAGACGTTGGGTTTCATTCACACACGCAGAATAAATCAGAAGTGAGCAGATGGAGAAAAATGTGAAACACATTGCCAATGCACAAACACATGACAAGCACAAAACGGTGAATTATTATTAGCTCTTAGACACACTTCCTGTCCGGAGCAACAATACGTGACGTGTTCTACTGATTACGTTTCTGTGCGTGGAGCGTAAATATTAGGAAACATTTTAAACACAGGTAAAGTCAAGCTTATTTAAAAAACTACAAGGAAATGCGTCGCATGACGAACCATATAAAAACAATTACAATACGAGGAGTGTTCAAGTTAAAGCGGGACTTCTGATTGCGCCAGGATAACACAGCACAGGTAGAAAGTCCATGATCGGACTGTCTGCTTAACATCTGAAGTAGTGATGGGTCGTTCATGAGCGATTCGTTATTTTTAAACAAATCTTTAACGTGACTCAGAAGAACGAGTCGTCTCAGAGAGTGATTTGTTAATTTTCTACTGAATGTGCAAAGCATCTCTGTAGGTTATGCAAAGGAAACACAAATGAATAGTTACCTTTGAGTCTTCTAGTCCGAGTCGTTCGTTCCTTTGTCACGTGACTCCCATAGACTCTATGCAGTGCAGTAGATTCAAAAGAATAAACGACTCGGACTAGAACACCTATGAGAAGAACCGCTCAATTCTGTTTCCTGTGTAATTCACTGCATAGCGTCTATGAGAGTCACGTGACAAGAGAACGAACGAGAGGTGAGTATTTATGTATGTAGACGTGTTGGTGGTCTGTTTATTAAAAATGTAACATTTTATTTCTGATCAAAAGAACGTAATTAACTAAATTACTCAAAAAAGATTTGTTCATTTTGATGAACAAGATTCAAAGAACTAAGTCACTAAAATGATCCCAAACTTCCCATCACTAGTCTGAAACGGCGGCCTCCCAGGAACTCCTTTACAGCCCAAACATGTGGAAATGTCTTTACGGGAGGTCAGGACTCTACAGGGGTTGTGGCAATAATTCCCAGTATAGTGTATGGACAGTTCACACATACTGTACACACAGATGCGTCTCTTCAGACATGAATTTTTAAAGATCAGGCGTTCCACTCGCTGAAGTTTCACAGGAACGACTGCAGTGATCTCCGAGCCACCTGAGCCGGGATCGTCATTCACAGACCTACAGTACATCCTTCTTTAAAACCTTTAAAACCCAAGCGGCACAGATACATGGCGGCACAGGACAATGACGATTAAAAATATATATGTGCTTATATACTGTAGAAGTCTCTCCGGTGTGTGTTACCGAGGAGCCTTCAGACTTCAAACTGTGTACTGTATTTGGGTTTTCGGGTTTGTCAGGTCAAAGTTTTCATTACTTCTATAACCTGTACATTTTACCAATTCCGGAATATGGGTTGCGAAGTTGCAAAATATAGGCCTCATAAAATGAGCATGTTATTATTATTATTATTATTTTGGTCATAGAAACAACCAAAAACAACCACAGAAACATGTGATGGCGTGTACAGTATTTGTGCAATTTCTTTGCCTTTGTGACCCAGTTTCAATATTTTTGCTCAGTCGTGTTTGGGGAAGGTGGTTAAAATTAACTAAAATTCAGATCATCATTTGTGCATCATTCAGCTTATTTTTGTGCTGAAAAAAAAAAAGGCCAGTTTATACTGCACACTCGTGAGCTCTATATATGTTTATTAAAAAAAAAACAGGTAAACAAATAATGGCTAAGTTTGTATCATTTAAATGGTTTACTGTGGATAAGAGTCTCATCGCCTTATTGTCCCTGAAGACTTGTGTAAATGTCAATCGCCTGTTTTTACTCCTTTGTTCTTCAGGAGTTTAATCACAGTCTCAGTTTGACTTGAATGGCCCTCGTTAAAAGGATATTACATATATTTAAAAAAAACATAAAAAAAAGAGAAGGAGAGAGAGAGGGAGAGAGAGAGAGAGAGAGAGAGATCGTACAACACATTTTCTTTGATTTAATAAAGTAAAACATAAAATCTATGGTCTGAATTTTAAGAACTGCACAAGAAAAATGTCTCCATAGAAATCTTTATAACATTAGGATACTGTATTTATTTTACTTCTTAATACATCTGCCAAGATTTACAAGGTTTTCTCTTTCTCTTCTGAAATGATGATATATAGCCTGGAGTGAGTTACTCAAAGGGGAATTAAAGGAATTAGGCAGCAGGAAGGCATTCGCACCGGCAGCTCGTTTGTCTCTTTACGGGACCCGATGCTCCTGCCGTTCTGGGATCACAGAGGAAAGGAAAATAGACGAGAACTGGGTTTTTTTGGTGTTATTCCCATCATGAGCGATCTATAAACAGCTGTCTCTGAGTGTGCCTTTTGCACCACGCTGTATATATTTTATCGTCGAGTGTGATATCCCAAGACGGGACAACAAGCCCGAGCCTTTACCGGTGAAGTGACCTAGTAAACACAAAGGAGACACAAATAGATCGATGCTGTGGAGGAAACTGAGATGAAAATAATAATAGTAAAAAATAATAATAATACCACAACTGCCAGAGGGCCAGCGCTGTAAAACAGGTCAGGTTTTACAGGAAAGAAAAAGAAGTTACACAAGTAAATCCTCACAGTTACACAATGTGTGAAGTGGCAAGAGCTTGTAAAAGTTCCTTCAGAACGGAAAAAAAATGTCTAAATGTCTTATGGGTTCTCCATGGGTTCACCTCTCTGAACACTATAAGGATTAACCTTTAGACTTAATGAATTAATAAAGAACCCATGAACAACCCTGTTTTTTTTAGGTCTACAGTGTGTGTACAGTATTACCTGGACATCTTCTCAATACGTGTTACAGTATTAACAATAAAGGTTCTTTGTTGGTTCTTTGGGAGCTCATTGTGTTTCTTGGGGTTTTTTCTTGGAACCTGACAATAAAACATTCTGAATCAGGATTCTGCAAATCAACAAGGGTTCTGTGGGACCCCTCCAGCCATGTTTTTATTAAAAGGTTCTAAAGCAGAACAGTTTCTGAACAATGACGAACCTCTAAAGAACCCATAAAGAGCTCTTTTCATTCATTCATTGCTTCTCAGGACTTGGCACACTCTTAGAACCAAATGCTTTTTAGCTTTTTCAAAGAGTTTTATTTGGAAGCTGACAGAAAAATAGGTTTCTACATAACCAAGGGGTTACAATTTCCAAAACACCAAAAATGTTTTCCATCAAAAAAGACTCATACTAACTTATTTTTGGAAAATTAAAATTCTTACATATCCAAAATACCCTTAAAGAAAACACATTCCATATGAATGCTTGTTATTTTCTTCTAAATATCTGGAATCTATCAGGAGTTTAATGTTCATTGGTACACACTTAAATTATTGGGATACCCATACTGTAGAAATGGATTAATCGGACAGTTGATTGTCTTTATCTTCCTAAAAATGTTTTAATGAGGACTTTTTTTGATTGGGAAGTAGAGAGAGGAAGATAACTAAATACATTTACTTCATTATTTAACTTAAGTAGAGTTTTCATGTATCTGTATTTATCTTGAGTAGGTTTATTAGTAGATTTTATTTACTTTTACTCCACTACATCCAACAACAAATTCCTTGTACTGTACTTTCTACTTCACTACATTTCTGCATCGTGTCAAGTTACATACAATAACCACAGAGGTGTGTAGTACAGTATGTAAAGCAAACATATCAAGGGAGAGAGAGATTTTATTGTGACTTAAAGGCCACATGGAACTAATGAAAGTAATTGTGAAACTTTTGATGAAATTTAAAGATGAGTGTTTTGGTACTTTAACTCAAGTACAAATGTAAATGGAGGACTTCTACTTTTACTTGAGGAATGATTTACCTGGGATTTGTCACATTTTTCGCAAAGTACATGATTTGTCAACTTTGTCTGCCTCTGCCATCAGCCCAGTGTGGCTCTTAGTATAAAACCTCTGGATTCTCCAACCAGGGGTGATGCTAGAGATTTTGGGCCCCTTGAAAGCCTAATGTACTGTATAGGCCGCCAACCTTGACCATGCCAACACTTTTCAACTGCCATAGTCACTCAGGCACCACCGGAATCATTCTTACTTCATCCACACATGGTACCCTGGTCTCCAACACCTACAGTATAGTACAGGTCCTTCTCAAAAAATTAGCATATTGTGATAAAGTTCATTATTTTCTGTAATGTACTGATAAACATTAGACTCAGGCTGGGAGTTTTTAAAAGCCTCAGGAATCTTTTGCAGGTGTTTAGAGTTAATTAGTTGATTCAGATGATTAGGTTAATAGCTCGTTTAGAGAACCTTTTCATGATATGCTAATGTTTTGAGATAGGGATTTGGGGTTTTCATGAGCTGTATGCCACAATCATCAATATTAAAACAATAAAAGGCTTGAACAACTTCAGTTTGTGTGTAATGAATCTAAAATATATGAAAGTCTAATGTTTATCAGTACATTACAGAAAATAATGAACTTTATCACAATATGCTAATTATGGTCACAATGGACTTGAAAATGGTGAGGATTTAGGTACACACCTTTACAGCAAGTTGTGCTAACTAACTTAACACAACAAAAATAAAAGGAAAGTTTCAACCAATTATTTAAAGACATTTAAATGTCAGAGATTTTTTTAAAACTGCACCAATTGAGGCACAGCTTTACTGTCTGGATGTTCAAGCTTCAGTTAGTCCAGAATGCAGCAGCGAGAGTCCTCACTAGAACCAGAAGATACGAGCACAGCACACTGCATTTGGCTCCCAGTGAAATCTCACATCGATTAAAAAAAACTACTTTTGACGTATAAAGCATTAAATGGTCTCACGCTGTAGTATCTGAGTGAACTGCTAGACAGGCTGCTTGTTATAAAAACTACAGCAGGGGGCGGAGCCTTTTTTTTTTTCTTTTTTTTTTTTTTTACAAAGCCCCAAAATTATGGAATAGTCTTCCAAATAGTGTTCGGGACTCAGACACAGTCTCAGTGTTTAAGTCTAGGCTAAAAACCTATTTATTTAGCCAAGCATTTTTATAAATAGATTTGCCATAAGGTAAAGGAGCAGATCTGGGGGACTCATGGACGTAGAGTATTATGGTGAACTGGTATGTTTAGATGCTGTCTTCCTCACTCTCATTGATCACTCAGGTTTGTTGATGGTGAAGTGATTGGTTATTATACTGTACATCTCAGTATACTTTACCACGAAGACGGTCCTGTCCTCGGCTGATGTAGACAGCTGCTCACTGCAGTCGCTCGATAGTTCAGGACTGGAGTTTCCTACAGTCTACCTGATCCTCCAATAACCAACTGGACTCCATATGAACTTCTCCACATCTCCTGTTATACTGAACTTCCAGCCTCCTAACACACAGTATGAGTGCAGATCAATCCCTGCTATCCGTTATCACCCAGATGAGGATGAGTTCCCTGTTCAGTCTGGTTCCTCTCAAGGTTTCTTCCTATCACCATCTCAGGGAGTTTTTCCCTCAGCACCGTCACCCTCGACTCGTTCATCATCAGGGACGATCTGATCATTCGGATTCACACACATTTTCTCACATTTCATTTGATTGTGTAAAGCTGCTTTGTGACAATGACAATTGAAAGTGCTACTGTATGCAAAGAAAATTTTATTGAATTGAATTTAAACACACACACACACACAAACTTAAAGTAAAATATGTGAGTTTAAATTTGTGTAGAATTTAGACATAAAAACATTTTTTAATGTTGTGACGAACATTCAGGAAAAAGTTTCTCCCGTTTTTCCATCCAAAGTGTTTTTTGTCGCAGGAGTTTGATTTCAGACGTCAGTAACATTCATATTTGAGCTCATTACACCACATCAGGGCTTCCAGCAAACTTTATCGTGATGCAATCAAACTGCAACTTAAAGAGAAAATGTAAGAAATAAGCAGGTCTCCTGAGGAGGAAAGAAGGCCTTTCTGTGGAATGATTGACGTTCTCGAGCTCACAGATTCCGCAGCCGGTATTCACGTTTTTACTGAGTCAATCACCATAAATTAAATCCGACATCCTTCGCAGGATTTGACACTAAATTATTCCTTCATCACAGACAGACATCCGTCAGCACTGCGCAGATGCGGGATTTACATAGTAATGGGAACGCGTGCTCCGACTGAAGAAACTGAACAAGAGCCGGAGACGAAGAAAGAGCGCAAATTGAAATTCTTTATTTCTTTAATTGCTCGCGTGAATCAGAGGAACTGATGACAGCCAGGAATCCGTCACTTCAAGGCTCGAATCAGATGCTCGGAGGACTCGCGTTCACATGGAAATGAGGATTTTAAGAGTTCAAGCTGCCTGATTCACGTTCCTGACGAGGTTAAAATTAGAACTAATGATAATGAGTTCCGGACTCTCATTGGTAAGAAGGTGGTGAGTAATTTTTTTTAGAATATCGTTGATCATTTCTGTAGCAACGTCTCATTCACAGGAGTTTGTTCAGTGAACGCACGAATAGTCATGAATTAAACGAAGGAAGTGTTGACGAGCTGAAGTTTTCTGCAACTTCCTGTTATAAGGAAGGAGTCTCCAGTGTCAGAGCTGTGGCTTAAAGGTTTTCAGCATCTTCAGAACAGAGGAGAGCATGCTTTGTGGATTTCTGGAAACACAACAAGCTTATTTATATATTTATTTATATAATTTCAAGGGGGAAATGTTTATTATTTAGATATTATTTGAAAATAAATACATTGTTTAAAAAATCACAAAGATAAAGTGATTATTAAAAAAAACAGTAAATATGTAATACATATATATTTTTATTATTTTCTAAAATCAGTTATTACAAATATTCATGCAAATTTAAAGTTATTTCTGGAACTATACTTTATAATTTCCCTTTGGGATTAATAAAGTTCTTTGAATCTTGAATAATGCAGCAAATATTATGCTAATTTTTAAATATTTTATCTGTATATATATCTTTTCATTTTTTTTTTTGTTTAAGTTTCTTGGTTGATTAATTGATTGTGTAACTGTATACTGTTTTTATTATATTCTATGTAACTAATAAGAAATGCCTCCTATTAAAGTAAACTTTTACTCTTCTACTTTGTGATGAATTTTACAATATTGTAAATTTGAAGATTCATTTTGAAGATTTAAATTTTGTTGCTTAAAGCAAACATCCCATAAAAACATTTGAACGACAGTGAATTCTTACACTGAATCCTCAAACTGAACCTGCATTTAAGTAGCAAATTGATACTTTGATCTTTATCTTTACTTTGAAATAAATTGATCTTTAATAAAACACAGACTTCTCTGATTTTATTCAGATACAAATAATCTAACTCAAGCTGATCTTACCGCTGATGTCTGATTGGTGCAGAAACCGACTGAATCTGAACTGAATCAACTCACAATTCTGGAATATCGTTTGATGAAATCTTAACAGTCTAATGTGTGAATGTTACGCTCATACTGTATGTACACGGGGAAAGTTCCACATTTATCCACTTTACTCCTGTCTTGTTAATTAGCCGTATGGATGTGGAGATTTTAAAACAGTAGCTTCAACAGGTTTTTGCGATCTTAACCATGGCCTTACTGGTTTCCAGAAAGCTATTTCCAAATAAAATGATTTTCATTCTTTTTCCTATCCTTTCATCCCGTTTGCAGTTGCACTCCCAGTGTATCCAGGGATCCGAGGCTTTTATTTTGAAAGGACAGGTGCATTTCTTTTGAAGCTTTTCTTTTGCCCGACCTCTTGTTTGACAGATAATTAACAAATCGTTTTTTTTCCCATTGTAGATCTTCAGCCTGTGCTTTATTAACGATCCAGTTCGACCTTGTATTTCTCAGGGACCAATTATTTTGTTTGTAAAGACAGCTAGCGCTAACGCCGTGCTATGAAATCCCAGCGACTCTCGTGCTCGGCTTTAAAGCGACGGGCCGCTCCGAGGCTCACGCTGAGAGTTTGATCTGTACTGAGATTTGCCTTTGAAAGATCAATTCGGCTCTTCGTTCACAGCTGGATGCTTTCTGTTTTGTGTGTGTGTGTGTGTGTGTGTGTGTCTGTGTCTGTGTGTGAAAGCGAGAGACAAGACGTGGGAGACTTTTGGCCGAATTGATCACAGCACTGCATTTTTTTCCAGCATAAAGCTAAGGCACTGAATCCTGCAACAATCCACGCTCTCTTTATTAAATAAACTGTAGGACACGAGTCACTAATTATGCAAATCTTGCAGATGAATATGAATGCGTAGGCATTTGTTTACCATTGCGTCATTGCGCTTTGAAGCATTAGCAAGTTGTGGAAACGCATCAGTGTAATATGTTTTTTTTTTTTATACAAAAAAATAAAAACCAGTATCTTAATCTGACGTACGATTAAGCACTAAAACTGTAACTGGAAATACTGGTTTTTAGCTCCTTAGAAAAGCTCTTAGGCTTTGAATTTGTAATTGTGATGTTCACACCTGACAAATGTCCCATATAGTGCCTTGAATAAGTATTCACCCCCCAAAAAAACTGTACCACATTACAGTACAGTATGTAGGGTTTCAAGCTGCAATTCAAAAAGTATCAATCAGCATTTTCTTGAAAAAACAACTCGACCAAAACTCAGTGATGAGGAGGAGATGATGCTCCCACCACCGTTCTTCATATTCGTTACTCATACTGTATACATACAGTGGTGTGAAAAACTATTTGCCCCCCTCCTGATTTCTTATTCTTTTGCATGTTTGTCACACAAAATGTTTCTGATCATCAAACACATTTAACTATTAGTCAAAGATAACACAAGTAAACACAAAATGCAGTTTTTAAATGAGGGGTTTTATTATTTAGGGAGAAAAAAAATCCAAACCTACATGGCCCTGTGTGAAAAAGTAATTGCCCCCTGAACCTAATAACTGGTTGGGCCACCCTTAGCAGCAATAACTGCAATCAAGCGTTTGCGATAACTTGCAACGAGTCTTTTACAGCGCTCTGGAGGAATTTTGGCCCACTCATCTTTGCAGAATTGTTGTAATTCAGCTTTATTTGAGGGTTTTCTAGCATGAACCGCCTTTTTAAGGTCATGCCACAACATCTCAATAGGATTCAGGTCAGGACTTTGACTAGGCCACTCCAAAGTCTTCATTTTGTTTTTCTTCAGCCATTCAGAGGTGGATTTGCTGGTGTGTTTTGGGTCATTGTCCTGCTGCAGCACCCAAGATCGCTTCAGCTTGAGTTGACGAACAGATGGCCGGACATTCTCCTTCAGGAGTTTTTGGTAGACAGTAGAATTCATGGTTCCATCTATCATAGCAAGCCTTCCAGGTCCTGAAGCAGCAAAACAACCCCAGACCATCACACTACCACCACCATATTTTACTGTTGGTATGATGCTCTTTTTCTGAAATGCTGTGTTACTTTTACGCCAGATGTAACGGGACACGCACCTTCCAAAAAGTTCAACTTTTGTCTCGTCGGTCCACAAGGTATTTTCCCAAAAGTCTTGGCAATCATTGAGATGTTTTTTAGCAAAATTGAGACGAGCCTTAATGTTCTTTTTGCTTAAAAGTGGTTTGCGTCTTGGAAATCTGCCATGCAGGCCGTTTTTGCCCAGTCTCTTTCTTATGGTGGAGTCGTGAACACTGACCTTAATTGAGGCAAGTGAGGCCTGCAGTTCTTTAGATGTTGTCCTGGGGTCTTTTGTGGCCTCTCGGATGAGTTGTCTCTGCGCTCTTGGGATAATTTTGGTCGGCCGGCCACTCCTGGGAAGGTTCACCACTGTTCCATGTTTTTGCCATTTGTGGATAATGGCTCTCACTGTGGTTCGCTGGAGTCCCAAAGCTTTAGAAATGGCTTTATAACCTTTACCAGACTGATAGATCTCAATTACTTTTGTTCTCATTTGTTCCTGAATTTCTTTGGATCTTGGCATGATGTCTAGCTTTTGAGGTGCTTTTGGTCTACTTCTCTGTGTCAGGTAGCTCCTATTTAAGTGATTTCTTGATTGAAACAGGTGTGGCAGTAATCAGGCCTGGGGGTGACTACAGAAATTGAACTCAGGTGTGATAAACCACAGTTAAGTTATTTTTTAACAAGGGGGGCAATCACTTTTTCACACAGGGACATGTAGATTTGGAGTTTTATTTCTCCCTTAATAACGTAAACCTTCATTTAAAAACTGCATTTTGTGTTCAATTATGTTATCTTTGACTAATAGTTAACGGTTTTTGATGAGCAGAAACATTTAAGTGTGACAAACATGCAAAAGAATAAGAAATCAGGAAGGGGGCAAATAGTTTTTCACACCACTGTACATACACTCGGAGGTGGAAAGAGTAATAAAATTTTGTACTCAAGTAAAAGTGCTGTTACTTTCGTGAACTTTTACTGAAGTACAAGTAAAGTTACCCTTATAAAAATCTACTCAAGTAAAAAGTAGCCCGTTAAAAATTTACTCAGAGTAAAAGTTATTGAATTTTTTTTTACAGCGGGGGATGGGGGGGGGATGGATGGAACACCCTTACATAATAAATCTGTTCCCTTTGTTGTGCTTGAAATCAAAGTGGTGGCTTAAATATGACCAGGGGTTTTGCTTCATGAGAATTTGTTGGCATTTCACTTCCAGCTGTGTCTGCATCACCGGCATCTGTTTTGTCTCCATCGTTCTTGTGAATTTAGCGCGTTTGTTCTCCATCAATCAATCAGTGCAGTGGTTTCCAGTGTGCAATTTTTTTCCTTCCCCGTTGTGTTATTTGTAATATTTTTCATTTTCATTCATTTATTTTTTACTCAGTAGCGAATATGATTTAAAATGTAGTGAATTACAATACTTCAAACAAAACATACTTAAGTAAAAGTAAAATTACAGATTTTAAAAACTACTTTAAAAAGTAGAAATACACAAAAAAGCTACTCAATTACAGTAACGCGAGTAAATGTAATTCATCACTTTCCACTTCTGCATATACTTCATATACATTCTCATTTACATGTTCTGAATCGTCATCACTTTTTGAACAACAAACACAATTTTGATGTTTTAGAGTCCAAACATCCAAACAATTCCAAACAATTCTCTATATGCAGTTTTTTAAATAAATAAGTTCACCAAGAAAAACATCTGCTATCACCTGCTAGAATTTAAGCTCAGCACTTGTTGCTCTGTGTATACATTAATAAAACATTATTATAGTTTATTTTTTTAATTTAAAACAGAAACTCGTCAAACATTTTTTACCCCCTGTAAAAAAAGAAAAAGGCCCAAATCCAAACACCTGTTCAGTGATGCATGGTGGTGGTAGCATCCTGCTCAGTATTAGCATCTATGCCTCTCTGACTAATCCCCTCTTTACCCCACCTCAGACTAGCTCATCTTCTTCTAGCGGATATTCACGCATTCTGCTTTCTAACATCATTGACGTTGTAGAACTTTTTTTCTGGATTTGTTTAAACGAACATGAACAAAAGTCATTTGGCGTGCACTGACTCTGGCATCTATCTTTTCTCCACTCGTTCATTCTCTGTATTTGAATGACAGAACTATCAACTCACTCGAAAAGACGCTTGCTTGTGCTTTTCTTTCCTTCACCACGATTAAAATTCTGCAGAGAAGACCACAGAGGAGAAGGATACTCTCTCTCTCTCTCTCTCTCTCTCTCTGTCTGTCTATAGCTTCACTTTAATAGCCTTTTTTGCTGCTCTCAGATTGAAACCAGACCACACAGTCACTCAATAATGAAGCGACGGAGGTGAGAGGAAAGTCACGGGTCATCGAGACGACTCCTGCTGCCCTCCTGCCCCTTATTAACCCAGCTTTAGCCGCCTTCAGTTTCAGGCTCAGGTGTTCGGGCGCCACCACCGAGTGACGGATTTACTCACAGCGACTGAATTCCGAAATCCGGGAAAAAATAACTGAAAAGAATAACAGATTTCTATTAAAGTAAATCCGACTTGTGCTCTTTGATAAGCTGGAGTTGAGAAATGAAAAGGCAGGGTGTCTACAAAAGTAGATCTCTAGGGGGTGCTAGAGAACAGCATCAGTACAGTGGAATGGTATTCATTTAAAAAATGGGGGGAACAAAATTTTCAATGGTGTTTTTGTGAGGTTGGGTTTCGATGAATTACCAGGACGGCCACTTGTTTGTTCGAGTGAACGTTTTCACACCCGTGTCGTTTCACTTGTCATGATGGTGTGAGTTTGCTGACAATGAAAGAAGAAGTTGGAAAACAATGTGTAGACTAAGTGCTTTATAACCAGTAAAAGTTCATCCTGATTTAATGCCGAGGGTCAGGACAGGAGGTGCGAGGTTCCCTGGTGGACTCGTGCTTTCTCATCAGGGTGCAGAACGCCATCAAGTCAAGGTGTTCAAGTCAAATCATGTGATTTCATGTGATGAAATTTCTGGTGAATGAAGGCGTAAAAGCGATGAATATTTACGGAAGACTTCAAGTAGACTTCAAAGAGACTTGAATTGTCTGAATAGCTGCCTGGCATCACAAAAACAAACCACGGTAATGTACATCAGGATTTTATAGATGTTGGTACGCTACTGTACCTAAATCCTAACGATGCTAGTCAGTTTAAAGGCTTAGAAGAACTCACGCCAGTCTCATAGTGTAAATCTGTCTGAACCCCAGACTCCTAAAGTATAAAACTATCAAGTATTGTTTATCACAAGACAAACGCTAAACATAACCGCGGGTTAATCACATTACCTCGAATCGTGCCTACACATACCTGAGCGTAACATCGACCCAGAAATGGAGTCTGTAAGAAGCGATATCGCTGTCATGTGCCACTGATATACAAGCCCGGGGTTTTGATTAGAAGAGAGTGTTTGTGCTAATCGTCCCGAATCGTTATCTCTCCGAGGCTCGATTCAGCCGCGTGCTGCATGAGGCTGATTATAATGACCCACGAGAGCCATTCTGCTACTGGACAGAAAGAGAATCTGCGAGAGCCGAGAGCATCTTCTCGATCCGTCAGCACCGCCAGGGCGCCGATTCTTTTGGCTACGGAGTTTATGACCTTGTAAACTCTGCATAACGAGTAAATGAGCTCTCGAAAGAGCAGTGATTGTTTCAGATGGGTGGCTGGAGTATCATCTCGTCTCGTCTCGTCTACTGATCCGGTCTCGGGGGAAGTAGGACACAAATGTCTCCAAATTGAATAAGAGCAAATTTAACATTCAAACTTAAGCATTTTATGTTTAAACTAAATCAGTAGAATTGCTCTAATATATTAGTGTTTTTTTTACTATTGTATTAGATCTTTTTTTCTCAAGTATTGTTAGCTTTTTTCATTCATTCATTCATTTTCTATACCGCTTAATCCTGTGTTCAGGGTCGCGGGGGACCTGGAGCCTATCCCAGGAGACTTCGGGCACTAGGCGGGGTACAACCTGGACAGGGTGCCAATCCATCGAAGGGCACACACATATACACACACTCACACACCCAATCACACACTACGGGCAATTTAGGAACGCCAATTAGCCAAACCTGCATATCTTTGGACTGTGGGAGGAAACCGGAGTACCCGGAGGAAACCCACCAAGCACGGGGAGAACATGCAAACTCCATGCACACAGAGACGGGAATCGAGCCTGGCCGGGGAATCGAACCCAGACCCTGGAGGTGCAAGGCGACAGTGCTAACCACTACACCACCGCGCCGCCGTGTTAGCTTTTTTTTCCCCATTAATTCATTTGTTTATTTTAGTTTGATATGACAGAGACAATACACCAGCTTGCCACCAGAGGGCAGCTTTCCTTGCATTTGAGTTCCTGCCACAATTATCTGTAGATACAAAGCATGTGGCCGTTGTTTCGCTGATTGCGAATGTTTGCCATTTTCTTTTCTTTTTTTTTTGGATAATCTAAAGGGATATTGGAGAAGAAAAAGATAGAGAGGAAGGAAAAATAATGTAAAATGTTTGTGGAATTTCACAATCTTGAGTGTGAGCGTCTCATTGGCTCTTTGCTTGGCGTAATGACAATAAAGCTGAATCTAATCTAATCTAATCTAATTATCCAATTCAGTGTAAGAAAGTATAATTACTAGACAATTTCTGAAATCACATTTAGAAAGGGTTTTTTGAGAAGTCTCGTTTAACTTTATTTCACTGTAACTCAAAGAAATAAAAAAAAAACCTGATTGTCAGTCTGTCTGCAAGCTCATGGTATTTTTTCTCTTTTTCTGACAAGTCCTGCCATCTGCTTTATGATTAGCGACAAGAATTTCATTTCCTCTGTGATAGTTTAGATTTTCACTGCGCTTTAAAAGTGAGCCAATCCTAGAGCACGAAGGCGGGACTTTAACTGTATACACTTTAGCACAGTACAGATAACACCATGTTATGAATATCCATTTATTTAAAAAATAAAAAATACATACTGTATATACGTTCGTGCTCATATAGAGGTCTGTGTTAGCGGTGAGGCTTCAGACTTCAAACTGTGTATTTGGGTTTTCAGAGATGTCGAGTAGAACAAAAGTTATTATTACTTTTATAAATGGTCAATTTTTCCACTACAGGAATGTAGGAATAACGGCCCAAAAATGTAGAACTATCAAATTATATTATTATTAGATTATTATTATTATTACTATTTTGCTCTTAGAAACAACTGAAAACAAACAGAAAAATGTGTGATCACATGGATCTGTGCAATTTCTTTGCCTATGTGACCCATTTTTAATGATTTTTTAAATTAATGTTTATATAGTTGTTTAAAATGAACTAAAATTCAGTTCATGATGTTTTTTGTGTTGAATAAAAGGATATTTCACTCTGTACTGCACAATCCTGAGCCCTATATACGTTTGTATACCTGTAAACCTACCTCTCAATATCGGTCTAAAACACTTTACATCTTGTTTTTTTTTTGTTGTTGTTGTTGTAAATGATGAGGATTCATTTGCTAGTGAAATTAAACACTACTGTAGTAATGGATACATAATCTAGAATGCGTTTTTCCTTTTAAACATTAATACAGTATTATCCTACCATTTCCCCTTATGGACTCTGTGCATTTCTGTTTTTTAAAGAAAATAATCATGGAGGACGAAATGTTGGCGAAAACGTGGATAAAGTGAGCAAATGTTAAGAATAGCTAACGAAGCTAGCCCAGACAGTTAGCTAATTCTTGTTGTTATGATTATAGTGTCAGTAACGTGGGACTTGTTTACATTCTCAGCACGTTCTCTGTCTAGTGATGTGTCTGAATGAAAAAAAAATATGTGTGAATGCAGACTAAACACAATCACACTGTACAATCTGTAAAAAAAAAAAATGTAAAAACCTCCCCATTTTTCTTTCTCTTCTTTTCTTCTCGGATGGGGTTCGGTTTCGTGTCCGTGTCTCAGTGGGGCGGCTAATTTTACACGTCTCACAGCTGAGGCTGTCGGTGCGAGCTGGGATAAACACAGCTGTTAACATGGAAATAGAAATAGACTTCACCTCCAGAGAGACACAGAGACAGAGAGAGACAGAGAGAAAGACAGAGAGACACGTTTCATGCTGAAACATTAATTTGGGTGTCATTTAAAAAAATATATATCAAAAATAAATAAATAAAAAGAAAAGAAATCAGTGGCCAGTAGGTTTAAAAAGCTGATGAGGTTGTGTAATCTGATTTCTATTTTCAGTCCAAGTGGGACGAAGCGGCGCTGAAGTGAAAGAGACGAAAGCAGAAACGTGTGTCAGTGTGCAGCGACTCATTCCTGACCAAATACTGAACCTGAACCGTCTAGGCTTAACGATTTAACTGAGGAAAAAAGTTCCAGAATGTAAATTAGAGCTGATTTTCTGCAACCGATTAAAATTTTTGCTGCAGTTCTTGAATTATTGTTTATGCGAAAATAATTGAAGAAAAAAACGTGATTGTTAATTTTTGAGTAGAAATTGCACTGAAATTAATTAGTATAATAAATAGTTCATATTAATAAATTTTATGAATACAGTGGTACCTCAGCATACAAACAATATTTTTCAATATTTCATTTTTTATTTCATTTATTTTTGTTTAAATACTAAATGATTTGATTGACTGATGAATATTATGATTATGTTTATATGAAAAAATATGATTCCAGTGTTGGAAATTTGTATTATTGGTAATATTTCTGGGTGACTGGAACGGATTATACGCATTTACATTATATCCTATGGGACAGTGTGTTTCACAATACGACATCTCACCTTAAGAACTCGCCTCCGTAATGGATTACGCAGAGGTTCCGCTGTAAAACTTTACAGATAAAACAAAAATATTATAAAATAAAAAAATGAGGATAAATAAATAAACAAATAAACACACACCCACACACACACACACGCACACAGTGAAGCCCACGCCCATTTCTGAATACAGACACACATATTGTCATTGCATAACATCCATTTCGTTTTACACCTAATCCAAATGCTCAGCAAAAAAAATAAAAAATAAAAAAAATAAACAAATCCAATTTGCGTCCCTGAACTATGAAGCCTGTCACCAGCCACAACAAACCTCCTGCTTCTCCTTGCTTATTATTTGCTGCCTTCCAGTACCATATGTCGAGCCGCCTAGTGAGCAAAGGCAGCGAGCGACACACTGCAACACACTGAATTTATCACCGCTTAACGGTCCTGAACAGCCCTAGCGGCGTATCTGGTGCACTGATTAGTGTGATGGAGAGGAGCGGTGGCAGGCATACGGCCGCGGCTGGAGCGCGGCGCTTCCTCTCCGCTTCCAAATGGCCGCCGCGTGCCCTGTGGCCTGTGGAGCCGTTAGGTCTGACTTTACACACTGGCTCTTAATGATGTGTCCCACGGTCCCGCGTTGTCACAGCTAATAAACTCCAGCTAGCGACGTGTACGCTAGTCGACTGCTAACATGCCTCGAGCGCGAGGAGATGGCCGAGAGGGGAGCGGCGAGTTCCCAGGAACTGAACTTGTCGTTAAAAATCACGCCGTCTGCATTTTTAACATGAAACTTTATGTTCAGGTTTCGTCCGTGTGATTCACGCTCATAAACCTTGAGGAGTTTTAATGACATTTTTTTTTTTTACTTGACATACAGTACTTACTACACGTTTTTTGGTGTAAGAATGTTAGGCTTCATTACTGCAGTAAATGGAAAGTTGTAGGAAAGGTTTGTCAGCACAAGAGTCAGGTGGCGTGTCCGTCTGGACTCCTTTAAGTGCTGTGGGTCACGGGGCGGGGCCTCCCCTGATCGGACTCGTTTAAATCTGTCAATCAATATTATTCAGTTCACCTGTGTTGTGGCTCATCATTTAGTAATTTTCAAAAACAGAATTCACTCTTCAGTTAAAAAAAAAAAAGAATGCGCTTTATTTATTTTTTATTTGTTTGTTTGAATGTTCATGTCTGAATTTTATTTATTTTTTATTGTTTTACTGTTATATTTGTAAAATTCATATATAAAATGAGTATATTTGTAAAAATCTATGATGAATCCACTACTAATAATAATAATAATGTAAAAAAATATTTAACATTGGTTTACTGGTGCTTAATAAATCAATCAATAGTTATTTGTTTATTTATTTATTTGATTGTTTTTCCAGGTTTGGACATTTTTTATTATTATTATTTTGTTATCATATTAGTATTTTTTTTTTTTTTTTTTTAAATGCATGTTAAAATGCAGAATTAAAAAATGTTAAGTTTAAAAATGTTGCATGTATTTGTTCGTTTGTTTATTTGTTGGTTAGTTTGTTTTTCAGATCAGGCGATACTAATTTCCAAACCTTTTTTTTACATTTTTTCTTTTTTTATAACAACTTTTTATATTCAAACAAACATATTAAACCAGTTGCTAATCAGTGAGTGTAAATCTGAAAATTAATTGCATGACCTATGCCTGTGTGTGTGTGTGTGTGTGTGTTTTGCATGTTTACAAGTGGAGTTTCCAGGCTCCTAACCTGAGCTGATTAGCATCCCAGATGGGTCGCGTGCCTCAAGACAGTCATGCTGTGACGCTAATTAGTAATCTCTCCAGGGGAACGCTAAGCGCCTAGTGCGCACGCCATGTTCGGTCCTCGTCCTCATGCGAGTGTTGCTCTGACACACTGTCGCAAGAGCTGTCCACATCTGCTCGCA
This sequence comes from Channallabes apus, assembly GCA_030522415.1. Taxonomy (NCBI): domain Eukaryota; kingdom Metazoa; phylum Chordata; class Actinopteri; order Siluriformes; family Clariidae; genus Channallabes; species Channallabes apus. The sequence goes on along the minus strand of CM060126.1, from coordinate 1,726,661 downwards.
ATCAGAGATGTTCCATATCTTGGCAAAGAAGGTGATTAGGAATAATTTTAGCTGGTTTTAATTGTGTCCCAGAAGAGCAGACCGGAGAAGTAAAGTGAACAGTGACTGTGAGGCACACGGCTAAACGGCTAAACGGCTGACACGGTGCTAATACTTCTGCTCTCATTATGCCTTTTCAGAGGAGCTAGCCTGTCTAAGAGTCACTCCGCATGCTAACACACATGTACGAACATAACTAACGGTGCCAACACTTTCCAGACTTAAAGAACGTAATGCGTGCCAAAAAATACTGATGATTCATTGAGTGATCATTGCATATTTATTACTGGATTATCCTGATCATTTGCATATCGAACACATTCCCCAAAGAATCATTTTATTAAAATATAATAAATACAATAGAACAGAGACGGACAGACAGAGAAACCTCTGCTGTTGTTTGATTGGTTGTTGAGAACAGGTGTGATCGGTGATTGGCTGTCCTGAACACTGCTGATCGGTTGTATTGAGAACACTGCTGATCAATATTTGGTTTTTGAGAACACTGCTGATCAGTGATTGGTTTTTAAGAACATCACTCATCAGTGATTGGATGTTGAATTGTTAGTGTTAGGGTGGCTATCATCAAGCAACAAGATATAAAGGTTTAATCCCACGGCAAAACACTTTAGCTTGTAAAACTATATACACCTCTTTTATCCTCTCATTTGTGATATTTGTACTTATGTATGGAGAATTCTGGAAGGTGGGCGGGGTTTGAAGGGATCAGTTTTTAGAGTCCTAGGTTCCTGTAAGAGCAGACAAAGGGTTAATTCTAATGGGTTTGTGCATCACTGCTGCGTCTCCAGCAGCTAAGCATGGAAGCATGGAAGCGTTTCCTGCCTCGTGTCGATGTTTCTCTCGCAATCACAGAGTTTCTCTGCAGGATGCTAATCTGACGCACAGTGGGACCGACTGAGCGCTATTTTGTCATTTCCACCCACTCTGGTCGGTAGCAGTTGGGGGGAGGAGGGGGGTGATACGGATTTTGGTGAGTATCCCGTTAGTTTCCTAGCGAGCCGGCGTCTGTCTGCTTTCTGTTTGTTTAATGTTGTTATTTGCAAACTGGCAAGGAGCATGTTAGTTCATGATCGTTAGCATGCTGCCTAGCTTGTTCGATGCTAGTTGATTAGCTAATATACTGTACTATTGCGCATGAATCAAAATGTTTCTTTGCATTTGCAAAGAATGTATTATGAATACAATAAATATAATTTTTAAATATTCACCTTTTAAATATGTAGTTTGTCACAAAATATTTTTTTTGGGAACTCGTCGTACATGAACCTTGCTATAACTTATGGAAATTAACGCTAAAAGCATGTTGAACCGTGACCCTTAAATCCGATCGTACCTTCTGTTCTGTAAACCTCACGTTTAGTTAAGAAGCTCGACTCTGTGGAGCGTTTAGGAGTGAAGCTTAGGAGAGTCGAGAATCGAACTAAAGCCTGGACGATGATTATATATATACAGTATATAACTCAAAAACAATAAAACATTTTCATATATATAAATAATATCCTTATAAAATCTGATGCATTCACATAGGCAATCAAATAAGTTAGAATGCTAATAAAATGCTATTTTATGCATTGGAAAATCTTTTATATTAAAAATGTTTTGAAATTAAAAGCTATAAAAAAATCACTGAGAAAATAATCAGGGATTGAATGGAATGAATGCTGGCTGATATGACAAGTAATAATAATAATATATTATATATATATATACACAGTATACAGTGGTGTGAAAAACTATTTGCCCCCTCCTGATTTCTTATTCTTTTGCATGTTTGTCACACAAAATGTTTCTGATCATCAAACACATTTAACTATTAGTCAAAGATAACACAAGTAAACACAAAATGCAGTTTTTAAATGAGGGGTTTTATTATTTAGGGAGAAAAAAAATCCAAACCTACATGGCCCTGTGTGAAAAAGTAATTGCCCCCTGAACCTAATAACTGGTTGGGCCACCCTTAGCAGCAATAACTGCAATCAAGCGTTTGCGATAACTTGCAACGAGTCTTTTACAGCGCTCTGGAGGAATTTTGGCCCACTCATCTTTGTAGAATTGTTGTAATTCAGCTTTATTTGAGGGTTTTCTAGCATGAACCGCCTTTTTAAGGTCATGCCACAACATCTCAATAGGATTCAGGTCAGGACTTTGACTAGGCCACTCTAAAGTCTTCATTTTGTTTTTCTTCAGCCATTCAGAGGTGGATGTCCTGCTGCAGCACCCAAGATCGCTTCAGCTTGAGTTGACGAACAGATGGCCGGACATTCTCCTTCAGGATTTTTTGGTAGACAGTAGAATTCATGGTTCCATCTATCACAGCAAGCCTTCCAGGTCCTGAAGCAGCAAAACAACCCCAGACCATCACACTACCACCACCATATTTTACTGTTGGTATGATGTTCTTTTTCTGAAATGCTGTGTTACTTTTACGCCAGATGTAACGGGACACGCACCTTCCAAAAAGTTCAACTTTTGTCTCGTCGGTCCACAAGGTATTTTCCCAAAAGTCTTGGCAATCATTGAGATGTTTTTTAGCAAAATTGAGACGAGCCTTAATGTTCTTTTTGCTTAAAAGTGGTTTGCGCCTTGGAAATCTGCCTGCAGGCCGTTTTTGCCCAGTCTCTTTCTTATGGTGGAGTCGTGAACACTGACCTTAATTGAGGCAAGTGATGCCTGCAGTTCTTTAGATGTTGTCCTGGGGTCTTTTGTGGCCTCTCGGATGAGTCGTCTCTGCGCTCTTGGGGTAATTTTGGTCGGCCGGCCACTCCTGGGAAGGTTCACCACTGTTCCATGTTTTTGCCATTTGTGGATAATGGCTCTCACTGTGGTTCGCTGGAGTCCCAAAGCTTTAGAAATGGCTTTATAACCTTTACCAGACTGATAGATCTCAATTACTTTTGTTCTCATTTGTTCCTGAATTTCTTTGGATCTTGGCATGATGTCTAGCTTTTGAGGTGCTTTTGGTCTACTTCTCTGTGTCAGGTAGCTCCTATTTAAGTGATTTCTTGATTGAAACAGGTGTGGCAGTAATCAGGCCTGGGGGTGACTACAGAAATTGAACTCAGGTGTGATAAACCACAGGTAAGTTCTTTTTTAACAAGGGGGGCAATCACTTTTTCACACAGGGCCATGTAGATTTGGAGTTTTTTTTTCTCCCTTAATAACGTAAACCTTCATTTAAAAACTGCATTTTGTGTTCAATTATGTTATCTTTGACTAATAGTTAACGGTTTTTGATGAGCAGAATCATTTAAGTGTGACAAACATGCAAAAGAATAAGAAATCAGGAAGGGGGCAAATAGTTTTTCACACCACTGTATATGTATATGTGTATATATATATATATATATATATATATATATATATATATATATGAAAAATAATTTGTATAACATCCATAATCATAATAATATAAGACATAAAAGGAAAATTCTCATTGTTCTGATTTGTTCCTCAGACTTGATTTCTGAAAGGACTCACAGACTCTCTCACACACACACATGTATTAGGCAAAAGTGTTTTAATTTCTATTCCATACTACAAGTACTTACAATATTTACAGTAAAAAAGAAAGAAAGGAAGCAACCAAACAATAAAAAAAAAATCAGTAAATGTTAATTGTTTTAATTTCTTACAGTAAAACCAGTGTACAGTCTCTCTCTCTCTCTCACACACACACACACACACACACACACACTCGCTCTCACACGCACAAACACCTCGATGTAGCACCTAACACCGTGCTGGGATTTCTTTTCGTTAACACTCTCATTAGTTTATTGTTATTGACACTTTGCTATGTATATTTTCATTTTCCTTCATGTCACAAAGAAGGGAGGAAAAGTGATTATTCAAACGATCTAAGCGAACGCTATTTAATTGAAAGTTATTTTAGAGGTAGGCTACAGCTAGGCTTATCAGTAGCTTTGAATTAGAGACTCGTCACTCAATAAGACTTGAATTAAAAAAAGAAAACGGATTAAGACGGATTAAGAACGCGAGGAAAATAAAACCGCAGTGCAAAGACAGATTTGTGTATTTTTATTTTTATTTTATAGATGCGATTATGAGCGAGAAGCGTTTCATAACTATCTTATTTTTAGTGTCTATAATTTCTTCCCCTTCAATTGAACCCTTGATTCTTTAATTGGGTTCAAAATGGTGAGATAATCTACACCCCCCCACCCCCACCCCTGCCCACACAACCCACACGACCCCCACCCTTCCTTTAAAAAGAACCAAAAGAATAAAATCAAACAAGAAAGCTGCTTTAAAATAAAAATTATAATAGTGAGAGCACATTTTCTGGACTATAAGATGTCACCAATACATCATGCATGTCTTTTTATCCAACTCAAACCAGGACATTTGATTGTATAGAATAACAGAAGACTCCCTTTATTTCTCTATATAATCCGCTGCTACACTAATGCGCTGATTCCAGTGTTTCACTAGTGCTTGGACACCATCAAGGTAGAAAGTTCTCTCAGTACGCCGGAGCCATGATCGACTACCTGTCTGATTCACGTCTGAAGCCGGCCTCCCAGGAACTCCTTCAACAACCGAAACATATGGAAATGGATTGGAGCGAGGTCAGGACTGTACGAGGTACACTCTTTCCTAGATTTTTAATGATCAGGCGTTCCACTCGCTGAATGTTCACGGGAGCGACTGCAGTTGGCTCTGAGTCACCTCGGACGGGATCATCATTCGAGGACATAAGGTCTTCTTTAAAGTACTCATCACCGTACTACACTCAAAGTCTTCTGTAAATGTCAATTGCTTTTACACCAGAAATCCCAGTTTGACTCGAACACCCTCATATTTATTTTGTTGTTGTTAAAAAGTCTTGCTATAGAGAGATTTATGATGCTAAGGTTCTAATATTTTTTTTGCTTTACTCAGAATTACTAAAGTCATCGATACTTTCAACTCAAAAGTTATCATGAAAATCAGATGCTTTTTCCCTCAAAATAACCCAAATTGGTTAATTAAAAAAATCGGACTGATGACAACAGCAGCACGTGTACAAGGAGGCTGCTGTCATTTCCCACTTAAAATGTATTTTTTTCGGTTATTTTACAAATGTTCTAAATGTCCGAGTGCTAGCCGCGCATCTCACGCTAACCTGATCTACACCCAAGCTAATGCTAGCATTTAAATTCTGCTTTATCTAGCTAGACTCAATTTGACTGAATGCTTTTTGTATTTTGTCACAACTTATTGTCCAAAAAACAACAAATAAACAAAGAAAAAAAATATATAAACAGTTTTATTCAAAACTGATGGTAAATAAACATCAACTCAAATCAAAAGTTCATACGATAGAAATCCCAGTTTTTCTTCCCATCTCTTATTTACATTCCCAGCTGTACATATGATTTTTTTGGAACGTTATTTTGTTTATATTGCTAAGAAATAAATTTTATTATAATTGTAGGTGTTTTTACAGTAAAATTTGGATATCTATTGCTTTAAAATCTGAAAATGTGGCTCGAGTCAGGAGGACGTAGTAGTCGCTAAGCTGAAACATTTTAAAAATGGCAAATCAAATCAAATCGCTGAAAGTTGACGAAATCGCACGTGCATGTTGTTGAGAAGATCGCTTAATCGAGGAAACGTTTCAAAAGTTTTCCAAAACATTTCCAATTATTTATTATTATTATTGTTATTATTATTATTATTGCAAATTGGCAAATGTAAAAAAGAAACGCTGTAAAATCAGTAGTTCATTAGTGGGGAAAAAAAGAGAGAGATGGGATTGTTTGTATAAAGAATTGTAAAAATTCACTTTGTCCATCTCGCGTTGTCGTTAGACGAGAGAACCCGCCCGGCTCTGAGCGGGAACCATGACGGGTACGGCGCCCATGCGCTCCAGCGCCGCCTGGCTCACGGCATACGAGTGCGTGCGGTTCGGCATGTGTGTGAGGGCGGAGCCTGTTGTAGGCGGGGGCGTGGCTGGCGGTGCTCGCTGACTCAGCGTGCCGTTGCTGCGTGTGACAACGGGCGCAGAATTGGCGGTGACCACCAGAGTTTTGGGAGTCGGCAGAGTGTGCCCGCCATTTGCATAGGCTCCACCCCCTCCGGCACCAGTCCCGCCCCCGGTTGTGAAGCTTTGCCCGTCGTAACGAGTGATGGAGTTAGCGTCGTAGCTGGCTTTGGCGTTGTGCCAGTAGTGGCTGTTGTAGGTGTTGGTGGAGGTGAGCGTATCGTTCTCCGAGGACGAGGCATCCGCCTGGAACGCCTTCACCGACGACGATCTCTTCGGGGGAAGATCGTCTTCTCTATAAAAAAAAACAAAAATATATTTTTTTTATTCATGATAAATATACTATTGGTTTATAAATCAATAAGTGGTTCAGTGAACAGTGAAAGAAAATCCATCTGTATCTTATTGCTCTGTTTACCAGCAGAGACGCCGGCGCACAGCGAGACCCGCTCTAGCCTCAGATTATAAAAGGATTTAAAAAGATCGAGAATGAGATGGAAATTATACTGCCGTTATGTTTTGTGTTCAAAAGTAAACTATGGCGCAGCACCAGAGACTAAATGTGTGTAAAGATTTCTTTAGCCAAACCAAATTGAAGTTTTATACCAGATTTTGTGATGGTTCTTTAAACTCGCATCCTGAGCATTTAGTTACCAAGCATGCGTAGAGCACAGCTTTTAGATTTACATTTAGCCACGCCCACAAAACAGTGTGGACCAAACAGTGAAAGAGCGACGCCTGAAAATCTTCGAGTCCTGCCGCTGCAGCGAGTCGCCTTACGTAGACAAGTCGCCCGCCAACTCCTCCCCCTCCTTGCTGTAGAGAGTGCCAATACTTTTGTCTTGTTTTGTTTTTTCCTTTCCTACTAACTAAATGCATTTTTGTGTAAATACACACATAAATAATTTACAAACAAGTTTGAGATAAGGTTTTAGCAACTCTATGTGGGATATTTTTCAGGAATAAACAAGTGACCAACAATGTGGGAAAAGTGTAGGAGGTGGTGTCAAAAAGTTTCAAGATTAGTTCTGTTTACAAGAAAGTACTTTATTTATCTATGTTTACACACGGTCACCTTCAAAAGAGTCTCTTTGCACAGCAATACCGCACTCCCAGTGTCCTTTCAACTGTCATTTTCAATGAAAAATGTTTATTTCCTTAATTTTACAAATATCTAAGGTTGAAATGTACGAGTGCTATCCCGCATCTCATGCTAACCTTATCTTTGTAGGACACCCTAACACAACCCTAAAGCTATTATTTAAATTCTAAAGAAGTTCCTTTCTGGATGTCCTCGAAGCGGCTCAAGCACCTTTCGTGTGATTTTACGCTGGATCTCCGCATCCGCGTTAAAGCAGCGACCTTTGCGCTAGATCTTCATCTTGAGGAAGAGGACGAAGTCTGCAGGGAACAAATCTGGCATGGAGGCTGGGTGTGGAAGTCAGATCATGTTGGTTCCATGTGAGGAGAGTCAGGATGCAGTGTCGTCATGAGGCATCCAGGTTTTTATGCACCACAGATACGATCGACTGTTGGACGACTCGTTGCAGCATCGACGCAAACTTGCCGAAACGTGCTTCTAACGTCTCTGTGGCACATTTGTCCAGTTTCAAGCAGAGTTTCTTCACATTCGCTCTTTGTTCTAACCTGCTGTCCATGATGAAATAGCAGACATGGTAAAGAATAGCAGCAGTCGCACAGCTTCCGGTGTCCACAGGAACATGTCTTTTGGCACACTGACTTATGAAGGTCGGTGTTCCCTGAGACTGTGTGTGCAGCCTTGTGCTGCCATCTGTTGGCGTGTTACAAAACTAGCCATACCACCTCGTTTAAACGTTCAAGATCAAGAAGAAGAACAAAGCGGCGACTCTCACCTGATTTCGTTGGGAATGTCGTCCTCTTCATAGCGGTTTTTGTTCTTCCAGTAGAAAAGCATGACGATCACCAGCAGGGCGAAAATCACCGCCGCGAGGACGCCGGAGACGACGGTTCCGGCGATGAGACCAACGCTCTGGGGCTGAGCTGCACAGAGGCCGACAAAAAGAGGAAAAAATGTAAAAATATTGAGATTGACACGTAAAAAAATCTGATTTTTTAAATAATATGAATACATACTGTTGTATTTCTTATATTTGCCAGTTTAAGTGAATTTTAAAAAATCTTCCACTTCGGGTTTTTTTTTTGGGTTTGTTTTTACCTCTGCATTGTGTGTGTGTGTTTGTGTGTGTGTGTGTGTGTGTGTGTGTGTGTGTGTGTGTGTTCTTATGCTTCGTGCTTCTAGAACATTTCAAAAAGCAATAAAGCTCAGAAGGTTTTGAAAGAAAACAATAACAGATGGAGATGATTTCAGTTTCAGATCCAGGATGTTGATGTGTTCTGTGAAGAAACAATTCCGATGCTGGTTACGTGACAAAACGGACGGGATGTGACTCACGTGTCACCACCTGCAGGTTGAGTTGGCACGTGCTGGTGCCGATGGCGTTGGAGGCGGTACACTGGTATACACCGGACGTCCCCACGCTGATGTTCTTCAGACTCACCGTGCCCTGCATCTGATCTGAGGATGACATCATCATCATCATCTTCATCATTACACACACTCACGTGACGTCTTACGGTAACTTCTCCTACTGAATGAACTGATCTGAAATCAGCTGCAGTGACAATAAGGAGACGACAGGACGTTTAGCTCCTGGTCCAGGAACAGGATGCTCTTTTAATTTCTCATTGTAATTATTAATCAATTAATTAAGCAGTTTTCCTCTAGGATTAATAAAGTTCTTTGAATCTTAATGTAATTTGTATTATTATTATTATTATTAAACACTGATGCTGTAGCAGAGCTGCTGAGATATTCTAATAAATAAATAAATAAATGAATAACCTAAGCAGAATTTCTTATTGATTGACTGATTGATTGATTTTACTTTATCCTCTATCTTTATATATGTTGTCGGTTTGGACCAAAGATGAAAGTGGAAAAATAAAAACATACACAAATATTAATATAAACAAAAAGCTCAAATACAGTGTGCTTTTTTCTTTGAAGCATAAAAGTAAAAAAATATGTAAATTTATGTAGATTGCAGAGCGGCTCAGCACAAAATACAATCTATTTTTGAAAAAAAAAATCATATATATATATATAATATAAAGATACATAATAAAATACAACTTCACATAAACACAAAGCTGTAATGTAGGTCTGTGTATTGTGCACTGCAGTTTAATAACTATATTACATTACTGTATGTAGGATTAATGACAAAATAAGACGTAAATAAAAAGGCAACAAGAAACAGAATTTAATTTTAAAGGATCTGAGCTCCGTGGGCGTAAACAAGAAGAGAAAGAGAGAGAGAGAGAATGTTGTTTGTTGATTTGTTTGTATTTTTCCCCTACTATGTTATTCTTTCATATTTAATATGTTTATATATGTTTATAAATTCAGACTGATGTTATTTCTAATGTTATCAATGTTTTATGATTGCTTTGGCAACAGTGTAACCATTTTATTATTATTTATGCCAATAAAGAGCAAGGGGGGAGGGGGGAGGGGGGGAGGGGGGGGAGGGGGGCTCATAAAAGGGCTGACATTCTGAGCTGAGTTAAACTGCAAGTCTGTTTATGACCACTAGATGGTGATACAGCATCAGTCAAGACATTTCACATGCTCTCTCTCTCTCTCTCTCTTACACACACACACACACCTTGCATGGTGCCGAGAGGGAGTTTGGGCATGGAGTCGAGTTTCTCCCAGGAGTACGTCGGTGTCGGAATTCCCTCCTCAGAACCACAGAGCAGCGTGACGTCACTACCGACATCCAGAGACCCCTGGACTCGACATACGGGCCGAGCTGGGGGGACTGGAGAGAGGGAGAGAGAGAGAGAGAGAGAGAGAGAGGGAGGGAGGGAGAGAGGGAGAGAGAGACAAATAGAAAGAAAGACAGACAATATACATTTAAAGAGAGACAGAAAGAGGAGACAAGAAAAGAGAGAGAGAAACTGAAAGAGGCGGAAAGACAGACAGGTGCTAAACGACATTTCCAAACAATAGCTGATCTAAAATAGTGCACAATTAATGGTGGAGGTTCAACCGGACATCTATAAATTCTCTCTCACACACACACACACACACACACACACACACACACACACACACACACACACACACACACCCTTCCATCCTTTTTTCATTTCAACACACTCTTAAGTGACACACACTTTGTGATATATATATATTATTATTATTATTATTATTATTATTATTATTATTATTATATATATACTGTATATCCATGAGCTCAGTCAGTAGAATCTCAGGTGTCACATGAAACCCAGGTGTGAGGGGGTCATTACACACGAGGTCCCCAGTACAACAGTACATAAGAGTGAGAGATAACGGTAGCCAGTAGATGGCAGTATAACACCACTCTTCTCTCTCAGGAGGGGGGGGGGGCAGTGGCTGTGGGCTTCATCACATCCCATCCAGTGCTGATTAGTTTACTGTTTCAGCAAAGGACCAAGAGTGTGTGTGTGTGTGTGTGTGTGTGTGTGTGTGTGTGTGTGTGTGTGTGTGTGTGTGTGGTTTGCTCATGTTTCTAAGCCATTCATTCTTGGCTGAGGACACAAACATGACCTGCTGCCACACAACACACACACACACACACACACACTCCGTTTTACAAAGACCTATTTATTTATTTATTTATTTTCAGTTTGTTGCAAACCTTGCTGTAGGTGACGCCGATGACACCAAACCAAAACACATAGAATTTTTATTTGCCAGTAAACAGCGAAAGTGTGTTGCACAGTTACATTAAAAGGTGCGGCGACTCCTGTGTGTGAAACTCCTCAGTTTGCGAAACGACTGATAACACCTTTTAGTTATTACAGTTAATTGGATTAAAAGTGTAACTGTTTTTTTGTCATCAAAATAACAATTAAAATGACATCAAAATTGCCAGTCTGTTATTACAGCGTTGTTGTTGTTATTGTTGTTGTTGTTCTGTGACCATAACATTTTCTGCACTTATATGTTTGAAAAACATGCACATTAAAACTCAACGTTGTTCTTTGCTCTTAAACAGTTTAAGAAACTTTTTTTTAAAAGGTCCTGAAAGCGCAAATGTTTTCTGTCATTCCCGTTATCGAGGTTGTTGACACAATAATTGCGGTTTGATGATTTATGTCTGCGACTCGTCCATGTTGTTTGTGTATTAAACTGCGCAAGCTAGAGTTAAAATAGTTTTTTTTTTAAGTCTAACTTTTAAGAAACATTTAAAAGTTGTCATAAAAGTGTCCGGCGGCGCGGTGGTGTAGTGGTTAGCACCGTCGACTTGCACCTCCAGGGTCTGGGTTCGATTCCCCGGCCAGGCTCGATTCCCGTCTCTGTGTGCATGGAGTTTGCATGTTCTCCCCGTGCTTGGTGGGTTTCCTCCGGGTACTCCGGTTTCCTCCCACAGTCCAAAGATATGCAGATTAGGCTAATTGGCGTTCCCAAATTGACCATAGTGTGTGAATGTGTGTGTGAGAATCGGTGTGTGTGCTCTGCGATGGATTGGCACGCTGTCCAGGGTGTACCCCGCCTCGTGCCCAGAGTCTCCTGGGATAGGCTCCAGGTCCCCACGACCCTAAATACAGGATAAAGCGGTATAGAAGATGAATGAATAAAAGTGTCCACCAATTCCGGTTACTGAGCCCGATGACGGAAATGACATTGAAGTCATGATTTTATTATTATTTATGTCTGCATGGTTTATCTCTGTGCTTATTTGTTTGTAAATGTTCTCCTAAAAGATCAGATTATTGTCGTGTTGTTCCTGTGATTAAGGACGAGAACATTGCTTTGATTTCACGCTAATTAAACGGCTCTTTGTTAAACTATCGTATGTTGGGAGCGTGAACCCTAACCCGTGTAAACAGCGTACCGAGCACGGTGAGGCCGATGACACCGATGTTGCGTCCCCCGCGGTCGGGCAGGTTGTTGACGAGGCACTGGTACGTCCCCGTGTCCGCCAGCTGCGTGTTGTTGATGAAGATCGAGGCACTGGTGCTCGGCATCGTGGCCACGAAACCCACACGGTTGTTCATCCGGTTAGCGAGGCTGAAAACCTGACCGCTCTGATAAATAATCACCTGAAGAGAGAGAGAGAGAGAGAGAGAGAGAGAATTACATATAACAATAACCATTATGTCTATGTTGCAGCTCACATGTATATTACCTGTTACACCACAAGAGGGAGCACTTGCAGTTGTAGATCAGCCAGTGCACAATTTTTTT